>CANTUV010000021.1:28752500-30002500 GCA_947685225.1 Garcia nutans
AAAAGTCAATAGATTTTTTCGATTATGAATATTTTTTATTTGAATATTCATATCAGTTCAGGAATCTCCATGATTCGTGCTCAACACTGTAGACTAGTCACATAGAAATTCCTTGGTCTAGGTAACCATGGGTTACTCCAAATATTAATTTCTGGTCTTGAGCCCACTCTCTAACGCACACCCTTTTTAAAAAATAATTAGAAATTTCATAGCTCTATTCATGTATAACTAGGATTATACCCTAACTTAACTGATAAAAAAAATCCCTTATTGGATAATATCTAGCTTTGAGAATTCGACTCAAGAGACTATTAGGTTGATATAAACACCTCCAACATTGCTTCCCAATCGTAGCCAAATTAAAAGTGTAAGTTACGAAAAACCAATCCACCTGCCTCCTTCCTTTAACATAGTATATCCCAACTTAATTATATAGTGAACCATATTACTCCCATTACCCTTGGACTAGGGATGGCAACGGGGCGGGGAGGGGTGGGAGAGGGGAAGCATTCCTCATTCTTATTCCTGTTTTGGCGGGGAATCCCCATCTTGAAATGGGGCGGAATTGCCCCCTTCCCAGGGGGCGGGGATCCTCGCAGGGAATTTACATTACTTTTTTTTAAAAAAAATTAAAATTTAGTAGTGTAAAAAATTAATAACTAAAAAAATTATACGCTATAATAAGACAATAATTGAATTATTATAAATAATAAATTTTAAAAATATAATAGAATAAAATACATCAAATTAAATTTATTTCACATATACAAATAATTAAAACACAAGGTACATAATATATAATATATATCATATATTACATTAATATATATATTATATTAATATATAATTAATATAATTAATATACATATTTTATTAATATATAATAATATATAATATATATTACATAATTATCAGGTCCCCGAGGGGACGGGGATCCCCGTGGGGCAGGGAGTGTATTCCTCGTCCCCGCCCTGCCCTGCCCAATAGGGAGAAAGTTCTCCCCGTCCCCACTCCCGCGGGGGAAGATGGTGGGGAATCCCTATGAAAAATGGAGATTTTTTTTATCTCATTGTCAACCCTATCTTGGACCCCTACCAAAATATGTTAGCATCCTCTGTAGCTCTTTACATAAAGAGATTGAAATCATAAACATTACCATACAATACAAAGAAATGGACTGAGCTACTCATTTTATCAAAAATTCCTTCTCCACCTTTGTTAACAACTTGCTTGCATTAAAACTCACCATATAAAGAACATATTTAACACAAGCCATAATCTAATTAACCCACTTAGTGCAAAAGTCCAATTTCAACATAATTTTCTTTAAATAATTCTATTTCACCCTATCATAGACCTTACTAATATTTGTTTTTAGAGCCACATCTCACGTACTTCCCTATTCCCCGTTCTTCATAGCATGGATTATTTCAAACACTATAAAAATGTTATTCGTGATCAATGTGCTAGGAATGAAAGCAGATTGCATCTCAGAAATAAGCTTAAGTAAAATCTTCTTCAATATAATTGCTAACCTTAGCTAAAATTTTATAAATAACATTACATAATGAAATTAGCCTCAGGTCCTTTATATTATTTGGGTTCATTTTTTAGGAATTAAAACAATAATAGTTTCAAATAAAGAGTCTGAAAACCACCCTGAAGTCAACCATTTTTTGTAGGAAACAACCACATCTCTCCCTATAATGTGCCAAAACCTTTGAAAGAATGCTAGATTCATTTCATCAGGCCTAGGGACTCATCCAGATGCATCTTAAAAATTGCATACCTAAATTTGTCCTCAGAAAAAGGCTTCATTAGGGTTATCCTCCCTTAAAACTTTCCTTTAAGCCCCATCAATATCAGGCCTATACATCCCTTTTCCTCCTTAAAAACTAGTCTTAAAATATTTCCTGACAATCTCCCTCATTTGTCGTTCATCACTAACTAGGTCTCCTTCCTTATTACGTAGAGCCTTAATCTTGTTATTCTTCTTTTGTGCTAAGGCATACAAGTGAAAGTATCGTGTATTTCAATCACCATATTGTAACCATAAGGCTTTCAATATCTACTTTTCGTTAGCTTTCTTTTCACACAACAACTGATCATGTTGCCTCTTTGACTTTGTTATACTATCCACACTCTCTTCCATGCTATGACACCCCATTATTCTTTTTTCCATATCATCCAACCTAGCCTTATATTTATGGCCCCTCGCTTTCCCCTAATCTTGTAATGCCTTTGCACACCTCTCAACCTGCTCTAGAAGAGATCCCTCGCTTGAAGCTCCCCAAGAATTAGATGCCATCAGCACAATACCTTCATCCAAAAGCTTAGAATTCTCAAACTTGAACCTCCTTATAAAGCTCCCAACACCTCTTACTTTTGGTATCCATAATTAGTAGTGGGTGATATAATACATTAGCCACCAAATTACGTAAAGAGTGCTTAAGGAACAAAGAAACCATTTAATCATAGCCATATCTCTATCCAACTGTTTATGAATCCTTCTCTCAGTTCCTCTCTTCTTTCCCTTGTGAATGGAAAACCATGTATTAGTCTCATGCAAGTGACATCATATTACCGTGTCCCTAAAACCTTCATTCAACGAATTCAGGTGTACATTACCACTATTCTTCTCCAATGATGAGAGCAAATCATTATAGTTGCCAATACACAACCAAGGTAATAAAGAGCTTGCCCTAGATAAAACACAACGTTTCTCATGCATCTCAAAATTTACTACGTTCTGAAAAATACCATAATAGCAAGTCAACCTCTAACAGGATAACTAAAATTTTATATTAAATGACAAATTTTCTCATTTTTATTATTTTTAATAAAGACTCAAATTAAATGTTTATTTTGAATTTTTATCTTTTTTAAAAGAAAATCTATATATTTATAAACAATAAAATTTTTTTATTGCAAGTAACAAAAAAATTATAATTTTTTTTAAAATACATAACCACTAATTTTAATTATTTTAAAATGCAGATATAATTTTTTTCTTAAAATATAATTCTTTATATTATTAGAATATATAAATATTTTTTAACTTTTTAAAAGAAAAATTACATTCTATTGAATTATAAACTAAAAAATCTTAATTATATACAAAAATTCTTTAAAAATTAGTGTCAATTTGTCTTCCAATCTAATTACAAGCAAACATGAAAAAAAATCACGGGTTAATTAAAATGATGAACCTTGATATTTTATTATTATCCCATTAAAATTTGAAACATCATTTTGCAAACATAAAATCCTCAAACTTTTAATTTTGATTCAATAAAATTTCTAAGACTTTTTTCAATTAACTAAAATGTGACGTGATAGTAATAAAAGTAGTCTCAAAAAATTTTCTTAGAATAAAATTAAAAGTTTAATGATCTTATATTTATAAAATAATATTTAAGAATTTTAATGAAACAATGGCAAAAAATAGAGACTATTAGTATAATTAATCCCAAAAAAGCATTAATCAATTTGATTTTTTTTTTACTTATAATCAAGAGCATTTTATATTAAATCTACCCGTAATTTGCTAAAAATTGTTTTGAATAATAACAAAAAATTATTTTGTTGACAAAAATAAATAAAAGCACTGTTCACTTTGTTTTTTTCAAAAAGAATTGATGAACTTGTTAAAAATTAAATATGATAGATTAAATAATAATATATAATTTATTTTTTTAATTTATATCATGGGCGAAAAATTTCAAGCGAACAATTTTGGAACAAATGCACAACCACAACTAACTTAAAGTTCGAAACATAGTAATTTTTTTTTTTAAATTAGGAGATTCTAGGGTAATGAATATAACTTTAAAATTATTGACCAAAAAAATAATATAACTTTAAAATATATTATTATATCTATTTTAAAGTGATAATGACAATGATTAGGGTGGCGGATAGCAGTCATTTTGAAAATTTTATAATATATAGTAAAAAATATCTAAATGTTTTAAAACAACTTGTAATTTCCTAATATTTTTTAAATTTATAACGCCACTAAAATAAAAAAAGATTAAATCTATGCCACCAAAATTAACATCAATTTTTTAGAAAAATATTATATTTTTCTTAGAAAACAACAGCATCTTTGAAACAAAAGTGTAAATTAAAACTTGTAACAATAGCCAAAATTGTAGTTTAAGAAAAAAATTAACACTTCTCGAAAACACCAAAAAAATATTAAACAATTAATACTTATTAGTGTTTATTAATTATTTTTAGATAGTAAGACGGGAGGTTGGGCTTGGTTCGTTTGAAGGGCTTGTTTGCTTTGGCGCCGGCCACATTGTTGGGCCCACTGAAGAAATTAAGAAGACAAATTAGATGGGTCTGACGCGTGGAATAATTCTATTGGCCAGCCAATAGACTTTTGGTATTGGAAGCATGAAAATTATCCCACGAATTTCACGTGCTTTCATTGGCTGGATAATGTCTCGATACTGAACTCTCCGTCACAGCTGTGGGATGGATGTCTTGGGATTGTACTCAACTTTATCTATGGTTAGTAGTTGTTAATTTAATTTATTTACCATTAATACTCCAACCCCCAGCCACAACCAAACCTTACTGGATTACTTGCGTGCTAGCCCGCGTTTGGAGTGTTTTATGTTTTATTTAATTTATATTATAAATATGATATTCAACTTTTCAACTGTTTTTAAGAAAAAAAAAGAAAAAATATAATAATAAATAATAAAATAATAGTACTATAAATATATTTGTTTTTTACTTGGAAAAAGTGTAAAACATTTTATCTGTGACCAATTAGTTTTAAATTTATTAAAAACAATGAAATAGTTATAAAATATAAGTATTCAACTACTACGAGTGTTCATGGTAGGAGGGCCGGGTCTCAATCACAATTTAGATCGAGAAAGGACACCATCATAGATCTGCGCCGTTAGTTGTAGAATTGGAATTCAATTGGAAAAGGGTCAAAATTTTGAAAAAAAAAACTTTCAATATATAAATTTAAGATAAAAAATAAATAAAAGTAATTTTTTAATATTATAGTAGTAAAATAATTAATTTTTATTCTTGAATTGATAATTACTGAGAGATAAAAATTATATTATACGAGTTTGTTTCTAATTAATGGTATTATTATATTTTAATTGGTAAATTATATATTAATGATTTAAAATAATATTATCCATATTTAATTTTTGTAAATCAATCACCGCAAAATTAATATTATATTCTTATTTTTTTACAATTAGCAACAAAAATTTTATAATATAAATAATATTTTTATTTAAATATAAATTTGTACTTTTTAAATTCACAAACTTAAATAAAATCCATACATGGTATTATAAAAATTTAATAATTTGAGAATAAATTTTAAACACAAATATTTTTATTCTTAAATTAAGATAAATTATATAAATTTGTGATTGATAATCTCTAATGAATAAAAATTTTATAGCGAAATAAATAATATAAAATAATTAATAATAAATATTTTTCAAATAAAAATATACTCAAGTATCTTTGCTTAATTAGGTATATTATTTAGAGATAAGCAGTAATATCATTGGTATAAAATTAAAATAATATAATTATTTATTATAATTATTTTTTAAATATTTATAATGTGAAAGAATACTTTAAATATCTTATTAATAACATGTTATGAATATATATACACATATACACATATACACACACATGTATATGTATGTAGACCACCCAAGACCACCTATATATGTCGATGTGCACCGTAGCCTAAACCGTGATCACTCACTTGGATTGGAGCTAGCCTTTATTTTTGGGTAAGGAAAAATTATACAAATAATCTAAAAATAATTTTTTTAAAATACTTCTGAATAAAAAATATTTATAAAAATGCTGTAAAAAGCTAAAAAGTTTACAAATATATGGTTTCCTTTAGATTTGAAAGACGACAAAAAAGCAAATTTTTACTTCCAAATTTAGATATGCCATAAAACTTTCCTTCTTTGTACATTTTCCTTAAATAAAATATGCATATTCGAATTATAGCAAAATAAAGCAATTAAAAGATTAAAGATGATGGCTAAAGGATATGTAAGAGAGAGCATGGACCTATATGCAGTTCCTATTTTACTTGTGCCGAAGAAGGATAGGACTTGGAGGATGGGCGTTGACTACAAAGCTATGAACAACATTACTGTAAACTAACGACATCCTATTATCAGTCAAGGTTGAACTCGGTCGTAAAAACAATGGAAGTGAATGCAGTTGGAGAAGAAAGTCAGGTGATTGCTTTTAGAAACCAATAGTTCAATGAATTCCTTAAACCCCTCTCCAAAATCGCTGAAAAATTGAAAGATAATGGCCTTTTACAACCTCTCCCACCTAGACCTCTACCCGATCCCTTATCAGCTAACTTCAACACCAAAGCTTACTTCATTTCCATCAAATGCATGGTCACGACACCAATCGTTGCATCTTCCTTAAAAACATGAAATACAAGACCTAATCGACAAGGAAAAGATTCCAGAACCTACTAAGCTAAGCACTCGAAACAATACACTCCTAAAAAACAACAATGCACCTCCCCTAGCCACATACATGATCAACTCTGGCTTAATCGAAGCATTTATGAAGTTCTTGTTTTGGGATGTACCAACCAGTGAAGGAGAAATATCATGGCCTATCAAGCCAGGGTTCATAATGTTAGTGAGGGACCCATGGGCTTCTTCCTCAAATGAGGAAGAGGAAGAAAAGGAAAAGGACTAGGAAGAGGAACTTGAAGTTAATTAATGTGCTACTATAGATCCAACCTGACTTTGCTTAGACTGATCTCAATGAGCCACAAATGACGTGAACCCCTAGTATAAAGACTAGAGACCCCCTCATCTTTGCGTATGATACCAATCCCTTAGAAGATGAAATCTGATTCTTTACCAAGTCATCGACCCAAATCCAACAAGTAGAAGAAAATCTTGGAATTAAACTATCACAAAGTAATTAAATTTAACAATAGTAAACCTTAATTCAAACAGGAACTAAGAAATAAGAGAGGAACTCTCTTCAAGAACAAAGTTCTTAACTTTATTAATCAATCAACTTCTCTCTATTACATTATGAAATAAGAAGTATTTATAGCTTACAATGCATAACCCGAAGCCCAATCATAAAAAGGAAAATAAATCATAACAAAATAAGGAAACTAAATAATGTAAAATTCATACAAAAATTTTGATGCTAGTTTTTGGTATGATAAAATTAAAATATAGGTTTGGGCTCTTCAAAAAAATTGTATATTTGGAAGTTTAGATAAATTTAGGCTTTTGAATCACTCAATTTGGGCTTTAAAAGCTTAGGTTATGGCCTTTTGAATTAAACTAGTCTGGACATAAATTCTATTTCGATATGGGTTCATAGTTCTGACTTTGCATAGTTGTTTGGAGGCCTACACGAACTTGGATATGTACAAATAAGATTATTATGAAAAATTTGAGATGTATTTTAAAAACTTTATGAGTAATTCTTTCTAATGCTGAAACCTTAAGATCATCAAAATCTCAAGTAAATCTTTAAAGGTCAAATATATCAAAATATGAAAATTATATAATATGCCCAATTTATGATCTTTCACCTCCAATGCTTCCATAATCAATATTCTAGTCCCATATTCATATCATTCTCCCCTTATTTTAAAATAATTCACCCTCAAATCATGCATCAAGGTAGTATAGGAGAATGCAGCTTCTCTTGGCAAGTCCATCTTTTCCTTATTGGTGTAAACTAATCCTTGAATCTTGAAGTGTTGAAGGAAGAAAATTAATTTTTCTCAAAATTTCCATCTTTGTTGATGATATTAGGGACTTGAAGTATATAAAGAGTAGGAGAACCTACTAAAACAACATCAAACATATTTGGAATAACTAGGTTTAGAAAGTTAGGTATGCATGGGGAAGGTGAGAATAAACTAACACCCCCATAGCGCCCGGTTCATTAGAACCGACCTCATTTTCAAGTCTAAATATTATTTAATTCTTAATTATTATAATATCATCCATATTATATGCAATTAAAGGAATAAAATGTTATATTATTAATTAAAACAAATTGTGAACCTCTAATTCCACCAAAAAAGGATTTGGATGAACATTCACTTGTTGTTGGAAGTCGCCACTCAGTTTTTTTTTTGTTCAAAGGGTAAAACTAAGAAAACCCTTATTTGACTCCAATAATGCATCCAATGTAAAGGTTTCTAATCTACGAACCTAAGGAAGATTCGGGGACTATGTCATGCATTTGATTAACTTGCAAAAAAAAGAAACAAACCTAAAAAAAAACAAGGAAAAGGACAAACAAATTGTTAGTGGATTGTGGACTTGCTATTTGAGGCGAATATCAAAATATGCCTACATACCCCCGTTTGAATGGGAGATCAAAGCCCATATAGTTCGATAGTGCCTATTCAAAGGCGATAAGAATTATGCTTCATGCATGTGTGTGTGTATGCTTTGTGTATTGTGAGATTTAATTAGCACTTAGTGCAAAATTGTGAAATTTAGGTATCTTGTACCAAAATGATGCAAATTTTAGGCCTTTGGCCAAAAGGGTTGATTGATTCATGGCTTAATGGCGAAAGATCAATTGATTAGTTAATTAGGTCTCAGACCTAAAAGGATTAGGTCTTTGACCAAAAGGGATTAAGAAGAAGGTGTAATGCTTATGACATGCTTGAATTGACAAAGGATGAATTAGGATATTACCTTGCTTAGGATTTTCCCACTTCGAAGCTCTAGATCTTGTTTTCTTGGACCTTGGATTATGATTCCTGATTCTTGCTTTCTTGATTTGATTTTAGTTGATTCCTGCAGCACAAGGTTAGATTTATGCAAAGAAGAGTAGAAGAGAAGTGCCTAAGCGTATAGAAAGATGAGTTCATCAACACGAAGCCGGGATCCTTTTCTGACTGTTATGGGGGCTATTTATAGTGAAAATCGGACCAAATTCGGACCTGAATGGCAGTTGAACCGCTGGTCCCGGCGGTTGAACCGCAGTGGACGACTGTTGACTTGCCAGAAGAGGAAAAAAGGGCGGCGGTTGAAACCCTACACGGCGGTCGAACCGCTGTGTGCGGCGGTTGAACCGCTGTGCACGGTGGTTGGACTTCCAAAAGGGCAACTCGGCGGTTGAAACCTAGGTGGCGGTTGAACCGCGGCGTGCGGCGGTTGAACCGTTGGTCACGGCGGTTGGACCGCTGCATGCGGCGGTTCGGCCTCCAAAAAAAACACATCGGCTCGCACGATTTTCGCTCAAACTGATTTTTTGGGAGCTACGGACCTCCAAAAAATATTCCGAGACCATTTCTACAATCCACGTGTTGTTATGGACATTTCAAGTACCATATCGATATATCTCCGGTGAACTTTTCCAAAGTAACCTAGTTTGAGTCGGCATTTTGCGGTCTGGAGAAATCAGCTTTTCAAGCCTCAAAATTTGAGTATTCACAATTATCCCCCACTGGGGTCCATAAAAATGATTTATGGGGCTCAGTGGTCGTCAAAAATGAGAATTTTGAGCAAGGTGCAAAAGACCCGCGTTTTCACCTTTTCCTTATAAATAGGCTCATTTTCTATTTCATTTTCATTTACTTTCATTCCTTCTCCTTCTTTCCTTTCCTCCAAACTTTCCCTCGATGATGGATTTCTCTGGCCTAGAGAACTTCGACATCCCACTCCCTCCCTGCAATCTTTTACTCGAGGAGGAGAAGCACAGCTCCCGGACCGGCTCCTATGAGGTTAGTATCTTCCCCTTTACTCATCTAGTATGCATGCTTAGGAATTTTATTTATTTCCAGTAAAGAACTTAGAAATAAATTCTAGGAATCTTTCCCTTACATGTACTTGAATTAGCTCTAGTAATGAATCAGAAGTAATACTAGGCTTCACTAAGCTCTGCTATCAGTAATTATTTCTAGTAAAGAACTTAGAAATAATCCTCTAGGAAGTCAAACCCCACTGGGGAAGGAACTTAAATTTTTCTGCAGTTGCCCCCAAATTATTCCCAATAATGAATTAGAAAATCTTTTTTTTAGGACACTACGATTAGGATATCTATCACCGAGAGTCCCATGAGCACTATTCCGGCTCACATTTTTGATGCCGGGCATCCGGTGGGGGATCTTATCAGACCTGCTTTCCTCCACCGTTTGAGGACCATAGATGTGGGCAGAGATATCCACAGGGAGCTGATATGCGCACTGGCCGAGCGATGGTGGCCCACTACTGATACCTTCCATTTTGCTTGGGGGGAGATGACGATGACGCCTACCGACTTTTCCGTCATTTCCGGGATTCCCTTCGGCGTTGAGATGGTGGAGTTCTATGCTGACTGGCGGCAGGACATTCCTTCAGCCGACATGGTTACTTTGATCGGGGTCGACTATCCTCGACATCACGTACCTCGCTGCATTCAGCGGAAGTGGCTTATAGAGCAGGCGCCAGGCATCTATGCTCGCTACGAGGTAGGCGATCTTACTGCTGCCCAGGTGGCCAGATTTACCCTGATTCTCCTATTTGCTAGCTCCTTCTTAGCAAACAGGAAGGACGCAGTGAGTCTCAATGTGCTGAAGAGCCTACTCGACCCGACACGACTTCAGACATACGATTGGGCTAGCATGCTGTGTAGATTGTATGACGACATGTCAGATCTCTGCTATACCCGCATTGCTCCATGCGGCCTGTACTACTTTTGGGAGGTAATGTAAAGAACATTTCCTTTATCTTATATATGTTGACATGCACCAATTCTGATATCCTCTTCATTTTTTCAGACTTGGGCTTACGAGTACTTTCCTGGTGTCACCCCTTTCCTTCATGAGCTACCTGCCCCTGCAGATCCTCTTTCTCCCATTGCTTGGAGATGGTATAGAGAGAGGATAGAAACACCAAAGAGGAAGCTTCCTATCAGAGAGCTGAGATCATTCTTTGATAGCTGCTCCATTGACTCGGTAAATACTTTATCCTCATCCTTATTTATTGTATTAGAGAAAATGATTCACTAACATAATAAATTTTTACAGGTTGTCTTTACAGCGATGTCTAGTCGGCTGTTAGAGTGGATTGTTCAGGATCACAGCTTTCAGCGATCATAGTTCCTGACTCGCCGTAGATTCATACTTCCCCATCTAGAGTATCGACGATATTATCTCGCCGAGAGAGTGACTTTCCAGATCGCTGGTTTTCGTGCAACTCCACTGGATCCCCCTGATGATATGCTATCTCTGACGCTTCTGCTGATCACTGTGTCCCAATATGAGGGTGATCCCTTTGAGTCGGCCTATGTCCTGGATGATGATTATGATTTCTACTGCCTTCAGCGACTGATGCCATGCATTGGGACAGGGTTTGACCCTGTACCACCTCATCGGTCCTCGCATTCTTCAGTTCCCACTACTAGCACTTCGGGAGACCATCCCTCTACCAGCCGGCCAGCTGACAGACCTTCTTCCTCTAGGGCCGAGGCTTCTGCTTTCAGAGCTGGCCCATCATATACTGGAGCAAGTGACAGTTCATCACATTTGAGGCCTCCCCCATCTATTCTTGCGGCTACCGGCCAATTGGACCCTGCTTTGGCCGACCTAAGGCTGCCCTATGATGTTCGCTATCGTACACCCGACGGTTGGATGATCAGATCGATCAGTGTGGAGGGTGTGCCATATCGGAGCCTTGCTCACATCACTCAGGTATTCTTTTAAAACTTTTCATGAAAAGGATTCATAAAGTTCTCTTGAAATTGACTGTGATTCGATGCTTTTTTGCAGGTACCTGCGGGCCTAGTTGCTGACATGGCGGCACTGATCACTGCTTTGTCGGATGAGCTGTCTGGTGCTTGGACTAATAGTGCTTATGAGAGGCAAGACAGGCCGCAAAGACGGAGAGCCCGGTGCTGATTTTTCATATTTGTCTTGTTTTCCTTTTGTATATGAATTATATTCCTTCTGTACTTTGTACTTTCCATATTTTCCACCTGTTATTTGAACTTAGATACGAACCTGCATTTATTTGTTAGCATTGACAACAAACATGTATGTATGATGCTTGTTTTATAGAAATTTATTTTCAGAAAATCCCTAAAACAACCCCAAAAATAGTACCTAACAGGGCCTAAACAGGGCTAAAACACAAGAATTTCACAAAACAGCAAAAAAAAGGAACTGAAACTGGGTCGGTGGCGTTTGGACCGCCGGAGGCAACGATTGGACCGCTGGAGGCAGCGGTTGGACCGCCATCTGGGTCCAGGGCAGTATATAAAAAACAGAACTGCAGTGTATTTTTACGACTTTCAAGCCAGAAAACAGGTTTTTTTACTGTAGGATTTTTATTTTTCCCTCAACAATGAACCCTCTTTTTAACCATGTGATGCATGAATGGACCAAGAGCCTCCATAATGTTGAAAGGATCAATATGGAAAGATATGGATTGAAAGCTATTGCTACTCTTAGAGGCGTAGCTGTAGATTGGGATTTCTTACATGCTTGTATCAGATTTTGGGATCCCCAAGCTCACGTCTTCAGATTTGGTGCCCGGATGGACCAGATGTGTCCTCTTTTTGAGAAATTCTGCTCAATTATTGGATGTGACCCAAATGCCCCTCTTGTAAGGCATGAGGTTCGAGTTGGCTATGTGGGGTCTTTTCAGAGGCTTTTCAACTTTACAAGGCCTCAAGCTCAAGCTATGATTGTGGATGGGAATAAGGCGATGCTGCTTCCTTTGATTGATGCATTCTTGACTGCTAATTTTGAAGATGAGATTCAACTGAAGCATAGGATGCGAGCTTTTGTTTTCTGCCTGTTAGCTGGGTTTCTTTTCAACCGTGACCCTGGCTTTGGAGATTTAAAGCTTTGCCCCATGATTAGGCAGATGGAAGAACTTAACTGCATTGGTGGTATGATTCTGGCCGAGACTATTCAGAGTCTTGACAGAACTGCACTTGGATTTGAAGATTGGACTGTTACTCCGATCATTCTTTAGGTAATTTTGTTATACCTTTTGTTTCTTCTCATTTTTTCCTTTGTAAATAGAAAGGATCTATTATTTTTAGGTTTGGCTGAGAGACCATCTCCGAGTGGTTGCCGCTCCCCATGCCTTGACTTATAACCCTTCTCAGTATCGTACTAGAAGAATCCAGGTTTCTTTTCCTTCTATGACCAGGTGGATTATCTAGTTGTATGAGCTTGGACTAGAAGAATTGCTGTGGTACATCTCTTGGTATGGAATTTCTCGCTTCATGGAGGCAAATGCAATGCATAACCATGTCCACCTTCTTGGTTTCACTCATAGTACATGGTATAGTGCTTCTCGCGTCCTTAGGCAGATGGGGATTGATCAGAGGGTTCCTCTTCCTGTTGGGTTTACTATTGCTGCCCCTATTACTCCCGGAGTTACTAGAGCTGTTCTTCAAACTTGGGTTAGGAACCATCAGATGATTAGGCCTTTTGCAGAGCCTTCCCTTGTCCAGCCTACTCCAGAGTATAGAACTTGGTTTATAGCCAAAGTTTGGCCAATTGAAAAGCCAAGGAGGCATGCATTGCTGCAGGAGCTGGAGGGAGAGGAGGTAGTTCCTCTTAACGAGGAGAAGATAGATGCTGCAGAGAGTTCCGGAGCTAAGGAAGATACCGAAGACTCTGCCCCACGTAGGAGGTGTAGGATTTAGACCCTATGGTTGACTCTATTGTCTGCTTTTTTGGATTGCTTTTACCTTTTTGGTTCATTTGACGCTTTGGACTTATGGTGTTGACTCTTTTGATTGGTTTGATATTTCACGGAATGAATGACTCTTTTTGGAATGAATGACTCTTTTCGGAATGAATGACTCTTTTTTTTGCTTTCTAAGCATTATCTACTTTATTTACTTGCTCTAATTTTTGCTTAAGCCGTCCTTTCAGATTTTTCAACTTAGCGAGCTCTTACCCATTCTTGCCTAAGCCGCCCTTTGCGGGTTTTCGACTTAGCGGGCCCCACTATTGCCTAAGCCGCCCTTTGTGGGTTTTCGACTTAGCTGGATTTTTCTTTCTTTTCTTTTCTCTTTTTTTTTTATGTTGGCAAAAGAAAAATGAATCAATGATTTTTATTAAAATTTAGACCGTGCTCAAGGAAAGCTGCCTACATATCTCGAATTAGTTTGCGAGAATCAGGTCTAATGTAGTTCCTTTTTGAGTGCTTCTTTATACATAATATCTCTTTAACTGATCCATGTTACATGGATTTGTGAATTCTAACCCATCCAAATCAGTTAAGATGACGGCTCCGCAAGAAAGTATTTTCTTCAAAATGTAAGGTCCTGCCCAATGAGGACGAAACTTCCCACGAGGATCTGAAACAGGTGCTCTGATTTCTTTTAGGACCAAACAACCTTCTTCCAACTTCCGATTTTTGACCTTTTTGTTGAAATGCCTAGCCATTCTCCTCTGGTACCCTTGAATTTGATGTAGAGCTTGAAGTCTTTTTTCATCCAAACCCAACAACTGATGATGATAATTGCTGATCCATTCAGCTTCATTTATCTGATTTTCTTGAATTATTCTCGCGGATTGAACTTCCAGTTCAATGTGGAGTACTGCTTCCATTCCGTACACCAGTGAATACGGGGTTGCCCTAGTAAGAGTTCTAATTGATGTTCTATATCCCCACAAGGCCAGTGGTAACTTCTCATGCCAACCCCCTATGTTCCTTGATCATTTTTTGTATGATCACCTTTATAGACTTATTTGCTGCTTCTACAGCTCCATTTGTTTGAGGTCTATAAGGAGAGGACTTATGATGCTGGACCTTCTTATCCTTCAAGAGTTTAGCAAATTTTGCTTGGAAATGAGTTCCATTATCAGTGATAATCTCAAATGGCGTTCCGTACCGACAAAGGATGTTGGTTCGGACAAACTTTGCTGCCTTTTTGGCGTCTAATTCTGCATAGGAAGCTGCTTCAACCCACTTTGTGAAGTAATCCACTGCTACCAAGATAAACTAATGCCCATTCGAGGCTTTTGGATGTATTTTGCCAATTATATCTATTCCCCAAGTAGCGAAGGGCCATGGAGAAGTAATTGGATTCAGGGCAATGGGAGGTTGCTTCTACAGCTTAGCAAATATCTGACACTGATGGCATTCTTGCACAAAAGCCACATAGTCTGTATTCATGGTGGACCAATAATATCCTAGACTGGCTATTTTTCGAGCCAAGGTGATCCCATAAATATGAGGTCCTGATTCGCCACCATGTACCATTTCCATTATCCGCTTAGCCTCTGCTTCATTCACACACCTTAGGTGCATTCCATTCCAACTTCTTTTGTAGAGGATATCTCCGTTAAGAATGTAACCCATGGCAAGCTACCTTATTGCCCTCTGATCAACCTTTGATGATCCCTCCGGATAACTTCCATCCTTGAGATAACTCTTGATATCCCAAAACCATGGCTTACCATCAGCCAAGTACATTATATGGGCGGGTTGTTTCTGAAGCTGAACTTTCAATGGACGAATGGCTTTCCCCCCTTGATATTGACCATGGAAGCTAAAGTATCCAGGGCATCAGCAAACTGATTCTTTACTCTTGGGAGATATTTGAAGGATAGATCATCAAATTGTTGTGCCAAATGATCAAGGCGTTGTAGGTAAGGAACCAAACGCTCTTCTCTTATCTTCCATTTCCTTAAAGCTTGTGATACTATTAAAATAGAATCACCATAGACCTTTAGGTTCTTAATCCCCAATTCCAGGGCGGCTTCAAGCCCATTGATGCAAGCTTCATATTCTGCTTCATTGTTTGTGCAGCTAAAGTCAAGTTTAACTGCAAATGAAATGTTTTCTCCACAAGGAGTTTTGAACACAACCCCAATTCCATTTCCATGATAATTGGATGCCCCATCAAAGTACATCTCCCAAACACTCCTTTCCACATTCAAGAGGTCTTCGTTAGGGAAATTCATTTCTCGCATCTCGTCTTTTACGGGTAATTCCGCTAACTGGTCAGCTATTGCCCCACCTTTCATAGCTTTCCTTTGAATGAATTTTAAGTTAAAGGCTGCCAATGTTGACACCCACTTTGCCATTTTGTTGTCCAAAATAGGCCTCTCCATAAGGAATTTCAAGGGACTATTCTGTGATGACATAAGTAGTGTAAGAAGACAAGTAGTGCTGTAATTTCGTGCAAGCCCAATACAACGCTAAACACAACTTCTCAATCTTGTTATACTTTAACTCATAGTCCAGCATCCTTTTGCTGAGGTAGTAAATTGCATTTTTCACCTTTGTACCTTCGGCCTCTTGAGCTAGCATTGCACCCATGGCTTCATCTGTTACAGACAAATACAAGAGCAGAGGTTTTCCCATTCTGGGAGGTTGCAGAATTGGCGGACTTAACAAGTATTCTTTGATCTTGTCAAAGGCCTTCTGGCAGTCTTCATTCCATTCTTGTGAAGCACCTTTCCTTAGTAGCTTAAAGATGGGACCGCAAGTCTCTGCCAACTGTGATATGAATCGACTGATATACTGTAATCTACCTAGCAAACCTCGAATCTCCTTTTCTGTTCTTGGTGGAGGCATTTCCAGAATAGCCTTTGACTTTGCTGGATCAATTTCTATTCCTTTCTTGCTAACCAAATATCCCAAAAATAAGCCTGATGTTGCACCAAAGAGGCACTTTGCAGGATTAAGCTTCAAATTGTACTTGCGAAGTCTAAGGAAAAACTTCTCAAGTGCTTCAACGTGCTCTTCTGGAGATTTTGACTTGACAATCATATCGTCAACATACACTTCTACTTCTTTGTGAATCATATCATGAAAGATTGTTGTCGCCATCCTTTGGTAGGTAGCCCCTGCATTTATCAATCCAAAAGGCATAACCCTGTAGCAGAAAGTGCCCCATTCTGTAATGAAAGCTGTCTTCTTTTTGTCTGGTGGGTGCACCATGATCTGATTGTACCCAACCGCAAGGTCAGTCATGGAAACCATCATATGCCCAGCCATCCTGTCTATTAGCAAATCGATGTGTGGTAGCGGGAAATAGTCCTTGGGACAAGCATTATTCAAATCTCTGTAGTCAACACACATCCTGACCTTTCCGTCTTTCTTCGGGACCAGCACAATGTTTGCTAACCAGGAAGGGTAGACAATTGGTTCTATGAACTTATTATCGAGTTGCTTGGCAACCTCTTCTTTAATTTTCAAAGACCATTATGGCTTCATTCTTCTCAACTTCTGCTTAACCGGCTTTGTATCTGGGTACAACGGAATCTTATGAACTGCTATGGCTGGATCTATTCCCGTGACATCACTTGTCTTCCACATGAAGCAGTCGACATACTTTCTGATGCACTCAACAACCTGTTCTTTATTCACACAATCATATGCAATGTATGTATATTCATTTTCTTTGCCAATTATTATCTTTTCATTTATTTCTTTTATTTCACTTATTTCATTTTTGCTAGATAATACTTGAAAAGCAAAAGACACAGGGTAACCAAGAATTTGAACAGTTTTATTGATAATGGCGGAGTCATTCTCCAAGGTTACATTAAATTTGACATTAGGGTTCTTTAAATCTGAAGCTATAGAAGACTCAGAACTAGACTCTGACTCGGTGTTTGACTCAGGATTTGACTCAGTACAAGGCTCAGGTTCAGGGTGCGACACAGGACTAGGTTTGACTATAGCAGTTTGTCCCTCCTCGGCGTACTAGTTTGTCAGCGGTCCATCTGTTGTCTTGATTAGCTTTGTGAAGTCCCTTTTGTCTTCGAAATTGATTATCATAGCAACCTCATCAAAGAGACTAGGCCGCATGAAATCTTCCACTTGTGGGTCAGTTATAGGTTCCGGCTCTTCTTCCTTTATGGCCAAAACATCAGCGAACATCTCAAAACCCGGTAGCTTCTTTCTTGTCTTGGGAGAATAGAATGGCTCCTGGAAACCACAGTAAGGAACTGCTTTTCCAGGCTTGCAGAAGTGACCGTTCAGAGTTCTAAAGTAAGGGCACATTTTGAGGCTTTTTGCCCACCAAGTCTTCTTTTTCTTCTTCCCATGCTCAAACTCTTCTATCTCTTCATCTGTGGGTTTGTACCAAAGTGAAAAGTTTCCTTATTCTCAGGTTCTTCCCATGGCCGCACTATGGATGATTTCCTCCCAGACCTTATCATTTCCATTCCGGGTAGCAGACATACCCTTAGCATCATTCCTACCAGGCAATTGACTTGGACCTCCCCAAAGTCATATAGAATGAATGGCCCTTTGGGCCTTTCTCCTTCAATGTATTGAACAGTGTCATAATGGAACCCAGTCAATGCCATTACAGTTTCACCAGGAACAACCTCAAAGAGGGACTGATCCATGGTTTTCTTGTTGATTTCACATGTGTCTCCTTTGATAGTGATGATTTTTCCTTTAAAAGGGAACTTAAGTTTTTGATGTAATGAAGAAGGGACAGCATTATTCTGATGAATCCATGACCTTCCAAGGAGGAGATTAAAGCTCGTGGGTACATCAATGACTTGGAACAGCACTCCCATTTTTACCGGCCCAATAGCAACTTCCAGAGTAGCAACACCCAAAATTTCTCTTCGAGTGTTATCATATGCTTTAACAATTTGATCAGAAGGTGTAAGATCTGTAGCCTCCAATCCTAGACAGCTTGCTACTTTCAAAGGACATACATTTAAGGCTGACCCATTATCAACGAGAACCATGGGCACAATCTTTCCCCTAGTTTGTAAGGTGATGTATAGAGCATCATTGTGTTTTCTGCCATCTTCTGGTAGGTCTACATCGAAAAAACGGATACTCAATGCCTTGGTTGATTGGGTCAAAGTGGCCACCAATGCTTCTGGGCTTGTGTCTACTGATGTATCGAGTTGACTCAAAGCTTTGTTGAGAGCCTGACGGTGTGGGAATGAGGAAGCAAGGAACTCCCAAATTGACACCTTAGCTTGAGTTTGTTTAAGCTGAGCGAGGATAGGGTCTTCCTTTGGTTCTGGCGTCTTCTTATAGGGGTGACTTGGAGTTTTAGGGACTTCCCCCAAGTCGAGTGGCTGATATTGCCTTCCGCTTCTTGTCAAAGCATTGACCTCTTCAGCGAGGTCATTCAGATCCAGCACACATACTTCATTCATCTCCAAGAGAAGTTTGAAAGGATCAAACAGCTCTTCTTCCACAGTGATGGCGTGGATGGAATGATTGGGCAAAGGGTTAGTATTAATGTTTGGTTGACTCTTGAGAGGAATGATGTCACCACTATCCACCAGATCCTGGACATGATTTTTTAGAGTTCAGCAAGCATCTGTTCTATGCCCATTTCCTTGGTGGTATTCATAGTACTCATTGACCCTATAATTGGAGGGTAATGGGTTAGGAGGAGGCCTTGGGTCCAAAGGCTTCAAGTACTTTCCTTCCACGGCCTTTTTAAACACCAGATGAAGGGGCATCCCAAGGTTGGTATATTACCTTCTTGGCTGATTTCTCTGCCCAAGATTGCCCACACGTAAAGGATTCGCAGGGGCAATATTGGCCACTTCATTGACCTTGCTTGAGGAAGCAGCTTGGCCTTGTTTCTTGTACTTTAAAGTAGCTCCCTCATCTACTATCTTACCCAATTGTATCAAATCTTCTACCTTGGTTGCAGTCGCAATGAGAGATTTGAAAGTAGGCAGGTATTGGGTTTGCAGTTGAGCTTGATATGTAGGACTTAAATTCTTGATTATGATATCAATTTGCTCCTGTTCTGAAGGGCGATTGATCATTTGGGCGGCCTTTGCCCTCCACCTCGTAAGGAACGAGGAGAAGGGTTCATTGTTGTTATGCTTGGTAGTCTCAAGCTCCCTTCTAGTGACATCCACCTCAATATTGTAGTGGTATTGAGTGTTAAATGCATTGCAAATGTCTTCCCAGGTCTTGATCTTGGCACGATCCAGGCTTACAAACCATTTAAGGGCAGCACCAGTCAAGGATTGTTAGAATAGTTGAGCAAAGAGTTCATCATTTAAACCCTAAGGGCTTAAGGCCCCCACATACATCTTCAGGTGGGTTTTAAGGCAAGTAGTCCCATCAAATCTGTCCATCCCCGGCATCTTGAATTTTGGAGGCAATCTAGCTTGGGGAAACAAGGATAAGGAATCCATGTCTACCACCTCTTTATGAGTTTTCATGGCAGTGATTGACCTTTCAAGCAATTCAAGTTTCTTTTTCAGTTCATCAGTTTCAGTAGCATTCTTAGAGGGTGGATCCTCCAAATTGATGACAGGGGCATTATTCTGAGCAGTCGTGGGGGTACTAGTTTGCCCCACAGTAGGTTCTTTCCCTAGATTTCCAGGAGTAGTGGTCGTCTTTGGTGCCCCTCCCAATTCGGCCAAGATGGCTACCCTTTGGGCAGCCAAAGCTTCATCAATTCTTTTTTGCATCCTAGTTTCAATCTCCCTAACCTGTCCATCTAGCAAGGCCTTAATCTGTTCAATAGTAGCCATTTCAGCAATTGGAGTAGTTGGTGAAGTTGGGGTAGTAGAACTTGTGGGTGATTGCACAGTTGGAGTTGGTGTAGTTTGTGTAGGTGAAGGCACACGGATGGTGGGTACCTGGAAAGATTAAGGGTAAAGGATTAGGGTAGTGTGTAGGGTAGGAAGACTCTTGGTCCACTTGTATATATCAAAAGGTTTTCCCCAAAACAATGTTGTTATGTTGCATGAATGCACCTCATCACATCATAATTCATTTTAATGGAATGTGGCACTATCATTGGGTACATACAATCTAAGGGAGGGTTCTATTGTTGAATGAAAGTAGAGAATGGGCTTATAATAGGGACCCTTGAACCTCGAGTAAGATATACCTACCACATGTGAAACAAGGAGTTTCGCGTGGGTCAAAGTGTATGATATACTCGTGGGTCATTCCAAAAGGATTGAAATGGTTTGCGGTAATAGGGAGGACGCTTTGCCTGTCCGCCGGCATAATCAAGGAGACCTGCTGGTTAGCGCTACTTGCTATCCAGACTCAGAACTTTGAACAGAAAGAGAAGAAATTCATTTGAAAATAATTTTTATGCAATGGGAGAAAAGGATTCCCCCATATAATGCAAGAGAAAAAGATTCTCTAAATGACAAAACAAATGCACAATTAATCAAACAAGGGATCCATCAAAGGAAAAAGATTCCTTTTGTCAATCTTCAATTCCAATATCCTTATAGAAAGGATAAACATTGCTAAGGTACCCTACAAAACAAATAAAAGTACCCTAAAGAAGAGCAAGTTAGTCAAATAAGCAATTGTAGTCTACTAGGAAGTCCCTAGTGGAGTCGCCAGATTGTGAACCTCTAATTCCACCAAAAAAGGATTTGGATGAACATTCACTTGTTATTGGGAGTCGCCACTCAGTTTTTTTTTGTTCAAAGGGTAAAACTAAGAAAACCCTTGTTTGACTCCAATAATGCATCCAATGTAAAGGTTTCTAATTTACGAACCCAAGGAGGATTCGGGGACTATGTCATGCATTTGATTAACTTGCAAAAAAAAGAAACAAACCTAAAAAAAAACAAGGAAAAGGACAAACAAATTGTTAGTGGATTGTGGACTTGCTATTTGAGGTGAATCTCAAAATATGCCTACATACCCCCGTTTGAATGGGAGATCAAAGCCCATGTAGTTCGATAGTACCTATTCAAAGGCAATAAGAATTATGCTTCATGCATGTGTGTGTGTATGCTTTGTGTATTGTGAGATTTAATTAGCACTTAGTGCAAAATTGTGAAATTTAGGTATCTTGTACCAAAAGGATGCAAATTTTAGGCCTTTGGCCAAAAGGGTTGATTGATTCATGGCTTAATACCGAAAGATCGATTGATTAGTTAATTAGGCCTCAGACCTAAAAGGATTAGGTCTTTTACCAAAAAGGATTAAGAAGAAGGTGTAATGCTTATGACATGCTTGAATTGACAAAGGATGAATTAGGATATTACCTTGCTTAGGATTTTTCCACTTCGAAGCTCCAGATCTTGTTTTCTTGGACCTTGGATTATGATTCCTGATTCTTGCTTTCTTGATATGATTTTAGTTGATTCCTGCAGCACAAGGTTAGATTTATGCAAAGAAGAGTAGAAGAGAAGCGCCTAAGCGTATAGAAAGATAGGATTTCGTCAACACGAAGCCGGGATCCTTTTCTGACTGTTCTGAGGGCTATTTATAGTGAAAATCGGACCAAATTCAGACCTGAATGGCAGTTGAACCGCTGGTCCCGGCAGTTGAACCGCCGTGGACGACGGTTGACTTGCCAGAAGAGGAAAAAAGGGCGGCGGTTAAAACCCTACACGGCGGTCGAAACCCTACACAGCGGTCGAACCGTTGTGTGCGGCGGTTGAACCGCTGTGCACGGCGGTTGGACTTCCAAAAGGGCAACTCGGCGGTTGAAACCTAGGAGGCGGTTGAACCGTTGGTCACAACGGTTGGACCACTGCATGCGGCGGTTCGGCCTCCAAAAAAAAACACATCGACTAGCATGATTTTCGCTCAAACTGATTTTTCGGGAGCTACGGACCTCCAAAAAATATTCCAAGACCATTTCTACGATCCACGTGTCATTCCGGACATTTCAAGTACCATATCAATATATCTCCGGTGAACTTTTCCAAAGTCACCTAGTCTGAGTCGACATTTTGCGGTCTGGAGAAATCAGCTTTACAAGCCTCAAAATTCGAGTATTCACACAAATCAATCAAAATAGACACCCATCCAAAGATGAAAATATGCTCTTATAATGTCCCAATATCCATATAATTAAAATGAAATACCTATCAATTGATGGAAATGTGTCCCTTATAATAATATCAAAGTCTTTAAAATAAATAAATAATAAATAATTAAAATAAACAAGGCACCCACGAAGTATAAACGTGTAACATCCATGATTCTATTAAAATAAAAATTAAATAAATAATTTAAAAAATTAATTAAGGTGTTGAAAGATGGAGAAAATAAGAATGTATATGGAAAGTGTAAAAGAAATATACATATCATATAAAGTCAAAAGTGAATAGTAATATCAAGAGTAAAATGGTAAAGCGGGTAAAAAGTAAAAGTTTAAACAAATAATAAAAAATTAATTTGATAATTGAAAATTAAAATGATTTTAGATAGTGGAAGATGATAGAAAAATTTTAAAAATTTATTAAATAATTCAAAATTAAAATAATTTGAATGAAAGATAGAAAATTGAAGTTTTAAAATAAATTAAAATTAAAAATAATTTTGGATAGTGAAAAATGATGAAAAGTTAGATATTAAAATGATGAAAAGTTGTATTCTTGAGGGGCCACGAGCGTGGCACTTGATCATTTCTTCATTTTTGCTTCATTTTCTTTGATTTTACAATACTAATCATTAAAATACTTGAATCTTGCCTTCTAAAGCTTAAACACAAAAAATCCATCAAATTCAATTGAAAACAATCAAAATCATGATTAGAATTACATAAAATAATTAATCAAATTTTCACTCTATCATACTCCCCCAAACTTAAATCATTGCTTGTCCTTAAGCAATTGAAATTTAATACTATAGATTTCTTTTATATATTAGTTTATATGCAAAAATTTTAACAATAAAAATTTCAAAATTTCAGGTTTATAATTTAGCTTTATAACTTTACCTTTTTTTATTCTTTCCTCCTTTACTCAAAAACTTAATTAATTGCAATCAATCATCAAACTTTAGATGAGCAAATATTCTTTTTTGATGCAAGCTTATCCTAGTCTCATATGCATGCTTAATTGAGTTTTCTTCGCTAATTGACTACACTAATTCAAGAAAAATCAAAAGATCTTTGATAGGTTTATAATGGGGCTATAAAGTTGAGGGCTTAACATAAGATTTAAATAAAATAGGTTAAGTATCTTTTTAAAAATTTGCTTATCTTGTAGCTCTTGTAGAGAATTCTTGGATACTTTGCCCCTTTCTTTAATCTCCTTCCTCTCCTTTAGGGAATTTATTTATTATGAGGTTTATTAGGAAATAATCCAAATACAATATTCATATATTCTTCCAAACTTTAAACTTAGGAGTCTATTATAAACTTGTTATCCTCATAATATGAATAATTTGATTTTTAGAAAATTTTCAAAAAATAATTAAGCTTGAAAAGGGTGGTTTATGTAGCTTATCAAATTAAAGAAAATCTCAAGCTAAAATTTATTTTAGGCTCAAAAGGGACAACTAGTGACAATTTTAAATTGGTGGGTATAAGAATTTGGTTTCACAAACAATGTCTAAATTATTTTTTTTTACTTAGCAAGGTTCGATTTTGTCTCAAAAGCTCTTTTAAACATGTTCTAGGCCTACGCAATTAATAATATTGTTAGTCAAATTGCTCAATTTTTAATCTTAGGTAATCAAATTGAATTAAGCTAACATTTGTATCAAGTTATAATTTACATAAAGTTAATTTTTTGAAGGATTAATAAAAAGTCCGATCAGACCATCAAGAAGTTCGACCAGACCTTACATGTTATATTGAGCAAAATGTCACAGAAGGTATCAAGGTGAATTCGACTGGACCATAAATAGTTCACAAGTCAGAAGCCGTTGGACCTCCACTCAATTAGTGGAAGCCACGTGAACCGACTGTTAGAAGAGCATTCAGCAAAATTTCAAAAGGTACGAGCAGACTACAGTGTTTCATGATCGAAATGAAGGAATTTCGACCGAACCTTGGTAAGTCGGACCATGAAATTGCTTTAGCCAAGAAATTAATGGAAGACAAGAATCAAACATGTTGGACCACTCTTCAAATGACTAATTTATGACTTGCAAGCTATAAATACCATATGTAACTTCATTTTTAGAAGTTGTTATGATTAGGGCTGAGCAAAAATTCAAAAATCGACCATACCCGCCTGAACTGAGTATTTTTTTTGGGTTCGATCTGTAACATCCTCTAACAATTCTTATATAAAAACTATCAGAGAATGTTATTCGATATACTTTCCGCACTCCAATTAATTCAGAGAAAACTCTCTTCATAAATAAAAATTTTCAAATAATAATACAATTTGCATATCACAACACTTATAGGTCCAACATTTAGACCAATTTTCAATCATCCAAATACTAGTTACAAACCAGATAACTATCATACACTTGTCAAATCAAATGATTATATAATAAATTCATTTCTTTAATAGTCAGTCACTTTAATTCTCACACTTCATCCTTTAAATACATATATTCCTTTCATGTTTACACATTTGTACAATCTCTGAAATAATCAAACAAAAGTATCTATATACATTTTATAACTTATGAATACAATAGATACAAGATCTTCCTCTGTAATATAGGTAATTTCCTGAGATTCTTAATTTCACTTCTTAACTTGCTCCGATGTACTGATACCTGCGTGTCAGAAAATAATTCTAACACGCTAAGCAAAGCTTAGTGGTGCTTATAAAAATATATTTTATCACTTAATATTAAAGAACTATACTTATGAAAATATAATAATAACACTTCAGTTTTAAGAAGTATTTTAATATATGAACTAATTTCAGTAACAAATCAACATACCATGCTGATTACACAAAATAATAGCTATCCCTGTATAAAAGTTATCATGTAATACAATACTTTCGGTACTGCAACTTGTCTCGTTAAGAATCATTTTATTTAAGACTTGCTTTCTCATTTGATAACATTGTTCACAATACGCTTATTTTGTTTTTCAATAAGTCTTCCTTTTCACGTCCTTTTCAAGTTCACATATAGGATCATTTCATTCAATCTATACTTTTCAGCACTTAATTTTAGTACTATACTTTGGAGCACTTTATATCATTATATCATTATATACACTTTCAATCATTACAACACTTATAAAGCTATTAATTAATTCAATACCTTGAGGATAACATTTCCATTCCGTGCATTAGAACTTCCACTTGTATACATATATATATATATATATTAACAATCACTTTTACACTGTAACACAGTAATTCAATTTCAAGTAATTGACATCAATTATTATTTTACATTTCTTTCGTTAGTCACAACGATCATGTTCATATGTATTTTCAATTAAATATCTTCATTTATTATGCCCATACATACTAAACTTAGATCATAGGTTTGGATAACATGTTAGTGTAGCAATCTAAATGCCATCACTCAAGAATTTATAATGGCAATTATGCCCTCTATCACTGATAACATAATGTATCCATTAATGGCACGAGGTGCCCACTATCACTGTGCCTAACTTTCCTCTGGTTAGCCATTCAGTCCAAAGCTAAATATAAACGTAGTATGATTTGGGCCAATCATTAATTTTAATGAACACTACATTGTATATCATTTCATTGGTACTATATTCTTATCAACATTTGGTAGGATATATATATATATATATATATATGTGTGTTTCTTATCTCAAGTTTATCACTCATTTTCATACGTTTAAAACATCAATACAAAAGTATGGATTATACACATATTAGTCTCATATCATTGATTAACACTAACTTGTTTATATCATTTCATTAGTACATTACTCTTATCAACATTTAGTATGATATCTATGTTTGTCACTTATCTAAAGTTTCTCACTCTTTTTCATACATTTAACACATACACATGAATTCTCAACACAAAAGTATGAAATATACACATATTAGCCTCATACAATGCCCGTATATCACAAAATACAAGCCAAAAATATTATTTAGGTACCCCACGTTCATGGCATCTCAACCCCATGCCCGTGGGATCCCAAATGAATCTGTAAAATAAATTTGAAACCCCCACGGTTGTGGCCTTCAAGGGCCACGGTCGTGGCATTGAGAAGTACTCTGTTTTATCGAAATTTTTGAACAGTCACGCTTTCAATCCCACGGTCGTGGTCCTCATTTGCCACGACCGTGGCACTCTAAACACATGGATTTTGGACTTTTAACTTCATTAAACACACACATATTGAAGATCTAAGAAAATAATGTATCAAAACCATCATATAAAAATTTTTTTTACTCAACAATCCATTTAATCAATATTTTCAAGAACTATATCATTATACATAACTCAACCATTCAATTAAATCATTTAAACTCATAAAAATTCATATTTTTGCAAAGTAGAAATCAAAAGCACATACCTTGTTGATAATCACCACTTTTCCAACTTAATCTTCTCAACACTTATATTTAGATGTGATCTTATCTTAAGTTTTGATTCAAATCATGGAAAGAAAGAAGAAAGAAGAAACTTTGGTGGTGTTGGTGATGGTGGCATGGATACACACACACACACACATATATATATATATATATAATATTTTTCATCTAGTGAGGGAATGCTCATAATAACTATGGTGCACCCTCATTCTTAACCATTGATTTTAAATCGAGTTTTAATATCGTAAAACAGTAAAAATACTCTTTTCAGTAAAGTTTTAAGATATACAATATACTATTCTTTATGTATAGCATTTATCCCCAATACTTTTGTCACTATACACTATCAATTTTTCATTATTAGTTAAAACATTCCTGTTTAACATCTTGACCATTACACGATCGGTTGATATATTTATCCATGGGTCGGGTCGGGTTAAACATTTTATTTTTGGTGGGTTTGGAAGGTCGGTTTGGTTTGCCAATTTTATTACCATTTCAAACCGAACCCGACCGATTACATACACACACACACACACACATATATATATATATACTCATATAAAATTATACCATTTATGTTAAATATAAATAGAAAATTTATCCAACCTAAACATCACTCTCGGCGCCGCTCGATTCTCTCCTGCTCGCCCAACATCCTCTAACCTCTTCTCTTCTTTGTACTGTAACTGTAAGTTTCATTCAATTTTGTGTGGATTTTGCATTTTATTTGTGTTTTATGGCTCATTTCTATTTTTTTTCTTTAATTGTTTGTGTAACTCTTTCAATTTCATGTGGATTTTGCATTTTATTTGTGTTTTATAGTTGGGGTATCTCGTTTTTAATTTTGTTCTTCTATTATTTGTGGGTTTTTAAATATGAAACTTTGAGTTTAATTGATTTTGCTGTTGCCTCGATGGGTTTGAGGGAGCATAGTAATTTAACTTTTCTGAGAATAGTCATTCCATGAACATCGAACAGAATAAATTGAAAGAATTTTTCATATATAATATCTTCTATTAATAGAAAAATAAACCCTCGTTTATTGATTGGATCAAGACAAGAAACTACTCATATTATTAAAGAATTATATAAAAGAATAAAACTAGCTTTACAGTGGCTGTTGTAGAGTCTTTCTTTAAGAAATGTTAGATTATTTCAAGTGGATAATTTTCTCTATATTAAAAGACCATCATTTGGAAGATAACCGAGTATTGGCCAAGATTGCTTTTGCTTTCTTGATTATTATATTGACAGATATGTTCAATATAATAATGGGTGATTTTAGTTTTAGGCCTCTAATTGTATTTTATATTGTAATTAATTAGTTCAACATGATAACACTTTGTATTGGAGTTAAAATATCTAAAATACAATATAGAATATACCCAACAAAGTGGTTGAAATTTCATCATTCATTAATTTATTTTATCAATTGGTTAAAATTTAATGTTAATATACTTTTCCTTTTCCTTTTTTTTTCCTTTCTTCTTTCCATAATTCCATTAGCTGTTTAGTTTTTTTTTTGCTTATTGTATTATTTAATATTTGTAAAATTTATTAGTTATGTAGTTAACAGTATCAAGTCTTAATTTCATCTCTTTTTTTAACTACATGCATATCATTCATAATTTATTTAAGTGGAAAGTGTTTTGAGATGGATTTAATTTTATTTGTAAAATGATTAAAAATAAATACAATTGATTTCTTAAGTTATTATTGTTAGTATTATTTTTGTTATCTGGGCTATAAATTGATAAAGGCTAATGACTAATGAATGTTAATATTAGTAAAAGACCCATCAAATTATGACTAATGAATGTTAATATTAGTAAAGTCATATCAAATTATGATTATTAATAGATCAATATCAAATTACTTGCTATGTAGGGAATTTTTTGAGTAGTGAAGCGTATAGAAAATTTGCCGAGAGTCAAAGTTGCTATTGTATAATCATCCAGGTAATATATATGTTTTGTTCTTGTTAGAAGCAATTGAATTAGTGTTTTTATTTATTTATTTGTATTGCTAATTTATTTGATATAGTGTTTTAAATAATTTACAAATGTCAATTAATTTTTGCATCCTCCTGAAGAAGAACAACAAGATGAATCATGTAACACCCCTTCCCGACCTACGTGTGTAAGTTGAGTAGAGGCGCCACACTATCCTAATGTTGCTACCACTTTTACTTAGTCAAATTTTTGTTCCGATTTTTACAGAAATTTTGCCATAGTTTCGCCTAAAAATTCAATCCCAAGTGTCTACAAAACTGGTTTTTTTTCCTGATTTTTGAAAATATTTTTACACAAACCAATGCAAAAAAAATCATTCTCAGTACACTTCCAATAAATCCCCCTTATAACCTCAACTACAACCTGCAAAAAGGATTTACACTTCTAGTACAAAATAAAGTAAAGGTTTATTATGAAATACAGTAGATAAAATATTTGTTCACTATGCAACGGAAAGTAACAATATTTACAAATTCATATACATCAAAACTCAAGTTTTACAACACATAAAATTTATCCATGTTTGGCAGTCAGTCTTCGATCTTAAAGCCCACTATTCACTCTTCAAAATCTAGGCTCGACTTGGCCTAGAGGAACTCTCTGGTTCTTCCCTGTCACCTGTGCGAAGAATCACATTCGCGCTAAGCCAACGGCGTAGTGGTACAAACTACAGTGCTATGATGCTTTAATGCCATGCTAATGTCACACATTTCAATAGTTAAGATAATATTCACAAATGATATCTTTATATTGTTCAAGACTACATTTCATCATTTTATTCATCACTTATGATTTACATTGACACAAAGACAAATATGGGCCCAAACGATACTAATATGTTATTCAAAGTTCAGAGTTACTGCTTTGGTAAATAATCATATTCATCAAGCCCGTAGGCGATACACATATATATCTCTATCCATGGATAGGGTAACAGACCCAGTCTCTTGGACCTCAACTCGGCTAAAATCGAGGAAATCCTCAACCCGGCAAGACTGTTACCTGTAACAGACCCAGTCTCTTGGACCTCAACCCGGATAAACCAAGGAGATCCTCAACCCAGCAAGACTGTTACTATAATTTACATTTCACATTTATCAACTAGAATCGGCTTACGACCCGGTCTTTTCACCTATCCAGTACTTTATAGGCATGCCACCAAACTCAGAACTCTGAAGGTTGAATAACAAATTAGACACAAAATTCTTTTCATTCATATCTTTATACATTTCTTTCTCAATTCATTTCATTCTCATAAACAAATTAGGCAACCATGCCTCAATCATCTCATATTATCTCAAATCACAATAATCAATTCATTATTCAAATGGATATAATCAATGACATTAACACATATTTTACATGCTCATCACAACATTCACATTATACCAAACATAACATTATTAATATACATCCATAATGCATTAGATTCCTTATCACATTTATAATCAAATATGTCTCAAGTCTCAATATCATATGAATGTATGCATTAATGTAGTTTGTACTTACCTTAAAACCAACTCACACCAATCTATACACTTACTCTTCCAAGAATCCTCAACACTTGGGTTAGGGCAATTCAACCTCTTCACAACCTAATCCAAAAGGAATATTAGCAAAATGACCATATGAATAGTAAATTCTGGTTTTAGACTCCACTTTATCCTTATTTTGAAAAATTGTATAAAATAATCTACTTGACTAAAAACTTTAAAATTTTTACAGAACTAAATTTTACATCTTAAAATCATTCCTTTAAAATTTCAGATCAAAATGAACACAAAATCTTGGTCAAATAGTTCACCCAACCAGACTGCTCCAATTGTCCTGCATCCTGGCAGTAGTTCCGAACTTTGTGAATTCCATGAATTAAATTCAATCAACGTGGTTCCAAATTATTTTTCTCAAATACTAGACTCACTAAGAAACAACATATCCAAAATTGATATTATTTTTCTATATTTTATTAAAAATCCCGAAAGATAGCTGTCTCAGTTAAGGTACCTGCTGGAACAGGTCTAATAAAAATAATCTTTCCAAAATCATAACCATTCCAAAATTGAATCCACATATTTTTCAGTCATTCTAGACTCATAGAGGCACAACATATCAAAAATTCACTTCAAGAACATTTTTCTATATTTAATTAAAAATCATACAAGTCACAGCCTTTACTAATTGTAAAACAGAAAAATTTCACTAAACACAACTCTTACTCTTCCATCACCAACACCAACCTAACTTCTTATCTTTAATTCCATTTCAACACTTTTACACACACCATACACAAACACACTCCAACCATCAACAACACTCCATCAAACTCAAACAAAATTCCAAATAAAACAAGAGAAATCAAGAGAAAACTTACCAAAAATGATGAACTTCTTGAATTTCTAACTTGTTTTCTTGAAAACTCCTTTAATTTTGGTCTTGGAAAATCAAATCCCTCTCTTGCTCTCTTGCTTGAGTGATGGCCGGCCAAACCACAAAGGAAGAAGAAGAAAAATAAAAATGAATGGCAAAAGTCAAATTCCTCATCTCTTTAAACCTCCACCAAGTATTCAAAAAAGAAAATTACTAAAATACCCTCTTCTTTATATCTTAAGTCCCTTTTACTTATTTGTCCTTTTTAGTAATTTCACAAATAACAAATTAAATATCTTCTTCCTTTGACCATCCATTTTGACTTGTATATATGTTATATATATTTCCATATATATAACATATAAACTCTCTTCCAATCATCTAAATTTCTATTTTCCATTAATTAATTAATTCAACAATAATAAACATAAATATCTTCTTCTTTGACTTTCTTATTTGACTTGTGTATATGTTATATATATTTCTATAGATACAACATATACACTCTCTCTTAAATTCTTTTTCTTTCCAATTACACATATACATTTAATTCAAATAAAACAACAATTATATCAAAACTTCTAGGGCACACTTTGGGATATTACAAATCAGAAGCTAAAAAAGAACAACAAGATAAACCTCCAAAGCTAAGGAAAAAGAAAAAGGCAGCGGCTAGTGGCCCACGGCGAACGTCAATAGCTTGGGATCATTTCACCGAATTGCCTAAAGATCAAGCGTCTGAACCAACGACAACATGTAATTATTGTGGCAAGAGGTATCTTTACAATTCTAAGCAGCATGGCACTTCAAACATGATGCATCACCTTAAGGCATGTCCCAAGTACTCATATGCACTTAAAATGAACCCTAAGCAACAAATATTGCATTTTACACCCAAAGCTGATGATAAAAGGGTAGACTTAGGAGTTATTCCACATTCATATGATGTGAAAGAGTGTAGAAAGGCAATTGCATTGTTTGTGATATTAGATGAGCAACCCTTTAGAGTGGTAGAAGGACATGGGTTTAAGCACATGTGTAGTAAAATGGTTCCTCAATTTAAAGTTCCTTCTAGATTTACTAAAAGTTCCTTCTAGATTTACTATTGCTAGGGACTATTTTCAACTATATTTAGATGAGAAGGTGATGTTGAAGGCTTTATTGAGGAGTGATCGTGAGAGGGTTTGTCTAACAATGGATTGTTGGACAAGTATCCAAAATTTGAATTATCTGACATTGACTGCTCACTTTGTGGATAAGGAGTGGAGATTACAAAAGAGAATTCTGAATTTTGCCAAATTGCTAACCATAAGGGAGATAAAATAGGGAAGCAAATTGAGATGTGTTTAAATGATTGGGGATTGAGGAAGGTTTTTACTATTATAGTTGATAATACTAGTTCTAATGATGGAGCAATAGCATACTTGAAAAAGAAAGAAAAAAATTGGAATGGATTGGTTTTTGATGGTGAATTCATGCACATTAGATGTTTTGCCCATATTTTGAATTTAATTGTAACAGAGGGCTTAAAAGACCTTCATTCCTCTATTTTTTCCATTAGAAATGCTGTCTGCTATGTAAGGTTGTCCCCATCTAGATTTGCAAGGGTCAAAACATGCATTGAGCAAGAAAATATCTCAGATAATGGTCTTGTATGTCTTGATGTTCCCACTAGGTGGAACTTGACTTATTTGATGTTAGAAACAACACAAAAGTTTCAAAAGGCTTTTGAAAGATTGGAGGAGGAAGATGAAGATTATCTGACTTATTTTAATGAGGGTAGCCCCCTTGTAGTGAAGATTGGGACAATGCTAGACATTTTGTCTAATTTTTAAAAATATTCTATGATGCAACATTTGAAATTTCTGGTTCCTTGTATGTCACCTCTAGTAGTAATGCATTTTCTCATCTTTCTTTAATTCAAAGTAAGATTAAAAAATGGGCTTGTAGATTCTCTGTTGGGGGTGATGGCCACTGATATGAAGAAAAAAATTGATAAATATTGGGAAAAAATTGAAAATATAAATTCTTTGTTATTTATAGGATCTATTCTTGACCCAAGGAACAAATTAGCTTATATATTATGGTCATTTGAGGATATATATGGGGTTGCCTTAGCTGAAACAATGGTAGAGAGGGTAAAATGCAATTATATGGGTTGTATACATGCTATTCTGAAGCATACAAGGCTGCCAAACCTATTTCTAATTGTGTGTGTGTGGGAGGGGGGGGGGGGGGGGGGTTATTCAGAACTCTAATGATGGTGTTGCTACAATTGATAAAGTTGCCTCCAAAGCTAGGGCAGCCGCATTTCGGTCCCATTTGCAACAAAAAAATAGCATTGAATTAATGAATGATATGGACAAATATTTGAATGAGCATTGTGAGTATGGGGAGGAGTCATATTTTGATGTTTTAAAGTGGTGGAAGTCAAATGCAGCAAGGTTTCCTATTTTGTCCACATTAACACGTGATGTGTTGGCTGTCTCATTATCAACAGTTGCATATGAATCCGCATTCAGCACTGGTGGACATGTATTAGATGTTTTTAGGAGCTATTTATCTCCTAAGATGTCTGAGGCACTCATTTGTGCTCAAAATTGGTTGACGCCAACAATATTTGAGTTTGACCACCCTTAATTACATCAAATGCTTAAGGAAAGTGAGAAGATAGAATCAGGTAATTTATTCTATAATATGTTTTTGTATTTGACAACTTTATTTAATTTTTTTTATTCACTGTAATGATATTTTTTATTTAGCAAATTTATTTGATTAGTTTTCATATTTTTATTTGTAAAATACTAATCTTCAAATTTCCTCAGAATTTACAACGAAAACTACAGGAGTAGGGGACACCAACCAGTAAAGGGCAAGATCATTGGATTGCTTTTGGATTTTTCAGACTTGACTTTTTTGATATATCATGGTTGATGGTAATATATATTTTTGGTTTAATCATGGTTGTGGGTGCATATTTGATAGGTACTTCGATTTTTTTTTTTTGTGAAGTACCTAACCTAACTGTATAGGAAATTTTTTTTGGGTAAATTACAATATAGGATATTGGTTACAACCTTACATCCTCATACTTATAGGGTTATACTACTTATTATCACTTCTTTTTTGTCAGTAACAATGTAAATTCAATTGTTACTAGAATAGGGATTTCTAGTCATATGACATATATGTAGTTGCACATCTAGAAGGCTAGAATAGCTTTTTGTGCTTTTGAATGTAAATGAACTTATGGACATATGGAATAGTTAATGATATCATATAGGCAGATTTTGGACCATATTTGTGATTGTGACTTGTGAATTATGCAAATTATTTTAGTTTTATGAATAATTTTTGTGATGGAGTTTTTTTTTTCAGTTGCTTGCTACCTATTTATTTATTGTAAAGCTTGCATTGGATGCATGGTACATGTGAAAAAATTATAATTATTAATATATACTTAACTATATATTATGAGTGTTTTATGCACTTATTACTGCTATTAGTATCTAATTAGTGAAGAGTTTTAAATTTGTCTTCACTCTTCACTTTATTGAATTTTTATAGTATTGACAATTGGAAGAGATAAGAGAAATTGAGTTTTATATATGAAATATTATATTATGATGTCGAGTTGGTGGACTGGAGTTAATATCCTTCAATTTTATGAGAAAAGAGAAGGAAAAGAAGTTCTTTACTATTTACAATTTATATTGCCTTTTGAATTTTCATGTGTAATATCCCAAAATGTGCCTAGAAGTTTTAGTATAATTGTTGTTTTATTTGAATTAAAATGTATATGTTAATTTGGGAGAGAAAAGAAATTTAAAAGAAAGTGTATATGTTGTGTATATGGAAATATATACAACATATATACAAGTCAAATGTGATGGTCAAGGGATGAAGATATTTAATTTGTTCTTTATGAAATTACTAAATAGGGTAATAAGTGAAAGAGAAGTAAAATAAATAGGTGAGGGTATTTAAGTAATTTTTTTTAAATTACTTGGTGGAGGTTAAAAGAAGAGAGAAAAGTTGACTTTGCCATTCATTTTTATTTTTTCTTCTTCTTCCTTTGTGTTTGTCCGGCCATCACTCAAGCAAGAGAGCAAAAGAGGGATTTGATTTTCCAAGACCAAAATTGAAGGAGATTTCAAATAAACAAGTTGGAATTTCAAGAAATTTCATTATTTTGGTAAGTTCTCTCTTGATTGCTCTTGTTGTTTTTGAAGTTATTTTTGAGTTTGATGAAGTGTTGTTGATAATATGGTTAGGATTGCTTGTGGTGTGTTTGTAAGTGTTGAAATGGAATTAAAGATAAGAAGTTAGGTTGGTGTTGGTGATGGAAGAGGAAGAGTTGTGTTTAGTGAAAATTTTTCTGTTTTACAATTAGTAAAGGCTGTGACTTATATGATTTTTAATTAAATATAGAAAAATGTTCTTGAAGTGAATTTTTGATATGTTGTGCCTCTATGAGTCTAGAATGACTGAAAAATATTTTGATTCGATTTTGGAATGGTTATGATTTTGGAAAGATTATTTTTACTAAATCTGTTCCAGCAGGTACCTTAACTGAGACAGCTATATTTCGGGATTTTTAATAAAATGTAGGAAAATCATATTCAATTGAATTTTGGATATGTTTTTTCTTAGTGAGTCTAGTATTTGAGAAAAATAATTTGGAACCACGTTGATTGAATTTAGTTTATGGAATTCACAAAGTTCAGAACTGCTGCTAGGATGCAGGGCAATTGGGGCAGTCTGGTTGGGTGAACTATCAGACCAAGATTTTGTGTTCAGTTTAATCTGAAATTTTAAAGAATGATTTTAAGATGTAAAATTTAGTTCTGTAAAAATTTTAGAATTTTTAGTCAAGTAGATTATTTTATACAATTTTTCAAAATAAGGATAGAGTGGAGTCTAAAACCAGAATATACTATTCATATGGTCATTTTCCTAATACTCCTTTTGGATTAGGTTGTGAAGAGGTTGAATTGCCCTAGCCTAAGTGTTGAGGATTCTTAGAAGAGTAAGTGTATAGATTGGTGTGAGTTGGTTTTAAGGTAAGTACAAATTACATTATTTCATACATTCATATGATGTTGAGATTTAACATACATTTGATTGTAAATGTGTTAAGAAATCTAATGCATTGTTAATGCATATTAATAATGTATGTTTGGTATGATGTGAATGTTGTGATGAGTATGTAAAATATGTGTTAATGTCATTTGATTATATCCATTTGAATGATGAAATGAAATATGAAAGATATGATGTTATGAAGAGTTGCTTTATTGTGATTTGAGATCATATGAGATATGAGGCCATGGTTGTTGGCTATGATAATGCAAATGAAATATATATAATGGAGGCATGGTTGCCTAATTAATTGTGAGAAATGAAATGGAAAGAGATTGAAAAAGAGATAAATAAAATGATTGTGTGCCTAATATGTTTATTCAATTTTCAGAGTTCTAGTTTTGGCGGCATGCCTATGAATCACTGGATAGGTGAAATGACCGGGTCGTAAGCCGATTCTAGTTGAAAAATGTGAAATGTGATGTTTTTGGGGTGAAATGACCGGGTCGTAAACTTCAAAAACAAATTATTCAAAACTAGATTGAGTGAAATGACCGGGTCGTAAGCTCAAATCTAGTTGAATATCCATTGATAAATGTATTGATGATTATGATTATAGACCAAAACAGTAACTCTGAACTTTGAATAGCATATTAGATTAATTTTTGGGCCCATGCTTGTGTTTGTTTAAATGTGACTATTGAATGGTTAAACAAATGAATAATGAGATGACTACTATACATACGTTATTGAAACCGGTAAAATTTGAAATATAATATTCTCTTGATTGTGTGACATTAGCATGGCATTAAAACATCATAGCACTGTAATTTGTACCACTAAGCCGTTGGCTTAGCGCGAATGTGATTCTTCGCGCAGGTGACAGGGAAGAACCAGAGAGGTCCTCTAGGCCGAGTCGAGTCTAGATTTTGAGGTGTTGATAGTGGGCTTAAAGATCAAAGACTGACTGCCAAAGAAATGTATAAATTTTATGGGTTGTAAAACTTGAGTTTGGATATATATGAATTTGTAAATATTGTTATTTTCCGCTGCATAGTGAACAAATATTTTATCTACTGTATTTCATAATAAACCTTTACTTTATGTTGTACTAGAAGTGTAAATCCTTTTTGCAGGTTGTAGTTGAGGTTATAAGGGGGATTTATTGGGAGTGTACTGAAAATGATTTTGTTTGCATTGATTTGTGTAAAATGTTTTTAAAAATCAGAAAAAAAAACCAGTTTTGTCGACACTTGGGACTCAATTTTTAGGCAAAACTATGGCAAAATTTCTGTAAAAATCGGAACTAAAAATTTGACTAAGTAAAATTGGTAGCAACATTAGGATAGTGTGGCGCCTCTACTCGGCTTACATATGTAGGTCGGGAAGGAGTGTTACATCATGGCTAATGATATTAATTGAGTTTTGCCCAGAAAGCTAAATACAAATTCAGTTAGTTTGCAAAAAGTTAATTTTCATTTCCATATGATGCAAATTAGTTGACACAAATTCATTGATGTGCTAATTCAAACATATAATTTATTACATTAATTGTGTTTGGAAAAAGGAAAAAAATATAAATTATGAATAAATTATTTTTATTTCTTATAAATTTTAACCAAAATTTATTTATTACAAATTAAAAAGAAAAGTAAAAATTAAACATAATTATAATTTTTTTTTTGCATATTACAACTATAAAAAAAGCCACATAAAAAGCCCAATTTATTGGCCCAACTTGAATTAACCCGCCCGAATTCGCCCGAACCCGAGCATAGTCGGTTCGATTGAAATGTCTAATATATTTTTTTTTATCAAAATCAGTTGAATATGTTTGTGCATTTCATGGGTTCAGTCGGGTTGAAATTTCACTCTAACCCGACCGAACCCGGCCGGTACTCACCCCTAGTTGTGATTGTAATAGCTTACTTGAACATACTTATTTCTTTTGCCTCAAAATCACTTTTTGTATTGATTGAGTATTGGGTGTGAGCATTAAATACCATCTTAAGTTTGAGTATGAGCTTGAAAACACTTAGGTTGTGAGAGTAAGCCTGGGAAAACTCTTGTAAGGGTTGTGAGGTGTGTGATCTCAAACCATTGTAAAGTTTGGTATGAGATTGTGAAAACACCAAGTTAAAGTTAAGCTTGTAAAAACTCAAAGCTAGTGGAAACCTTAACAAGTTTTTAAGGAAGTGGATGTAGGATTAAGGTAAATCCGAACCACTATAAATCCTTTGTGTTTATTCTTCTACTCTTTACTTAATCTTCTACATCTTTTACATTTCTTGAATTTTGAATTTTGAATTTGCCATCATTCTTCAAGCCAACCAATTCACTCCCCTCTTGGTTTTCATCTTGGGACAACAATTAGTATCAGAGCTTAAAAAATTTCTTAAACTTAATTGTGAAATTTGATCCACAACGGCAACTTCTTCATCCACCCCAAACTTTCATGGAAATCTCAACTCTATCCTTAGACCCTACTTTGATGGAACAAATTATTTCTATTGGAAACACAAAATGTTCTTATTCCTAGATAGGGAAGGAATTAAGCTTCGGAATTATATTGAAAATGAGTGAAAACCTCCAACTCATAAAGTTGATGGTGTCTAAGTTCCTCTTCCCAAACCACAATGTTCAAGCATGAATATAAGGGATGGATTCAGAAACCATAGTGCAGCCTCCATCTTGATGAATTATATTTCAAGAGAAGAAGGTGGGAGAGTCCAACATCTCACTTGTGCTCATTGCATTTGAAAAACTCTTGAGAACTATCATGAGGGTACTACCCAAGTGAGGCTCACCAAGAAGCAAATGCATATACATGATTATAAACTATTCAAGATGAAGCCCAATGAAAATGTTACCGACATGACCAACGCTTGCTTGCCATCATCAATGAATTGAAGAAATATGGCAAGGTATATGATCAAGATGCAGTTAATAGCAAAATATTGAGTGCTCTAAGAATAAAGAAGAACTTTGAATCCAAAGTTTCTTTAGTTGAAGAAGCACATTATCTGAGCTCTTTGAGAACCGATGAACTTGTCGAAAAACTATTCACCTTTGATTTGCAAATCAAAAGAGAAGAAGAGCAAGGTGAAAAAGAGAAGAGGAAACCAACAGCTCTCAAAGCAATTAAAGAAATTGAGAGCTCAAGCAATGAAGAAAGTGATGATGGAGAAGAAATGGCATTATTTTCAAAAAGGATGAATGATTGGAAAAGAAAGAGAAGATTACAAGCTAACAAAGGTACGCTCTCTAAATCCTCTTTTAAAGATAAAGATAAAAAGAATGAAGTGAAATGTTATAAATGTGGGAAATTCGATCATATCAAATCGGATTGCTTTAAGTTGAAAAACAAGAAGAAATGGGACAAATAAAAGAAGAAATCTCCGCCCACCTTCACTAAAAAAAAAAAGAAGAAATCTCTCAAAGCTATATGGGATGACTCTTCCTTAAGTGAAAAAGAAGAAGAAGAGGAAGAAGGAATTGCAAATCTATATCTCATGGCTATTGAGGATGAATCCAATGAGGTAGATAGTCAATCCTTGAATTTAATTGCATATGATGAAATGATATTGATGCTTTAGATGATAGTGACATGATTGAGCATATGAACCTTAGAGTAGAAAAGTATTTTTCTAAGATGAAATTCTATAAGGACAAATGCTCTAAGCTGGAAAAAGATTTTGTATGCTAAAACAAATTCTACATTAGAATTAAAAACCTCAAATGAACAATTATTGAAATCTATTGATGAATTGAATAAAAATTCACATAGCTTAGAGAATGTGATCAAGGAAAATGAAATTTTGAGGCATGAACTAAACGAAATTAAAGAATCTATCCCAAAGTTTCATAAGGGAAAGGAAGCATTAGATAAATTGATTGATAATCAAAGGTCAGCCTCCTTGAAACATGGTTTAGGATTCAATGGCTCATCCAATACTACTTCTAGTAAACCAACATTTGTGAAAGCATCTATAACTCAAATCTCTAGTGTTGAAGTTGTAAAAAACACTAATGCACAAACCAAACTCAAAAATCCCAAAAGGATTACATTAAGCTCACAAGACTCTAGAACTAAGGTTCTAAGAGAAAAATATGCATTCATGTATACTGGACATGTACATCAACATAAAAATACTCAAAAACAAACTCGTATTTGCAATTGTGTCAATGCCAATGGAAAAGTGCATAAATATAGAACTTTGTATCAATGCACATATTGCATGAAATTTAGGCATAAGAGTATTTCTTGCTATATTAGGAGGGCTCATCTCAAGTTAGAGGATCCTTCTACTATGAACTCCAAAGGACCCAAGTTCATTTGGGTACCTAAAAGAAGGTGAATATTCTTGTAGGTATGTCTAAAATCTACTATCAATGAAAGCACATGGCTTATGGATAGTGGATGCTCAAGGCATGTGATGGGGAATGCAAAGTTCTTTACAAGTCTTACTTACAAGCTTGGAGGTAGTGTTACCTATGGAAACAATGCTAAAGGTAAAATCATTGGTAGTAGTTCCATTGGCATACTTGGTAAAAATTTGATTGAAAATATGTGGCTTGTTGATGAATTGAAGCATAATTTGCTTAGTGTTAGTCAATTGTGTGATAAAGGATATGATGTAAATTTTGACTCCAAAGGATGCAAGGTTACTAATTCAAATGGTGAAATTACATTCAAAGGAGCTAGAATTAGCAACACATATAAAATTGACATACATTCCAATAATGCATTTGAATGTTTGATTTCCATTAATAATGATGCTTGATTATGGCATAGAAGGCTAGGACATGCTAGTGTGGATCATTTAAAATGCATTAGTACTGAAGAACTAGTTGACGGTCTCCCTAAAGTTAAATTTGACAAAGATAGAACATATGAACCTTGTCAACTTGGTAAGCAACATAAAAGTTCATTTAAGTCTAAAAATGTCGTAAGCACTTCTAGACCCCTTAGAACTCATTCACTTAGATTTGTTTGGACCAAATAGAGTTGCTAGCCTAGGTGACAAGTTATATGCATTTGTTCTTGTTGATGATTACTCTAGATTTACATGGGTTAATTTTTTAGCTCAAAAAATGAAGCTTTTAATCACTTCAAAATATTTGCAAAAAGAGTTCAAAATGAAAAAGGCTATGTAATCATATTTATTAGAAGTGATCATGACAAAGAATTTGAAAATGAAAATTTTGAAAGCTTTTGTAATGAATTTGGTATTTCACATAACTTTTCGGCTCCTAGAACAACACAACAAAATAGTGTGGCTAAAAGGAAAAATAGAAACTTAGTTGAAATGGCTAGAACAATGCTAAATGAATATAATTTACCATCTTATTTTTTGGTGAAAGCTGTTAATATCGCTTGCTATATTTCAAACCGAGTTTACAAAAGGCCTTTAATAAACAAAACTTCTTATGAGCTATGGAATGGAATAATACCCAAAATTTCATATCTTAGAGTATTTGGATGCAAATACTTCATATTGAATACCAAGGATAATCTTGAAAAATTCTCATCCAATTCGAATGAAGGTATATTTTTAGGATATTCATCATCCAGTAAAACATAGAGGGTGTTTAATTAGAAAACTATAGTAGTTGAAGCATGTTGTTTTTGATGAATCTTCTAAACTTGATCAAAGGAAAGGTAGTGCTCTTAATGATTTTGTAGGTACATATGATCAACAAAAAATGATTATTGCTCCAAAGAACAATAATGATGAATAAGAAAAGGAAACTCAAGAGTTACCCAAGGATTGGCAATACAAGAAGGATCATCCAAAAGAGCTCATCATTGGTGAAACATCAAAGGGAGTAATTAGATCCAAAATTAAACATTTAGATTCTAATTTTGCTTTTGTTTCCCTAATTGAGCCAAGGACTATTGAGGAGGCTCTTAGTGATGAATGTTGGGTGATTGCAATGCAAGATGAACTCAACCAATTTGAAAGAAATAATGTGTGGGAATTTGTTTCTCGACCTAAAGATCATCCAATTATAGGATGCAAGTGGGTTTATAGGAATAAGCTTGATGAAAATGGTCTCATTACTAGGTATAAAGCTAGATTGGTAGCCAAAAGCTATAACTAAGAGGAAGGCATTGATTATAATGAGACATTTGCTCTCATAGCTAGATTAGAAGCTATTAAAATTATACTTGCTTTTGCATGTCATATAAATTTTAAACTCTTTTAAATGGATGTCAAAAGTGCATTTCTAAATGGATTTATAAATGAGGAAGTCTATGTTGAACAACCTCCTGGTTTTGAAAACTAAGAACTCCCAAATCATGTTTTCAAACTTACCAAAACTTTATATGGGTTGAAACAAGCACCAAGAGCATAGTATGAAAGACTTAGTGCATATTTGCTTGAAAATGGTTTTTCAAAAGACAAAGTGGACACAACTCTCCTTGTTAAAAAGAATAAGCATAACATCTTAATTGCGCAAATTTATGTTAATGACATAATATTTGGGGCTATTAATGAATCTTTGTTCAAGGAATTTGCTTCTTGAATGACTAGGAAATTTGAAATGAGCATGATGGGTGAACTCAAATTCTTCCTTGGACTACAAATCAAGCAATACAAAGATGGGATCTTCATCAACCAATCCAAATACATAAAGGAACTCATCAAGAAATTTGGAATGGATGGTTGCAAGACTAGTAAGACTCCCATGAGTACTGTTAGTGTATGTGCCCTAGGCCATTTATTTGGATCTTTATGTTATACATTCATTATTAATAAATGAGGTTTTATTATCATTATTGTTTGTTTGCATGTTACACAATTTTGATATTTGTCCCTGGTTTATTATTGTTATAGAGATAAAAAAAAATAATTCTTAACCAGTATGAACATTGATTTGATAATCATTAGATGGTTATGTGTATAGTGATACAAATCAATTTCATAGATACTTGTTAGAGAACAATGTATTGGATAGACCCATCATGAGATTACTACATGGGTTAGTGTCATAAGTAAATCTCATGATAGTTATGTATTAATTCTTTGACTTGAGATTGTCATAGTTTCCAATATAAGGACTATTATATTTTGACATGATCAAACATTATCCGTAACTGGATAGTAATAAAGGTTATGTTCATATATGATAGAAATTATGTAGAGGATAATGAACAATCAAGATAGAATTTGTCCCTCTCTTTGAGAGAGATATCTTTTGGGCCCCTCGATAAGTGAGACTGTGAAATGCATGGCCATGCTCAAATGAATTGATAGTGTGATCAATTTCATTTGTTTTTATCAGTCTACTTGGAGATCGAGTAATCATAAGTTTGGACAATATAAGTATGACGTTGACCATGACTTATGTTCAAGCTAGATATCGTGTGACAAAGGGATTAATGCATATACTATTATTAGGCAAATTGGACATTCCTTATATTAATTGGGTAGTTGTAACGCCTTGCTAGAGGCCAATTATGACTTGTTGATTTAATAGAGATTAAATTGACTGCCAATTAATATGGGCCTATCGGGTCACACACAAGAATGCGTTTTGGGCTGGATATAATATTAATAATATTAATATTAGATATTAATATTTATTATTATTATTATTTTCGTTTTTATATATATATATTATTAGATAATATATTCAGAATCCTAATTAGATTTGGATTCTGAATTTGACTTACCTTATCCAATTATATATATTATTAGATAATGTATTCAGAATCCTAATTAGACTTGGATTCTGAATTTGACTTTCCGTATCCAATTTTGAATTGGATTCTGGAGTGATTATATTCACTCCAGACGTTAAGTCTTCTTAGAGGAAACAATAAAAACAAAGAGGAACGAAAAAGGTAACCCTAATACGTTTTTAGAGAAAACGTTTTTCCAGCCTTCGCCGTTGCAGAGAGCTAGCACTCCAAACGGTAGCATTCGTGTGGATACGCGATAGAGGGTGTTTCGCGATCGAGGCATCTCTTCAAAACTGTGATTTCGAATCATCAACAGGTTAGTTCTTTGAACACTTTTGTCGAATTAAACGAACAGCATGGATCCTGGTGGGAAATCAGAGATCAAATATTTTTCCGCTGCGTGTTTTTGTTTGCAGTGATCTCTATGATTTTCTAACAAGTACATCTTTGAAACTTGACAAAGTTAAAAATGATAAAGTAATAGATGAGAAGAAATATCGAGATATTATCAAATTCCTACTTTACTTAGCTGCTTCTAGACCCAATATTATGTATAGTGTATGCTTGTGTGCTAGATTTTAATCATGCCCTAAAGGATCACATTTGAATGCCACTAAAAGAATTTTGAAATACTTGAATGGCACATTGCATTTAGGACTTTGGTATCCTAGAAACACATCATTTAATATTTTAGGTTTTTCAAATGCGGACTATGCCGATAGTCTCTTAGATAGAAAAAGTACAACTGGAGCTTGTCATTTTTCTGGTGAATGTCTAGTTTCTTGGTTTAGCAAGAAATAAGTATCGGTTGCCTTGTCTACCGTGGAAGCTGAATATATTGCCACATGTTTTTATTGTACTCAAGTCCTTCGAATGAAACAATAATTTTTTGACTATGGAAAATCTTTTGATCATATTCCCATTAAGTGCGATAACACTAGTTCCATAAATCTTTTCAAAAATTCAATTCAACATTTTAAGTCAAAACATATAGACATTAGGCACCACTTCCTAAGGGATAATGTCCAAAACCAAAATATTGTCTTAGAATTCATTGATACATAAAACCAACTTGCTGACATTTTTATAAAATAACATTTGGGAATGATAGATGGAAGCAAAATTTCACAAACTTAAAATCACATGAAAACCAAGTTTCATTTCACAAAATCTTTCCATTGATATCTATTTTTGATCAAATTTTCATATCTTAATAAAAAGCACTTGTTTTCTCAAAATTTCTACACGTTTGATGATTTTCTGCTCGGACCAATAACAAGTCCTACCGCACTTTTTGAAAATTCATGATTTCAAATTTTTTTTTTAAAAGTATGACCATTCTTTCCAAAGTGCGACTAAAATTTTTCAAACTTTTATGACTGTTGTGCCTAAAACCAAAATTCCATTCAGTATTAATAAAGTCCGATCGTAATTTTTAAAAATTTCAAATTTCCCCATAAGACTTTGTGAAGTCCGATCAGACTTTAACACAGATTTCAAAATTTTCTAGCCGTTGGAACTCAATCAAAACATGTATTTTTTTTTGTCTCCAACAGCTATAAATGACTCCTTTTCATATTAAACACTAATATTAGTTTATTCATCTTTTTATCAATCTCCAAACACTTAAACACTAAATCTCTCTCAAATCAACTCTATTCTTCATCTTTTCTCTAAGAACAAAATCAATGGCACCTAAAGAACACAAGAAGAAAGCCTCTAGAGCTGAAAAAGGAAAGAGTGTGGCTGCCCCTTCTCAATAAGAAGAACCCCCAAGAAGAAGCCACAAGATAAGATTAAAAGATGAAGAGGAAAGACAAAGGTATGCTATAATTAAAGATAAACCAGTAGAACCAAACCTTCTCTTCTCTACTCTCATTCTTGAGTCATTAGGGATAGAAAATGACATTAAAGGATGTCTTAGAAACTTGGGGTGGGAAAAATTTGTCTTTCTAGATCATGATGATCTTGGGTGGGAGAGTTTAACCAAAGAATTTTTAACTACTTTGGTGGTGAGCAAGAAAAGCACAAACCCTCTAGGCTATTATGGAATTTCCTTTAGATTTTTCAACCAAGAATATGGCCTAACCTTTGAAGACTTCTCTTCAATTTGGGGTTTCCAAACCGAGGGATTTCTCGCATCACTAACACCATCCTTACCATCGAAAGGCAAGAACAGGTTTGGATGAAAATTTCAATTGAAACCACGCTCCATAAGCTATCCAATGCCAAACACCTTAGGACTCTCACCTATTACATGATTCATAGGATTATTACCTATACCATTGGGGCTAGGGGTGAAAGTAATGAGAAGGAAACTCAAAAAGATATACTCTTTCTCTATCACTTTCTTAGAGGTCAACCTATCCAAACGGGTAAATTCCTCATTGATACTTTCCTACACATTAGGAAAATAAAACTAGGTCTCATCCTCCTATCCTCTCAAGTGATTCAAATTGCTAAATATGTTGGTGATCTTACACCAGCTACCAAAGCCACTCTTTCTACTCCTTTAGATCGCATTACAAAATCCATTAACATTGCTTACCTTAAACATGCTAAATGCATAAGGGATGAAGATGGGAACTATGTCTATCTCCTAGGAGCACTAGGTGCTAGGGCTCAATAAAGGAAGAGACCAAGGATAGTAGAGGAAGGGGAAGAGACTTTCCAAATGGAATTCCCAAGACCCACAACTCCAAGACCTCAATTCTCAATTCTACAACTCCTTCAAAGTATTAATGATTAAATGAGCTCACAAAGCTCAAGAATTGACAAGATTACTAATGGCATCTCTCATCTCCACCTTGACATCCAAACCATCCAAGAAGCTTTGGGATTTCCAAAATGCTTTGAGGATGAACTAAGCCTATCACCCTCCATCCATGGCTCCTACCCTCAAGAGGAAGAAGGTGAAGCTACTGCCTCACAACCAAGGGAGGAAGAGCAAGGAGAAGAGGAAGGTGATGAAGAAGAAGAGGGTGATGAAGAAGAAGAGGGAGATGAAGAGAGTGATAATGACCTTTAGATGTTTTTCTTTAGATTTTTTATTGTTTGTATTTCCTTATCTTTGTTAATTAAAATTAATGAAAGTTATTGTTTTGTTACTTTTGGTTGAATTAATTTGTTTGTTGCTTGACATTTCATGTGTTTTTGCCTTTGTCAAAGGGGGAGAGAATGAATTGAAATTAAATAATTGAACTAAAATTGAAATTACATCACATTAACTCAACTTATGCATATTTTGAGGAGTATAATTAAAATCAATATACTTGCATAATTTGATACATTTTTTAACTTTGAATTATTTAAAATTCAATTTAATTGCCAAAGTAAAAAAGGGTGAGATTATTAGTCCAATTGGTCTATTTTTGACCTTAGGCAATCAAATTGAAATAAGCTAACATTTGTATCAAGTTACAATTTGCAAGAAGTTAATTTTTTGAAGGACTAATGAAAAGTCCAATTGGACCATCAAGAAGTTCGACTGGACCTTACATGTTAAATTGAGCAAAATGTCATAGAAGGTTTCACGGTGAAAAGTACATTCAAATTCTCACCGTACCTCAAAACGTCCGACTAGACCATGAAGAATTCTGACAGGACTATTGGATGAAAATTTTGCAAAATACACAGAGAGATTCACAGTTGAAAGTACTCTCAAAAACTCAACGTACCATAGAAAGTCTGACTGGACCTCTTAGAAGTACGACCAAACCTTTCAAGCCCATTTTGTCAAAAACATTCAGGGAGCTTTCCAACTAGAAGTGCACTCAGTTTTTCATCGAACCAGTGAAATTCTGACCGGACAATGATGATGTCTGACCAGGATCTTTAAATAGTTCACAAGTCAGAAGCCATTGGACCTCCACTTAATTAATGGAAGCCACGTGGACCGACCGTTGAAAAAGCATTTAGCAGAATTTCAAAAGGTATGACCAAACCATAGTGTTTCATGACCATAATGAAGGAATTTCGATCGGACCTTGGTAAGTCCGACCATGAAATTGCTCTGGCCAAGAAATTAGTGGAAGACAAGAATTAAACATGTTGAACCACTCTTCAAACGATAATTTATGACTTGTAGTTTATAAATACCAAATGTAACTTCATTTTTAGCAGTTTTGTGATTGTAATAGCTTACTTGAACATATTTATTTCATTTGCATCAAAATCACTTTTTGTATTGATTGAGTGTTGAGTGTGAGCATTAAACACCATCTTAAGTTTAAGTGTGAGCTTAGAAACATTTAGGTTGTGAGAGTAAGCCTGGGAAAACTCTTGTAAGGATTGTGAGGTGTGTGATCTCAAACCATTGTAAAGTTTGGTGTGAGCTTGTGAAAACACCAAGTTAGAGTTAAGCTTGTAAAAACTCAAAGCTAGTGGAACCTTAACAAGTTGTTAAGGAAGTAGATGTAGGATCAAGGTAAATTTGAACCACTATAAATCTTTTGTGTTCATTCTTCTACTCTTTACTTAATCGTCTACATCTTCTACATTTCTTGAATTTTGAGTTTTGAATTTTTAATTTGCCATCATTCTTCAAGCCAACCAATTTATCCCCCCTCTTAGTTGCCATCTTGGGACAACAAATAAGAAAGAATATAAACTTAAACTAAAATTCAATAACTAGTTACTTTTAATTAATTAGAAGAGCTCATTTGGTTAGAAATTTATAAGGTATTATTATTCCACCAAATCTTAACCTTAAAATTGCAAAAATTTTAATTGAAAAGATTTAACATATAAAATAACATATAAGGAAATGTAAGGAAAAATACACATAACTATATTAAATCATACCCAAACTTTTAAACCATATATAATCCATAAAACCAAACAAAATAACATAAATATCTTAAATAAAACATAAATATCTAGACATAAACAAAATGAAACAAATTTAACCAAAATATCATAAATTTAAAAGTACCACAAGTTTGCATAATTTTAACAATTTCAAGGGAAAACTCCCCCAAACTTGAATTACCACTGTCCTCAGTGGTCGCCAACATCAGGATCATCACCGTGTGGAGGTGGTTGATGTGAAGGTGGGTAGTGCAATCCAAATTGAGCAAAGAAAGAATTGAACTGCTCACTAAGGCCCGTCATTTGAGTTGAAATAGTATGCACCTCGTGCTCAACGCCCCCAAACCACTGCTCCATATGTCAAAGTGTTGCTCCCAGATTGCATTCCTGCAGTTTATCTCATTTTCAAAAGAATCAAATCTTTTAGCAAAATAATCAAATGTGTTTGGTGGTGGAGCAGATGGTCCAGCCTCAAAAGGTGGAGGTGGAGCTGATGGACCAGCCTTAGAAGATGGAGGTGGTGGTTGATATTCAGGTTCCTCAAATTCACCTCCCTCTCCAAATAACTCATCTATTTCAATATTAATATCATCATCTGGTGGTCCTAAAATATCATATTGGTTTCCTCTTTTTCTTGTTAATCTCATGGCTAAAAAGGTTCTCATAACAATGGTGAGTTTACCCGGGATGAGTACAAGGCGATCAAATCCTATATTTAGATATGCATCAATTTTTGTGATCATTCCTCCAATGACAATCTTATCGCTTTGCCTAACAACTTCCTCACATCTTTTAGCAAACCAAAACCCAACATTGAACACTTTTTCCTTCATGGAACAATAAAAGAAATGCAACTCCTTGGAATTTACCATGCCTTGGCTCTCCCCTCATCCAAAAATGGTGTTTGCAAGGACAACATTGATATACCAATAAAATGGGTTTGTAAAATTAGAGGCTTTAGATATTTTGCTATTAAACCTACTCACTCCACCTAGTCTAGTCTAAGTTTCATTTTCATCAGACCCTTCAGTACTCCCAAATGTTCCTTGCAATCCAAAATTCCACTTTACCAACCAAAATTCCACTTTACCATTATGAGCAACATTACTATTCGGTGGAATAAATTGGAAACTACTTAAGAATTCTTGGGTTAATTTGGCATATGTTGGATAACACATACTAGCAAACATAATCCACTTCATATCGGTAAACATCTTAAGCAATGTATCATTCCATCTCAATTTCCTAATAACATTACCATCAATAAAATGAGAGGGAATAATTTTTATTGATCTCAAATTTTGGTACCTTTGCCATTGTTCCTTATCACGAAAATGAAATTTCGGATACATGCGTGGTCCTTGAGGTGTTGGAGATGATGGTAGAGAAGGTGTTGTTGATGATGATGATGATCCTTCTTGACGTCTTCTTTTAGAGCTACCTCCTTTTGATCCACCATCTTTTGATCCACTCATTGATTTTGTGGCAAAGGTCTTGGTTCTCACCATTTTGGTGTTTGATTTGATGAAAATAAAGAAAATTGGAAGAAAATTGAGTGAAAAATGGAGTTTAGGTCATGGGTTGAGAGGTTTTGGTCATGGGTTTCAAACTTGGGCTACTAGGGCTTTAGAAAGTGAAGGGAGAGAGAAAAATGAGATGAATGGTCCCTAAGTTCACGGTCGTGGGGTATTTTTTTGACTTGTAAAAGATGGTTTGCATGGATTGAGGCCATGATCATAGCCTTGTCCATTGGGAGGCCATGATCATGGCTTTAGTTTTACCTCTGCCGCTTTGGTTTCTCAAGCTTTTTCCTTCTTGGCAGCTTTGCCTCCAATCCCACAATCGTGGCCTTTGGGAGGCCACGGTCGTGGGATCCATTTTGCATCTGTCTCTCTATTTTGCTTTGTGTTTTTCATGTTGGCAATGTCATCACCAATCACACAGTTGTGGCCCTTGAGATGCCATGGTCGTGGGATCCATTTCTTTGCTATGTCTTTAAAATTCTTTACCCGTCTTTATTTTTACAGCGTCGAATTAATTTCCACGACCATGGGGTTAATTCACCATGGTCGTGGCACTTTTACTCCTTCAAATTCTTATGGTTTTGCTCCTTAAATCACCTAAAAAACAAGAATCAAACAACTATTATTCAAAATTTTGAAAAAAAATCAATTAAAAAGAATAAAATGAAAAGAAATTGGGTTGCCTCCCAACAAGCACTAGGTTTATTGTCGATAGCCTGGCATTCTTCGGTTGAATGCTCATGTATTGAAGTGATAGATGGTCCCAATGTCTATTGGATCACCAATGAAATAAGGTTTCAACCATTAGCCATTCACTTTGAAGATTTCTCCACTTTGATTTTGAATATCGATTTCACCATAAGGATAAACCTTAACAACTTTAAACGGTCCTGACCAATGAGACTTAAGCTTCCCAAGAAAGAGTCTTAATCTAGAATTGTATAATAAAACTTGTTGTCCTTCATGGAAGTGCTTTAATTTAATAAATTTATCATACCACATTTTGGTTCTTTCTTTATAGATTTTGACATTCACATAAGCTTGAATCCTAATCTCATCTAATTCACTTAACTGTAACAAATGCTTTTATTAAGCCTTATTCCAATCCATGTTCAATTGCTTAATAGCCCAATATGCCTTATGTTCTAATTCAATAGGTAAATGACATTCCTTTCCAAAAATAAGTCTATATGGTGACATACCAATTGGAGTATTGTATGCTGTTCTATTAGCCCAAAGAGCATTGTCCAACTTAATTGAACAATCTTTCCATGAATTGCTCACTGTTTTCTCCAAAATCAACTTAAGTTACCTATTAGATATTTCTACTTGTCTACTAGTTTGAGGATGATAAGGTGTTGCCACCTTATGGGTCACTCCATATTTCCTAAGAATAGCATCAAAACTCTTATTATAAAAATGAGTACCCCCATCACTAATTATAACTCTAGGAACACCAAATTGAGTGAAAATATTTTTCTTAATGAACCTAGTTACGACCTTGGAATCATTTGTTGGACTTGCTAATGCTTCTACCCATTTTGAAACATAATCCATAGCCACTCAAATTATTGATTATTAAATGATGGTGGAAATAGTCCCATAAAATCAATTCCCCAAGCATCAAATAATTCATCTTCTAAAATGGTGTTAAGTGGCATATCTTGTCTTTTGGAAATATTACCTACCCTTTTACATCTATCACATGGCTGAACAAAATTTTGGCATCCTTATACATAGTTGGCCAGAAAAATCCAAATTGCCAAATTTTAGCAATTGTCTTAGATGTGCCAGAATGACCCCTGCATTCTTTTGAGTGACAAAATTCTAAAATACTTTTTATTTCTTCTTCTGGGACATATCTATGAATCATTCCATCCCCATAATGCTTAAACAATAAATGTTCTTCCCATATGTAATGTCTAACATTGGCAAGAAATTTCTTTCATTGAGCATAAATCAAGTCTAATGGAAGGACACCTCCTGCCAAATAATTCACAAAATCAGCATACCATGGAATATAATTTTTAATAGAGAAAAGTTGTTCAACAAGAAATGATTCATTAATAGGTAAAATATCCTTATCCATGTGCTTTTCCAATAGTGACAGATGATTGGCTACGAGATTTTCAGCTCCCTTTTTATCTTTGATCTCAAGATCAAATTCTTGAAAAAGCAAAATCCACCTAATTAACCATGATTTAATCTCCTTCTTCCTCATAAGATATTTACTCATTGTATGGTCAATATAAACAGTAACTTTATAGCCTAAAAGATAAGATCTAAATTTGTCAAGAGCAAATACTATGACAAGCATTTCTTTTTCTATTGTAGCATAATTGATTTGAGTATCATCAAGAGTTCAACTTGCATAATATATGACATGACTTTTCTTATCTTTCTTTTGACTTAACACAACTCTAATAGCATAATCACTTATGTCACACATGAGCTCAAAAGGTAACGACCAATCTGGTGGTGCAATGATAGGAGTTATTGTAAGTGCTGCTTTTAACCTATTAAAGGCAATTAAACATTCATTAGAAAAATTAAAAATAACATCCTTATTCAATAATTCACACAAGGGTTTAGCAATTTTTGAAAAATCCTTTATGAAAAGCCTATGAAACCCTGCATGTCCCAAATAATTATGAACTCCCTTAACATTAGTTGTGGTGGTAATCATTCAGTAACTTTTATTTTTGCTCAATCAACATCAATTCCTCTTTTGGAAACTTTATGTCCAAGAATAATACCTTCTTCTACCATGAAATGACATTTTTCCCAATTAAGAACAAGATTCATTTCCTCACAACGTTTAAGTACCTGTTCCGAGTGTTGTAAACAAGTATCAAAAGTGGTACCATAAACAATAAAATCATCCATGAATATTTCAACAATGAATTCCACAATCTTTGAAAATATGGCCATCATGAGTCTTTGAAAGGTTGCTGGCGTATTGCATAATCCAAAAGGCATTCTACGATAAGTGAAAGTGCCATATGGACATGTGAATCTTGTCTTTTCTTGATCTTTCAGTGCTATAGTAATTTAAAAATATCCTGAATATCCATCTAATAAACAAAAATAAGCATTACTTGCAAGTCTGTCAAGCATTTGATCAATGAATTGTAAAGGAAAATGATCCTTACGAGTAGCTTTGTTTAATTTCCTATAGTCTATACAAACATGCCATCTAGTGACTATTCTTGAAGGAATTAATTCATTATTTTTATTTTTAATAATAGTCATTCCTCCCTTCTTTGGAACTACATGCACATGACTTACCTAAAAACTATCAGAAATGGGATAAATAATTCATGCCACTAAAAGTTTAGTCACTTTGGCCTTTACGACCTCTTTCATATTTGGATTTAATCTTCTTTGTTGATCTATCATAGGTTTAGAATTTTCTTCCAATAATATTCGATGCATACAAATTAAAGGGCTAATTTCTTTAATATTAGATATAGTCCAACCAATTACCTTTTATTATCTTCTAATCAAATCCAAGGTATGACTTAATTGAATTTTGGACAAATTAGCACTGACAATAATAGGCAAAGTATTGTTGGTTTCAAGATACGCATACCTGAGATGATTTGGAAGAAGTTTTAGTTCTATATTTGGTGCCTTTTCAATAGAAGGAGGTGGTAAGGTCTTACCTTTTTCAAGAGGTTCAAAATTTTGAAAATACATGATTGGAGTTTATTGAAAAGTTGAAGCATAAGCAACTACTTCCTTATTTTCCTCTTCTACTGTAGAACCTTGTACAAGACATGTTTTCAAAGAATCATTATGCATTTGTTCATATAATTCCTACACACATTCATCTATAACATTAATCAAAAAATAATCATCAAGAAATGCTGGATGTTTTGCTGCTTTTGTTAGGTTAAATTCCACTTTCTCCTCTCCTACTTGAAATGTAAGTTTTCCTCCTCAAACATTGATCATGGCTTCGGCTGTAGCAAAAAATGGCCTTCCTAAAATAAGTGGAATTTTAACATCCTCGTCAATTTCCAAAATCACAAAATCTACTGGAATATAAAGCATATCCACTTTCACAAGAACATCGTCAACTATGCCAATAAGATATTTAATTGAATGATCAGCTAATTGAAGAGACATTCTTGTTGGTTGTAACTGTGTGAAGTTAAGTTTTCTACAAATAGGACTAGGCATTAAACTAACACTAGCTCCTAAATCACATAATGCTTTATGAAAATCAACTTCACCAATGGTGCAAGGTATAGAAAAACTCCCTGGATCTTTTAACTTTGATGGAAGCTTATTTTGAATACTGCAATGCACTCTTCTGTTAATGTAATTTTTGCATTGTCTTCCAGTTTTCTTTTGTTAGATAGCAATTCTTTAAAAAACTTTACATATGTTGGCATCTACGCAAGAGCTTCTGCAAAAGGAATATTAATGCAAAGTTTTTTAAATACTTCTAAAAATTTTTCATATTGCTTATCTAATTTTTGTTTCTTTAATCTTTGAGGAAAAGGAATTTGGGGCACATATGGTTTAGTAGTTTCTTTCGATGCCTTTTTAATTCCTTCTTCTTTTTTTTTTTCCTTATCTAAATCTGGGTTTTTATTTGGTTGAGGCTCCTTAAGTGTTAAACCACTTCTTAAAGTAACAGTTTTACAATATTCCCTTGGATTAACCTTCATTTGGCTAGGAAGAGCTCCTTGGTTATGAGTATTTAGTGATCCTGCAATTTGACCTACTTGAGTTTCAAGATTTCTATTTTGTGTTGTGAGATGTTTAATTTTCTACTCAAGTTTATCATATTGCTTTTCTATTTTATCAAATCTTTCTGAAGTGACTCCAATGAATTTTTCTAAAGTTGACTCATAACCTGGTTTTTCTAAAGAAGTGGACCCTAAATTTTGGTTTTTCATATATGGAGGTTGATAGGGTGCTTTTTGGTTGTTTTGGTTTCCCCATGACAAATTTGGATGATTTCTCCATGTTGGGTTGTAATGATTTCCTTGAAAGTTTTGACCCCTATTTTGATTCCCTAAAAATTGGACTTGCTCCATAATTCTACAATCTACTGTCTCATGGTTTCCTCCACATCCTTCGCATGTTGAAGATGATGATGAAAAATTGAAATGCTCCAACTTCTTAGCAATTGTATCTACTTTAGCTGCAAGCAAAGAAAAATTATTAATTTCATGTAAATCTGCAACTCTTTTATGCATACCTCGTTCTGAAGTCCAATGATAATTATTTGCTGCCATTTCTTTAATCAAATCATTGGCTTCTGAAGAAGCTTTATTCATTATTGCATTGCCTGATGCTGTATCAATTGTTCCTTTGATATTTGGATGAAGACAATTATAAAAGGTTTGAATCAAAAGCCATTCAGGTACTCCATGGTGCAAACACTTTCTTTGCAAATTTTTAAAATGTTCCCAAGCTTCATACAAACTTTCTCCATCAAATTGAATAAAGCTTGTGATATCATTTCTCAATTTAGCCATTTTTGCTGGTGGAAAATATATGGCAAGAAAAACTGCAGCTAATTGATCTCATGTTGTAAACTTGCCTGGTGATTTGGAAGTGAGCCAATCCTTTGCTTGATCTTTTAAGGAAACTAGAAAAAGTCACAAACAAATAGCATCATCAGATACACCATTAATTTTAAAAGTGTCACACATTTCTAAGAAATTAGATATATGAGCATAGACATCTTTATGTGGTAAGCCATGAAAAACTGATTGTTGAATCAAATTAATATGTGCTGGCTTTAAATCAAAAGTATTTGCTTGAAAAGGTGGTTTAGATATACTAGATCTTGGTTGAGAAGAGGGCATAATATACTGCTTAAGTGTCATATTTTGTGGATATCCCATAGTTGATTCTTCGTCAGATGAATCGGTTGAATTTTCAATTTTAAGAATTGCTGTTGAAGTTCCTTCCACTGTTTGTTCTTATTTCCTCTCTTTCTTCTTCTTCCTGAAAAGTCATTCAATTTCTAGATTATATGGCTCAAGTTTTGTATTAGGATTTCTTTGCATATAAACCAAAAATTATTCAATTAAAAGTAAAGAAATTTAAAATAGAAAATAAAAATCCAAAGTAATAACAGTTTAATATTATTAATATCAAAATAGTTGCTTCCCAGGTAACGACCCCAAAAACTTGTTAGGACTCGAGCCTAGCTATTTGCAAGTGCATAGGTTGTATCAATTAATACAGTGATAAGTAGAATATCATTCCCATGAGGAAGGTTGTTTAAAGTACTAAACAATTAAACTGTTTATTATTGGGATAACAAGAGTTGGTTTAAGATTCAATCAAACTTTAAACAAAAGTAAATTGCCGAAATTGAATCTAATAATATGAAACTTAGGGCTAAGTCACCTTTATGAGTTTATTATGGATTTTCTAAGTTATTAATTTTTAATTTAGTTTCCCTCTTTATTAATGGTTGAATTCTCCTTAATTAAGCTTAAGTCTCTCTCATGTATTAAAGCTAATATCAATTTAACGCTTATGTCTACTCTCATGATTACAAGTAATTAAATCAATTCATTAAGTTTTATGAGAATCTTGAATCAACCTCTTAAATGTTTAACCTTATCTAAGTGAAAAACTTCTTTAAGATTGTTATCTCCATGGACAAATATTGTGCTTCCACTCTCGCTCCATCACATAATATCTTAATTCAATTAATTATTAACCGGATAATCAAAACATTAATATCAAAGATAATAAAATAATCAATGATAAACTTAATTAAATCAATTAGGCAATAGATATTCCATAATAAACTCAATAAAAGGGATTATCCCTAAAAAGAGTTTAATTCCTCATATTTAAAGTAAAAACACAATATTTATTAATTGAAAACATAAAAACAAGAAAGAGCAAACTCTAGTTCTTAGATTGGAGAAGAACTCCTTTATGACTCCTTGAATCCCTCCTTTGAAACCCTATTTTTACCCTTCTCTCATAATAGAGACTAGAACTCAATTGATATAAGTTTTGGGTATAAAGAATTAACCTTACTACACTCTCACTTGTATCTAAAGCTCTCTTGTTTATAAAACACACACTAACTTTTATCTAAAACTAAATCAAAGACTCATCTATCATCAAATGCTTGAACCTTTGGAGGAATGGTGTTTATATAGAGTGCTTGGATGCTTCTTAATGGTGGAAAGCTATCAAATGTAAGTTGAAGCTGTTTCAATCTTCAAAATTCAAATTTTCCAGCTTAAAGTCATAGTATTCTGCCTCACGGTCGTGGCATATGGATGCCACGGTCGTGGCCTGGGTTTATTTGGATTGTTTTGAGCCGTTTTCTAATTGTAAATGGTGGCTTTGTGGGCCACAATCATGGTATTTTGATTGTCACGGTCGTGGAATTTGAATTGAGGCTGCAATTACTGACTCTTCTTCCTGTTCTTTGCTCTAGCAATAGGAAAATGGATCCCATGGTGGCCTTGAGGGGCCACAGGCGTGGCACGTGATTCTTTCTTCATTTTTGCTTCCTTTTCTTTGATTTTGCAACACTAATCATTAAAATACTTGAATCTTGCCTTCCAAAGCTTAAACACCAAAAATCCATCAAATTCAATTGAAAACAATTATAATCATGGTTAGAATTGCATAAAATATTTTATCAAATTTTCACTCTATCAAGTAACCCTAAAAAAGCATATATCAACTTGAAAAGCCTAAAGATGGAAAGCAAACACAGAGACTTGGAGCCACATTGTTCAATCAAACCCTAGTTGATCAAACTATCCAAGGCTGAAAGAAATTTTGCAATTCAAGTAGCCAAGCTTGGTCCAATAATAACAACTTGGTGGAACCTACAAATGAAGGTATGATATCTAGCGGTTAAATTTATTCAATAAGTTATCATCTTTGTCTATTTTATAACTTTACATAATTCCCTTTTTATTTTGTCTCATAACCAAAACTATAACAGTAAAACCTTAACTCATCAATAAAACCCTAATTTGATCATCCAAACCTTAGTTTTAAAATTAAAACCTAATTTCATCAATAAAACCCTAATCTTTGTAAATCCATAACCCTAATTTTTATAATTACATGTTAAACCCTAATTTTATAATCAAAATCATAATAACATAATTTAAGCCCTAATTTTACAATTGTCTATGTGATGATTACATTTGTTTATTATGAGTAGATTGCAATGTCTAATTGTTTGGATTTTAAGGATGTAAAAGGAATATTCTACTTGTGGGTGCCTTATTTTTTTAGTTTGCATTATTTAATTTATTTTGGTAACTTTGGAAAAATTATAAGGGATATGTTTTCACCATTTGGTGGTGTCCAATTTTAATTATTTTTATGGATCTTAGACATTTGAAAGGGCATTGTGATTTGCCCCTACTCTTGGTGAAATGGTTCTTGCAATTTCAGAACTATTAGGCTCTGGGCCTTAAAGAACACAAGCCTAAAATGAGAGAATATGAGTCACCACCCGAATGCATCAATGTCGACCCTTAATTTTGGCCCTATGCTAGTCTGATCCCAATTAAATAAGGCTAAACCAAATTTGTTATGATTTTAAAAGCTTAAACCTAGTTTATAGCTTTGGATTAGGTCAAACCAATTTTAAAAGCCCTAAACCTAATCTAATTTATAAGTCGGTTCAATTTTTAAAGCCCAACCTAATCTAATTTAATGGTAAACGATAAAAATAGGTTCGATCCAATTTTAAAATCCAAAACCAAGCCAGACCGGACCTGAGATTAAAAGTCATGGCGAATTGGCGACCCATGGTGAATTGGCCTAGATGGCCATCCATGGCAAATTGGCAAGGCCAATTTGCCATTGCCATGGATGCCTATCCATGGAAAATTGGCATTGCCCAATTTGCTAAGGAAAGCCAATTTTCCATGGTCTTTTAATTCGGGTTTAATTTGGTTCATTAAGTAGTTTAGGCTTTTTAATTAATCTTGGACTTCAAATAACCTTCGGATTAGCAGATTATGGTTTGGTATTAAAATGTCTTTACCTATAAATATAAGAGTAACAATACCTAATAGAAAGACTTAATAGCAGCAATTATTATTAAAACCTAGCATCAATTATCAAAAAGAAAAAAGCAATTCAGACATAACAAACATACCAATTGTCTCGGGCAATTGTTTCACTCTACTAAAATCAGAGTTGGTGCAGGCAGAAAGCTTGGATGAACATATAAATTTTCTGGAGCTAACATGCAAGTATAAATTCTTATTAACTAATTAAATTCCAATTTCATGGTTTATGTTTATTAATTAATACACCGCCAATTCAATTCTAGTTTGATGGTTTATTGCTTATTAATCAATACACTGTGTGTTTAATTAAAATCAATGTCACCAATCCTTTACAGAAAGTTATAGATTTAGGGTTAGAGGTAATTGATAAAACAGTAGCACATTTTTGTAGAAAGGAACCCTAGCTTTATTTCTAAAACCTTGACCTTTTTTTTTTCTCCTAAAACTCTAATCTTTTTTTCAAAATTATAAAACCCTAATTTTATCCCAAAAACCTTATAAATCCTAATCTTGTTTGTGAAACCCTAGTTTAGGAAAAATTCTAATTTGTATAAATATAAAATCCTAGTTTAAACCCTAATTCCCAACAAAATCATATCATATAAATCGTTTACCTTTCGAAGGTGCTGGCCTTGATCCCCCACAAGAGGCGCTGCCCCCTTGACCCCCACCATCTAATCGGCTAGCGGGACCTTTGTATGCTACCGCTCATTAATTGGGTTAATATTTATTTATGGATTGTAATTATTTGTGATTAATCTCTATTTTCTTTTAATTAAACCCTAATTTTATAGTTCTCGTATGGTGATTATATTTATTGATTACAATTTTTATTATTTGGATTTTAAGGATGTAAAAGATATGTTTCCACTTGTGGGTGCCTTATTTGTTTAATTTATTTATTTTATGTAATTTAATTTACTTTTAGGATTTTTGGGATGATTGTAAGGGAAACGTTTCCACCTTTTGGTGGGTGTTCTATTTTATTTATTTTCTTTGTGGATAATGAGATGTTGTAAGAGAACGTTTCCATATTTGGATGGGTGCCCATTTTATTTATTTGTTTGATTTATAATATAATTATTAAATATTTCAATAATTGCATGTAGTATAGATAATATTATAATGTTAAAGAATTTAATAATATATAGACCTAAAAAGGAGGTCGGTTCCAATGAACCAGGAGCTATATGGGTGCTAGGAATTTAATAATTTAAATTCCTAATGTTAAAGAATTTTTCACCTTCTCCATGCTTACCTAATTTTTATAATCCAATAGGGGGTTGGGAATTCCTTAGGAATAAAGTGATCCGCCCCTTTCTTTTTTCTTGGCCCGTCTGGATGGCAACTCCATTTTCTCTGAGTTTAGGCCCATGTTCTCTAAGGCCCTGACCCTAACAGTGCCAAAGTTGAAGAACGATTCCACATGGGAGTGGAGGCAAAAATCGCTGCTTACAGTCGGGAAGATAGAAAGGGCAGATGACTCGATTCCTAAAGAATTCCAACCCCTTATAACGCTCGGTTCATTAGAACTGATGTTCCTTTCAGGTTTTAATATTATAAAATTCCTAATCATTATAATATTATCCATATTTATAAGCAATTAAAAGGAATTAATCATTATATTATTAATTAAAATAAATCAAAGAAGAATGGGTACCCATATGAGATGAAAATATGCCCTTATAATGCCCAAATGTCCATAACATAAATAAAATAAGACACACACCAAAAAGTGAAAATATATTCCTTACAACTGTCCAAAGGTCCTTAAAATTGAAATTAAAATAAATAATAAATAATTAAAATAAACAAGACACCCACAAAGTGGAAACATATCTTTTACAAGTACTTAAAATCCCAAATAATCAAACAAATATAATTAAACCATTCATAGAAAATAATTGATTTAAACATTTAATCCAACATCAAACAATCTTAAAATTGAAATTCATCATTAAACAATCTTAAAATTAGGGTTTTAATTAATAAAATTATGGCTTAGCATTCAATTAGGGCTTGAATACTTTAATTAGGGTTTTAATTAAAAAATTAGGGTTAACATGTAAAACTAGGGTTTAATCCTAAAACTAAGGTTTAATCTTGCAAAATTAGGGTTTCTTATGAAAACTAGGGTTTTAATCATAAACTAAGGTTTTGATCTTAAACTAAGGTTTAATCATGCATAATTAGGGCTTGGTCTTAAATCTAAGATTTAATATATGCAAAATTATGGTTTCCAACATGCAATTAAGGTTTTAAGAACAATTAAGGCCTCGAATAAAATACCTTAAAACACAACCAATTGAATGGATTTAATTTATAAAAATCATACATTCGTTCGTTAACTCCACCAAGGTGTTTTTATTGAACCACTTTCTCTGATGTTTTGTTGAGAAACTTGGGTAAATTGGATTTCTTGGCTAATGTCCAAATAATTTGAAGATTATTTGATGATTCTCATAATGTTTGTCTACTAGATTGCTCTCGGTTTGATTTGTTAATTGCTGTTTTTGTCTCTCTGTTTATTTTTGTGGCTGCTAAAGATGGTTCCTTAAATCTTGAAAGTCCCCCTATGCTATTGTTTAGTTGGCTATTTATAAGCCAAATTAAGGCAACTGTTTAAAGAACTCTTACTTGCTTCGGAAAAGCCCCAGGCCATTTAAATCCTTTTAAAACTAAAATGCTCTCAACTAAGACCGACCATGAGGCCCATATTGAATTGGCAATGTTGGCCCACTATTTTGGCTTTAGGTCAAACTTGAGTCGATTAGGGCCCTTTAATTGGATTTAAATATAATTAGGGCCCTTTTAATTGGAAGCATGTTTGATTGGGGCCTTTAAATTGTAACCATATTTAATTCGACCCTTTTAATTGGGGCTAAATTCAATCCGGGCCAAAATTAAGAGTCTACATGCATATTTTCATCTTGTATGGGTGTCCATTTTATTGTTTAATTTATGATTTATGATGATTGTTTTCATTTATTTTAATTGCTTGTAATATGAGTAATATCATAACAAAATAAGAATTTAATAATGTTTAGACCTGAAAAGAAGGTCAGTTCCAATGAATTGGGCATTATGGGGGGGTGATGGGGCACTTTTCACCTTCCCCACACTTACCCAAATTTTCAAACTCAGTAGGGTTGGAGATTTCCTAGGAATCGAGTCATCCACCCATTCTATTTTCTTCCTAGCCCATCTAGGTGGTGACTCCCTATTCTCTAAGTTTAGGGCCATGTTCTCTAAGGTCCAGAGCCTAACAGTGCTGAAGCCACAAGAACCATTACATTGGAGTGGTGGGCGAAAATCCTTGCTCACATCTAGTTTGCCTTCAAATTAATTTTCTAAACCTAAAACTAAAATGGTTTGCAATCAATACTTTTTTTGAAACTCTAAATTGCTTTAGGTAAATCAAATCATCATTAAACCCTAAAATGAATTTTAGGTAAACTTAATCAATCATCTTTGTGCCTAATTGTGCCTAGAATTAAACTTAGGCTATGATCAATTCACATAATCAATCATATTTTTTTTGAATTGAGCCGAGAATTAAACTTAGGTTATGATCAATTCACATAATCAAGTAATCAATCAAATTAATTTTCAAACCTAAAATTGAACTGGTTTGAGTTAGCCTAAAGTCCTTACCCTTAGGTCCATCAAGATCTTAGCATTAGGTTGCTCTCCCATTTTTACATTCTTGCTAGTGGATAGAACTGCATGATGGTCTGATTCCTATACTAAAAGGATATGCAGGCTTGCTTGGAATTTCAATCTGACTGATCAAGCCTATAACCCTAGCAACCCTAGGTTCTTCTTATGTATAATCTTGATTCATTATAATGTTGTAGTTCTTCTTTAATGCTTCCTTTTAGGGAATGTGGGCTCATCCTATAGCCTAAAGGTCGAGTTGAGATCCTCTTTGTGATTGGATTTTAAATGTAATTTAAATTCTTTCTTTATGCCTTTTTTGTGAATGAATGGATGTCATACTCGTGTTCATATAACTGCTCATACATATTCTTTAACTGTCATCATGAAATCTATTTTGTAAATCTCGATTTATTTTAAGGCTAGGTTTATTTGCTTAAAGTGAAAAACCTAGTAGTAGATCAATCCTTTGGATATGACTTGTAACTTTTTCTTAAAATGGAGTCATAATGGGTTTTTCCTTTATTTTTTCCCTCCAAAATCAATTTTGAAGGTGGTGACTCTTTTAAATTCATGCTTACCAGTGAGGGGAGACCGAACGCTGTAGTTTTGCATGAACTAACACCAAATAAGCATTTTGATTCTTCAACGGATTGGACAAGGTGATCAGGAGAGGTCTCACAGTCAGCGACTCAACTGGGGAGCACTAAAATAGTGTAGCATCGATAAGATGGATCTCGTGGTAGATGACTTTAACTTTGATAACAGCCTCAATCTTACAATTGCCCTATCACCTGCATGATATAATTTTAATCGCGCTAAGCTAAAAGCTTAGTGGTACATACTTTGATAACATGATTTATTTATATCAAAATAATATATTTAAATCAAAGTTTTATTTAATAATATAAAAATACATTTATCTTTAAATGGATGCATTGCATTAGTATGTACAAACTTCACCTAGCTCCAAAATCAACCCAACAACCTTTCAAAGTACCAATGTAGTTATGCCAAAGCATGAACATTTTACAAAAATGTTATCAAAGTATGTAAAACCCTCGCTTAGCTCCAAAATCAACCCAACAACACTTCTCAAGCTTCAAATCCAAGAAACCCTAAGCTTTACCTCTTGAGCTAATTTGGTCTAAACTCTCCAAAACAAAAAAAAATTTAATTCTCCAATTAAAAACATATTAATACTTAAATTACTCAAAATAACCCTTATCTATTCTAGCCTTAACCAATTTTTACCAAAAACCCTAAATTCCAGAACTTTCATAAACCCTAGTTTCATATTTTAAGGTCACTTCATTAATTTTAACCTCAAATTCAGCAAAAAACATCGTATTAACTTCATAACCATCTTCTATTTCAATTAACATCAACTTCTCTTAATAACGAAATATTCATATAATCTAAAAACTAAGAAAAATACGCTTAAAGATAGAAAACTTACTTGAAACCTTGGTTTTTCTTTAAAATCAACTTGATTTACTTTGACTTATAATGAAATTTGGAGTGTTTAAAGAAAAGGAAATTTCTACCCCTATTTAATTATAAAATTCAGCCATGGCAAGTAGAAAGAAGAGGATGAGTTTTTTTTTTGTCTTCCTTTCTCATCATGTTGTCCTAAGATGGCAATCAAGAGGGGAGAGTGAATTGGTTGATTTGAAGGAAGTGATGACAAATTAAAAACTTAAAAAAAAAAAAATAAGAAGTGAGATGAAGGAGCAGAGTGGATGAGTAGAGTAGAAAAGAATAAACACTAGAGATTTATAGCGGTTTAGATCAAATCAATCCTACGTCCACTCCCCAAATTCAAGTTGAGAATTTCGCTAACCTTGAATTTTTACTAGCTCAATCCTAACTTGGTGTTTTCATAAGCTCACACTAAACTTTAACAAGGTTTGAGTAATATTCTTATAACCCTACAAGAGTTTTTTCAGGCTCACTCTAAAACTTAAACGTTTCAAAGCTCAAACTTAAACTTACAATGGTATTTGATGCTCACACAAAACATTGAAAGACTACAAATATAAATTTTAATGCAAATAAATGAAAGATGTTTATCTTGGCTATTACAATCACAATCCTCCTAAAAAATGAAGTTTATTGTGGTATTTATAGCCTTTAAGTCTTGATATAGCCATTTGAGGTGGGCGCCAACATGTTTGGACTTTATCTCTCACTTTAATTATTGTCTGGAGCAATTTTATAGTCGGACCATCAGTTTCCCAGTCATACCATGAAAAGTATGTGTGAGCAGGGATTTTTGCCCCCATTCTCATGTGGAATGGTTCTTGCGACATCGCCACTATTAGGCTCAGGGCCATGTTCAAAGTGGATAACTCAATTCCTAAGGAATTCCTAACCTCTTATTGGGTTCAAAAAGTTAGGTATATATGAGGAAGGTGAGAATGAGCCAGCACCCCATAGCACCCGGTTATTGGATTCAGCCTTCTTTTTGGTCTAGATATTATTAAATTCTTAACTTATTATAATATTATCCATAATACATGTAATTAAAATAAATAAATATCCATTATATTAAAAAAAAGAAACTCCACACAAACCAATAAAATGGGCACCCATACATGATGTAAACATGCCCTTACAATGTCTAATATCCAAAAAATACAAGCAAATAAAATAGGACGCCCACCATTTGGTGGAAATATGTCCTTTATATTAATCCTAAAATTTAAATAAGATAAAAGAATAAATTAAATAAAATGAGGCACTCACAAAGTGAAAATATGCCTATTACAACTTCAAAGATCTAAATAACAAATAATAATATGAAAATATAATTCAACCATTCACTTATCCATCATAAATAACAAAATAAAATCAAAGCTCATCGCCCATCACAAGCATACAATAATAAATCAAATCTATGATTTAATTTTAAATTGGGTACTAATCATGAAAAATTAGGGTTATATATATAGAATTAGGGTTTATTGATACAAATTAGGGTTTTGGTAATCAAATTAGGGTTTTAGGATTTTAAACATATAAAATAGGGTTTTAAGATATGAATTAGGGTTTTAGGGTTTAGAATACTAAATTAGGGTTTCTAATATAAAATTAGGGTTTAACAATGAGATTAATGCTTTAACCTTCAAAAATTAGGGTTTTAAACAAAACTAGGGTTTATGCGAGCAAACTAGAGTTTTAGGATAAAAGTAGGGTTTTAGAATACAAACTATGATTGAATCATGCAATTTTAGGGTTTGATATAGAATTAGGGTTTTGAAAATATAAATTAGGGTTTAATATGGAATTAGAATTTTTCCTATAACTAAAGTCCTATGTACTGCTAAACATTGTCTATAACTTACTGTAAACAATTAGTAAATTAATTTTTACTTTGATAATGCAATGAATTAAGAAATGATGCTAAATAAATAATATTGGTTTGAATTGAATAAAAAGGATTACGCCTGTGTGTTCGCTCCACCAATGTTGAATATACTATCCTAAACTTAATTGTAACTTACTGCCTAGATCAGTGTTAGCCTTTGGTTGAGTGAAGCAATACGAAGACATAATGGCTACTACCTCCTCCTCATTTTTGTGTTGATTTTGTATGTTTTTTGTGGTTTATGTGTGAATTGTTAGGTTCTCTGTGAATTGTTTGTGGTTGCTTCTTTTAATTATTTTTATCTCTCTCAATTGTTGTCACCTTTTTCCTTTGTTTTAAACCTGTATTTATTAGCAAAAGATGACTTAATCAAAACGCTAAATTTCAAATGATTTATGCTTATCCAAAAGCAATCTGAAGTTAAACCCAATTAAGAATCTTAATTTGTCCCAAAATCAAGATTAAAAGCCAAATTTTAAGTCCCATGGCGAATTGGCGGGCTTCCATGGAGAATTGGCTAAGCCAATTCATCATGAATTTAGGTTTAAGTCCTGGTCCAGCTTAGTTTTATGTGAGTAGGGATTTTTGGCCCCACTCCCATGTGGAATGATTCTTGTGACTTTGGCACAATTAGGCTCAGGGCCTTAGAGAACACAGGCCTAAACCCAAAAAAAAAACGGTAGCCACTCAGAAAGGCTTGGAAGATAGAAATGGGTGGATGACTAGATTCCTAAAAAATTTTCAGTCCCCTATTTTGTTCCAAAAGTTGGGTACGCATGGGAAAGGTGAGAATGACCCATCACCATATAGCACTCGGTTCATTGGAATCGACCTCCTTTTCAGGTCCATACATTATTAAATTCTTATTATAAAATCATCCATATTACATGTAATTATTTGAAATAATAAATAACCATATTATAATATCAAACAAGTCCTAATGATTCAACAAAATGGGCACCCATACAAGATGGAAACATGCCCTTATAACCTATTCAAATGTCCATAATACAAATAAGAAATAAGACATCCACTAATTGATGGAAACATGCCCTTTACAATAATCCAAAGTCCTTAAAATTAATAGATTGACAAACTAAATAAATAAGCCACCCATATGGTGGAAATATACCTTTTACATCCTTGAAATCAACACAATCAAATTAAAACTTTCAACCATTCACCATAAACAAAGTAAAAGTAAATCATTCATCATAAGCATACAATAATAAATTAAATAATCAAATATAGGTTTTAATCTTAAATTAGGTATTAGATATACAAAATAGGGTTTTACATATAAAATTAGGATTTTTAGGGTTTTAAACATGCAAATTAGGGTTTTGGTATAAAAATTAGGATTTTAGGGCTTTAGAAACAAAATGTGGGTTTTAATATACAACTTAGGGTAGAATCTAATGGATTAGGGTTTTGAATCAAAATAGATCAGATAAAATTATATTGTTAGGGTTTTGAAAAATTATTATCAAAATTAGGGTTTAATGCTTAAGGTTCTATTTCTATCCAAGACTAATGATTTCATTACCACGAGATATGGATTTAAATGAGCTCCTGCATGTTTGTATTACTTCAAGGAATATGAAAATTGCTACTGGATGAAATAATTTCACAACCTTCAAATCATTCAATGATATTTTGAAGGAAAACACAACTATTGGATGTTTTAACTAAATTAAATTTAGAAAACTAAACCTGCATCAAAGGCTCCATCAAGGTTGATAAGTTGAACCAAGTATACTTATGCCACTTCTTGGGTCTACTCTAATTTTGGTTTGAGCAAAACAATCTGAAGGCAATTCCACTGCCTTCCTTGATTGCTATGTTTGATTCTATGTATTTTTTATTTTTGGGCTTCTATTTTTTTTTTGTTTTTCTCTTAATTATCTTGCAAGGTTTTTTATTGTCATCCCCCTATTTCTCTTTTAATTTATGTATTTATAAGCCAATATTAGGGTTAAACAAATTTACTAATCTTAACCCTATCGAAATCCTTCTTAATTTAGGATACTAAACTGCCTATATCGAATTCAGCTAATTCACACTCATGTCGAATTCGATGATGTCTAGTTCGACGTGAGCTTAAAGCTCATGTCTAATTGGGCTATCCAATTTGATATGAACATGGACCATACCGAATTAAAACCCAACCAAATCAATTTTGACTTTGGATCAGACCTATTTGAACTTTTAAAAATTGGACCGGATTATTTTGGGCCTTTTTGAAATTGTACCCATCTAATTTAAGGATTTAAACTAGGTTTAAGCTATTAAAATTAGACCGAATTTAACTGGCCTATATTAATTGGGATCGGACCTTCTTAGGGCCAAAATTAGGAGTCTACATTTTGTTTTTTAAAATTAGATCAAACCTAATTTGGTCTTCTAACATTGGATCTGTCGATGTTTAGGGCTTTAAAATTTGAACCATCTTACTTTGGGCCTTTTAAAATTGGACCGACCTAATTTAGGGCTTTAAACTAGGTTTAAACTTCTAAAGTCAGTCTGAATTTAGTTTGGCCTCTATTAATTGGGATCGGACTTGCTCAGAGCTAAAATTAAGGGTCTACAGTATGATCATATCACCCATGGTCCGATCGGACTTTTTGAGTTTTTGACAATAATTTCTCAATGGTTAGTATACATGAAATCCATTTATTTGGTGGAGGAGTAATGACTATGAAATTCAAAATCAATTTCAAAAGTCCAGTCAAAATGCCTATGGTTTGGTCAAACATATTGGAGCATGCTAAAAAATTAAGAGTACCTTGGACTGTGAAATTCTCTGGATGTTTGAGAATTTTCTTCCTTGGTGAGGTCCAACTGGACTATGGCTTGGTCCATTCAGACTTTAAGTGGTTCAGTGAGATTTTGAGAGGACTTCTCCTCGTAAATCCTTTAATGAGATTTTTGCTCCAAGATATACATATGGTCCGGTCATGCTATTACATGGTCCGATCGGGCCTTTGCCATTTCCTTTAAAAATTGATTTCCTGCAAAAATTATCTTGATGTAAACATTAGTGCTTATTCAATTTGATTTCATAAGATCAAAATGCATTCAATTAGGTCAAGGGTTTTCTCTAACAATCTCCTCTTTTTTAACTTTGGTAATTAAATTGAATTGGGTTAATTTGTTAATATTAATTTGATTTGTTTTTAAATTTTATTTTGTGTCCCTCTTTGTATCCCCCTTAATATGTGCTTTTCCTTAGTATAAAAATATGTGTTGATTTGAACTTATCTCTCCCCCTTTGACAAAAGAAAAAATATAGAAAATAATTATGAAGCAAACTTAAAAATAAATTAAAAAAATTCATTGAAACAAACTAAAAAGAAAAACAGCCAAAGATGATTTTGATTAAAATGAAAAAACATGCAAATAAGAAAGTTCAATTCAATCCTTATCTTAGTCTTCATCATCCTCTTCTTCATCCTCTTCTTAATCTCCTCTTTCTTCATGTCCTTCCTCTCTAAGGTGGGATGCATCATCTTCACCTTCTTCTTCGTGAGGATAGGAACCACTAATGGAAGGAGATAGATTTGGTTCATCTACATTCATGACAAAACATTGAGAAATTCCCAAAGCTCCCTGAATTTGTTGAATGTCAAGATGAAGATGAGAGACTTGGGAGGTGAGTCTATCAATCTTTATTCCTTAAGAGGTCATTTGACTTTGAATATCTTAAAGAATTAAGAGGATATTTCCCTGAGGTCTAGTGGATGGTGTTCTAAAAACTTTTATTTGAAAAGACTCATCTATTTCATCTACAATCCTAGGCCTTTTTCTTTGTTGGGTTGTAGCTTCTTATGCTCCAAAAAGATACTCATAAGTCCATTCAACATCTCTAATGCGTTTGGCATGTTTAAGATAGCCTATGTTTATTGATTTGGTTGTGGGATCAAGAGGATTAGAGAGAGTGTCATTGTTTATTGGTGTAAGTGCACCAACATACTTGGCAATTTGTGAGACTTATGATGAGAGGAGAATCATACTTGCCTTGTGTAGACCCTTAATTTTTGACCCAATCCGATCCAATGTGCTTTATTTAGTCCAAAATAATTTTTGTTGTCTAATTGGTCCAAAATAATTTTAACTAAATAGTTTTTGCTTTATTATCTAATTTTTATTAATAAAAAATAAAAAAAACAAATAAAAATCAAAAAATAAAAATAAAAATAATCAGAGTCAGAAAAAAATCGGCAGTGAAAAACAGTCACACGGGTCCGAGGGAGTTTTTCCCCGCAGGAAAATCCTGCGGGCAAAATATTCGCCCACAGGAATTTCTTGAGGGCGACGCCCCCGCAGGCCCAATCGTTCGCTCGCAGGAAATTCCTGCGGGCGAAATAACTTCCTGCGGGGCCAGTTATTTCGCCCGCAGGAAATTCTTGCGGGCGAAATAACTTCCTGCAGGAAATTCCTGCGGGCTGGCTCACCCACTGCGGGCTGGCACGCCTTCTGGCCCCAGCCATGGGCCCGCTGCCATAGTTTTCGCCAGCGCAAATTTTTTTGACACAAATTTTCGAAACCTAATTCAATTAGGTTTTAATTTCTTTTTTTTATTAATATTAATTGCCGTATGTAATTAGGAATAAACAACCTAAAAACCAATATAAATAAGGACCAATAGAACCAAAAAAAGGAAAAAGAGGAAAAAAATTACACAGTGAGCTTGGGATTGGAAACCAAATCAAGGAAGGAAAAGCAATAATTCAATTCAACTGATTTTTAAGGGAGTAGCAGCACGAATTGAGGGATTCCAAAGGCAACAAAGTCTTGTCTTTGGAGCTAGTTCATCCAAGAAGAATTATTTTTGGAAGAATCAACAAAAGAACGTAAGTGATTTTCCTTAATTGATTTATGTTACACAGTAGCTAAATTATGGGATTAGGGTTTCTTTAAATAAAAAACTTTAGAACTTTAGTTTAATTCTTCCAAAGTTAAAACACTAAAACGTGACCTTCTTTTCTAAAAAGACTTAAAATTGTTATTTTTTCTTCTTAAAACTCTTGAAACTTTAATTGAACATATTTTTCTACAAAACCAAAATCAAATTCTGTTTCTTTACAATTTTTAAAGTAGGTTCTATTTCATTCAAAAAACCTTAAAAAAAACATCGTTTCTACTTATAAAAACTTCAATTCATTTGTTTAAATTCACAAAACTTCATAGAATATCAAATTGATTTCTAAAACCCTAAAAATTATCTTTTACCCGAGAACCCTAATTTTAAAGCCTAAAATCCAAAATTCAACTTTTAAACCTAAAATAATAAACCCTAATCCTTTTAAAACTTTAAACCCTACTTTTTATGAACCCTAATCTTTTTAAAACATAAAAAAACATAAAAACATGAAAACCCAAAAATTGCACAGTAGCTTAAAATTCAATAACCAAAAATCACAAATTAAAGTATTTAAAACCCTAGTTTCATGATTTCATCATTCAAACCTTAAATTTTTTAATCAAAGAGTCTTACCCATATTTTAAAACATAAAACCCTAATCTATTTTAATTCCATAAAAAGTCATAGTAGCTATAATTGAACTTTTATTTGCTTTATTCAATTCCATATTTGATTATACCTTGATTTATCTCTTATGCTTTAATCTATTTAATTTCAATACTTGATTTATTTAATTTATCATGGATGGATGTTTATTTTATTGATATTTAAATACTTTTAATGAATGATTTATTTATTATGGATGATTATTTACTTTTATCAATCAATTTAGACTTCCAAAAGTTGTAAGAGGTATGTTTCCACTTGGTGGGTACCTCATTAGTTAAATATCATGTAAATTAATTTTCTTTTTCTATTTTAGAACCTTTGTAAAGGGCATGTTTCTACCTTTTGGTGGGTGTCTTATCTAGGCATGTGATGTAAGGACATGTTTCCATCCTTGGATGGGTGTCCATTTATTTTGTTTTGTTTTGTTTGGACATTGCTTTGATTTTAATATAATGATGCTTTCTTTTTATTGTGTGTAGTATGGATAATATTGTTATATTTAAGAATTTTATAATATTAAGACCTATAAAGGAGGCCGGTTCCAATGAACCGGGCGTTGTGGGGGTGCTGGGCCATTTCTCACCTTCCCCACACGTACCCAACTTTCCGAACCCATTTAGGGGTTGGGGATTCCTTAGGAATCGAGTCATCCACCCTTTTCTTTTTCCCGACCCGTCCGGGTGGCGACTCCATTTTCTCCGAACTTAGGTCTGTGTTCTCTAAGGTCTCGAGCCTAAATAGTGCTGAAGTTGTAAGAACCATTCCACCGGGAGTGGGGGCGAAAATCCCCGCTCACAGTGGCGACTCCACTGGGGATAACAAAAGTTGATTCCATTGGTCTTTATATTATTCTATTCTTTCTTATAATGATTTTATCCATTGCATCATATTAGTTTGCATCGTGTGCGTGAGTTAGGACGCCCGTGTTACCCGTGTTATGTTATGTAAGGGATACCATACTTTCACTCAAGGTATGGAGATCGAGCATGGCATAACCACTCATAGCCTCGTACCATTTGGTATATACTTGCTATGGGAACCTAAGCCTTTCTACACAAAGACTAAAGCTCATGTAATTGGCCTAGTTACTTTCCTTAGGTTTTATCCCAAATGCATGTTGTTTGACTATGGATAATTTATCTTGGTTTAAATCATGGCTTATTTGGTTTGTTCTTTTTCTAATATGACCCAAGTACATTTGCAAGCTCAAAATAAATTTTTTCTTTAAAATCCAAAAGACCAAAACTATTTTCAAAACTTTTTAAGATGGTCTTTGGACATAAGACTTTTTCTAAAAATAAATCAAAAATCCTTTGGCTCATGGCCTAAATACTAAGCCCAAAATCCATTTTTCTAAAATCTTTTACAATGGGCTTAGAAACAAAACTATCTTCACCCAACCTTTTCTTACAAAGAGCTTTCAAAAATATTTAGGTCAATTATGAAATACCAAAAATCAATTGTGGGCCTAGTTTACACTAAGAATAAATTAACTATGGGCTTGTTTTTGGCATGAATCATTAGTTACCTTTTACAAGTGAGAAATCTATCTATGATAAACCTCTTAATTTTGTTTTAATCCAATATAGCATAAAAGCTACTTTGGTTGGTTGAATGGATTAAAACCTAATTAATGGGAATTATCATGGATTGATTTCCATTTTCAAGAATATAACTATTGGTTGAAACGTCTGAGGGAATTATTCGAAAGCAAGGTACCCCATGTTGGTATTTCGGTTAACCATATACCTAGGAAAAGAGACTCACCATTCGTATGTGGATGTTATAAGGTTGGAAGGAACGTCCTAGTTTGTCCTTGTTTGTCTATTGTTTGTGCATACATGCATACATTTGCATCTCATATCATTGATCCTCTTTGGCTCACAGCCCTGGATTACGATAGTTCTAAAGCTTACAACAATCCGACCTACGCCGGAGATGAAGCATCTAGCAACGACTCAATCACTTGCGCACCAAAAATAATGGAGCCCGAACAAATTCAAAGGATGGTGGATGAGGCCCTCAATGCCAAGATGGAAGAAATCAAAGAGGCCCTAGCTGAGACCATGAAGAACCAATTGACTGCGATCTTAGAAAACCATGCCGAGGCATCTGCTAGCACTAAGAAACCAAAGGACAAAGGGAAGACTAAAGTTAATGAAGTGGTTTTTGATGATGAAAAGGTAATCATTGATGATGATGACGATTGGGCCCAATACTACCAAGAAGCTCAAGAGAAGAAAAAGGAGCCAAAGGTTGTTGAAAAGATCGAGACATCTGATATTGAAAAGATGATTGCTGATTTAGAAAAGAAATTTGAGAAGAAGCTGAAAACTGAAGAAATGTCCGAAGTTGACAAATTATTTGAGTTAGATGAAGAGGTCCCATACAAGTTCAAGATGGCATCTTTTGCAAAGTATAATGGCACTGGAAATCCTCATCTCCATGTGAAACAATATATCACTGCCATGTAGTCTGCCCGAGCTACTAAGGCTCAAACTCTAAGGTACTTCATGCTCTCATTAGATCCTGCTGTCCAAAATTGGTTCAATACCTTAGATGATGGAACACAAAAGAGTTGGGATCTACTTTACAAAGCCTTCATCCAACAATATGGATACAATGTTGAAATGGAAGTTACCTTAATGGAAGTTGAGTCCATTAGGCAACGACCAAATGAAAATTTTGTAGATTATGTTAAGAGATGGAGAAACAAGGCTGCTTTACTCAAGAAGAGGCCCGATGAATCCTATCAAATAAGGATGATTGTAAGAGGGGTGTTTCCTAATCTTCGTGAGAGGATGTCTCATACACTCATACGTGATTTCAAAGATCTTCTCCAAGCTGGTCTACAAATTGAAGAGTGGGAAAGGGAGAAGAATCGCTTTTCAATAAAAAGGAATGAGAAAGGAAACTACCAGTCGGGCAATCAAAGCACACAAAAAGAAGTTGATGTTAATGCCGCTAGTGAAAGAGGAATGAGGCAGTTTTCAGATCTGGGGAAGCCACTGTCTTGGGTTCTCAATAAGCTACAAAAGAAGGGATTGTTACAACCCTTGACTCCTCGTCCTTTGCCTAATCCTCTTCCACCTAACTTTGATACTAATGCATTTTGCCAATTCCATCAATGGCCTGGACACGAAACTGACAATTGCATGAAGTTGAGGCATGAGATCTAGAATTTAATTGATAATGGCAAGTTGCCCGAGCCGGACAAGCCCAACACCAAAGATAATCCATTTCCAAGGTTCAACAGAGTGCCACCACCAGCAACCTTCATGGTGGGAAAAGGATTGGAAGAAGACTTTGTTTTATCATCCTTTCAAGATGGAAATATTGAAGATGTGAAAGGAAAAGAAGCCTAACTCAATGAACTTTTCTTAGCTTGAATATTGCTTTTCAATCTTACTTTCTTTAATATTTTGGAACTATAATGTTTTTCAAATTTAAATTTGTTTGAATAAATTACTTTTATCAAAAATTTTATTGGTCTTTGTTCATTTTGGTGCTCAACCAATGAGGAATTTAGCTTGATGTTTATAAATTAATATGTCTAGGCATCATGACTCGAATGACTTTACTAGATGAGGGAATTACTCTATAGCATTGAGTTGTGTATGCTTACTTAGAGAAGGCTCCTGCATAATTATCTTTGTCTAGGTCTTAGTCAGTCTTAGAACATGCTTTGAAAAATTTTTGAGGTGAAATTGAACTCTACTTATTTAAGGGAGAAATGATCTAGGCATTGTTTGGTTAGCCAACAACTAGTATCCACCCAATTAAATATCAATCCCTAGTTATCCCTTTGAACCTTCACAAACTTTTAGTTTTCTTTTCATTGGCATATAACCCCAATAACCTACCCTGAGCTGTTGTGATTCTTTTGACAAGTCTTATGATCACTAAGATGAATAGGCAAGAAGATCAAAGAGAGCAATACCATGAAGATAGTAGAAGTTTCCAAGACCATAAGGGTAGTTGAAGTTTTCAAGACCATAAGGGTAGTTGAAGTTCCCCTAATATCTCCAATCTATCAAGACAACGTCGGAGTAACAATTGATTTATCCCTGTTAAAGAAGATTTATGTCACTCCACTCATCCATTATTGGAAGCCCAAGCTAGTATAAATGAGATAACTCTTTTACAGCTAGAACCAAGCAAAAAAAAAAAAGAAGAAAAAAAAGTGAGATAAAAGAAAAGAAAAAGAAAAGAAAAAAGATCAAAAAGCCAACTGAGTTCTCTTTTACCTAGGACAACAAAAGGCTTCCATTTGGTTTATAAGGATGGTTTGACTTGAATTGGTCCAACCCAACCAAAGATTCGATCAAAACCAAAGGAAAAGGAGGGAGACCATCCAGTTCTTTGAAAGCTCTTTACTTGATAGTTCTACAAGAAAGAAGAACAAAATAATTAAATGCTCAAAGAAAAGGAAGAGTAAGGAAAACAAAGAGAAAGAAAAGGGAAGAGTAAGGAAAACAAAGAGAAAGAAAAGGGAAGAGTAAGAGAAATAAAGAAAAGGGAAAAGAAGAAAAGAAATGAATTTGGGTCTTAAACTTTTTGCAAGAGCAAAGACTATCCTGATCAAGATCCAGATTAATTCCAAGAAGAATTTGGAGTCTAGCGAGATTGCCTCCAAGCTGCCTAAAATTTGAACAAGAAATTTATAGTGTGAGGGTTTGTCCATTGTGTCACACCAGCTCCTATCTCAAAATGGCCTTCATTTAACCCATGTCCCTTATAGACCCCATTTCAAGCCTATCAAAGACTTATTGATCTCTCTTGGTAGGTAGAGTCTATTAGTGGAGATAGTTTGAATAAGCATGCATATGAGATAGACAGTATTTAAACTCAATGAGACTAGTGGCCAAGTAGTGTGTATGTGCCTATCTGAAGTGCAACAAGTCTTACTTAAATAGAAATAATTCCCAAGTTTAGTACGGTAACTAGGGTTGTCATGTTATAGATATGTTAATTTGGAAAATTGAGTCCTGAGGTACATTGACATTGATTTGGCAAAGCCAACATTTGATTTCAAAATCAAAATTTAAAATATTCAAAAAAAAAAAGTCAAAAAAATATTTTGTCATACAAAGCTTTCAAGTTAAGGGAAGTATGTTGAACCTCCAAAGGACATATTGGGCAAAGGAAATGATTATTGGCAAGCTGCCAATTGACATACTGAAACATAATTCGAAATGTATGCATCCCTGACTCTACCATTAGGGGTCTCTACCACTCATGTTCTCAACATATAGAAGATAAAAGCCACAAATGCAAAGCTTTCGATCATTCCAATGCAAGACTTGAACAAGCGTCAAAACGGAACCAATGAGAACACTTCTGCCGATCACCTCGGTCTATGAGTCGATGGAACAACTGTAAGTATTATTCATGCATATCATGCATACATGAGCATATCACATCGTACTTTCTTGTCCTGTATTGTCTATTCTTTATCAAAGTGAACAGCAAACACTCTGTGAAGTGAAGAATCAAAAGAAGATGTCAAATTAGGAGGGCATGGAAAGCTCATTGCTTGAGAAAGCTCCATTAATTTTGCAAAGAGAAGAAATGCATGCTTGTGTGAAGAATTAGCAAGAAAAATATCAATCAAAGCTTGCATGGAAAAAATCTTTGGTTTGAGCCTACACAGGGGGCAAAGTTTCTCCTTTTCAATTTTTTGGGTTTATATACCAAATATTTTTAAACTCACTTACAAATATTTTGCCACATAGGGGGGCAAGGAGAGGATATAAGGTCCAATTAAAATAGCTAAATCTTTACAAAAAGGAAGAACAAAAGAATGGAACAATTAGAACTCTCAAAAGAATGAAAATGCAAAAGACAAAAGACCAATTCAGCTAAAAGAGCTAAAGCCAGGGTAAAGACCCGACCTCCAATGGATAAAGACGCATTTTTCAAGGGTGAAGACCCGATCTCAAAGGATGAAGATCCATTTTCAAGGGTGAAGACCCGATCTCAAAGGATGAAGATTCATTTTCAAGGGTGAAGACCCAATCTCAAAGGATGAAGATCCATTTTTAAGGGTGAAGACCCGATCTCAAAGGATGAAGATCCATTTTCAAGGGTGAAGACCCGATCTCAAAGGACGAAGATCCATTTTCAAGGGTAAAGACCCGATGTCAAAAGATGAAGATTCATTTTCAAGGATGAAGATCCATTTGCAAGGGTGAAGACCCAATCTCCAAGGATGAAGATCCATTTGCAAGGGTGAAGACCCAATCTCCAAGGATGAAGATCCATTCTGAGGGTGAAGAATCACAATGCATAGACCAGCCGGAGCAATCAGACTTCTCAACTGATAAAAAGGTTAGTCAAATTCATTCTCGGGTCCAAGTACCCATTCTCGGGTCCAAGTACCCAAATCAAATCTAATCTTGGGTCCAAGTACCCAAATTAAATCAAAATCAATTCAAATCAGCCTCGGGTCCAAGTACCCAATCTCGGGTTCAAGTACCCAATCTATACCCAATCTCGGGTCCAAGTACCCAATCTCGAGTCCAAGTACTCAATCTTGGGTCTAAGCACCCAAATCAAATCAATCTCGGGTCCAAGTACCCAATTTCAGGTCCAAGTACCTAATCTCGGGTCCAAGCACCCAATCTCGAGTCCAAGTACTCAATATTGGGTCTAAATACCCAAATCAAATTAATCTCGGGTCCAAGTACCCAATTTCGGGTCCAAGTACCCAAATCAAATCTAATCTCTGGTCCAAGTACCCAAATCAAATTAATCTCGGGTCCAAGTACCCAAATTCCATCCAATCTTGGGTCAAAGTACCCAAAACGAGTTCAACCCAATCACGGGTCCAAGTACCCAAAATCAATTCAATCTCAGGTCCAAGTAACCAATCTCGGGTCCAAGAACCCAAATTTTCCTTAGGTCCAGAACCTAGAATTTTCTAAGTCCAAAACCTAGCTCGGGTTCAGAACCCAAATTACCCTTAGGTCCAGAACCTAGAATCTTTTTAAGTCCAGAACTTAGCTCGGGTCCAGAATCCAAATTTTCCTTAGGTCCAGAATCTAGAAATTTCTAAGTCCAGAACTTAGCTCGGGTCCAGAATCCAAATTTTACTTAGGTCCAGAAACTAGAGTCATCATTGAGTCCGAAACTTGAACCGGGTCCAGAACCCAAATTTTTCTTAGGTCCAAAACCTAGAATCATCCTCGGGTCCAGAACCCAAAACAAGTTGCCATATCAAAAATTAAGTCTTATTGCTTTTCACTCTCTTTCACTAAGGTTTCAGATCATTCAAGCAGGGGGCAAACTGTAGACCCTTAATTTTTGACCCAATCCGATCAAATATGCTTTATTTAGTCCAAAATGATTTTTGTTGTCTAATTGGTCCAAAATAATTTTAACTAAATAGTTTTTGCTTTATTATCTAATTTTTATTAATAAAAAATAAAAATAAACAAATAAAAATCAAAAAATAAAAATAAAAATAAAAATCGGAGTCGGAAAAAAATCGGCAGATAAAAACAGTCGCACGGGCCCGAGGGAGTTTTGCCCCGCAGGAAAATCCTGCAGGCGAGCTATTTCGCCCGCAGGCCCAATCGTTCTCCCGCAGGAAATTCCTGCAGGCTGGCACGCCTACTGGCCCCAGCCACGGGCCCGCTGCCACAGTTTTTGCCAGCGCAAATTTATTTGACCCAAATTTTTGAAACCTAATCCAATTAGGTTTTAATTTCTTTTTTTATTAATATTAATTGCCTTATGTAATTAGGAATAAACAACCTAAAAACCAATATAAATAAGGACCAATAGAACCAAAAAAAGGAAAAAGAGGAAAAAAATTACACAGTGAGCTTGGGATTGGAAACCAAATCAAGGAAGGAAAAGCAATAATTCAATTCAATTGATTTTTAAGGGAGTAGCAGCATGAATTGAGGGATTCCAAAGGCAACAAAGTCTTGTCTTTGGAGCTAGTTCATCCAAGAAGAATTATTTTTTGAAGAATCAACAAAAGAAGGTAAGTGATTTTCCTTAATTGATTTATGTTACACAGTAGCTAAATTATGGAATTAGGGTTTCTTTAAATCAAAAACTTTAGAACTTTAGTTTAATTCTTCCAAAGTTAAAACACTAAAACGTGACCTTCTTTTCTAAAAAGACTTAAAATTGTTATTTTTTCTTCTTAAAAATCTTGAAACTTTAATTGAACATATTTTTCTACAAAACCAAAATCAAATTATGTTTCTTTCAAATTTTTAAAGTAGGTTCTATTTCATTCAAAAAACCTTAAAAAAAAACATCTTTTCTACTTATAAAAATTTCAATTCATTTTTTTAAATTCACAAAACTTCATAGAATATCAAATTGATTTCTAAAACCCTAAAAATTATCTTTTACCCGAGAACCCTAATTTTAAAGGCTAAAATCCAAAATTCAACTTTTAAACCTAAAATAATAAACCCTAATCCTTTTAAAACCTTAAACCCTAATTTTTATGAACCCTAATCCTTTTAAAACATAAAAAAACATAAAAACATGAAATCCCAAAAATTGCACAGTAGCTTAAAATTCAATAACCAAAAATCACAAATTAAAGTATTTTAAGGTATTTAAAACCCTAGTTTCATGATTTCATCATTCAAACCTTAATTTGTTTAATCAAAGAGTCTTACCCACATTTTAAAACATAAAACCCTAATCTATTTTAATTCCATAAAAAGTCACAGTAGCTATAATTGAACTTTTATTTGCTTTATTTAATTCCATATTTGATTATACCTTGATTTATCTCTTATGCTTTAATCTATTTAATTTCAATACTTGATTTATTTAATTTATCATGGATGGATGTTTATTTTATTGATATTTAAATACTTTTAATGAATGATTTATTTATTATGGATGATTATTTACTTTTATCAATCAATTTAGAGTTTCAAAAGTTGTACGAGGTATGTTTCCACTTGGTGGGTACCTCATTAGTTAAATATCATGTAATTTAATTTTCTTTTCTATTTTAGAACCTTTGTAAAGGGCATGTTTCTACCTTTTGGTGGGTATCTTATCTAGGCATGTGATGTATGGACATGTTTCCATCCTTTGATGGGTGTCCATTTATTTTGTTTTGTTTTGTTTGGACATTGCTTTGATTTTAATATAATGATGCTTTCTTTTTATTGTGTGTAGTATGGATAATATTGTTATATTTAAGAATTTTATAATATTAAGACCTGTAAAGGAGGCTGGTTCCAATGAAGCGGGCGTTGTGGGCGTGCTGGGCCATTTCTCACCTTCCCCACACGTACCCAACTTTTCGAACCCATTAAGGGGTTGGGGATTCCTTAGGAATCAAGGCATCCACCCCTTTCTTTTTCCCGGCCCGTTCGGGTGGCGACTCCATTTTCTCCGGACTTAGGTCCGTGTTCTCTAAGGCCCCGAGCCTAAACGGTGCCGAAGTCGCAAGAACCATTCCACCAGGAGTGGCGAAAATCCCCGCTCACACCTTGGTTTTTCTAATGTGAAGAAAAGTATCAATTAGAAAATTTTCAGTTTGGATGGTTTGGCCTCTAATAAGGCAATAGAGGAAGAGGTTATCTTTTTGCTTCACTTTTTCATTGCTTTCTCCTCTAGCACTTATTGTGTAGGTAATGATCCTATGCAACACCCAATAAGTCAAGGTTTTAAGGTTCTTAGCATTTGATTGCTTGTGCAGAGTGGTTTAAATGGAAATTTCTCGCTAAAAGTTCAATTGAAACTTCGGGTGTAAGAATGGTGTTTGCGACATGAGAAATTCCTTCTAATTGAAAACCCTAAATAGAGGAGAAATCTTCTAGGGTAAGTCCATATTCTTGATTAAACAACCTAAAAGAGATTCCATAATAACCTTAAGGATCTGTGCTTTTTTTCCTAACAACTAGGGTGGTGAGCACGGGCTTGATTCAACATATTTATATTGGAGGAGCCTTTAAACATTGGTTTAACTTTCTAATTCAATTTATTTATTCAGTATTTGTAAATCATTTTTTTTGGATATCATCACTTGTTTATCAAATTGTTTTGTCCATAAGTTTAATTACCAAAACCATATTATGTATTTTTATAAAACTAAAACCTAATCTGTTTGCATCATCCAGTAGTCCACTTCTTGTCTATTTATTTCAACTTCACAGTAAGCTAAGATTTAATTTAAAACCTCTAATTCAACTACTAAAACCCTATTCTATAAAAATTAATACCTACTCCCAAATCCCAGCCTTTGTTTCTTAATCCTTAAAACTCTAATCATACCCCATAAAACCAAGACTCTAAAACTTTAAACCCTAATCCAAAATTATTAAAAACCTAAACCCTAATACCTAGTTGAAAGTCTAAAACCCTAATCTGGTAACCTAATTTTCATACCTAATCTAAAACCTCAAATCCTTAATGTCCAGTAACCTTGAAAACCCTAGTTGATATCTAATATCAACCTCAAAACCCTAATTCCATCCAAAACCCTAATTCCAAATACCAAAATAGCAATTTCCAAAACACCAACATCAAAACCCTAAATCCAAGTTCTAAAACTCTAATTTCCCAAACACCAACCTCAAAATCCTATTTTCAAAACTAAAATCCTAATTTCGAATTTAAAAGATTAAAATCCTAATTTCCAAATCAAAACCTTAGTCTTCCATCCACAAACCATAATTTTTTACATTTAATAAGTTATTTAAGATTAAACCCTAATTTTGATTATTTAATTTATTGTTTGCTTATGATGAGTGATTTATCGATGTTCTATTTTTATAGATGATTTATTTTTAATTATTTTTATTATTTAATTTAATTTATTAATTATTTTTATATTAATTAATCATTTAAATTTTAAGGTATGTAAAAGGCATGGTTCCACTTTATCGGTGCCTTAGTTATTTTTAATTTTGTAATTATTTTATGAATTTTGGGATTTTGTAAAAGGACACGTTTTCACCTTTTGGTGGGTTTTCTATTATATTTATTTTTATGGACTTGGACATTGTAAAGGCATGTTTCCATCATTGGATGGCTGCCTATTTTATTTGTTTTAATCTTAATAAAGTGATGAATGTTTATTTCTTTTAAATTGTGTGTAGTATGGATAATGTCATAATAACCAAGAATTTAATAATCTATAGACCTGAAAAGGAGTCCGGTTCCAATGAACCGTGTGTTATGGGGTATTGGGTCATTCTCACCTTCCCCATATGTATCCAACCTTCTTCCTTAGGAATCGAGTCATCCACCCTTTTCTTCTTTCTTGGCCCGTCCGGTGGCAACTCTATTTTCTCTGGGTTTAGGCTTGTGTTCTCTAAGACCCTGAGCCTAATAGTGTCAAAGTCGTAAGAACCATTCTACATAGGAGTGGGGGCAAAAATCCCCGCTCATAGTATGGACCATCAGTTGCCTTTTTTCAAATAAGAAAACTATTTATGATAAACTCTTCAATTTGGTGTTAATCCAAGACATAGCATAAAAGCTATTTTTAGTTGATCCAATGGATTAAGGCTTAATTAGTGGCAATTATCATAGATTGACATCTAAATTTAAAAATACAACTACTGGTTAATCCATCTGAGTGGACCTCATGAAAACAAAATATCCCATGTTAATATTTTATTGGCCATATACCTAGGAAAAGAGACTCGTCATTCGTGTGTGGGTGATATAAGGCTGGAAGTAACATTCTAATTCTTTTTGCTTGCTTGTTACATGTGCATACATGCATACACGTATACATGCATTGCATTACATAGCATTGATCCTCTCTGGCTCACATACCTAGAGTATAAAATTTCAAGAGCTTACAACAACCTAACCTACATCAGTGACCTAGAATCCAGTAAGAATTCAGTCAATTTCACACCTAAAATAATGGATCCTGAGCAAGTTTAGAAGCCAGTGAATGATGCCCTCAACTCTAAGATGGAAGAATTGAAGGGGACCCTGGCTGATACCGTGAGAAGTCCACTGCTTTCAATATTGGAGGATAACAATGTCGGGGCATCTGCTAGTATCAAGAAGCAAAGGGATAAGGGAAAGACTAAGATAGCTAAAGTGACCTATGATGAAGACAAGGTAATGATGAATGATGATGACTAGGAAGCATATTTTTAAGATCCTTAAGAAAAGAAGAAAGAAAAGAAGGATGTGGAGAAAACTAAAACTGTTGAAATGGAGAAATTGATTGCAGATTTGGAAAAGAAATTTGAAAAGAAGTTGAAGGCTGAGGAGGTGTTAGACGTGGACAAGCTGTTTAAGCAAGATGAAGAAGTTCCTTACAAGTTCAAGATGCCTTCCTTCAAAAAATTCAATGGAACTGCATGTCAAGCAGTACATCGCTACCATGCAGTCTGCCAGAGCCACCAAGGTTTAAACTCTAAGGTATTTCATGCTCTCATTAGACCTTGTCATGCAAAACTGGTTCAACACCTTAGAGAAAAGTACTCAAAAGAACTGGGATATGTTTTACAAAGCCTTCATCCAGTAGTATGAGTATAATTCTGAATTAGAAGTGACTCTGATGGAGGTAGAATCAATTAGACAAAAGCAGAATGGGAGCTTTATTGATTATGTAAAGAGATGGAGGAATAAGGCAACACTTCTTAAGAAGAGGCGGGATGAGTCTAACCAAATTAGGATGATAGCAAGAGGTGCCCTACCTAATCTTCGTGAATGGATGTCACATACTCTTATCAAAGACTTCAAAGATCTTCTCCAAGGTAGCTTACAAATAAAAGAATGGGAAAGAAAGAAGAACCGCTTTTCTGGAAGAAGAAATGAGAATAAAAATTATCAATTTGACAGTCAAGGTACATAAAAAGCAATGGATGTCAATGCAACTGGTCAAGCAAATAGAAGATAGTTTTTAGATCTAGGGAGACCTTTGTCTTTGGTTTTTAATAAGTTATAGAAAAAGGGACTGATACAACCATTGGCTCCTCAACCTTTGTCGAATCCTCTTCCATCAAGCTTTGATGCCAAGACATTATATCAGTTTCATCAAGTGCAAGGGCATGAGATAGATAAATTCCCGTAATTAAGGCATGAGATCTAAGATTTGATCGACAGTGACAAGCTACTTGAGCCCGATAAGCTCAACACCAAGGGCAATCCTTTGCCTAAATTTGGAAGAGTGCCACCGCCAACGACCTTCATGATAGGGGAGAATTGATAAAAAGTTTTCTCTTATCATATTTTCAAGACGTAGATGGAAGAATTGCTAAAGAGGAGGTGCTACTAAGCAAGCTTGGAATAACTGCTGATGAGGAGGCGATGATCATTTTGAAATAGGTCACACAGAACCTCATTGATAATGGAAAAATCCTTGCCCATGATATGTCTAAGTAGATGAAACTTTTTCTACTATAATTCAACAAACTTCCTTAGGCTTGAGTGGTGCTTATTTTATTTCTTCTTCCTTTTATATTTTTTTTGAATAATTATTTTTCAATTAACATTTTTGCGAATAAAATATTTTTTTACATTTATGTTTTTACTGATCTTTGCTCATTTTGGTGGTCAACAAATGATGAATCTAGCTTGATATTCATAAATTAAAATATCTATGCATTATAATTCGAATGACTTTACTAGGTAAGGGAGTTGTTCTACAACATTGAGCTGTGTATGCTTACTTAGAGAGGGCTCCTGTATACTTAAGTGTCTAGGTCCTAGTCAATCTTAGAACATGCTTTGACAAACTTTTGAGGCAAAATCAAACTCTACTTATTTAAGAGAGAGATGATCCAGACATTGTTTGGTGAGCTAATAACTAGAAATCACCCTATTAACATCAATCCCTAGTTTGTCCCCTTAAGCCTTTGTAAGATTTTAGCTTTCTTTTTATTGACTTTTAAGCCTGATAACCATGCTATCATGACATTTATGACAAGACTGATGATCATTGAGGTACTAAAGGCCAAAAAAGATCAAGCAAAAGGATGTTTAGCCAAGGGCATAATGGTAGTTGAACTTTAGCTGAACTAAACCTAATATCTCTGATCTATTTCATTATTGAGATGACATCAGGGCAACAAATGATTCATCCTTGTTGAAGCAAACTCACTCTACTCCACTCATCCATTATTAGAAGCATAAGATGGTACAAACAAGACAACTCTTTTAGAGCTAAGGCTAATAAAAAAAATAAACAAACAGCAAACAAAAATAAAAAAAAGAGAGAGAAGAAGTCAAAAAAAGGAAAAAAAAAAGAAGAAGAAGAAGAAAAGAAGAATAAAAGGGAAGAACAATAGGGTTTCAAACTTTTTTGCAAAAGTAAAGGTCATCCTGATCAAATCTAGATTTCTACCAAGAAGATAAACTTTGCCTTTTCATGAAGCAAGACGCCTAGAAGATGGAAGTGATGCCTTGAGTTTAATGTTTCCAATTGTCTATTGTTCCAAATAAAGGTTTATTGTATGAAGGTTTGTCAGTAGTGTCACTGCAACACCAATTTGAAAATGGCCTTCACTTAACCCATGTCCCTTATAGACCCCATTTCAAGCCTATTAAAGACCTGTTGATCTTTTTTGTTAGGTAGAGCCAATTAGTGGAGATTATTTGAATAAGCATGCATATGAGAGAGATATTATTTAAACTCAACGAGACCTTTGGCCAAGTAATGTGTATATGCCTATCTGAAGTGCAACAACTCTTATTTAAATTGAAATGATTCCCAAGTTTAGTATGGTAACTAGGGTTGTCATGTTATAGATATGTTAATTTGAAACAATTGAGCTCTGAGTATAATTACACTCATTTGCCAAAGCCAAAATCCAATTTTATAAATTTAAATTTAAAAAAAGTATTTTGTTTCGTCATATGAGCCTTTAAGTTTAGGAAAGTGTGTTGCACTTTCAAACCTCAAAGGACATAGTGAGTAAAAGTGGGCTAATGAAAGGATCACTTGCAAGGTCATTTCATGAAGAAGTTGACAACCAAATATGATGAAATGGATGTCTCTTGTGTCTTTGACTATGCTTCTTGGGCCCCCACTACTCATGCTTTCATCTTGATGATAAAAGCCATAGATGTGAAGTCTTTTGCTGTTCTAATGCAAGACCTGAACGAGTATCTAAAAGGAACCAATGGCAGTGCTTTGGCCTAACATCTGGGTCTGTAAGTCAATCATTGTAAATATTATTCATGCATATCATGCATACATGAGCATTTCACACTACATTTTGTTGCCTTGTATTGCCCATTATTTATCAAAATGAATAGGAAAATACTATAAAGCAAACATTTAGAAGCATATATGAAATCAGGAGGGCATGAAATGCCCATTGCTTGAGAAAGATCCAATCAATGTGTAGAAAAGGAGATGTATGCTTATGTAAAGAACTAGACAAAACACGAACATCAATCAGAGCCTAATGGGAACAAAATAATTGGTTTGAGCCTACATAGGGGGCAAAACTTTCTCTTTTCAATTTTTGAGTTTATGCATGTACATAACATTTTTAAACTTTCAACATTTTGCCAAGCAGGAGGGCAAAGATAGAATATGAGCGCCAACTAAAAAATAGCATATTTTTTGCATAGCTGAAGAACTAAAAGAATGGAACAAGAAGAAAATCAGAACTCTCAATTGAGTGAAGATACAAAAGATAAAAGATCAAGACAAAGGTCCATCCTCAAGAGTGAGGAATCAAGATGAAGATCATATTAGTCCATATAGAAGAGGTAAAGTTGAGGTAAGACAAAGGTCCATCCCTAAGAATAGAGAATCAAGATAAAGATTCATTTTTATAAAGGAAGATATTTTCAAGCGAATTTGTTAAAGCATCCACTATCCAACTTATATTGGATTTGTTGAAATATCCTGACGGCACAATCTCCAGCATATATTGGATTTGTTGAAATATCCTGACTGCACAATCTCCAGCCTATATTGGATTTATTGAAGTATCTTAACGGCATAGTCTCTAGCCTATTTTGGATTTGTTGAAGTATCTTGATGGCACAATTTTTCTTAATATGTCGAAGTATCTAGGTTTATTTCTAGTGAGATATTAGAGTTGCCCACTATCCTACCAAGATCCTTAATTTTGGCCCTAAGTTGGTACAATCCTAATTAAAGAATTCCAAAATAAATTTAATCCGACCTTAAAAGATTTAAACCTAGTTTATAACTTTTAAATAGGTTGGTCCGATTTTGAAAGGCATAAATTCAATTGGTAGGATAGAGACTATCGTCTGGCTCCATGTCGATTTGGACATGCCAAATTGACATGACCTTAATTTTAAAACAAATTTGGCCGACAATTTGATTCCTAATTAGGCTAGAATTCATTTAAAACATGGATTAACCAAGATTAAGTTTAGGGCTAAGTTTCTCTTTGCCTATAAATAACAACATTTAATGCTAAAAACAGGTAGCTGTAACATCTGTAATTTTTATAAATTAAATTAAATAAATGATTTAAATAAAAAATGGAAGGATCAGAAGTGAGAGAATGGAGTGTATATGTGGGGTATATATTAAATATATATAACATATACTAAAGTCAATACTTTAAGAAGAAAAGTTAAAAGTCAAATGGTAATTATACTTTGTAAAATTAAAATTATTTAATTAATTTAAAAATAAATTATTTTTGGTTGGAAGAGGTAATTTATGTTTTTTAAATAAATAAATTGTAATATCCCAAATAATACCCTAAAATTTTTGAAATGCTAATTGTTGAAATGGAATTAAATGATTTTAAAGTGTATATATGATTAAGTGGAAAGAAAGGAAAAGGGAAGTGTGTATATATTGTATATATGAAGATATATACAATATATACAAGTCAACATTTTATTATGGCCAAATGATATATTTAATTATATAAAATAGGAATTAGATGTGAGTGGAAGATGATATTTGATATTTATATTATAATAATATATTAATACTTGGTGGGGATTAAGTGAAGATTTAAGTGGTTAAGAGTAGTGTTTGAGTTTGACTTTTTTTATCATCTTCTTCTTTCTTCTTTTTGATAGCCGGCCATCACCATTGTCAAAAGGAAAGAGAGGTTTTATTGATTTCTAACTTAAGCAATTGAAGGATTTGAAGAGATCAAGTTGGAGTTTTAAGGATTTTCTTCACTTTTGGTAAGTTTCCAACTTGTTCTTTGTTTTCTTTTGAGTTTATGTTTATGAGTTTGGTGAATGGTTGGTGTAGTTGTGTGTATGGGTGATTTTTGTGTGTTTGAGTTTGTTTTGTTTAGTTAACTTTGATTTTGGGGTTGGATTGAAGAGAAAGGGTTAAGTTTGGTGAAGAAAACAAGAGTTGTGGGTGGTGTGACTTTGAGTTGTGAAATATGGTTGTGATTGTGTTTGGATGTATGTATTTGAGTTGTTTTGATGTTATGCAAGTTTTTTATGGTATATTGATGGTTTTGGTTAAGTTTGTTTGGAGTGAAAAAGGGTAAAAGAAAGATGTTTGTTGGATGTGGTGTTTTTGATGTCGATTTTAGGTTTTTAGCTTGACACACCCAGTAACACGACCATGTCTTTGGGCATGTCATTGGTTCTATTTTCAGTATGGGTGACACAAGCAGTGACACGCCCATGTCACTGAGCGTGTCATAGCTTCTGTGTTAGAGGAGGATTGACATGTGCAATGACACGCCCATGTCACTAGCGTGTCAAAGCTTCTGTGTTGTGGGTTTAGGGCACGTCCATGAACACGCCCGTGTTGTTGAGCGTGTCAAGTGTATAGTTGGCCCTAGATAGTTCTTATTTTATTTCCTTATGTGAATCACTAAGTGAGTATGTATAATCACCTTTGGATTAGGTTTTGAAGAGAATTGAGTTATCCAATCCAAGGATTGAGTGATTCTTGGAAGAGGAGATTGGAATTGGTGTTTGTTGCTCTTAGAGGTAAGTACAAACCTTACATGATTGCATTCATTTACGTGACTTTGGGACTTAACACATTTGGTTGGAAAATGTGTTAAGTTAGCTATTATATTGTTGATGTATGAGAATGGTGTTATGATTTGCATAATGTGAACTATTTGAAATATATGTTAAGGATTCAAAATGTATGAATAATATAATTTGTTATGTATACCCTGATGATGATATGTAAAGCCATTGGTGATGGCTATATTGATATAAATGGGATATTTGAGGCATTGTGCTTATGATAATAATGAGAAAAGAGAAAGGATTTGATAATGAAATTATGAAAGAATTGTGTGCCTAGTATGTTATTCAATTTTCAGAGTTTTATTGTTGGTGGCATGCCTAAAAAGTAACAATCCCTTGAAGCTGGGTTGGGCTTGGTCCTTAAAGCCTAGGTGGGTGATGCTGTGCTCCCCCTTAAAGCTGGGTTGGGCCTAGTCCTTGAAGCCTAGTTGGGATGTTACATATGAGGTAATCCTCATTGTGATAATGATTTGCCTTCGGGCTAGATAAATGTGATTATTGGACCAAAACATTAACTCTGGAATTTGAATGGCATATTAGTTTTTTTTGGGCCCATGCTTGTCTTTGCTTTAATGTGAATTATGAATGATGGAACAATTGAACAATATAATGAGATTTAATGTTATGAAATATGATATCCTTGTATATTACTTCTAATTCTTGAAAGTTTGAAATTGGCATTACATTTGATTCATATTGTTATCAAGGTTTATACCACTAAGCTTCTGGCTTTGCACGATTGTGATTTATCGAGCAGGTGACAGGGTAGATCTGGTTGAGCCGGAGAGTTTAGCTAGACTGAGTCGAGTCTAGGCTTGTGATACCTTGTGAAGTGTTGATTTTGGACATCAAGATTAGAGACAAACTGCCAGCATGTACAAACTTTATATTTTTGTAAATATTGATTTTGATGTATACATATGTATATTCAGCTGCATTTTCTGCTGCTTATTAAACAAATGTTTTGGGATAAACTTTTGGGGTAATAAAGATATATGTATATGTATTTTAACAAGGGATGTTTCATCTATTACTTTCTATAATATAAGTTAAATGTTTTAAATTTTCTCTAAGATTGATTTACAATGTTTTGATGTTTAAGTTAAAAGATTTGTTTGTTGAAAATGGACTGTGACACTCTTATATACTCTATACGTATATCACATATAGCATGTATATGTGGTGTATGTATATTGGGTGTAGGGGTGTTACATAAATAATTAATTAAAAATATAATAAAATAATATATATATGGTCATATTTTTAAAGTGGAAAGAGAGACAAATTAAAAGTCTCCATTATCTTCTTCTTCTTCCTCTAGGAGGCTGAACCTCCATTGTTGTCCAAGAGAGATTTCTTCATCTTCCAAGCTTCATCAATTGAAGGAATTAACAAGTTTCAAGTGGGATTTTAATGATTTTCTCCATAAATAGTAAGTTTTCCATCTTATTCTTTGGATTTTCATAAAGATTTGAGCATGTTGAGTTTGGAATTTTATTGTAGCATGATTTAATGGCTTGAATGGGTATGTATGAAGTTATTTTGATTAGTTATTAATGATTTTTAAGTTATATTGAAGGAATGATTAAGTTTGAGTTGAGTTTGGTTGAAAGAGCTAATTTAGGGTTATGGAAAATTTTGACTTTTGAAATAATGTGTTTTAATTGTGCAAATGGATTCCAAATGTGTTGTTTTAATGCTTAAACAAGGATTTTAAAGTTAAATGATGGATTTAACCAATTTTGGTTAGAGTTTGGATAAAGTAGTATTGAATTTAGGATTTTGGAAGGGAATTTTCAACATATTGGTCTTTGTTTGATTTTAATGTTTAAATCATGTTATTTAATCATATAAGTGATGGAAATAAGCTTAGATTAATAATTGGAATGAGTTGAAATGAAGAACCTTTATTTATGAAGGTTATGACATTTTAGGGTTTTAGTGAAGAGCATGTATTTATTTAATGTGATGGGTTAAAACATGTTATAATATGTTTGTAATTATATAAATAAACTTAAAACACAAATTTAAAAGGATTCAAATGGATTTTCAATGTTAAAGTAAGGTTAGGCATAATTTTGGAAGTTTGTAGGAGTGATATTTAATTAGGGTTGTATGCTTGTAATACCTTATAATGTGATTTTAAATGATTGTATTTATTCACATTTTGAATAGGCATTAAGAGGAAGTAAATTGCCCAACCCTAGTGTTGAAGGGAAAGTTGGAAGTAAAGGTTGGTGGGAGATATTTAGATTGGATTTGAGTGCTATTTGAGGTATAACATGTGTTATAACATGTGAATTGTTATGTATGCATTATGTGCATTATGAAAAGCCATTACTAATTGCTAAAATGAATAAAATGTGAATTATGTGCATTATGTAAAAATGACTCAAAAACATTTGGGTAATGTGATTTTAATATGGGATGACATACATTGTGATTATATAAGGAGATGTGATGAATTAAAATGAATTGACATTGATATGAATGAGAAAAAAATGAGAAATAAGACAAGGTGATGAGAAAAAATGATTATGGAAAATATTAATTATTTGTGTGCCTAGTATGTTATTCAATTTCTAAAGTTCTATGTTTAGTGGCATGCCTATGAGGTTATCCTCATTATTTGACTTTGGGCTAGATATTTGGCGTCACTGATATATGATTTGCCTTCGGGGCTAGATGCTAAGTCTAGGATTTGAATAATATATTAGTTTGTTTGGGCCCATGCTTGTGTATGTGTTTATGTGAATTATAAAAAGATTAAAGATTATGTTTTAAAAGTGAAATTGAGTGCCACATTGTGACATATTATGCAAAGCATTATGCATTGACATTATATTAAAGTTTTGTTATTATCAAAGTTTGTACAGCTAGGCTTTTAGCTTAGCGCAATTGTAATTCATCGCGCAGGTGACAGGGGTAATCCGGCGGATCCAGAGAGTTCTTCTAGACCTAGTCGGGTCTAGACTTGATGGTTGATTTAGTTGATTTTTCTTCTTCTAGATCAATGCCAGTTGCCATCATGTATATTTTTTATATTATAATAAATTTTGATATTATGTATATTATGTTTATATTTTTAAAGTATACATTGTAAATTATAAAGACTCTTTGGATATATTATGTAATGTGGGACTTTATATGTGTGTTTTGATATATATATATATATGTATATGTATAAATGTTTTGAGGAAATGTGGAGAAATTAAGAAGTTGGGGTGAAAGGTATGATTTATTTTTTATTGGGAGTGTGTTTTTGCAGGTTGTGTAACTGTTAAATTTTTGGGACGTCCTTTTTATAGACAAAACTCTAACAAATTTTTTCTGGAGATTTTTATGCAAAATGCTTATTTTGGAGCCTATAGTTAATAAAAAATATTTTATTTATTATTTAAATATACATTTTAAGGTGTTTGGGATTTTTAAATTTGAAATGTGAAATTTTTATTAAACCGGGTCATGACATTCTTATACTGTATATGCATATTTTTACATATACTGGGTGTATGTATTACGTATATAAGGCATAAGGGTGTTGTAGTAGCAAAATTAATCAACAATCATTAAGCAGAGGATCAACAATTAGCACAGCTTAGAATTAAAGATAGAAGCAGTCACCAGGCTATCTCCAGCCAAAAACTCACCAAAGGCAGGTAGTAGCAAACTTGTTTTAGTGTATCAATATTTGGTGGAGCCTCCAATGGAAGTTTAGCTTTCAAATTCAATTTATTCATTCAGTATTTGCAAATCATCTTTTTAAAAATATCATTACTGTTGTTTAGTTATCAAATTGTTTTGTTTAGTAGCTTAATTACCAAAACCCTTACCAAAACCCTAGTACATGTTTCATAAAACCTAATCTATTTTTTTTTAATTTCCAAAACTCTAAACTATTTTCTAATATCCAAACCCTAATTCATAAACTGTTTTCTAATACCCAGTAACCCTAAATCCTCAAAGCCTAAACACCAAACCCTAGCAATAGTTCATCAATCTCCAAAAACCATAACTCAAGAAACCGTAGCACTCTAAACCCTAATATCTGGAATTCAAACCTTAATCCCCAACCAGTAAAACCAATTCCTAAACCTTAAAATCCTAAACCCTAATTTCCAAATCTAAAATACCAAAACCCTAACATCTAGTAAGCCTAAAACCTTAATTCCAAAATACCAAAATCCTAATTTAATTCCAAAATACAATAACCCTAATATCCAGTAAACCTAAAACCCTAAGGCCTAAATATTAAAACCTTAATCCAGTAAATCTAAAACCCTAATTCCAGTAGCTTAATTCCCAAACCCAAATCCAAACCCTAATCTAGAAACCAAATTTCCTAAACCTTAATCCTAAAAGCAAGACTCTAAAACCTAAAACCCTAATCCAGTAACCTAATTTTCATATCCAAAGCCCTAAAATCCTAATTTTCATATCCAAAGCCCTAAATCCCTAATTTTCATATCCAAAATCCTAAAACCATATTGTTAACTTTACAAACCCAAAATTTAATATGTAAATGCCAATTTTGTACATTTAATGCTTTAACCCCTAAGATTTGATTATGCAATTTATTATATGTCTCGATGGATGACTTATTTGATTTATCATGAATGGATGAATGTTTTCTTTATTATTATTATTGGTTTATTTTGGTTTCAATGATGTAAGAGTCATGTTTTCACTTTATGGGTATCTTCTTAATTAAGTTAAATGTAATTTATTTTATGTTTTGGGACTATTGTAAGAGACACATTTCCACTTATGGTGGGTGGCCCATTTTATTATCTTGTTTTTCTTTTGGACATTGGGCAATTGTAAAGGCATGTTTCCATCCATGGATGGATGCCTATTTATTATTTTGTTTAGACTTATTTTGATTTCAATACAATAATTCTTTATTTTAATGTTCACATGTAGTATTAAAGATTTTATAATATTTAAGAATTTAATAATATTTAGACCTAAAATGGAGGCTGGTTCCAATGAACCGAGTGTTATGGGGGTGCTGGGCATTCTCACCTTCCCCATGTGTACCCAACATTTTGAACCCAATAGGGGTTGGGGATTCCTTAGGAATTGAGTTATCCACTCCTTTCTTTTTTCCAGCCCGTCTGAGTGGTGACCCTAATAGTGCCGAAGTCATAAGAATGATTCCATATGGGAGTAGGGGCAAAAGTCTCCGCTCACAGGGCGACTCCACTGGGGATAAGAGAAGTTGATTTGGTTGGTCTTTATATTATTTTATCCTTTCTTGTTGTAATATTATCCCTTGCATCATTTAGTTTATATTGTATGCATGAGTTAGGACGCCGGCATAACCATGTTATGTTATGTAAGGGATACCATACTTTCACTCAAGGTATGGAGATCGACCATGGTATAACCACTCATAGTCTCATACCTTTTGGTATATACTTACTATGGGAACCTAAGCTTTTCGACCTAAAGACTAAAGCTCATATAATTGGCCTAGTTACTTTCCTTAGGCCAGATGCTTATTGTTTGATTATGATTGATACATCTTGGTTTGAACCATGGCTTATTTGGTTTGCTCTTTTGCTAATATGACCTAACTATATTGTAAGCCCAAAAATAATTCTAAGCCCAAAAGGCTAAAATTATTTTCAAAACTTTTTAAGATGGCCTTTTGACATAAAACCTTTTAATGATGGATCAAAATTTCTTTTTCACTTTATAGTCCAAGTACAAAGCCCAAGATTAATTTTTAACAAACCTTTTTACAATGGGCTTTGAAACAAAACCATTTTTTATTACAAACCTTTTCACATATTTTTAAATGGGTTTATAACTAGTTAGGTCAATTATGGAATATTAAAATCAATTATGGGCCTAGTTTGTACTAAGACTTATTAATCATGGGCTTGTTTGTGGCACGAGCCATTAATTGCTTTTCCAAATGGGAAAGTCTATTTATGATAAACCTTTATGATAAACCTTTTAATTTAGTTTTAATCCAATATAGCATAAAAGCTATCTTTTTGTTGGACCAATGGGCTAAGATTTAATTAATGGGAATTATCATGGACTGACTTCTAAGTTTTACAACTATTGATTAAACTGTCTGAGTGAATTGATCGAAAATAAGATACCCCATGTTGGTATTTTATTGACCATATACCTAGGAAAAGAGACTCACCATTCATGTGTGGAAGATATAAGGTTGGAAGGTTCATTCCTACTCTTTTGGTTTGTTTTGTTTACATGCATACATGCATACATTACATTTCATATCATTGATCCTTTCTGGCTCACAACCCTCGAGTACAGTAGTTCAAGAGCCTACGAGAATCCAACCTACACCGGTGATGTGGAATCCAGCAATGATTTAGTCAGCTTCTAACCAAAAGTAATGGAACCTGAACATATTCAAAAGATGGTGGATGATGCAATCAACTCCAAAATGGAAGAACTAAAGGAGGCCATAACTAAGACCATGAAAAGCTAACCGGCTGCACTTCTGGGAAACACTGAAGAAGTATTTGCTAGTAGTAAGAAGCCAAAAGACAAGGGAAAGGCTAAGGTTGGTGAAGTAGTTATTAATGATGATAAAGTAGTAGTGGATGATGATGATGAGTAAGTTTAGTATTTCCAAGATCCTCAAGACAAGAAGAAGGAGCCGAAGGTTGTGGAGAAATCAACTGTTGAGAAGGCTGAAACTTCAAATGTGGAAAAGATGATTACTGATTTGGAAAAGAAGCTAAAAATAGAAGAGAAGTCAGAGGTGGACAAGCTATTTGAACAAGATGAGGAATTACTTACAAGTACAAGATGCCTTCCTTTGGCAAGTTTGATGGAACTAGAAATTCTCATCTCCATGTGAAGTAGTACATCACTGGTATGCAGTCTGCTCGAGCCACCAATGCTCAAACTCTAAGGTACTTTATGCTCTTGTTGGATCCTGTTGTACATAATTGGTTTAATACCTTAGAGGATAGTACTCAGAAGAGTTGGGATTCTTTGTACAAAGATTTTATCCAACAATATGGGTACAATGTTAAGTTGGAAGTTATTTTGATGGAGGTTGAGTCAATCAGGCAGAAAAAAAAATGAGAATTTTGTTGACTATGTGAAAAGGTGGAGAAATAAGGTTGCATTGCTTAAGAAGAGGCCAGATGAATTAGACCAGATTAGGCTGATTGTGAGAGGGGTGCTACCTAATCTTTGTGAAAGGATATCTCATACCCTCATCGGAGATTTTAAAGACCTTTTGCAAGCTAGTTTGAAAATAAAAGACTGGAAAAGGGAGAAGAACCATTTTTCTACAAGAAGGAATGAGAAAAGGAACTATCAGTCTGGCAGTCAAAGCACGCAAAAGACAGTTGGTGTCAATGCAATTGGCCAAGAACGACAGAGGTAGTTTTTAGAATTGAGAAAACCATTGTCATGATTTTTTAATAAGCTATAGAAGAGAGGGCTGTTACAGCCATGACCCCTCGCTCATTGCCAAATCCTTTACCACCTAATTTGATGCCATGGTGTTTTTCCAATTCCACCAAATGCAAGGGCATGAGACAGACAAATACTTAAGATTGAGGCATGAGATCCATAATTTGATTGATAATGGAAAGTTTCCCAAACTTGACAATCCTAGCACGAAGGACAACCCATTACCAAGGTTCAACAGGGTACCACCACTGGCCACCTTCATGATCGAGGGAGGTTTGAATGAGAAATTCATCCTATCTTCTTTCCAAGACATGGATGATAAAGCAACTAAAGAAGAGATGATACTTAGCAAGATGGAGCAAGTTGTGGTTGAGTAGGAAGTAGCCATCTGTGTTGTAAGTAAGTTTTGGGATTCGACTGATAATGATGAAGATTTTAAGCCAAAGAAGGAGTAATGGACCTGGTCCAAGCCTAAAGAAGATGAAGTAATGAACACTTGCTCTGGGAAGCCTTATGCAAGACCACCACCAAAGGAAGTTGAAGCTGATAAGGGAAATGAAGCTGAAATATGGAATAAATAAGAGAGGGATGATGCTGTTATGAAACAGTTAAAGAGAACTCATGCTAGTATCATCATATGGGATCTGCTAGCTACATCCAAGAAGCACCGAGAAACTATGGCCAAAGCTATGGCTAGCATGTCGATTTCCACTTCTATAACACTAGAGGAGCTAGATAATTTTATGAAAGTTGAAGGAGTGATGAATTGTAAGGATGATAAGAAGAAGAATAAGATTGATGTGGAAATGGTATCATTCTCAGATGTTGATTTTCCAAAAGAGGAAAGAGATCACATCTTCCTGCTTTTCATTAAGGTTGAGGTCAAAGGAAAATAGATTCCATGTGTAATGGTTGATGATAGATCCATCATAAATATTTTCCCCCTCAAGATCTTATTAAAGCTAGCTATGTCAACAAGGGACCTAAGCCCAACCGAGGTAATAATTAGGGCTTATGAAAATACTAAAAGGCATGATGAGGGAACCTTTAAAGCTATTTTGAAGGCTAGCCCCATTGAATCCATGGTAGAGGTCATGGTCTTAGATATCCTTATCACCTTTGCAATACTGTTGGGATGATCCTGGTTTCATCCACTTGGTGGAGTTCTCTCTGCGCTCCATCAAATGATCAAGTTCCCAAATGGGGATGAAACAATAGTTATCAAGGCTAAGGACAATGAAGTGGTGAATGCTCTAATGATTGAGAGGCCTCTCAATAGATTCCAAGTAGCTATTATTTCTGTTGATGAGATGGTGGACCCTAGAGTCCTGACTATGATGAAGAACATGAACTATCTACTAGATGCTAGCCTTTGAAAAGGGAAGACATGTGTGACAGAGCTTCCAGATTTCAAGACTCAGACTTCCAAGAAAGGGTTGGGATACAATGAAGCTAAAGAAGGTGTTCAACCTAAGAAGAATGAGAAGATGAGTTTCCCTTTGCTTGAAGAGGTTTTTATCAAATCTCCAGACATGGGACCACTCCTAGGGAAGCCCTAGCCAATCATGTTCATAGGGAAGCTGATCCCAGGTTTTGAGATTTTTACTGATGTTGCTGAATTGGTGGTATAGATGGAGAAAGATCTTGTCTTGCCTACTGACAAGGAGCTTAATCCAGAAGAGAAGAAGGAAGTTGTACTGAAGATCCAGAAGACTCCAAAGAAAATTGTTGCTCTCATTGAAGAACTATTTGAAAGTATTTTAGTTTCTGATTATGAGAACAATGATTTTGATTTTGATTTTAATTTGTTTGCTTTGTATGAGGATGATGATGTTTTCCTTTCTAAGATGAATGCAATAAAGTCTAATTGTGCTTACTTGTGTGATGTTTTTCTTGATGGTTGCATATGTTAAAGTATTAATTACATGATCATTTTTAATATTAATTTTGTTGACACACAATCATTAAATTTGGGAACAACCAACAATCCTAAAAATATTAGCATAACATCTGACCTTACTCCTGAATAGAGAGAGATATTTAAAAAAATATTTAAGAAATATGAAGAAGTCTTTTCTTGGTCTTATGAAGATATGCTTGGAATTGATCGAGACATAGCTGAGCACATGATTCCTACCTATACTCACTTGAAACCTGTCAAAAAAAATCTTAGATGGTTAAGGCCGAAATGGGCAAAACTAGTCAAAGAAGAAGTCACTAAGCAAATACAAGTGAAGTTCCTTGAGTTAATAGACTATCCTAATTGGTTAGCTAACTTAGTTCTCATCCCAAAGAAAGATGAAAGAATTAGGGTTTGTGTGGATTACTGAGAATTGAACAATGTTTCCCTAAGGATGATTTTCCTTTACCGTATATATATGTTCTTATTGATAGTACAACCTTTAGTGTGCTACACTGATTCATAGATGGATTTTTCTAATACAACTAGGTATTAATGACCCAAGAGGATAAAGCTAAAATGGCCTTCATCACTACGTGGGGTATATTTTGTTATAGAGTATTGCCATTTGGGTTTAAGAATGCTGGAGCAACCTACTAGAGGATGGCCACCACCTTGTTCCATGACATGATGCATAAAGAAGTCGAAGTTTATGTTGATGACATGATGGTGAAGTTAGATACAAGAAAGCAACATTTCTAAAATATAGAGTTATTCTTTGAGAGAGCAGTAAAGTATAAGCTAAGGTTAAACCCGAAGAAGTGCGTGTTTAGGGTTACTTCAGGCAAGTTATTGAGACACGTGATTGGTCCAAATGGCATTGAGATTGACCTTGATAAGGTTAAGGCAATCAGGGAAATGCCAGCCCCTAAAATGGAGAAAGAAGTTTAGGGGTTTATTGCCAGGTTACAGTATATTAGCAGGTTTATAGCAAAGCTTACCATGATTTATGAACCAATCTTCAAATTACTTAAAAAGAACTAGTCGATCAAGTGGAACGAGGAGTGTCAAAGGGCCTTTGAGTGTATAAAAGAGTATTTATTGAATCCACCTATTTTGAAGCCACCTAAACCTAGTAGACCTTTGTTACTATGCTTAGCAATAAAAGAAGAGTCAATAGGAGCAATGCTAGCCCAAGCAGATGAATTGGGAGTTGAATATGCAATTTACTATTTGATTAGAAAGCTCTTACCTTATGAGATTAAGTATAGTATCATTAAAAAGACCTGTATAGCTGTGGTTTGGTCATCTAAGAAGTTGCGGCATTACTTTTAGTCTTATAGTGTGCAAGCAATTTCTAGGATGGATCCAGTGAAGTATCTAAGGGAAACACCCTCATGGATTGGGAAATATGACAAATGATTGATAATTTTAGAAGAATTTGAGATTGGATATATAACCAGGAAAATCATTAAAGGAAGAGCAATTGTAGAATTCCTGGCTCAACAACCATTGCCTGAGGATGAAGAGGTGATTTTGGAATTTTCTAATGAACATTTACAGGCCATAGAAGTATAAGGGTGGAAGATGTATTTTGACGAAACAGTGAATAGAAAAGGAGAAGGTTTGGGTGTGATATTGGAATCGCCAGAAGGAGAGCTTATTCCTTGGCTAAGAAGTTAAAATTCAGGGCAACCAATAACATGGTGGAGTATGAAGCATGTATTTTTGGCCTAGAAACCCTGATAATCATGAAGGTAGATAAAGTGCAGGTCTTTGGTGATTCATTATTAGTGTTATCCCAAGTGAATGGAGAATAGGAGTTGAAGGAAGAAAAGCTAAAACCATACCATGATTATTTGACCATGATGAAGAAGAATTTCAAGGAGTACAGGTTTATACACTTGATAAGAGAAGAAAACTAGATGGTTGATGCCCTAACCACCCTGGCTTCGGTATGGGAAGATCATGTTAAGTTATTTCTTAAGCCTTTGGTTTTGACCAGTTCATCAACTCCTTATTATAAGTATGAGACAGTTATGGAAACCGACATGGACCATGATGTGTGGTATGACACCATAAGACAATTCTTGAAAAGTAGGGAATACCCATAGGATGCAGTAAAGGAAGAGAGAAGGGCTATAAGATAATGGTCTTTATAATGCATCACCTTTCATGGAGAGTTGTATCGAAGATGGCCCGATGGGGGTACATTTAAGGTGCTCGAGGAAGTTTGAAGTTGAGCATATCATGTCAAAATATATGTAAGAAGTTATAGACCCCACATGAATGGATTGACCCTGGTTAAGAAGATAATTCAACAAGGTTACTGTTGGTTGACCATGGAAAAGGACTGTATTGGTTTTGTGAAGAAGTGCCAGCAGTGCCAGATGTATGGGAACTTAAATCAAAGCCTCCCAAAGAATTGCATTCTATGTCTTCACCCTAGCCTTTCACAACTTGGAGAATTGACATTATTGGGGAGATACATCCGACAACTTCAAATGGTCATCGATTCATTATAGGTGCAGTAAATTATTTTTCAAAATGGGCTGACACTGAGTCTTTGAACAAGCTAGGAGCAAGGTAAATGGCTATATTTATTTAAAAGAATCTCATATGCAGATATAGGGTCCCACACAATGTGATATCAGATAATGTAGTGCAGTATTGAGGAGCCGTTAGGGATCTATTCTTGAAATACAAGATTCGTCATCACCGATCCTCCTAGCTTTTTCATTAGGGATCTAAAGGCTAATGGTACAGTGGAAGCAACAAATAAGACAATTAAGCAGATTCTATCTAAGATGGCCAAGACGTATAGGGATTGGTTGAAAATGCTTCCTTTTACTTTATGGGGATATGTATGAAACCCAATTGGAATGACATCATTTTCCTTGATTTATAGGATGGAAACAGTGTTGCCAATTGAAATTGAGACCAAATGATTGAGGGTGATCCTAGAAGCTGAATTTCCTAAAATGGAATGGGTAGTGAGTAGATATATGCAGCTGTCCTTATTAGAATAAAGAAGGTTAAAGGCTCTGTATCATCATCAGTTATATCAAAGAAAGATAGCTGGGGTCTACAACAGAAGGGTTAAGATTAGGAGACTTAAAGTCGATGACTTACTATTGAAATAGTATAAAACTAATGTCCCGAATCCAAGAAGTAAATATAGACCTGGCTGGGATGGGTCGTATGCAGTGAAGCAAGTCATGAGTAAGGGCACAGTCAAGTTGTCAGACGTGGATGGGAATGAGCTTAGCAAACCAGTGAACATTGATAGATCGAAGAGGTTTTATGTTTGAAATTAAAAAAAAGGCTTGCTAGGTTGAAAACCCCTAAAGGGCAGCCTAGACAAAAGTTAGAGTAGTCCGCTAGTTTTGAAAACCCGAAAAGAAGGACTAGGCAATAATTAGGGCTAAGTGAGAGAAAATTGTCAATTAGAAAATCTAAAAGTACTGGTTGGCAATAGGAGTGTAATTATGTATGGTGACTTATGTTTTTGGTTGTTCCTTAATTTAATAAAACAAAGTTAATGTTAAAATTGTTCTATGTGCACTATTTTGAATAATCTGACCATTAGGGTAAAATAAATAACATAATAAAAAAATGATGATGAATTATAAAAGAAAAGAAAATATCTTTTACTATCATTATTGTCCATCCTAACATCATTTTTCCTAAGCATTGACAAGTGTAACATTTATGGCAGACGATAAATGTAACGTGCAGGCCAACTTTGCTTCAGTCGATCCAAGTAAGCTTTAGTCAGACGAGGTATGTCCAAATAAGGAGTGAACTCAGAACCTTGAGGCTCGGCTCCATACTGGTGGCCATGTCTATGAGGATCATAGCAAGCACCTCGACAGAGAGTAGTATGAGGAACATATATCAAATACATCTGAATGGTGACATGGGTAATCTTCCACCAAGGTACCAACCAACGGATGTTAACCACAGCTAGCGAGTGGATCCAGTCAATCCAATCAAAGTAAGAAGAAGTGGGATGAAGTAGTTTACTGGCAGAATGATGTCGAGGCAAATACTTAGTGAAATCCATAGCCAGAGTGTCTAGCAGGCAGAGGCACTCCTATAGCTAGATCTATAAAGACAAACAACAAGTTAAAAAAAAAGAAGAAAAAAGAGAGCTAGTTAGGTTGAAAATTTGCAAAGGCAACCTAAGCAAAAATTATGGCGGTTTCCTAGTTCCAAAAACACACAAGGGTGGTCTAGGAAAAAATTGGAACCAATAAAAAATTTGCTAGGTTGAAAACCTGCAAGGGCGGCATAGGCAAAAATTAGGACAACTCACTAGTCCTAAAAATCTATGAGGGTGGGCTAGGCAAAAATTAAAGCAAATAAAAATAAAAGCCTTAATTGAAAACCTGAAAGGGCATTTAGGCAGTTACTTGAAATGGCAAGGGACTTCCAGCCAATCTTCTTGAAGAAGCCAATCTTCTTGAAGAACTTATCTTGAATTGATCTAATCCAACTAGGGTTTTGGCCAAGATCACGGGTACTGATGACAAGCCTACTTCCATTTGGTCCATAATATCCAGAACTCACAGATCAATGTCACTGTTAGCAAAAACAAGTAAGAATTGCCAAGCAAACATAGATAAAACATGTGTCCCCATGCCTTGGTTGGAGCCAAATGGGAAGTACAAAAATCAATCAAGGGACCGAACATGATTTTCTTACCTCTAGTCAATTACAAGACTTTGGGTTTTGAAAGTTGAAATAACATCTGCATCTTTTGTTGAGTTTTTGAAGTCAGTATGGGTAATGCCATTGGTTGATTGCTTGTATATCCAAGGATGGCCTCAAATTCTTCAATCATAAGACATATTTCCAAGTTATTTATCTTAAAAGTCCCAGTTTTTATATCCCAAAAGGAAGCCATGTGTGAGTGGGGATTTTTGCCCCCACTCCCGGTGGAATGGTTCTTGCGACTTTGGCACTGTTAGGCTCAGGGCCTTAGAGAACACGGGCTTAAACCCAAAAAAAAATGGACTCACCACCTAGAAGGGGCCGGGAAAAGAAAGGGGTGGATGACTCAATTCCTAAGGAATCCCCAACTCCCTAATGGGTTTAAAAAGTTGGGTATGTGTGGGGAAGGTGAAAATGACCCAGCACCACCACAACGCTCGGTTCATTGGGACTGACCTCCTTTTTAGGTATAAATATTATAAAATTCTTAATCATTATGATATAATCAATACTACATGCGATAATTAAAATAAAAGCATCATTGTATTAATAATCAAATAATTTTCAAACAAAGCAAATAAATGGACACCCATCTGAGGATGGAAACATATCCTTACATCGTCCAACTAAAACAAAATAAGACACCCACCAAAAGGTGAAAACATGTCCTTTACATTGGTCCCAAAACTTAAAATAATTTCAATTACATGAAATTTAACAAATGAGGTATCCACAAAGTGGAAACATACCTCTCACAATTTTAAAAATAAGACAAACAAATAAAAGAACATTCAATCATCCAATATAAATAAAAATAAACAATCCATAAAATAAATAAATCATTTATCATTAACATATAAAAAATCACATAATCAAATAAATAATTAAAATTAGAATTCAATCTATTAAATAAATAAGATTTAGGTTTAAGGAATTAGGGTTTGGAAACTAGGTTTTGGATAGGGTTTATGAAATTTAGGGCTACTGTGAAACTAGGGTTTAAATTATTGGAACTTGGGCTTGGACCTAGATTTGGGGTAGTGGGGTTATTGGATTTCAGTTAAAAAAATTAGGGTTTAGATTTTTCGGCTTTGAGGAATTAAGGTTTTGAGGAATTTAGAGTCAGGGAAAAATAATTTAGGGTTTCTGAAAACATGGATTAGAATTTTAGGATTTATGGGAAAAAAATTAAATTTTAGGGTTACTGGATAATTAAAAAAGAAATTAAGATTTAAAAAAGTAATTTTGAATTTTAGAAAATAATTTTAGGGTTTTGGTAATTACAAAACTGTTTTGGGGTTTTAGAAACTAATTGATAATTGCCGATCCTTTGCTTACCTTTTAAACTTATATTTATCGGCAATTCACCATTAACCCTAAACCTAATCAACTGGATCCATGTTTAACAATGAATCCTAGCTAAATCAGGAATCAAGCTGTCATAACTAAAAAAAATACCTAGGTTCATGTCGATCTGGAGTGCCAGGTGGACATGAGGCCTTGCTCATGTTGACCTGGACATCCAGGTCGACATGAGCAAAGGCTCAAACCACCTGGGCCCATGTCGACTCTAAGTTATGTTGTATTTTTTAATTTATGGATAGTAAACTCATAATTTAGGCCAAATCAACTTCATTTAGAGTTTCACAACTGAATTTATGCCTTTTTAATCCAAACTGACTTATTTAAAATTTATAAACTAATTTTAAATTTTTTAAAGTTGGATTGGATTTATTTTAGCATCCTTTAATTACGATCGTACCAAATTGGGGTAAAAATTAAGGGTCTACAGTTTGCCCCCTGCTTCAACTATCTTGAATTGATTCATAGAGTGAAAAGCAACATTACTTTTAAATTAATTTTGACCAAAATGGGTCTAGACCCAGTTTGAGTTATGGATTCAAAAAAGATGTGGGTTCTAGACCCAGTTTGAGTTATGGACTAAAAAAAGATTTGGGTTCTGGACCTGAGATGGCTTGGGTTTTGGACCCGATTTGAGTTCTGGACTAAAAAATGATTTGGGTTCTTGTAATATCCCAAAATATGCCCTAGATGTTTTGGCTTTATTGTTGTTTAAATTGGATTCAATGTATATGTTTATTTGGAAGAGAAAAGGGTTTTTAAAGAGAGTGTATATGTTGTGTATAATAGAATACATACAACATATACACAAGTCATTGGAAAGTCAAAAGGATGATAGTGGAAGAAGATATTTTGTGTTTTTGAATTTAATAATTAAATAATAAGGAAATTAATTGAGTGGAAGAGATTAAATGGGATTAGTTTAATATTATAATTGCTTGGTTGAGAGGGTTTTAAGGAAAAGGAGGTTGACTTTGTGTTTCTCTTTCTTCTTTCTTTCTTCCTTGCCGTGGCTCATCTTCTTCTTCTTCTCCTTCCTTTGCTTTTGTTTTGGCCGGCTAACCAAGAGACAAGAGAACAAGGGAGAGATTTGAGCCTCTAAACTCAAGATCTAAGGAAGATTTTAAGAGATCAAGTTGAAAAGTTAAGAGTTTCTTCATCCTTGGTGAGTTCTTCACTTGACTCTTTGATTTCTTTGAGTTTTTGAGTTGAGTTTGTGGATGGTATGTGTTTATGTTTGTTTAAGATGGGTTTAAGAGTGTTTGGGTAACTGATTTCTTGTTTTGGGGATGGAGTGAAGGAAAGAGTAAGTTGTTGGAAGTGATTGTTTTGTGGTTGTGTTTTAGGTTTTTGGTGATGATTTTGAATTATGTTAGAAGTATGTTTTTAGTTGTTTTGGTGTATTTGTAAGTTTGTTGTGATTTTTGGGTATGTTGAGATGACTTTGATTGAAGTGGATTTTGGTGAAAGGAAGTGCTTTGTTGATTGTGTTGTTGTTTTGGCCGGAATCTGGGTTTTTGGCCTGACACGCCCAAGGGCACGTCCAGGATTTTGGGCGTGTCGATGGTTTTGTATTTTGGATGAGTGACACGAGCAGTGACACGCCCAGGATACTGAGCGTGTCATAGTGTCTGTGTGGCAGTAGGATTGACACGGCCAGTAACACACCCGTGTTATTGAGCGTGTCATAGCCACTGTGTTTTTGGGGAATTTACACGGCCATGAGCACGCTCATGATGTTGGACGTGTCAATGTTGTTGAGAGGCAGAATGTATTACACGCCCAGGAACACGCCCGTGTTGTTGAGCGTTTAAAAGCTTCTGTGTTGTGGAGTTAGGGCACGGTCAGGGACACGCCCGTGTTGTTGAGCGTGTCAAGTTTAGAGTTTGCCCTAGTTGGTTCTTAGCCTTATGATCTTATGTGGGTTTCATCTTCCTTTTGGAATAGGTTGTGAAGAAGGTGAATTACCCTAATTCTAGAAGTGAAAGATTATTGGAGGAAGAAGTGTTTAATATTGTGAGGGTTGCATTTAAGGTAAGTACAAACATTGCATTATTTCATACATCCATTTGATGTGGCATTGTTGATATATATATGAATAATTTGACATTTTGTACATTGTGAATCTTGTGGAATGTAATGTGCTATATGTATGATGATGAATTGTCTTGATGTGAATGGAGATGTAATAAAACCATTGTTTTTGGCTATGGTTATGCAAATGAAATTGATAAGGCATGATTGCCTATTTGAGTATGAGAGATGATTTGAGAAAGAGATTGATAAAGAGGCAAATGAAATAATTGTATGTTTAATATGTTGATTCAATTTCAGAGTTCTGGATTTGGCGGCATGCCTAATATATATGAATAGTAACAGTCTAGCCGGGTTGAGGATCTCCTCGATTTAGTCGGGTTGATGGTCCAAGAGACTGGGTCTGTTACAGGTAACAGTCTAGCCGGGTTGAGGATCTCCTCAAGCTTGTTGAGTTGATGGTCCAAGAGACTGGGTCTGTTACACTATGAAAATTGTGAATATGAAATATATGAATAGTAACAGTCTAGCCGGGTTGAGGATCTCCTTGATTTAGTCGGGTTGATGGTCCAAGAGACTGGGTCTGTTACAGGTAACAGTCTAGCCGGGTTGAGGATCTCCTCAAGCTTGTTGAGTTGATGGTCCAAGAGACTGGGTCTGTTACCCTATCCATGGATAGAGAGATATGTATATTGCCTACGGGCTTGATTATTATGATTATGGACCAAAGCAGCAACTCTGAACTTTGAATATCATATTAAATACTAGTTTGGGCCCATAGGTGTCTATTTTGAATGAGTATAATGGATGATGATATGATTATTGAATTAATGAGATGCAACATTTATAAGTATGATCTTCATTGGTTGAATGCATATCATTGTTATATATATATATATTGCATAATTCCATCATGGTTTGTATCACTGAGTTGTTGGCTCAGCGCGATTGTGGTTCATCGCGCAGGTGATAGGGTTGATAGGTTTGAGATGAAGGATTCTTCTAGACCTAGTTGAGTTTATGCTTGAAGAGTCGGGCTAGAGCTTAAAGATCAGAGAGTCAAGCTGCCAATCATGTTTATATATTCTATGTTTTGTATATTTTGATTTTTTTATGTATTTGAACTTGTAAAAGTTTGTAATAACTTCCGCTGCGGATTACTAAACGTTTTTATATATAGTGTCTTTTGTATTTCTTTTAGATGTTGAGATTTGTTACACTTATTTTTTTTAAAGATATGATTTGTGTATTTTTAAACTGTGGCATTTTCTATATTCAGTATACGTATTTTACGATCGTATAAGCATGCTTGGTACGTATACGGGATATAGGGGTGTTACAATTATTTTGGTATCAGAGCCTAGGTTTGAGATTCTCAACCTAGGTCAAGTGTAAGAAAAAGAGTATTTTTATTTTGAAAAGTGGGTTTTTGAATAAAATACATGTTTGGTGTCGGCAGTCTCTGATCTTTAATGAGGTGTATTCTGCTGTGTTTGCAGATATAGGTTATAATGGATCCTCATTCGCGTCAATCTGTTGAGGGTAGTGCGGAGAGTGTAGCTCCTGATGATGGAGCTAGAGTGGATAGAACTGGAGAGGTACCTATTTCTGTGTCTGGGAGACCAGCTGGTGAGGAGGTTCCACCAGTTTGGCTTAGGCATATGGTTGATTTATTGAGGCAGACACCAGTGCAACCACCGCCACCCCACCCTAGCCAATGGTACCAGTTAGACAGTATGATAAATTAAGAAAGTATGGAGCAGAAGATTTTTTGGGTACTATTGATCCAACGGTAGCTGAGCAGTGGCTGGATAAGGTTCAAAGGATTTTCATTCAGTTGCAAGCCACTCCAGCAGAAAAATTTGATTATGCCAGATCACTGTTGCAGAAGGATGCTTATGATTGGTGGAAGACAGTTCCGCATGCTATGGATGATCCACCAACATTATCCTACAGTGATTTTCTACAAGAGTTTGAGCTGAAATATACTCCGAGGGAGTATAAAGATGTGAAGAAGATGGAGTTTTTGACCTTGAGGCAAGATCACCGGTCTGTTATAGAGTATGAGCTAGAGTTCATCCGGTTGAGCCACTATGCTGGGGGAATTATTTCTGATGAGATCGACCGGTGTATAAGGTTTGAGGAGGGGTTGAGACCCTCAATTATGTGTCTTGTGGTCGGTTCGAGATACCAGGATTTTTCCCAGCTTGTTGCAGCAGCTGCTACAGAGGAGGAGACCAGGGTTAGGAGACCCCAGTTTGAGGCAGGGTCTTCATCTGTGAAGAGAGGTAGGGGAAGTTTTGTTCCCAGGATCAGTCGAAGTCAGAGGCAGGCTGGTAGGTCAGTTCAGTTGCAGAGACCGAGATCGAGACATACAGTTTCAGTAGCGAGTGCTCCGACTCCAGTAGTTCAGAGATCCCTTCTACCTGTGTGTGCTCAGTGTGGAGGGTCACATAGAGGTGCTTGATGGCAGAGTAGTGGACCAGCTGTGTGCTTCAGATGTGGTTCTCCTGATCATTTTATTAGAGAGTGTCCAGAGATGCAAGAACAGAGGCCGGCAGATTTTGCAGTTTCTCGACCTAGTGTCAGAGGAGGTCGAGGTGGCAGAAGTTTCACCAGAGGGGGTAGACCTGGGTATAGTCGTAGAAGAGGATCTTCATCCAGGGATACTAGGCCAGATGAGGCTGGGCCTTCTCAACGAGTATATGTAATACAAAGACAACCAGATGCTTCTGCAGTCATTGCTGGTACTTTCTCTTTATTTGGCATTTTAGTTCTTGCTTTAATTGATCCAGGCTCAACTCATTCATATATTAGTGCATCTATTTTTCCTATGTTTGAAATGCATTCTGAGTCCCTAGGATTTGATGTGTTGGTGACAAATCCGTTAGGGCATAGTGTGGTTGTTAGCAGGGTGCACCGGGATAGTGCAGTTGTGGTGCAAGGTGAGGAGTTTTGTGGAGACTTGATTGAAATGCCTTTTAAAGAGTATGACTTGATTTTGGGCATGGACTGGTTGTCTAGGCATGGAGCTGTGGTAGATTGTCAAAAGAAATGTGTCACTTTGAGAACTTTTGATGGTAGGAGTGTAATGGTGTCCAGTGAGCAGAGACAGCTTGCATCCTTGTTTGTATCAGCTGTAACAGCTAGAAGGTTGATTAGAAAAGGGTGTGATGCTTACCTTGCTCATGTTGTGGATACTAGAGTAGGGGGTTCTCAACTTAATGATTTTACAACAGTTGCAGATTTTTCAGACGTGTTTCCAGAGGAGTTGCCAGGGTTGCCACCTGAGAGAGAGGTTGAGTTTGGTATCGATTTGTTGCCTGGTACCACTCCCATCTCTATCACTCCTTATCGCATGGCACCTGCTGAATTGAGAGAATTGAAGGTGCAGTTACAGGAGTTGTTGGATAAAGGATTTATTCGCCCCAGTGTTTCTCCTTGGGGAGCTCCTGTATTGTTTGTGAAGAAGAAGGATGGTACCATGAGGTTATGCATTGATTATAGGCAATTGAACAAAGTGACTATTAAGAATAAATATCCTTTGCCAAGGATTGATGATCTCTTTGATCAATTGAAGGGAGCATCAGTGTTTTCCAAGATTGATTTGAGATCAGGGTACCATCAGTTGAAAGTGAGAGCTGAAGATGTTCCTAAGACAGCCTTCCGCACCAGGTATGGGCATTATGAGTTTTTAGTAATGCCGTTTGGGTTGACAAATGCACCTGTAGCTTTTATGGATTTGATGAATAGGGTGTTTAGACCCTATCTGGACCAATTTGTGGTGGTTTTTATTGATGATATCTTGGTGTATTCACGTAATGAGGAGGAACATGACAAACATTTACGGATTGTGTTGCAGATATTGAGAGAGAAGCAGCTGTATGCTAAATTATCAAAGTGTGAGTTTTGGCTTAACCAAGTGACTTTTCTTGGTCATATTATTTCAGCAGATGGTATTAGAGTTGATCCAAGTAAAATTGAAGCTATTTTGAATTGGAGTCCAACAAAGTCTGTAACAGAAGTTAGAAGTTTTCTGGGTTTGGCAGGCTATTATCGACGCTTTGTGAAAGGTTTTTCTTTGATAGCCACTCCACTCACCCGATTGCTCTGGAAAGGATTTAAATTTGTGTGGACGGATCAGTGTCAATCTAGCTTTGAGCAGTTGAAAGAGATGTTGACTCAAGCACCTATTCTTACTTTACCCGTGGAAGATAAACCATATGTGATTTTCAGTGATGCTTCACATAGTGGTTTAGGGTGTGTGTTGATGCAAGAGGGTAAAGTTATAGCTTATGCTTCTCGGCAGTTGAAGCAGCATGAGCTTAACTATCCGACTCATGATTTGGAGTTGGCGGCTATAGTATTTGCTTTGAAGATTTGGCGCCACTATTTGTATGGAGAGAAATGTTTTATCTATACAGATCACAAAAGTTTGAAATATTTGGGTGTTCAGAAGGAGTTGAATCTTCGGCAAAGACGATGGTTAGAATTGATTAAAGTCTATGACTGTTTCATTGATTACCATCCAGGTAAGGCAAATGTTGTTGCTGATGCCTTAAGTCAGAAATCTTTAGCAGGTTTGGCTGTTTATTCGCTCTCGTTGCTTGTTGAGTTGAGAGCGTTGCATGCTAGTTTTGAAGTATGTAACGATGGTGCATTATTAGCTCAGCTGCAGTTGAGACCAGTATTGTTGGATCAGATAAAGGAGGCTCAATTGGCGGATAAGAAAATTCAGAAGATTGTTTCAGATTGCCGAAGTGGAGAGAGCCGAGATTTTCTTGTGAAAAGTGATGGTAGTCTTTGGTTCAAGGATAGGTTGTGTGTTTCTGATGATGATATTTTGAAAAGGATTATTTTGGAAGAAGCACATCAATCGGTTTTTGCTATACATCCGGGGAGTACAAAGATGTACCATGATTTGAGACAATATTATTGGTGGTCTGGTATGAAGAGAGACATAGCGGAATTTGTGTCCAAATGTCTCACTTGTCGAAGGGTAAAAGCTGAGCATCAAGTTCCAAAAGGGTTGCTTCAACCTTTAACAGTGCCTGAATGGAAATGGGAGAGGGTAACAATGGATTTTGTATCAGGGTTGCCATTCACTCAGAGTAAGCATGATGCTATTTGGGTGATTGTGGATCGGTTAACAAAGACAGCTCATTTTCTTCCGGTTCGGATGGATTATTCTCTTGAGAAGTTAGCTGAGCTGTATATTCGTGAGATTGTGAAGTTGCATGGAGTCTCAATTTCTTTAGTGTCGGATCGAGATCCCCAGTTCACTTCAAAGTTCTGGAAGAGTTTACATGGTGCTATGGGTTCTCGATTGCACTTTAGTACTGCATTTCATCCATAGATAGATGGACAGTTAGAGAGAGTGATACAGATTATTGAGGATATGTTGAGAAGCTGTGTCATTGATTTCTCTGGAAGTTGGGATAGATTTTTACCACTTGTGGATTTGCTTACAACAACAGTCATCAATCCAGTATTGGAATGGCACCATTTGAGGCATTGTATGGTAGACGTTGTAGAACACCTTTATGTTGGAATGAAACTGGTGAAGGTAAGCTAATTGGTCCTGATTTGGTTAGAGAGACTGAAGAGAAAGTGAAGATGATTCGGAATAGATTGAAAACAGCTTTACACCGACATAAGTCTTACTCAGATTTGAAGAGGAGAGACATTGAGTATAATGTGGGAGATAAAGTATTTTTGAAAGTGTCTCCTTAGAAGAAAATTTTAAGATTTGGTCGTAAAGGAAAACTAAGTCCTCGTTTTGTTGGACCGTATGAGATATTGGAAAGGGTTGGACCAGTTGCGTATCGACTTGCCTTGCCGCCTGAATTGGATAAAATCCATAATGTCTTCCATGTTTCTATGTTAAGAAGGTATAGATTGGATCCATCTCATATCTTGCCAGTGGAATCCATTGAAGTTAGTTCGGATCTAACATTTGAAGAAGAACCAATCGCTATTTTGGCACACGAAGTAAAAGAGTTGAGAAATAAGAGAGTGCCATTGGTGAAGGTTCAATGGAAGAATCATGGTAGAGAAGAGGCAACTTGGGAAAGTGAGCAAGCAATGCGAGATCAATATCCTCAATTGTTTCGGACTTGATATCAGGTAATTTCGAGGACGAAATTTCTTTTTAGAGGGGGAGAATTGTAATATCCCAAAATATACCCTAGATGTTTTGGCTTTATTGTTGTTTAAATTGGATTCAATGTATATGTTTATTTGGAAGAGAAAAGGGTTTTTAAAGAGATTGTATATGTTGTGTATATTAGAATATATACAACATATACACAAGTCATTGGAAAGTCAAAAGGATGATAGTGGAAGAAGATATTTTGTGTTTTTGAATTTAATAATTAAATAATAAGGAAATTAATTGAGTGGAAGAGATTAAATGGGATTAGTTTAATATTATAATTGCTTGGTTGAGAGGGTTTTAAGGAAAAGGAGGTTGACTTTGTGTTTCTCTTTCTTCTTTCTTTCTTCCTTGCTGTGGCTCATCTTCTTCTCCTTCCTTTGCTTTTGTTTTGGCTGGCTAACCAAGAGACAAGAGAACAAGGGAGAGATTTGAGCCTCTAAACTCAAGATCTAAGGAAGATTTCAAGAGATCAAGTTGAAAAGTTAAGAGTTTCTTCATCCTTGGTGAGTTCTTCACTTGACTCTTTGATTTCTTTGAGTTTTTGAGTTGAGTTTGTGGATGGTATGTGTTTATGTTTATTTAAGATGGGTTTAAGAGTGTTTGGGTAACTGATTTCTTGTTTTGGGGATGGAGTGAAGGAAAGAGTAAGTTGTTGGAAGTGATTGTTTTGTGGTTGTGTTTTAGGTTTTTGGTGATGATTTTGAATTATGTTAGAAGTATGTTTTTAGTTGTTTTGGTGTATTTGTAAGTTTGTTGTGATTTTTGGGTATGTTGAGATGACTTTGATTGAAGTGGATTTTGGTGAAAGGAAGTGCTTTGTTGATTGTGTTGTTGTTTTGGCCGGAATCTGGGTTTTTGGCCTGACACGCCCAAGGGCATGTCCAGGATTTTGGGCGTGTCGATGGTTTTGTATTTTGGATGAGTGACACGAGCAGTGACACGCCCAGGATACTGAGCGTGTCATAGTGTCTGTGTGGCAGTAGGATTGACACGGCCAGTAACACACCCGTGTTATTGAGCGTGTCATAGCCACTGTGTTTTTGGGGAATTGACACGGCCATGAGCACGCTCATGATGTTGGACGTGTCAATGTTGTTGAGAGGCAGAATGTATTACATGCCCAGGAACACGCCCGTGTTGTTGAGCGTGTAAAAGCTTCTGTGTTGTGGAGTTAGGGCACGGTCAGGGACACGCCCGTGTTGTTGAGCGTGTCAAGTTTAGAGTTTGCCCTAGTTGGTTCTTAGCCTTATGATCTTATGTGGGTTTCATCTTCCTTTTGGAATAGGTTGTGAAGAAGGTGAATTACCCTAATTCTAGAAGTGAAAGATTATTGGAGGAAGAAGTGTTTAATATTGTGAGGGTTGCATTTAAGGTAAGTACAAACATTGCATTGTTTCATACATCCATTTGATGTGGCATTGTTGATATATATATGAATAATTTGACATTTTGTACATTGTGAATCTTGTGGAATGTAATGTGCTATATGTATGATGATGAATTGTCTTGATGTGAATGGAGATGTAATAAAACCATTGTTGTTGGCTATGGTTATGCAAATGAAATTGATAAGGCATGATTGCCTATTTGAGTATGAGAGATGATTTGAGAAAGAGATTGATAAAGAGGCAAATGAAATAATTGTATGTTTAATATGTTGATTCAATTTCAGAGTTCTGGATTTGGCGGCATGCCTAATATATATGAATAGTAACAGTCTAGCCGGGTTGAGGATCTCCTCGATTTAGTCGGGTTGATGGTCCAAGAGACTGGGTCTGTTACAGTTAACAGTCTAGCCGGGTTGAGGATCTCCTCAAGCTTGTTGAGTTGATGGTCCAAGAGACTGGGTCTGTTACACTATGAAAATTGTGAATATGAAATATATGAATAGTAACAGTCTAGCCGGGTTGAGGATCTCCTCGATTTAGTCGGGTTTATGGTCCAAGAGACTGGGTCTGTTACAGGTAACAGTCTAGCCGGGTTGAGGATCTCCTCAAGCTTGTTGAGTTGATGGTCCAAGAGACTGGGTCTGTTACCCTATCCATGGATAGAGAGATATGTATATTGCCTACGGGCTTGATTATTGTGATTATGGACCAAAGCAGCAACTCTGAACTTTGAATATCATATTAAATACTAGTTTGGGCCCATAGGTGTCTATTTTGAATGAGTATAATGGATGATGATATGATTATTGAATTAATGAGATGCAACATTTATAAGTATGATCTTCATTGGTTGAATGCATATCATTGTTATATATATATATATTGCATAATTCCATCATGGTTTGTATCACTGAGTTGTTGGCTCAGCGCGATTGTGGTTCATCGCGCAGGTGATAGGGTTGATAGGTTTGAGACGGAGGATTCTTCTAGACCTAGTTGAGTTTATGCTTGAAGAGTCGGGCTAGAGCTTAATGATCAGAGAGTCAAGCTGCCAATCATGTATATATATTCTATGTTTTGTATATTTTGATTTTTTTTATGTATTTGAACTTGTAAAAGTTTGTAATAACTTCCGCTGCGGATTACTAAACGTTTTTATATATAGTGTCTTTTGTATTTCTTTTAGATGTTGAGATTTGTTTCACTTATTTTTTTTAAAGATATGATTTGTGTATTTTTAAACTGTGGCATTTTCTATATTCAGTATACGTATTTTACGATCGTATAAGCATGCTTGGTACGTATACGGGATATAGGGGTGTTACAGTTCTGGACCCGAGGTGGTTTGGGTTCAAGACTTGGTTTGAGTTCTGGACTTGAGAAAGATTTGGGTTCTGGACCCGAGGTGGTGTGGGTCTAGACTCGATTTGAATTCTAGACATGAAAATGATTTGGGCTCTAGACCTGAGGTGGTTTGGGTTCTGGACCCAGTTTGAGTTCTGCACTCAAGATAGATTTGGATTCTAGACCATAGGTGGTGTGGGTTCTGGACCCGGTTTGAGTTCTGGACTCAAAAATAATTTGGGTTCTGCACCTGAGGTGGTTTGGGTTTTGGACCTAGTTTGAGTTCTGAACTCAAACAAGATTTGGGTTCTAGACCGGAGGTGGTGTGGGTTCTAGACCCGGTTTGTGTTTTGGACTTAAAAATGATTTGGGTTATGGACCCGAGATGGTGTGGGTTTTGGACTCGATTTGAGTTATGGACTTAAAAAAAGATTTGGGTTTTGGACCTGAGGTACCTGCGAAAATTAATTATCATCAGTGAAGCAATTTGCAAAAATTATAGACTATTTTTTATTGTACTTATGTACTCTTGCCCCCCTGCATGGAAAAAAATATTTATAAGTATACAAATTATTTTTAGAGATGCATAAAATATATATACACAATAAATATCTATTTCACTATTGAAATGTGTCGTGTGTGCATTATTGAAACATATAAAAGGGAAAGGAGTCAATTTTGACTAACTAATAATGTTAAGTGATTTTACATAATGGAAATTTACAAGACATTACAATGGCAAGTGAACTTGTCCCCTTATTTATTATTTGATATATATTATATTTACTATTTTTGACTTGTATGCATTTCATTTTTCTTTATAAAGAGGTCGTGTTACTTCACTTCTTACAAACTGAACACTTTCACACAGAGTATTTCAATTTATTATTTTCTTTAAAATTTTGAACGCTCAAACACTTACCATGGCAGACGTCCAATACTCTTTAAGGTATGGGACTTGATCAAACAATGAATTGATGACTTACCATCGAGACAACGAGATGGAGTAGATTCTGTTATTACTCGGGATGCATCTCCACCGTAGCTCCAATAAAAAAATACCAGTTAGTGATATTTACTGTCTATTTAATTATTCATGTGAATTATACAAAAATTAAGTATGAAGTTTAATATATAAAATTTTTATGGAAATTTTATGCTGTAAAATTTATAAAAATTAGTATACAAAACATGCATGTAGTAGAAGCTATAGACAGCAGTGCACAAAACATATATATTTACAAAATTATTCATGAAATTATTGATGTAATATAAATTTACAAAAATATGTATATGGAATTATGTAGTAAAGATTATTATATAGAAAATGCATATTAAAATTAATATAGTAAAAAATTAGTGTATAAAAAAAAATGTATAAAAATTTATATGTACACTTACGTTGACTTACCTATATTTGGATATTATGATGGTTGTGATATTAAAGTGGGAGGAAATATTCACAAGGCTAGTAAGTGGTTTGATCAGGTCTCACCTGCGGTAAAGAGGATGGTTCAAGAAAGTGGTTTCGAGAATTTTATCTTGCAATTACCAGCATGAGGCTATCAAATTGATCAGAGTGTGATTCATTTGCTTATGGAGCAATGGTTGGATACAAATCACACTTTTTATTTTTTTTTGGTGAGATGACAATTGGTCTAGCTGACTTTGCTGCTATAACTGGTCTTCGATGCGATGGAACCCTTTTTCCCTTGACCAACAACATCTTAAAGGAAGAAGAAGTCCAATAGTTGATTGGCGTCAGGCCCCGGTATATGAGATCATACAAAATTAGATATGCACCCATTCGAGATTATTGGCTAAAGTATACTCGAGCCATGCTAGGCGAGAAGGCAAAACATTATACCCGGGGGGTTCTTATTGTATCTGTTGGGGGCGACTATTTTGGGCAACACCGAGTCTACCATTCACTTATCAGTGTTGTGCACCCTTTCTGACTTAGGCTGTGTATCTTCTTATGCATGAGGAGAACTGGTCTTGCTTGTCTTTATCACATTTTTGATGCACTCTGTAGGAAGAAGATACCCTTCATTGGCTTCGCAGCTGTTACTGAGGTACCATTTTCTTTTAAAACTGATTAATCCGAAGAATGCATGTACATAGACTTGATTCTTTCTTTCATTTGCAGGTTTTGGCATATGAGCATAGCTTGGTGAGAGTTTCAAATATTATACAGTTGCGGATTGATTTTCCAAGACTAGGTATCTAGTTATCAGGCTACAGTGAAGTGCCCGGTAGTCATCACATACATTCTCACCGCTACCACTTGATTCGCCTAACCTGGGACCAAGTAAGAAAAAATATTAATACTAATATCAAACTCATGATCAAAACAAATTACCTATTTGTTTTTCTATAAGTGAATATGGCCTGGTGGAGAGCCGAAGAGAGACATGGCTGGATTAGATGCATGACTGATGCCATGCCCTTGCAAAACTCCTATCGGATTATAGCTGATCCGGTCTCTTGTGGCTGGTTTCTTGGTGAGAGAGTATATGACTAGTTCCTTAGACCTGACTGACAGAGAGTACCAGCTGACATTTCATTATTTGTACTAAACATGATGTCGATGTAGGAACTATATTAGAGCAGCTACCTTGATGACTTGGATGTTCATGACTTCTTGCCATATGCTCAATTTATCCCATATGCTCAATTTATCCGGGATCAACTATTAAATTTTGAAGTGTCACCTGCTGGCATCCGTAGGCTTTCCGATGGTGAAGAAAAACAAATAGAAGTGGAGGAAGGAGAGGATGAATAATATGATGAAGAAGATGAAGACAAGGAAGAAGATGAGGGTGAGCCTTCTTCCCATTCTCACAGCGACCCCGGGGCTGGTACCTCCCAGGTATCTATCATCTTGCCATTGTAGTTGTTGCTTCTTAACTTTATGCTGACTATTTGTTGATCATTGCAGGCTGCTGGCTCTCCTAGTCATGGAGCTTTTTCTCTGTATAGTACTCCGATACAATGGTAGTTTTCTCCACATGCACCTTCTCATCTAAACATGCCATCTTATCTGTAGGGCTTCGATCCAAATTACCTTGTTTGCCCTCCAATTCATAATGATATACGCTTCCCTTATCTGGCTCACAGCGGGTGTTCGAGGAATAGAATAAAAAGCTTCTGGAAGAGTTAGCCACCAGTCATCGACATGCTACCCATTTTGAAGAATTGTACCAATAAGAGGCACAGGACTTTCGATACTTTCAGTTTCAGGGCATGAGAGATCTGAATGCTTCTTCATCAAGGGGGCCTCATATTGATATCCATGATATGCCACCTCCCGATTCACATGATGATAGAACCGATATACAAGGAAGTAGAGGTTCTGGTGCTTCCTCTTCAAGCAGACATTGGACAGATGATATACCCCCTCCTCCAACAGGTGATGACTTTTTTAGGGCTTTGATCCACTATGGACCGCCTCCTTCTTCGCAGTGACAAAATTGTAAAAATTTGTATCAAATTAAATAAAAATTGTAATAATAATAATAATAATAATAATAATAATAATAATAATAATAATAATAATAATAATAACCTTTCTGTCACTGTAGACCCCTAATTTTTTACCAAGTCTAGTCTAAAAATTTTAAAATAGTCCAAAATAATTTTTGTGGTATTTATTATTTATTAAAATATTTATTATTTATTTATTTTAATATTTACTATTTATTTAATATACTTCAATAATATAATATTTATTTTATTTATTATTTATAATATTTATTTATTTTATTATTTATTTATATTTGTTTTTAATAAAAAATAAAATAAAAAGTAAAAAATAAAAAATCGGATGGATCGGCGAGTGACACGCGGCAGGCAGCAATTGGCCTGCCGTAGGCCAATTCATTGTAGGCATCGCCTGCGGTGAATCGAGATCCTCGCCTAGGCGCTTGCGAGCGTCGCAAGCGATTCGCGCGAAGCAGCAGACTGATCCTCGCGTAGCAAGCCCATTCTCGCATGACGCAACACGCCAACCGCTCGCTCGCAGCCCGTTCCTCCCAAGCCAGCAGCGTGCCTCGCCAGCTCACACAATTTTTCGGCCAAACCTTATTTACTCGGTTTTAAAATTTTATTTCCTAAACAATTTTATTTTCTTAACTAATTAGTATTAAGTTTTTTTTATTTTTTCTTATAAATACCACATTAAAACAATTACAGTGGGACTTTGAGAATTTGTTTTGGAAGGAGGGAATTATTCGGATTGGACTTTTCGGGAGAATTTTGGACTTCGAGAATTTTTTTTGGACTGGGGGAATTATTCGGACTAGACTTTTGGAGATTTTTTGGACTTGAACTTTTTCTTTCTTTTCGTGTAGAAACACAAAATAAATAAAAGAGAGAGATTTGGAGAAGCAGTAGGAATTTTCATCAACAAAAGAGAGACGATTGGAAGAACAACAATCATCAAACACCATTAAGGTAGTAGCAAACTCTCACTGTCTTGATTTCCTTCCAACCAAGAACAATAAATTTGGTGCAAGCAAATACTTTGCATCGACATTTAATTACTGGTAGAGCCACCAACGAAGGTACATTCTAAATTAACTTATAACATGTTTTGATAGTTTTTAAATATTGAATATGTTTGTCACCTGTTAGATTAATTTTTTGTAGCTAGATGTGTTAAAATTCACCCCTTTTTAGTGCACGATGATTTAATTTTTATATGTTATAGTAACTTAAAGTTTACAATTATCACAGTAAATTTATTTCTTCCAACGTTAAAATTCTATACCTAATTTTCAAGACTAAATTTCAGTAACCCTAAAATCCTAATTAATTCTTTTTTATCCAAAAGACACAGTAGCTAAAAGCTTTTAAATATTAATAATAATGTTATTCTTGTCTGCTTAATCATCACAGTAGCCCATTCTTTTCAAATATCTAAATTTTAATCTTATTTTCATAAGTTTCAATCTTGTTTACTCAAATCCTAAACCTCAAATATTATTTTAATAAAACTTCTAAAACCCTAAAATCTTAAGTTTTAAACCAAAAACTCTCTAAACCCTAAATTTATATATTTATTGCTTTATTTAAATTAGATGTATATTTATTATATGTTTTGATTAATAGTTTATTTATATCTTTGATGAATAATTTATTTATGATGAATGGTTGGTTATTTTTATTGATTTATTTTGGTTCCAAGTTATTGTAAGAGGTATGTTTCCATGATTGGGTACCTCATTATCTAAGCTTCATGTAATTTAAATTATTTTTTATATTTTGGGATTAATATAAAGGACACATTTTCACCTTTTGGTTGGTGTCCTATTTAGTTTTAGACATTGGACAATGTAAGAACACGTTTCCATCCTCGGATGGGTGTCCATTTATTTATTTTGTTTGAACATTATTTTGATTTTAATATAATGATGCTTTATTTTAATTGTTGCATGTAGTATGGATAATATCATTATATTTAAGAATTCTATAATATTAAGACTTGAAAAGGAGTCCGGTTCTAATGAACCAGGCATTGTGGATGTGCTGGGCCATTTCTCACCTTCCCACACGTACCCAACTTTTTGAACCCATTAAGGGGTTGGGGATTCCTTAGAAATCGAGTTGTCCACCCCTTTCTTTTTTTCGGCCCGTCCGAGTGGCGACTCCATTTTCTCCTGGCTTAGGCCCGTGTTCTAAGGCCCTAAGCCTAACGGTGCCAAAATCACAAGAATCATTCCACACGGGAGTGGGAGAAAAAATTCCCGTTCACAGTGGCGACTCCACTGGGGATAAGAGAAGTTAATTCCATTGGTCTTTTTATTATTTTATTCTTTCTTATTATGATATTATCCATTTCATCATTTAGATTACATTGTGTGCGTGAGATAGGAAGCCCGTGTTACCCATGTTGTGTCATGTAAGGGATACCATACTTTCACTCTAGGTATGGAGATCGAGCGTGACATAACCACTCATAGCCTTGTATCTTTTGGTATATACTTGCTATGGGAGCCTAAAACTTTTCAACCCAAAGACATAAGCTCATATAATTGGCCTAGTTACTTTTCTTAGGTTTTACCCCAAATGCTTGTTGTTTGACTATGATTGATTTATCTTGGTTTAAACCATGGCTTATTTGGTTTGTTCTTTTTCTAATATGACCTACATATATTGTAAGCTCAAAAATAATTCTTTTCCTTTAAGATCCAAAAAACCAAAACTATTTTTAAAATTTTTAAGAAGGTCTTTGGACAATAAAACCTTTTAAGATGGGTCAAAAATCTTTTTCTACCTTATGGCCAAGGGGTTTTCGCAACAAAATTATTTTTTATCAGAGATTACAAAGAGCTTATAAATATTTAGGTCAATTATGGAAATACCAAAAATCAATTGTGAGCCTAGCTTATGCTAAGAACTATTAATCATGGGCTTATTTTGTCATGAATCACTAGTTACTTTTTCAAATAAGAAATCTATTTATGATAAACCTATTAATTTACTTTAATTCAATAGAGCATAAAAGCTATTTTATTTGAGATTCAATGGATTAAAGCCTAATTAATGAGAGTTATCACAGACTGACTTCTATGTTAGAAAATGCAACTATTGATTAAAGCTTCCGAGGGAAATTTTCGAAAATAAAATATCCCATCTTGGTATTTTGTTGACCATAAACCTAGAAAAAGAGACTCGCCATTCGTGTGTGGAAGTTATAAGGTTGGAAGGAACATCCTATTTATCTTTGTTTGTTTATTGTTTGTGCATATATGCATACACGCATTGCATTACATGGCATTGATCCTTTCTGACTCACAGACCTGGAGTACGACAATTCAAGAGCATACAACGATACCACCTACAACATTTATTTTGATTCAAGTGCTTCATTGGAAGGATGGATGCAAACTAGCTAAGGGACACAATCAATGAAGTTGTCAAAGCTAGGATGGCTGAGCTACGAGATCAATTGGTTGAAATTATGCAAAACCAGTTGATTGAAATTTTAGAGATCATCAACAATGCTAATGAGGCATCTCCCATTGACATAAGAAAGAAGGGAAAGGCAGCATCAAAGGGGAACATGTTCACTAATAGAGATCGAATGAAAAATGAGGAATCAATCCCTATTCTACAAGAACAGCCGAATCATGTACTGTCTAAGTGGAGCAATAAGGGCGGCTACCACCCTAGTGGACAAAGTCAAAGAGAAAGAGGAGGTGTTGAGAAAAATGCAAAAACTGAACCAGCAAAGAAGCATAAATTTTCAGACTTAAGGGAGCCTTTTGTCAAAATGTTAGAAAATCTAATGAAGATGGATTTGCTACAACCATTGGCCCCTCGACCTTTGCCAAATCCTTTACCCCCAAAATTTGATACTAAGGCTTTTTGTCAATTTCATCAGACTCAAGGACATGAGGCTAATGGATGTACTTGATTGAAGTATGAGATCCAAGATCTAATCAACAATGGTAAGCTACCTGAGCCGAACAAGCTCAATACCAAGAATAATCCTTTGCCTAAATTTGGAAGAGTGCCACCACCAGCAACCTTCATGGTAGGAAGAGGATTGGAGGAAGATTTTGTCTTATCCTCTTTTCAAGATGAGAGTATTCAAGATGTGAAGAAAGGAGAAGCTTAACTCAACTAACTTCCCTTAGCTTGAATGTTGCTTTTCAATTTTGCTTTCTTTAATATTTAATTGGAACAATTATGTTTTTCAAATAAGATTATTTGAATAAATTACTTTCATCAAAATTTTTGTTGGTCTTTGTCCATTTTGGTACTCAACCAATGATGAGTCTAGCTTGATAATCATAAATTAGTATATCTATGCATCATGATTTGAATGACTTTACTAGATGAGGGAATTGTTCTATTGCATTGAGTTGTGTTTGCTTACTTATAGAGGGCTCCTACATAATTATCTTTGTCTAGGTCCTAGTTAGTCTTAAAACATGCTTTAATGAACTTTCGAAGCGAAATTGAACTCTGCTTAGTTAGGAGAGAGATGATCTAGGCATTGTTTGATGAGCCAACAACTAGTATCAACCCTATCGACATCAGTTCCTCGTTTGTCCCTTTGATCCTTCAAAAGAGTTTAGCTTGCTTTTTATTGGCTTGTAAACCCCGATAACCTATCCTAAGCTGTTGTGATACTTTTGACAAGTCTTATGATCACTAAGGTGAAGAGGCAAGATGATCAAAGAAAGAAATGAATAGTAAAGATCGCGAGGATAGTTGAAGTTCTAAAGACCATAAGGGTAGTTGAAGTTCACCTAAATTAGACCAAATATCATAGATAAAGTCAGGACTGAAGCAGATTAATACCACTTCACTCATCCATTACCAGAAATAAAAATTAGTTCAAACAAGACAACTCTTTTGGAGCTAGGACAAAAAAAAACAAAAAAAAAAGAAAAAAAAAAGAAGAAAGAAGAAAGAAAAAGAAAAAATAAAAAGAAAATAAAACCCAAAACGGTTTAGAAAGCCAACTGAGTTCTCTTTTACCTAAAGCAGTAAAAGGCTTCCATTTGGTTTATAAGGATAGTTTGACTTGAATTGGTCCAACCCAACCAAAGATTCAATCAACATCAGAGAAAAAAAAGGAGAAAGACCATCTAGTTTTTGAAATTCCTATACTTGACAATCCTACAGAGGAAAAGATGAAATGATAAAATGTGGGTACCAAACATTTTGCAAAGGCAAAGACTGTCCTAATCGAGATCCAAATTAACGTTAAAAAGAAAGAAGAATGTTCAAAGCTCTATCTTTTCATGTTTCTAACTACCTATGGCTCCAATAGAAAATCATAGTGTGAAGGTTTATCAATAGTGTCACATCAACTCCGATCTCAAAATGGCTTTTATTTAACCTATGTCCCTTATAGATCCCGTTTCAATCCTATTAAAGACCTGTTGATCTCTCTTGGTAGGTAGAGTCTATTAGTGGACATAGTTTGAATAAGCATGCATATGAGATAGAGAATATTCAAGCTCAATGAGACCTTTGACCAAGTAATGTGTATGTGCCTATATGAAGTGCAATAGTTCTTGCTTAAATAGAAATGATTTTTGAGTTTAGTACAGTAACTAGGGTATATGTTAATTTGGAAAATTGAGTCTTGAGGTACAATGACACAGATTTGACAAAGTCAACATTTGATTAAAAAAACTATTTTCTTATTATAAAAAGCCTTTAAGTTAAGGGAAATATGTTGAACAGTCAAACCTTGAAGGACACATTGGGAAAAGTAAATGATTGTTGGCAAGGTTATGAAGAAGCTACCAATTGATATGCTGAATTATAGTTTGAAATGGATGTATCTCTGACTCTGCTACTTGGGATCTCCACCACTCATGTCCTCAACATCTTGAAGACAAAAAGCCATAAATGTGAAGCTTTCTGTCATTCCAATGCAAGACCTGAATGAATATCTAGAAGGAGCCAATGAGAACACCTCAGCTGATCACCTTAGTCTATGAGTCGATGGAACCATTGTAAGTATTATCCATGCATACCATGTATACATGAGCATATCACACTGCATTTTTGTCTTGTGTTATCTATTCTTGGTCAAAAGAAAACAACAGTACCCCATGAAGCAACCATGAAGCGGATATGGAATCAGGGGGCATGGAAGACCCATTGCTTGAGGAAGCTCTAGTCATTTTGCAAAAAGAGGAAATGCATGCCTGTGCGAAGAATTAGACAACAAAAACATCAATCAAAGCTTTCATGAAAAAATCTTTGGTTTGAGCCTACACAGTGGGCAAAGTCTCTCTCTTCAATTTTTGAGTTTATGCGTGTACAAAACATTTTCAAACTCACTTTCAATATTTTTGCAACATAGGGGGCAAGGAGAAAATATAAGGAGCCAGCTAAAAAATGGCTAAATGTTTTGCAAAAAGTGCTAAAGAATGGAACATTAGAACTATCAAAAGAATGAAGATGCAAAAGACAAAATATTAGTCAAGCTAGAAGAGCTGAAGCCAATATAGGATAAAAGTTCAAAAGGATGAAGATCCAATTTAAAGGGTGAAGACCCAATTTTCAAGGATGAAGATCCGTTTTCAGGGGTGAAGGCCCGATGCCAAGGATTAAGATCCACTTTCAAGGGTAAAGACCCGATCTCCAAGGATGAAGATCTATTTTGAAGGGTGAAGACCCAAAGTCCAAAGGATGAAGATCCATTTTGAAGGGTGAAGAGCCGATGCCAAGGATGAAGATCCAATTTCAAGGGGTGAAGAGCCGATGCAATATCCCAAAAATTTTGAAAATATTAATTTTTGAAAATTAAATAAATGATTAAAAAGTCTATATATGTATTTGATTAAAAGAGAAAGGAAAGATGTGTATATGTTTTATATATGTTGATATATATAATATATACAAGTCAACTTTTTAATAAGGTCAAATGATATTTTAGTTATTAAGGTATTAATTAATGGACAGTGGAAGATAATATTTGTTATTAATTAACTAATAATAAGATATATTTACTTGGTGGAGAGTAAAAGTTGTAATTGTGTGGTTTTAAAGAGATTTGTTGGATAAGAGGAGTGGTGTCTATCTTCTTCTTCATCTTCTTCATCTTTCCCCATTGAAGGCCGATTTTCACCATCGAAGGAAAGAGGAATTTTCTCCTTGCTAACTCAAGTAATAGAAGGATTTCAAGGGTTCAAGTTGGAGTTTTAAGGATTTTCTTCATATTTGGTAAGTTTCCAACTTGTTTCCTTGATTTTCTATGGAAGTTTGCGTATATATGTTAATTGGATATTTGGTGTAGTATGTGTTTATGGTTGATATTGGTATGTATGAAGTTGTTTTGAGTAGATAACTATGAATTTGGGGTTGGATTTAAGAAAAGGTTAAGTTTGGTGAAGAGAATAAGAGTTTTGGGTTGTGTAACTTTTGAGTTGTGAAGTTATGGTTGTGATTATATATTTTTGTTTGTAATTGAGTTGTTTTGATGTTTACAAAAGTATTATGTGGTATAATGATGGATTTGGTTGAGTTTATTATGGAGTTGAAAAGGTTAATGAAAGATAATAGTTGGATGTGGAAATTATGTGTGGATATCAGGATTTTTGGCCTGACACGCCCTGTGAGACGGCCATGCCTTTGGGTGTGTTGATAGTTCTATTTTTCAGTGTTGATGACACGAGCATTGACATGCCCATGTCATTGAGTGTGTCATAACTTTTGTGATGTTGTAGTATTTACACGTGCAGTGACACGCCCATGTCACTAAGCGTGTCATAGCTACTGTGTTGTTGTAGTATTTACATGAGCAGTGACACGCCCATGTCACTGAGCATGTCATAACTATTGTGTTGTTGTAGTATTTACACATGGAGTGACACACCTATGTTACTGAGCATGTCAAAGCTTCTATGTTGTGAGTTTAGGGCACGATCATGGACACACCCGTGTTGTTGAGTGTGTCATGTGTAGAGTTTGCCCTAGATAGTTCTTTTCCTTATTTTCCTTATCTTGAGAGGTTTTTTTTATGCCTATAAGTGTATCACTTAGTGATTATTTATAATCATATTTGGTTTAGGCTTTGTAGAGACTTAAGTTACCCAATCCAAGTGTTGGGGGATATCTTGGAAGAGGAGGTGGAAAGTGGTGTTTGTTGCTTTTAGAGGTAAGTACAAACTTTGAATAATGTTTTATATTTACATGACATTGGGACTTAACACATTTGGTTGGAAAATGTGTTAAGTTCCCTACTACATTATTGGTGCATGAGAAATATGCTATGATTTGTATAATGTTACAAATGCATTATATGTAATGTGAACTTTGAGCAAAATATGATAATGGCCCAAAGCGTATGGGTATTGCAATTTGTTATGTATAAATTAAAGATGATATGTAAAGCCATTGGTGATGGCTATATTGATATAAATGAGATATTTGAAGCATTGTGCCTAGTTTGATCATGAGAAAATGAGAAAGGATTTAATAATGGAATTATAAAAGAATTGTGTACCTATTATGCTATTCAATTTTCAGAGTTTTGTGTTTGGCGGCATGCCTAAAATGTAACAGTCCCTTGAAGCTGGGTTGGGCTTGGTCCTTGAAGCCTAGTTGGGTGTTACATTATGTAGCAGACCCTTGAAGCTGGATTGGCCCTAGTCCTTGAAGCCTAGTTGGGATGTTACATATGAGGTAATCCTCATTGTGATTATGATTCACCTTCGGGCTAGACAAATGTTGTTATATTGGATCAAAGTAGTAACTCTGGAATTTGAATGGCATATTAGATCCTTTTGGGCCTATGCTTGTGTTTGCTTTTATGTGAATTATGAACTGTGGAACAATTGAGCAATTAATCAAGATATAATGGTGTAATGTTATGGGATATAATATTCAGAGACAAACTACCAGCATATATATATTTTATATTTTTGTACATATTGATTTCATGTATATTGGAATATATTTTGATGTATATATATATGTATATTCCGCAAACTATCAAAAAAGTTTTGTATAAATCTTTGGTAATGAAGTATACATATGTGTTTTAGCAAGTATTATTTCATCTATTATTTATATGATATCAATTGAATGTTTTAAGTTTATACAAATTTTATAAATGAAGAGTTATTTTGTTAAAATGGGTTGTGACATTCTTGTATCCTATATTCATATATTACATATATTGGGTGTATGTAATGTACATACATTGGATATAAGGGTGTTACATTTGTTTTGGTATCAGAGCCTAGGTTTGAGGTTCTCAACCTAGGTGGGTTGTAAGAGAAAGAAAATTTAGATTTTTAAACATAGTTTTTAAATGTGATACATGCATGATTATGCCAGATCTCTTTTGTAGAGGGATGCATATGATTGGTGGAAGACGGTTCCACATGCTCTGGATGATCCACCAATCTTTACCTACGATGATTTTCTGCAAGAGTTTGAGCAGAAGTATACTTCGAGGGAGTATAAAGATGCAAAGAAGATAAAGTTTTTAAGTTTGAAGCAGAATCCCAGGGCTGTGTCGGAGTATGAGATAGAGTTTACCCGGTTGAGTCAGTATGCTGGTGGGATTATTTCTGATGAGATCAACTGGTGTCAGAGATTTGAGGAGGGGTTGAGACCCTCTATCATGTGCATTATCATAGGCTCCCAGTATCAGGATTTTTCCCAGTTGGTTGCAGCTACCAGGAGTATTGAGAGAGCACAGGGTCTTGCAGCAGCTGCTAGGTATGAGGAGACTAGAGTTAGGAGACCCTAGAGTGAGGCAGGATCTTCATCTGTGAAGAGAGGCCGAGGAGGATATTTTTTGAGGTTTAGTAGGAGCCAAAGACAGTCTGGTAGGTCAGTACAATAGTAGAGATAGAGATCGAGGCCTACAGTTTTTGTGGCTAGTGCTCCGACTCTAATAGTTCAGAGGCCAGTTTCATATACATGTGTTCGTTGTGGTAGGGCACATGGGGGTGCTTGCTGGAAGACTGGTGGACCAGTAGTGTGTTATAGATGTGGGTCACCATATTATTTCATCAGAGATTGCCCTAAGCCACCAAAAGATAGACATACAGATACTGCAGCTTCTCGACCCAGTGTTAGAGGGGTTCATGGTGGCAGAGGTACTAGCGGAGGAGGTCGAACATGGTCTGGTTAGAGAGGAGGTTCTATCGCAGGTAGTAGACCAGATGAGGCAGGACCATCTCAGCGAGTACATGTGATGCAGAGGCAGCCGGATGCTTCAGCCATTATTGCTAGTACTTTCTATTTATTTGGTACTTCAGTTCTTGTGTTGATAGACCCTGGGTCAACACATTCATATATTTGTTCATCCATCTTGCCTATGACTGATTTACATTCAGAATCCTTGGGATTTGATGTTTTGGTGACAAATCCTTTAGGGCATAGTGTTGTAGTTAGCAAGGTGCACCGAAATAGTCTGGTTGTGGTTCAAAATGAGGAGTTCCTTGGTGACTTGATTGAGATGCCTTTCAAGGAGTATGATTTAATTTTAGGCATGGATTGGTTATCCAAGCATGGGGCTATGGTAGATTATCAGCAAAAGTGTGTTACCCTGAGAATCTGTGATGGTATCTAGTGAGTAAAGACATCTTTCATCCATGTTTGTTTCAGCTGTTTCAGCTAGGAGGATGATTCGAAAAGGATGTGAAGCTTATCTTGCTCATGTTGTAGATACCAGAGCAGTGGGTTCCCAGCTACATGCCCATGTCACTGAGCGTGTCATAACTACTGTGTTGTTGTAGTATTTACACATGCAAAGACACGTCCATGTTATTGAGCATGTCAAAGCTTCTGTGTTGTGGGTTTAGGGCATGGTCAAGGACATTCCCATTTTTTTGAGCGTGTCATGTGTAGAGTTTGCCCTAGATAGTTCTTTTCCTTATTTTCCTTATGTTGAGAGGTTTTGTTTATACCTATAAGTGTATCACTTAGTGATTATTTATAATCACATTTGGTTTAGGCTTTGAAGAGACTTGAGTTACCCAATCCAAGTGTTGAGGGATATCTTGGAAGAGGAGGTTGAAAGTGGTGTTTGTTGCTTTTAGAGGTAAGTACAAACTTTGAATAATTTTTTATATTTACATGACATTGGGACTTAACACATTTGGTTGGAAAATGTGTTAAGTTCCCTACTACATTATTAGTGCATGAGAAATATGCTATGATTTATATAATGTTACAACTGCATTATATGTAATGTGAACTTTGAGCAAAATATGATAATGGCCCAAAGCGTATGGGTATTGCAATTTGTTATGTATAAATTAAAGATGGTATGTAAAGCCATTGGTGATGGCTATATTGATATAAATGAGATATTTGAAGCATTGTGCCTAGTTTGATTATGAGAAAATGATAAAGGATTTGATAATGGAATTATAAAAGAATTGTGTGCCAAGTATGTTATTCAATTTTCAAAGTTTTGTTTGGCAGCATGCCTAAAAAGTAACAGTTTCTTGACGCTGGGTTTGGCTTGGTCCTTGAAGCCTAGTTGGGTGTTACATGATGTAGTAGACCCTTGAAGCTGGGTTGGGCCTAGTCCTTGAAGCCTAGTTGGGATGTTACATATGAGGTAATCCTCATTGTGATTATGATTCACCTTCGGGCTAGACAAATGTTGTTATATTGGACCAAAGTAGTAACTCTGAAAATTGAATGGTATATTAGATCCTTTTGGGCCCATGCTTGTGTTTGCTTTTATGTGAATTACGAATTGTGGAAAAATTAAGCAATTTATCAAGATATAATGATGTAATGCTATGAGATATAATATCCTTATGTGTTGTGCATTGGCATTGCATTTGAATTATATTGTAATCAAAGTTTATACCACTAAGCTTTTGGCTTAGCACGATTGTGATTCATCATGCAGGTGATAGGGTAGATCCGGTTGAGCCAGAGAGTTCGTCTAGACCGAGTCGAGTCTAGGCTTGAGACCTTGAGTGCAGAGTTGATTGTTGGACATCAAGATTAGAGACAAACTGCCAGCATGTATATATTTTATATTTTTGTACATATTAATTTCATGTATATTGGAATATATTTTGATGTATATATATATATGTATATTCTGCAAACCATCAAAAGTGTTTTGGAAAAATCTTTGGTAATGAAGTATACATATGTGTTTTAGCAAGTATTGTTTCATCTATTATTTATATGATATCAATTGAATGTTTTAAGTTTATACAGATTTTATAAATGAAGAGTTCTTTTGTTAAAATGGGTTGTGACATTCTTGTATCCTATATTCATATATTACATATATTAGGTGTATGTAGTGTATGTATATTAGGTATAAGGGTGTTACATTTGTTTTGGTATCAGAGCCTAGGTCTGAGGTTCTCAACCTAGGTGGGTTGTAAGAGAAATAAAATTGAGATTTTTAATTATAGTTTTTAAATATGGTACATGCATTGGCACTGGCAGTTTCTGATCTTTGATGTGGCAATTTCTGCTGTGTTTACAGATATAGGTAGTTATGGAGTCTCAGACACGTCAGTCTGCTGAGGGTAGTTGTAGAGTCTTAATTTTTGACCCAATCCGATCCAATATGCTTTATTTAGTCCAAAATGATTTTTGTTGTCTAATTGGTCTAAAATAATATTAATTAAATAGTTTTTGCTTTATTATCTAATTTTTATTAATAAAAAATAAAAATAAGCAAATAAAAATAAAAAAAATAAAAATCGGAGTCAGAAAAAAAATCGGCAGCAAAAAGTGGTCGCGCGGGCCCGTTGGGCCAGCAGCACCTCACCCGCAGGCCTGCAGGCGAAATAATTTCCCGCAGGAATTTCCTGCGGGCGGCTGCGGGCCAGTTATTTCGCCCGCAGGAAATTCCTGCGGGCGAAATAACTTCCCGCATTTCCTGCGGGCTGGCACGCAGACTGGCCCCAGCCACGGGCCCGCGCAAAATTTTTTGACCTAAATTTTTGAAACCTAATCCAATTAGGTTTTAATTTCTTATTATTATTATTATTAATTGCCGTGTATAATTAGGAAAAAATCACCTAAAACCATTATAAATAAGGACCAATAGAACCAAATTGAAGAGGAAATTTTTTCACAGTAAGCTTAGGATTGGAAACCAAATCAAGGAAGGAAAAGCAACAATTCAATTCAACTGATTTTTAAGGGAGTAGCAGCACGTATTAAGTGATTGAAAAGGCAACCAAAGCTTGTCTTTGGAGCTAGTTCATCCAAGAAGAAGTAACTTTTGGAGCAACTTACAAAAAAAAGGTATGAAATTCTAAATTCTATTTTTTTTACACAGTAGCTAAACTAGGTTTTTTTTTTATGTTTTTCAAAAGTTAAAATCTTAGAACTTTAATTTAGTTTTCTAAAGTTAAAACACTAAAACGTGACTTTCTTTTCTAAAAAGACTTCAAATTATTATTTTTTTCTTCTTCAAAAGTCTCAAAACCCTAATTGAACAAGTTTTTCAACAAAACCAAAATCAAATTATGTTTCTTTTAAGATTTTAAAGTAGGTTCTATTTCATTCAAAAAGTCTTAAAAACATCTTTTCTACCTATAAAAACTTCAATCCTTTTGTTTAAATTCATAAAACTTCATGAATCATCAAATTGCTTTTTAAAACCCTAAAAGTCACTCACTACCCAAGAACCCTAATTTCAAAGCCTAAAACCCTAATTCAACTTTTTAACCTAAAATAATGAACCCTAATCCTTTTAAAACCTTAAACCATAATTTTTATGAACCCTAATTCTTTTAAAACATAAAAAAACATAAAAACATAAAAACTCAAAAATTATACAGTAGCGTAAAGTTCAATAAACCAAAAATCACAAATTAAAGTATTTTAAGGTTTTTAAAACCCTAGTTTCATGATTTCATTATTCAAACCTTAATTTGGTTAATCAAAGAATCTTACCAACCATTTAAAACTTAAAACCCTAATCTATTTTAATTCCATAAAAAGTCACAGTAGCTTAACTTTATAATTTCCAAAACCTTAACACATGAGATAAAAAAACCCTAAATGGAAATAGTAGCTATATTTGAACTTTTATTTGCTTTATTCAATTCCATACTTGATTATGCTTTGATTTATTTTTTATGCTTTAATTTATTTAATTTCAATACTTGATTTATTTAATTTATCATGGATGGATGTTTATTTTATTGATATTTAAATACTTTTGATGAATGATTTATTTATTATGAATGGTTATTTACTTTTATCAATCAATTTAAACTTCCAAAAGTTGTAAGAGGTATGTTTCCACTTGGTGGGTACCTCATTAGTTAAACATCATGTAATTTAATTTTCTTTTCTATTTTAGAACCTTTGTAAAGGGCATATTTCTACCTTTTGGTGGATGTCCTATCTAGGCATTTGATGTAAGGACATATTTCCATCCTTGAATGGGTGTCCATTTATTTGTTTTGTTTTGTTTGGACCTTGCTTTGATTTTAATAGAATGATGCTTTCTTTTTATTGTGTGTAGTATGGATGATATTGTTATATTTAAGAATTTTATAATATTAAGACCTGTAAAGGAGGCTGATTCCAATGAACCGGGTGTTGTGGGGGTGCTGGGCCATTTCTCACCTTCCCCACGCGTACCCAACTTTCCGAACCCATTAGGGGGTTGGGGATTCCTTAGAAATCGAGTCATCCACCCCTTTCTTTTTTCCCGACCCGTCCGGGTGGCGACTCCATTTTCTCCGGACTTAGGTCCGTGTTCTCTAAGGCCCCGAGCCTAAACAGTGCCGAAGTCGCAAGAACCATTCCACCGGGAGTGGGGGCGAAAATCCCCGCTCACAGTGGCGAATCCACTGGGGATAAGAGAAGTTGATTCCATTGGTCTCTATATTATTCTATTCTTTCTTATGATGATATTATCTATTGCATCATCTTAGATTGCATCATATGCGTGAGTTAGGACGCCCGTGTTACCCGTGTTATGTTATGTAAGGGATATCATACTTTCACTCAAGGTATGGAGATCGAGCATGGCATAACCGCTCATAGCCTCGTACCTTTTGGTATATACTTGCTATGGGAACCTAAGCCTTTTTAACTAAAGACTAAAGCTCATGTAATTGGTCTAGTTACTTTCCTTAGGTTTTACCCTAAATGCATGTTGTTTAACTATGGTTAGTTTATCTTAGTCTAAATCATGGCTTATTTGCTTTGTTCTTTTTCTAATATGACCCAAGTACATTTGCAAGCCCAAAATAAATTTTTTCTTTAAAATCCAAAAGACTAAAACTATTTTCAAAATTTTTCAAGATGGTCTTTGGACATAAGACTTTTCTAAAAAATAAATAAATAAATTCTTTGGCCCATGGCCCAAATATAAGCCCAAAATCCATTTTTCTAAAATCTTTTACAATGGGCTTAGAAACAAAACTATTTTCACCCAACCATTTTCTACAAAGAGCTTGCAAAAATACTTAGGTCAATTATGAAATACCAAAAATCAATTGTGGGCCTAGTTTACACTAAGAATAAATTAACCATGGGCTTGTTTTTGGCATGAACCATTAGTTACTCTTTCCAAGTGAGAAATCTATTTATAATAAACCTCTTAATTTTGTTTTAATCCAACATAGCATAAAAGCTACTTTAGTTGGTTGAATGGATTAAAACCTAATTAATGGGAATTATCATGGATTGATTTCCATTTTCAAGGATATAACTATTGGTTAAAACGTCCGAGGGAATTATTTGAAAGCAAGGTACCCCATGTTGGTATTTTGGTTAACCATATACCTAGGAAAAGAGACTCGCCATTCGTGTGTGGATGTTATAAGGTTGGAAGGAACGTCCTAATTTGTCCTTGTTTGTCTATTGTTTGTGCATACATGCATACATGCATACATTTGCATCTTATATCATTGGTCCTCTCTGGCTCACAGCCCTGGATTACGATAGTTCAAAAGCTTACAATCCGACCTATGCCGGAGACGAGATATCTAGCAACGACTCAATCACTTGCTCACCAAAGACAATGGAGCCCGAACAAATTCAAAGAATGGCGGATGAAGCCCTTAATGCCAAGATGGAAGAAATAAAAGAGGCCCTAGCTGAGACCACGAGGAACCAATTGACTGCAATCTTAGAGAATCATGCCGAGGCTTCTGCTAGCACTAAGAAGCCAAAGGACAAAGGGAAGACTAAAGTTAGTGAAGTAGCTTTTGATGATGATAAGGTGATCATTGATGATGATGACTGGGCTCAATACCACCAAGATCTTCAAGACAAAAAAGAACCAAAGGTTGTTGAGAAGGCAACTATTGAAAAGACCGAGACATCCGATGTTGAAAAGATGATTGCTGATTTAGAAAAGAAATTTGAGAAGAAATTGAAAACCAAAGAGGTGTCCGAGATTGACAAATTGTTTGAGCTAGATGAAGAAGTCCCGTACAAGTTTAAGATGCCATCATTTGTTAAGTACAATGGCACTGGAAATCCTCATCTTTATGTGAAGCAGTATATCACTGCCATGCAGTCTGCCCGAGCTATTAAGGCTCAAACTCTAAGGTACTTCATGCTCTCATTGGATCCTGCTGTCCAAAATTGGTTCAATACCTTAGATGATGGAACACAAAAGAGTTGGGATCTACTTTACAAAGCCTTCATCAAACAATATGGATATAATGTTGAGTTGGAAGTTACCTTGATGGAAGTGGAGTCCATTAGGCAAAGATCGAATGAGAACTTTGTGGATTATGTGAAGAGATGGAGAAACAAGGCTGCTTTGCTCAAGAAAAGGCCCGATGAATCTAATCAAATAAGGATGATTGTGAGAGGAGTGTTGCCTACTCTTCGTGAGAGGATGTCTCATTTACTCATACGTGATTTCAAAGATCTTCTCCAAGCTGGTATACAAATTGAAGAGTGGGAAAGGGAGAAGAATCTCTTTTCAATAAAAAGGAATGAGAAAGGGAACTACCAATTGGGCAATCAAAGCACACAAAAAGAAGTTGATGTTAATGCCGCTAGTGAAAGAGGAATGAGGCAGTTTTCAGATCTGGGGAAGCCACTGTCTTGGGTTCTCAATAAGCTACAAAAGAAGGGATTGTTACAACCCTTGACTCCTCGTCCTTTGCCTAATCCTCTTCCACCTAACTTTGATATTAATGCATTTTGCCAATTCCATCAAAGGCCTGGACACGAAATGGACAATTGCATGAAGTTGAGGCATGAGATCCAGAATTTAATTGATAATGGCAAGTTGCCCGAGCCGGACAAGCCCAACACCAAAGATAATCCATTTCCAAGGTTCAACAGAGTGCCACCACCAGCAACCTTCATGGTGGGAAAAGGATTGGAAGAAGACTTTGTTTTATCATCCTTTCAAGATGGAAATATTGAAGATGTGAAAGGAAAAGAAGCCTAACTCAATGAACTTTCCTTAGCTTGAATATTGCCTTTCAATCTTACTTTCTTTAATATTTTAGAACTATTGTGTTTTTCAAATTTAAATTTGTTTGAATAAATTATTTTTATCATAATTTTTTGTTGGTCTTTGTTCATTTTGGTGCTCAGCCAATGAGGAATCTAGCTTGATAATTCATGAATTAATATGTCTAGGCATCATGACTCGAATGACTTTACTAGATGAGGGAATTGCTCTATAGCATTGAGTTGTGTATGCTTACTTAGAGAGGGCTCCTGCATAATTATCTTTGTCTAGGTCTTAGTCAGTCTTAGAACATGCTTTGACAAACTTTCAAGGTGAAATTGAACTCTACTTATTTAAGGGAGAGATGATCTAGGCATTGTTTGATTAGCCAACAACTAGTATCCACCCAATTAAATATTAATCCCTAGTTGTCCCTTTTAGCCTTCATAAAATTTTAGCTTTCTTTTCATTGGCATATAACCTCAACAACCTACCTTGAGCTGTTGTGATACTTTTGACAAGTCTTATGATCACAAAGGTGTATAGGCAAGAAGATCAAAGAAAGCAATGATTAGTCAAGATCATGAGGATAGTTGAAGTCTCAAGACTATAAGGGTAGTTGATGTTTTCAAGACCATAAGGATAGTTGATGTTCTCAAAACCTTAAGGGTGGTTGAAGTTCCTTTAATGTCTCCAATATATGAAGACAACATCAACATTAGAGTAACAAATGATTTATCCCTATTAAAGAAGATTTATGTTACTCCACTCATCCATTATTGGAAGCCCAAGTTGGTACAAATAAGACAACTATGTTTGAGCTAGAACTAAAAAAAAAGGACAAAAGAAAAAAAGAGAATAGAAAAAGAAAAGAAAGAAGAAAAAAAGAATAAAGAAAAAAAAAAGAAGAAGATAAAACCTAAAAAGGCAGTTTATAAAGCCAACTGAGTTATCTTTTACCTAAAGCAGCAAAAGGCTTCCATTTGGTTCATAAAGACATTTTTACTTGAATTTGCCCAACGCAACCAAAGATTCAATCAAAATTGGAGAAAAGGAGGGAGACCATCCAGTTCTTGAAAGTTTTGTGCCTGATAGTCCAACAAGAAAGAAGGACAAAATGATAAAATGCTCAAAGAAAGGGAAGATTAAGAAGGACAAAAAGACAAAGAAAGGGAAGATTAAGGAAAACAAAGAGAAAGAAAAGGGAAGAGTAAGAGAAATAAAGAAAAGGGAGAAGAAGAAAGGAAACAAATTTGGGTACTAAACTTTTTGCAAGGGCAAAGACTGTCCCTATCAAGATCCAAATTAATGCCAAGAAGATAGAAAGAACTTGGAAGACTAGCAAGATTGCTCCCAGCTGCCTAAAGTTCAAACAAGAAATTTGTAGTGTGAAGGTTTGTCCATTGTGTCACACCAGTTCCTATCTCAAAATGGCCTTCACTTAAACCTGTGTCCCTTATAGACCCCATTTCAAGCCTATGAAAGACCTGTTGATCTTTCTTGGTAGATAGAGTCTATTAGTGGAGATAGTTAGATAAGCAAGCATATGAGATAGACAATATTTAAACTCAAATGAGACCTTTGACCAAGTAATGTGTATGTGCCTATCTGAAGTGCAATAATTCTTGCTCAAATAGAAATAATTCCCGAGTTTAGTACGGTAACTAGGGTTGTCATGTTATAGATATGTTAATTTGGAAAAATCAAGTCCTGAGGTGCATTGACATTAATTTGGCAAAGCCAACATTTGATTTCAAAATTAAAATTCAAAAAATCAAATAAAAAATGTTTTTGTCATACAAAGCCTTCAAGTTAAGGGAAGTATATTGAACCTCCAAAGGACATATTGGGCAAAGGAAATGATTATTGGCAAGGTCATAAAGGAGCTACCAGCGGACATAATATAAAAAGGATGTATCTCTGACTCTGCAACTTGGGATCTCCGCCACTCATGTTTTTAACATCTTGAAAATAAAAGCCACAAATGCAAAGCTTTCGATCATTCCAATGCAAGACTTGAACAAGTGTCAAAAGGAGTCAATGAGAATACTTCTGCTGATCACCTCAGTTTGTGAGTCAATAAAACCGCTGTAAGTATTATCATGCATATCATGCACACATGAGCATATCACATCACACTTGTATTGTCTATTCTTCATCAAAGTGAACAGCAAACACTCTGCGAAATAAAGAATCAAAAGAAGATATCAAATCAAGAGGGCATAGAAAGCCCATTGCATGAGAAAGCTCCAGTAAATTTACAAAGAGAAGAAATACATACTTGTGAGAAGAACTAGACGGCAAAAACATCAATCAAAGCTTGCATTGAAAAAATCATGGGTTTGAGCCTACACAGGGGGCAAAGTTTCTCCTTCTCAATTTTTTGAGTTTATATACCAAATATTTTTAAACTCACTTACAAATATTTTGCCACACAGTGGGGCAAGGAGAGTATATAAGGTCCAATTAAAAATAGCTAAGTCTTTACAAAAAGGAAGAACAAAAGAATGGAACATTAGAACTCTCAAAAGAATGAAGATGCAAAAGACAAAAGACCAATTCAGCTAAAAGAGCTAAAGCCAGGGTAAAGACCCGAACTCCAAAGGATGAAGATCCATTTTCAAGGGTGAAGACCCGATCTCAAAGGATGAAGATCCACTTTTCAAGGGTGAAGACCCGATTTTCAAGGATGAAGATCCATTTGCAAGGGGGAAGACCAAATTTCCAAGGATGAAGATCCATTCTGAGTGTGAAAAATCACAATGCATAAAACAGCCAGAGCAGTCAGACTTCCCAACTAAAAGGTTAGTCAAATTCAATTCAATCTTGGGTCCAAGCTCGGGTCCAAGTACCCAAATCAAACCAATCTCGGGTCCAAGTACCCAATCCCGGGTCTCAGTACCCAAGTTCGGGTCCAAGTACCCAATCTCAGGTCCAAGTACCTAATTCTGGGTCCAAGTACCCAAATTCCACCCAATCTCGGGTCCAAGTACCCAAAATCAATTCAAGCTCAGGTCCAAGTACCCAATCTTAGGTCCAAGTGCCTAAATCAAGTACCTAATCTCGGGTCCAAGTACCCAATCCCAGGTCCAAGTACCCAAATCAAATCAATCCCGGGTCCAAGTACCCAATCCCGGGTCCAAGTACCCAATCTTGGGTCTAAGTACCCAAATCAAATCAATCTCGGGTCCAAGTACCCAAATCAAATCAATCTCGTGTCTAAGTACCCAATCTCGGGTCCAAGTACCCAAATCAAACCAATCTCGGGTCCAAGTACCCAAACTTTGCCAAGTACCCAAAATCAATTCAAGCTCAGGTCCAAGTACCTAATCTCGGGTCCAAGTACCCAATCCCGAGTCCAAGTACCCAAATTCAATCAATCTCGGTTGCAAGTACCCGATCTTGGTTTCAAGTACCTAATTCTGGGTCCAAGTACCCAAAATCAATTCAAGCTCAGGTCCAAGTACCTAATCTCGGGTCCAAGTACCCAATCCCGGGTCCAAGTACCCAAATTCAATCAATCTCGGGTCCAAGTACCTAATCTCGGGTCCAGAACCCAAAACAAGTCGCCATATCAAAAATTAAGTCTTATTGCTTTTCACTCTCTTTCACTAAAGTTTCAGATCATTCAAGCAGGGGGCAAACTGTAGACCCTTAATTTTTGACCTAATCCGATCCAATATGCTTTATTTAGTCCAAAATAATTTTTGTTGTCTAATTGGTACAAAATAATTTTAATTAAATAGTTTTTGCTTTATTATCTAATTTTTATCAATAAAAAATAAAAATAAACAAATAAAAATAAAAAAATAAAAATAAAAATAAAAATCAGAGTCGAAAAAAAAATCGGCAGCGAAAAGTGGTCGTGCGGGCCCGTCGGGCCAGCAGCATGTCACCCGCAGGCCTGCGGGCGAAATAATTTCCCGCAGGAATTTCCTGCGGGCTGCTGTGGGCCAGTTATTTCGCCCGCAGGAAATTCCTGCGGGCGAAATAACTTCCCGCAGGAAATTCCTACGGGCGACTGCGGGCGAGTTATTTCGCCTGCAGGAAATTCCTACGGGCGAAATAACTTTCCCGCAGGAATTTTCTGCGGGCTGGCACGCAGACTGGCCCCAGCCACGGGCCCCGTGCAAAATTTTTTGACCCAAAATTTTAAAACCTAATCCAATTAGGTTTTAATTTATTTTTTTTTATTATTAATTGCCGTGTATAATTAGGAAAAAACCACCTAAAACCATTATAAATAAGGACCAATATAACCAAATTGAAGAGGAAATTTTTTCACAGTGAGCTTAGGATTGGAAACCAAATCAAGAAAGGAAAAGCAACAATTCAATTCAACTGATTTTTAAGGGAGTAGCAGCACGTATTAAGTGATTAAAAAGGCAACCAAAGCTTGTCTTTGGAGCTAGTTCATCCGAGAAGAAGTAATTTTGGAGCAACTTACAAAAAAAAGGTATGAAATTCTAAATTTGATTTTTTTTACACAGTAGCTAAACTAGGGTTTTTTTTTGTTTTTTTCAAAAGTTAAAATCTTAGAACTTTAATTTAGTTTTCCAAAGTTAAAACACTAAAACGTGACCTTCTTTTCTAAAAAGACTTCAAATTATTATTTTTTCTTCTTCAAAAATCTCAAAACCCTAATTGAACAAGTTTTTCAACAAAACCAAAATCAAATTCTGTTTCTTTTAAGATTTTAAAGTAGGTTCTATTTCATTCAAAAAGCCTTAAAAAAACATTTTTCTACCTATAAAAACTTCAATCCTTTTGTTTAAATTCATAAAACTTCATGAATCATCAAATTGCTTTTTAAAACCCTAAAAGTCATTCACTACTCGAGAACCCTAATTTCAAAGCCTAAAACCCTAATTCAACTTTTTAAACTAAAATAATGAACCCTAATCCTTTTAAAACCTTAAACCATAATTTTTTATGAACCCTAATCCTTTTAAAACATAAAAAAACATTAAAAAAAATAAAAACTCAAAAATTATACAGTAGCTTAAAGTTCAATAAACCAAAAATCACAAATTAAAGTATTTTAAGTTATTTAAAACCCTAGTTTCATGATTTCATTATTCAAACCTTAATTTGGTTAATCAAAGAATCTTACCAACCATTTAAAACTTAAAATCCTAATCTATTTTAATTCCATAAAAAGTCACAGTAGCTTAACTTTAGAATTTCCAAAACCTTAACACATGAGATAAAAAAACCCTAAATGGAAATAGTAGCTATATTTGAACTTTTATTTGCTTTATTCAATTCCATACTTGATTATGCTTTGATTTATTTTTTATGCTTTAATTTATTTAATTTCAATACTTGATTTATTTAATTTATCATGGATGGATGTTTATTTTACTGATATTTAAATACTTTTGATGAATGATTTATTTATTATGAATGGTTATTTACTTTTATCAATCAATTTAAACTTCCAAAAGTTGTAAGAGGTATGTTTCCACTTGGTGGGTACCTCATTAGTTAAACATCATGTAATTTAATTTTCTTTTCTATTTTAGAACCTTTGTAAAGGGCATGTTTCTACCTTTTGGTGGATGTCCTATCTAGGCATGTGATGTAAGGACATATTTCCATCCTTGAATGGGTGTCCATTTATTTGTTTTTTTTGTTTGGACCTTGCTTTGATTTTAATATAATGATGCTTTCTTTTTATTATGTGTAGTATGGATAATATTGTTATATTTAAGAATTTTATAATATTAAGACCTGTAAAGGAGGCCGGTTCCAATGAACCAGATGTTGTGGGGGTGCTGGGCCATTTCTCACCTTCCCTACGCGTACCCAACTTTTTGAACCCATTAGGGGTTTAGGGATTCCTTAGGAATCGAGTCATCCACCCCTTTCTTTTTTCCCGGCCTGTCCGGGTGGCGACTCCATTTTCTCCGGACTTAGGTCCGTGTTCTCTAAGGCCCTGAGCCTAAACAATGCCGAAGTTGTAAGAACCATTCCACCGGGAGTGGGGGCAAAAATCCCCGCTCACAGTAGTGTTAAGAGTGTGGCTCTTGTTGAGGGTAGAGATGGAGCTAGAGTTGAGATAGTTGGAGGGGCACCTGCTCCTATGCCAAAGAGACAACAGTTGATGAGATTCCGCCGGGCTGGGTACGACATATGGTGGAGTTGTTGAGGCAGGCTACAGTTTAGCAGCCATTGCAACCACAACTGTAATTACAGACAAGGCAATATGATAAGTTGAGGAAGTTTGGAGCTGAGGACTTTATTGGTACTACAAACCCTACTATGGCTGAGCAGTGGCTAGATAGAGTCTAGAGAGTATTCATCCAGCTGCAGGCTACCCCAAAAGAAAAGTTTGATTATGCTAGATCTCTTTTACAGAGGGATGCATATGATTGGTGGAAGACAGTTCCACATGCACTGGATGATCCACCAATCTTGACCTACGATGATTTTCTGCGAGAGTTTGAGCAGAAGTATACCTTGAGGGAGTATAAAGATGCAAAGAAGATAGACTCTTTGAGTTTGAAGTAGGATATCGGTACTGTGTCGGAGTATGAGATAGAGTTTACCCAGTTGAGTTAGTATGCTGATGGGATTTTTTGTGATGAGATCAACCGGTGCCAAAGATTTGAGGAGGGGTTGAGACCCTCTATCATGTGCATTATTGTAGGCTCCCGGTATTAGGATTTTTCCCAGTTGGTTACAACTAGCAGGAGTGTTGAGAGAGCAAAGGGTCTTGCAGCAGCTGCTAGGGATGAGGAGACTAGAGCTAGGAGACCCCAGAGTGAGGCAGGATCTTCATCTGTGAAGAGAGGTCAAGGAGGATTTTTTTTGAGGTTCAGTAGGAGCCAGAGGCAGTCTGGTAGGTCAGTACAGCAGCAGAGGTAGAGATCGAGACCTACAGTTTCTGTGGCTTATGCTCCGACACTAGTAGTTCAGAGTCTAGTTTCATATACATGTGTCCATTGTGGTAGGGCACATGGGGGGTAATAGCTGGAAGACTGGTGGACCAGCAGTGTGTTATAGATGTGGGTCACCAGATCATTTCATCAGAGATTGCCCTGAGCCACCAGAGGGTAGACATACAGATATTGCAGCTTCTCGACCCAGTGTTAGAGGGGGTCATAGTGGCAGAGGTGCTACCAGATGAGGCAGAACCATCTTAGTGAGTATATGTGATGCAAAGGCAGCCGAATGCTTCAGCCGTTATTGCTGGTACTTTCTCTTTATTAGGTACTTTAGTTCATGCTTTGATAGACCCTGGGTCAACTCATTCATATATTTGTGCATCCATCTTGCCTGTGACTGATTTACATTCAGAATTCCTGGGATTTGATGTTTTGGTGACAAATCCTTTAGGGCATAGTGTTGTAGTTAGCAAGGTGCACCGAAATAGTCCGGTTGTGGTTCAGAATGAGGAGTTCCTTGGTGACTTGATTGAGATGCCTTTCAAGGAGTATGATTTAATTTTAGGCATGGATTGGTTAACCAAGCATGGGGTTGTGTGTGAGCGGGATTTTTGCCCTCACTCCAGGTGGAATGGTTCTTGCGACTTTGGCACTGTTTAGGCTCAGGCCTTAGAGAACACGGACTTAAGTCCAGAGAAAATGGAGTCGCCACCCGGACAGGCTGGGAAAAAAGAAAGAGGTGGATGACTCGATTCCTAAGGAATCCCCAACCCCCTAATGGGTTCGAAAAGTTGGGTACGTGTGGGGAAGGTGAGAAATGGCCCAGCACCCCCCACAACGCCTGGTTCATTGGAACCGGCCTCCTTTGTAGGTCTTAATATTATAAAATTCTTTAGTATAATAATATTATCCACATTACACACAACAATTGAAATAAAGCATCATTATATTAAAATCAAAGCAATGTCCAAACAAAGCAAATAAATGGATACCCATCCGAAGATGGAAACATGTCCTTACATCATCCATGTCTAAACTAAATAGGACACCCACCAAAAAGTAGAAAAATATCCTTTACATTGGTCTAAAATATAAAAGCAATTTAAATTATATGATATTTAACTAATGAGGTACCCACAAAGTGGAAACATACCTCTTACAATATTTGAAAATCAAAATAAATCGATAAAAGTAAATATAACCATTCATCATAAATAAATCATTCATCAAAGATATTAAACATCAATCAAAATACATAATAAACATTCATCCATGATAAATTAAATAAATCCAGCATTGAAATTAAATAAAACAACCATCAATACATATAATAGACTACATGATCAAAACTAAAATTAAATAAAGTAGAGATATAAATTAGGGTTTACTGTTTCTATTTAAAATTCTTCAATTCATGTTTAGGTTTTTAGGATTTTAGTATTATTATTGTTATTTGTTTAGGCTATTGTAAAGGTTTAAGAAAATTGGAATGGATTATGGTTTCATGAATCAAATTAGGGTTTAGGGGTATCATTGTGAAATTAGGTTTTTAGAATCTTAAGATATTAGGTTTATAACTCTTGGTTACTAGATTGTGATTTTGGGTTTACTGTATTGAGTTTTAAGGTTTAGGTTTATAAGATTTTAAGGTTTTAAGTATTAGGGTATAGGAAAACTAGGGGTTACCGTATTAGTTTTGAGTGAATTAGGGTTTTTGATATTTTGAAAAACATATTTGATTTTAGGATTTAAGAAAATAGTTTAGAGTCTTATAAAATAATTATGATTTTTAGAAACTGTAAAGAACTAGGGTTTAAAGATTTAAGAAAGCATTTGGAAATTTTGGACAAAAAGTTATGGTTTAGATGAAAATAGTTGAAGGAAAATAATTTATGGTTTTAAAACTTTTAGAAACAGAAGAGAAACAATTTTAGGGTTTCAAGGTTTTGAGAAAGAAGAGAAACAATTTTAGGGTTTAGAAGAAACGTTTTAGGGTTTTTTTAAGGTTTTGGAAACAGAAGAAGCAATTTAGGGTTTTAAGGTTTAGAAGAAATGTTTTAGGGTTTTTAAGGTTTAGAAGAAATGTTTTAGGGTTTTAAGGTTTTGATCAATTTATATGAGGAAACAATTAATTCAATTTGAATAATGAAGCTTCTATAAAGAAATAAATAAAGAAAATAGAGATTCAAACCTCCATTTGTTGGTTCCACAAAAAAAAAATTGCTTTCTGGATGAACAAAGACAAAGGCAAGATTGCTGCCTTTGACGAATTCTTGGTTGCTTGCTTGTTGCTAATCTTCTCTGGTAAAGGTTTTCTGTAATCCAAGTTTAAAAGTCCAAGTTTTGATCCCCTAATTAAAGTCCCGATCCCAAAGTTCCCATCCCTTTTTTCTATCTTTTAAAGTGTTATTTATAGGAAAATTTATATGATTAAGTCTAATTGTTTAAGGAAACTAAAATTAATTAGGAAAAGAAACCGAGACCAAATAGAATTTAGTTTCGAAAAAAAATTTCGTTGAAAAAATTTCGCTGGCAAAAACTTCGAGCGCTGGCCAAAACTGCGAGGATTGGTGCAAAATTGCGAGAGCTGGGTGCGCTTGGCTGGGCGGCCAGCTAATTCGCCACAGGAATTTCCTGCTGTGAAATTGGCCTTGGCCAATTCGACCTTCGGCGACGAAATTTTTTCGTCGCAGATTGTTCCTTCGCCGATTTTTATTTTTATTTTTTATTATTATATTTTTTATTAACTTCACCATTTTTTATTTTTATTAAAAATTATAAATAATAAATACTAAAATAAATATTATTTAATTAAAATACCATAAAAATTATTTTGGACTGTATAAAAAATAACGGACCGGACTGGGTCAAAAATTAAGGGTCTACAGTTTGCCCCCTACTTGAACGATCTGAGACTTCAGTAAAAGACAGTGAAAAGCAATAAGACTTAATTTTTCAGAAATGGTTGAGGTTTTGGGTTCTGGACCCGGTTCGAGTTCTGAACTCAAGGATAATTTTAGGTTTTGGACCTAAGGGTAATTTTTGGTTCTGGATCGGAGCTAAGTCCTAGACTTAAAAGAGATTTTAGTTTCTGGACCAAAGGATAATTTGGGTTCTGGACCCGAGCTAAGTTCTTGACTTAGAAGAGATTTTAGGTTCTAAACCTAAGGAAAATTTGGGTTCTGGACCCAAGCTAAGTTCTGGACTTAAAAGAGATTTTAGGTTCTAGACCTAATGATAATTTGGGTTTTGGACCCGAGCTAAGTTCTGGACTTAAAAGAGATTTTAGGTTCTGGAACTAAGGGTAATTTGGGTTCTAGACCCAAGCTAAGTTCTGGACTTAGAAGAGATTTTAGGTTCTAGACCTAAGGATAATTTGGGTTCTGGACTCGAGCTAAGTTCTGGACTTAAAAGAGATTTTAGGTTCTGGACCTAAGGGTAATTTTGGATTTTGGACCCGAGCTAAGTTCTGGACTTAGAAGAGATTTTAGGTTCTGGACCTAAGGATAATTTGGGTTCTGGACCCGAGCTAAGTTCTGAATTTTAAAGAGATTTTAGGTTCTGGACCTGAGGATAATTTGAGTTCTGGACTCGAGCTAAGTTCTAGACTTAAAAGAGATTTTAGGTTCTGGACCTAAGGGTAATTTGGGTTCTGGACCCGAGCTAAGTTTTGGACTTGAAAGAGATTTTAGGTTCTGGACCTAAAGGTAATTTAGGTTCTGGACCAGAGCTAAGTTCTAGACTTAGAAGAGATTTTAGGTTCTGGACCTAAGGATAATTTGGGTTCTGGACCTGAGCTAAGTTCTGGACTTAAAAGAGATTTTAGATTCTAGACCTAAGGGTAATTTGAATTCTGGACCCCAGCTAAGTTCTGGACTTAAAAGAGATTTTAGGTTCTGGACCTAAGGGTAATTTGGGTTCTAGACCTGAGCTAAGTTCTGGACTTAGAATAGATTTTAGGTTCTGGCCTAAGGATAATTTGGGCTCTGATTGATGTTTTTGTTGTCTAGTTCTTCGCACAAGCACGTATTTCTTCTCTTTACAAAATTACTGGAGCTTTCTCAAGCAATGGGCTTTCCATGCCCCCCTTGATTCAATATCTTCTTTTGATTCTTTATTTCACAGGGTATTTACTGTTCATTTTGACAAAGAATAGACAATAAAAGACAAGAAAGTGCGAAGTGATATGCTCATGTATGCATGATATGCTTGAATAATACTTACAATGGTTACATCGACCCACAGACCGAGGTGATCAGCATAAGTGTTCTCATTGACTCCTTTGAGATGCCTATTCAGGTCTTTCTTCGAAATGACAGGATGCTTCACATTTATGGTTTTTGTCTTCAGGATATTGAAAATATGAGTGGTGGAGACCCTAAGCTTGCAGAGTCAGGGATACATCCATTTCAAACTATGTTTCACCATGTCAGTTGGTAGCTTCTTCATGACCTTGCCAATAATCATTTACTTTTCCCAATGTGTTCTTCGAGGTTAAATGATTTGACATACTTCCCTTAACTTGAAGGCTTTGTAAATTTTTTTTTTTTGAATTTTCAATTTTCAATTTTGATTTTGAAATCAAAAGTTGGCTTTGCCAAATTAATGTCAATGTACCTCAGGACTTGATTTTTCCAAATTAACATATCTATAACATGACAACCCTAGTTACCATACTAAACTCAGGAATTATTTCTATTTAAGCAAGAACTGTTGCACTTCAGATAGGCACATACACATTACTTGGCCAAAGGTCTCATTGAGTTCAAATATTGTCTATCTCATATGCATGCTTATTCAAACTATCTCCACTAATAGACTCTACCTACCAAGAGAGATCAATAGGCCTTTAATAGGCTTGAAATGGGGTCTATAAGGGACTCGGGTTTAAATGAAAGCCATTTTGAGATAAGAGGTGATGTGACACAATGGACAAACCTTCACACTACAAACTGCTTGTTGAAACTTTTGGGACATTGAAAAGATAGAGCTTTGAACATTCTTCTTTCTTTTTGGCATTAACTTGAATCTTGATTGGGATAGTCTTTGCCTTTGCAAAATGTTTGGTACCCAAATTTGTTTCTTTTCTTCTTCTCCCTTTTCTTTCTTTTTATTTTTCTTACTCTTCCCTTTCTTTGAGCATTTTATCATTTTGTCCTTCTTCCTTATAAGACTGTCAAGTACAAAATTTTCAAGAACTAGATAGCCTTTCCCTTTTCTCTGATTTTGATTGAATCTTTGGTTGGGTTAGACAAATTTAAGTAAAACTGTCCTTATAAACCAAATGGAAGCCTTTTGCTGCTTTAGGTAAAAGAGAACTCAGTTGGCTTTCTGAACTGCCTTTTTAGGTTTTATTTCTCTTCTTTTATTTGTTTTTGTTTTTTTGTTGTTTTCTTTTTCTTTTTCTTTTTTCCTTCTTTTTTCTTTTCTTTTCTTTTGTCCTTTTTTCTTTTCTTTTTCTTCTTTTTTTTTTCTCTTCTCTTTTTTTTTTATTTTTTTTGTTTGATTCAAGCTCTAAAAGAGTTGTCTTGCTTGTACTAACTTGGGCTTCCAATAACTGATGAGTGGAGTGACATAAATCTTCTTTAACAGGGATAAATCATTTGTTACTCTGATGTTGTCTTGATATATTGGAGATATTAAGAAAACTTTAACTACCCTTATGGTCTTGAGAACTTTAACTACCCTTATGGTCTTGAGAACTTCAACTATCTTCATGGTATTGAGAACTTCAACTATCTTCATGGTATTCATTTCTTTCTTTGATCTTCTTGTCTCTTCATCTTAGTGATCATAAGACTTGTCAAAAGTATCACAACAGCTCAGGGTAGGTTGTTGGGCTTATAAGTCAATGAAAAGAAAGCTAAAACTTTTATTAAGGCTCAAAGTGACAACTAGGGATTGATATTTAATAGGGTGGACACTAGTTGTTGGCTAACCAAACAATGCCTAGATCTTTTCTCTCTTAAATAGGCAGAGTTCAATTTTGCCTCGAAAGTTTGTCAAAGCATGTTCTAAGAATGACTAGGACCTAGACAATGGTAATTATGTAGGAGCCCTCTCTAAGTAAGCATACACAACTCAATGCTATAGAGCAATTCCCTCACCTAGTAAAGTCATTCGAGTCATGATGCATAAATATATTAATTCATGAATCATCAAGCTAGATTTCTCATCGGTTGAGCACCAAAATGAACAAAGACTAACATAATTTTTTGATGAAAGTAGTTTATTCACATAAACTTAAATTTGAAAAACACGATTGTTCCAATTAAATATTAAAGAAAGTAAAATTAAAAAGCAACATTCAAGCTAAGGAAAGTGTAGACCCTTAATTTTTGACACAGTCCGGTCCAATATATTTTAATAAGTTCAAAATAATTTTTGTGTGGTCCAATATATTTTAATTAGTCCAAGACAATTTTTGTTTCTCTTAATTAAATAATATTTGCTTTAGTATTTAGTTTTTATAATTAATAAAAATAATAAATAATAATAAATAAAAATAAAAATCGGCGATGAAAAATTTCATCGTCAAAAAGGGGTCGACGAAATGGCCAAATCCATTTTGCCAGCAGATTTTTTCTGCGGGCGAAATGGCCGCAGGCAATTCTCGTCCCACAGCCCGCAAGCACCTGTGGCAACTTTTTTTCACAAGCAAAATTTTTCCGCAACAGTTTTTTCACCAACGAAATTTTTTCGATGCAAATTTTTCCAAAACCAAATTCAATTCGGTTTTGGTTTCCTTTTCTTAATTAATGTTAGATTCTGTGAACAATTAAGATTAATAATTAAAATCTTCTATAAATAGGACTAAAAACAACACAAAAGGGGAGAATGGATCGGAGGAATTCTTGAAAAGGAATTGGACTTTAGACAGACTTGGAATTTGGAACTGGCACTTTACAAATTTATCAGACTCTTTAGAAGAGAGGAGGCAAGCAACCAATCAAGCTATCGAAGGCAGTAACCTTGCCTTTGACCTTGTTCATCCAAGAAGCAATTTTTGGTGGAACCAACGAACGAAAGTTTGAATTCTTAATTTCTTTTTGTTTCTTACAGTAGCTTTGTTCTTTATTTGATTCATAAGATTATACACTCAAAACTTCAATCTTTGAAGATGTAATAACTTGATCTTTGTTTCTAGAAACCTTAAGTGATTTCCTCTATTTCTAAATACCTTAAAAATCTTAATTTGTTTCTTTGTTTTCCAAAAACCTTAAATCGTACGTTAAAAATCTTAATTCTTTTCTTTGTTTTCCAAAAACCTTAAATCATTCAACCTGTTTATTCAAAACTTTAAAACCCTAAATTGATCCTTTTATTTCTAAAAACCCTAAAAAAATACTTTTCTGTTTCTAAAAACCTTAAATCGTTTTGCTTATTTTCAAAAATTTTACAAAAACTCTAGACTATTTTATTCAGTCCTAAAACCAAACATATTTTCCGAAACACTAAAAACCCTAATTCCCTCAAAACCAAAACTATAAACCCTAGTTTTCCTAAACCCTAAACCTAATCCTTAAAACCTTATAAACCTAAACATTCAAATCCAATATAGAAAAACCAAAATAACAATCTGTTATCAAACATATTTATTTTAAATCACGGTAGCATTATTTTCATAAAACCTCCAAAACCCTAAATCTTTAAAGTAGCATTATTCATCTAAAAAATAATATTAGTTACTCAAAATTCCAAAACCCTTTTTTCTATCTTTTAAAGTGTTATTTATAGGAAAATTTATATGATTAAGTCTAATTGTTTAAGGAAACTAAAATTAATTAGGAAAAGAAACCAAAACCAAATAGAATTTGGTTTCAAAAAAAATTGCGTTAGAAAAATTTTGCTAGCGAAAACTGTGAGCGTTGGCTAAAACTGCAAGGATTGGTGCAAAATTGTGAGAGCTGGGCACGCTTGGCTTGGCGGCCAGCCAATTTCGCTGTAGGAATTTCCTGCGGGTGAAATGGCCTTGGCCAATTTCGCCGCAGGAATTTCCTGCGCGAGAATTGGCCTTGCCCAATTGGACTTTCGGCGACGAAATTTTTTCATCGCCGATTGTTCTGTCGCCGATTTTTATTTTTATTTTTATTTTATATTATTATATTTTTTATTAACTTCACCATTTTTTATTATTATTAAAAATTTTAAATAATAATACTAAAATAAATATTATTTTATTAAAATACCATAAAAATTATTTTGGACTATATAAAAAATAACATACCGGACTAGGTCAAAAATTAAGAGTCTACATTGTGGTAGATTGTTAGCAAAAGTATGTTACCCTAAGAACCTGTAATGGTAGGATTGTGATGGTATCTAGTGAGCAGAGACATCTTTCATCCATGTTTGTTTCAGCTAGGAGGATGATTCAAAAAGGATGTGAAGCTTATCTTGCTCATGTTGTAGATAACAGAGTAGTGGGTTCCTGTAGACCCTTAATTTTGACCCCAATTTGATACGGTCCTGATTAAAGGATGTCAAAATAAATTTGATCCGATTTACAACTTCTAATAAGTCGGTCCGATTTTAAAAGTCACAAACTCAACTACAAAACCCTAAACTAAGTTTTTTTAGATGGTCCGGTCCAAAAAATTAAAAATGCAAATTTAGTTCAAGTTAGGATGGCCCAGGTGATATGAGCCTTGGCTCATGTCGACCTGGATGCCCCAGGTCGACATGACTTTGGTCCATGTCGATCTGGTTGCCCAGATCGACGTGGCTTCAATTGTTTTTTTTTTAAAATTAGTTTTCAAATTGAATTAAAATTTGTTTTAAGGAAGGATTAATATTAGGGTTAGGGATTCTGAGTGAGGTTTTTGCCTATAAATAATAACATTTTAGACTTTAACAAGGGTCAGCAATTAGATTTAGAGGAGTAAAACAGCAAGGCAGAAAACAACAAAAATAAATTATCAACAATCGAGGAGTAAACAACCAACATTTATAAACCAACAAAGGCAGTGATCACTATCTTTGATCTTTGCTCGACCAGAAATAAATATTGATGTAGGCAGTATTTTGGAGTCAATAAACAATTCGGTGGAACCTTCAATGCAGGTTTTGTGTCTTAATCCTGAATTTGCTTAAACATTCAATTGTTAATGACTGCAACAGTCCCTTCTTTTGTAATTTATTGACAACCTAGGATAAAGGCTTTCCCAATTATAAAAATGGTTTCCTACCCCCTTGGCCAGTTGCATCGACATTAACTGCCTTTTGTGTGCCTTGTTTTCCATATTGGTAGTTCCCTTTTTCATTTCTTCTTGTAGAAAATTGGTTCTTCTCCCTTTCTCACTCTTCAATTTGTAAACCAGCTTGAAGAAGATCCTTTAAATCTTTGATGAGAGTGTGGGACATCCTTTCACATAGACTAGGCAACACTCCTCTTACAATCATCCTAATATGATATGATTTATTAGGCCTTTTCTTGAGCAAAGCTGCCTTCACCTCTTTACATAGTCGGTAAAGTTTTCATTCTATCTTTGCCTAATAGATTCGACTTCCATCAAGGTGACCTCCAATTCAACATTGTACCAATATTGTTGGATGAAGGCCTTGTATAAAAAATCCCAGCTTTTCTAAGTGCTATCTTCCAAGGTGTTGAACTAATTTTGCATGAACGGATCTAATGAAAGCATGAAGTACCTTAGAGTTTGAGCCTTAGTAGCTCGAGCAGACTGCATATCTATGATATACTGATTCACATGAAGATGAGGGTTGCCAGTTCCATCGCCAGTTCCATCGAACTTAGCAAAAGATGGCATCTTGAATTTATAAGGGACCTCATCATCCTATTCAAACAACTTGTCCACTTTTGACATCTCTTTGGTTTTCAACTTCTTCTTAAACTTCTTCTTCAAGTTAGCAAATCATCTTCTCTACATTAGAAGTCTCGGTCTTTTCAATAGTTGCCTTCTCCGCGACTTTTGACTCCTTATTTTAAGGATCTTGAAAGTACTAAGTCCAGTATTCATCATCATCTAAAATTATCTTGTCATTAACTAAGGCTACCTCACCAACCTTATCCTTCCCTTTGTCTTTCTTAGTACTAGTAGATGCTTTAGCAGCATTCCCAAACATTGTATCCATTTGGCTTCTAACGGTCTCAGCCAGCCCCCCTTTAGCTCTTCCATCTTGGTTTTGACTGCATTGTCTATCATCCTCTGAATTTATTCAGCTTTCATTGCTCTTGGTGAGAAGCTAACTGAGTTGTTGCTTGATTCTATGTCACTGCATAGGTTGGGTTGTCATAGACTCTTAAACTACTGTACTCCAGGGTTGTGAGCCAGAAATGATTGATGATATGAGATGCAATAAATGTATACATGTATGCATGGATGCATAAGTAACAAACAAACTAAACAATTCAACACAGCAGGAATGAACCTTCCAATGTTATAACTTCCACATGCGAATGGTGAGTCTTTTTTCCTAGGTGTATAGTCAACAAAATATCAACATGGGATATCCTGTTTTTAAACAATTCTCTCAAATAGTTTCACCAATAATTGTATTTTTAAACTTAGAAGTCAGTCCATGATAACTCCCATTAATTAGGACTTAATCCATTGTGTCTACAAAGACATCTTTTATGCTATATTGGATTAAAACTAAATTAAAAGGCTTATCATAAATAGATTTCCCCATTTAAAAAAGCAACCAATGATTCATGCCACAAACAAGCCCATGATTAATAAGTCTTAGTGTGAACTAGGCCCACAATTAATTTTTTAAATATTCCATAATTGACCTAATTAGTTGTAAGCCCATTTAACAAAAGATTTGATAAAAAATGATTTTGTTTCAAAGCCCATTGAAAAGGTTTGCTTACAATAATTTTGTTTCAAAGCCAATTGAAAATAAATTTTAGGCTTTGAGCTTGGGTCATTAGGTGAAAAATATTTTTGTTTTAAAACCCATTGAGAAAAGATTTGTTTGAAAATAGATTTGGGCTTTGAACTTGGGCCATAAGGTAGAAAGAATATTTGACTCATCTTGGAAAAAGGTTTTATGTACAAAGACCATCTTCAAAAGTTTTTGAAAATAACTTTGGTCTTTAAAAAAATAAAATTATTTTGGGCTTATAATGTAATTAGGTCATATTATGAAAGAAAAAACCAAGTAGGCCATGATCCAAACTAAGATATATCAACCATAGTCAAACAACAAGCATTGGGGTAAAAACCTAAGGAAAGTAACTAGGCCAACTACATGGGCTTTAGTCTTTGGGCTGAAAAGCTTAGGTTCCCATAGTAAGTATATACCAAATGGTACGAAGCTATAAGTGATTATGCTATGCTCGATCTCCATACCTTGAGTAAAAGTATGGTATCCATTACATAACACAATACGGTTTATATGTGCATCCTAACTCACACACACAATGTAAACTAAAATGATGCAATGGATAATATCATAATAAGAAAATATAAAATATTATAAAGACTAAAGGAATCAACTTCTCTTATCCCTAGTGGAGTCGCCACTATGAGCGGAGATTTTTGCCTCCACTGCCGGTGAAATTATTCTTATGACTTTGGTACTGTTGGGCTCAGGGCCCTAGAGAACACGAGCCTAAACATGGAGAAAATGGAGCCGCCACTCGGATAGGCCAGAAAAAGAAAGGGGTGGATGATTCGATTCGTAAGGAATTCCTAACCCCCTAATGGGTTCAGAAAGTTGGGTACGTGTGGGGAAGGTGAGAATGACCCAACACCCCCACAATGACAGTTCATTAGAACCAACTTTCTTTTTAGGTCTAAATATTACAAAATTATTAATCATTATGATATAATCCATACTACATGTGATAATTAAAATAAAATCATCATTGTTTTAATAATCAAAATAATGTTCAAACAAAGCAAATAAATGGACACCCATTCGAGGTTGGAATCATGTCCTTACATCACCCAATATCTAAAACTAAATAAGATACCGACCAAAAGGTGGAAACGTATCCTTTACATTGGTCCCAAAACTTGAAATAATTTAGATTACATGAAATTTAACTAATGAGTTACCCAGAAAGTGGAAACATACCTCTCACAATTTTAAAAGTAAGACGAACAAATAAAAGAATATTTAATCATTCAATATAAAAAAAGCAAACCATCCATAAAATAAAATAAACCATTCATCATTAACATATAACAAATCACATAATCAAATTAATAATTAAAATTAGAATTCAATCCATTAAATAAACAAGATCAAGGTTTAAGGAATTAGGGTTTGGAAACTAGATTTTGGATAGGGTTTATGAAATTTTGGGTTACTGTGAAACTAGGGTTTAAGCTATTGGAATTTGGGTTTGGACCTGGATTTGAGGTACTAGGGTTATTGGATTTTGGTTTAAGAAATTAGGGTTATGGTTTTTCGGCTTTGAGGAATTAAGGTTTTGAGGAATTTAGAGTTTGAGAAAAATAATTTAGGGTTTCTGGAAAAACAATTTAGGATTTTGGGATTTAAGGTTTAAAAATTAATTTTTGGGGGTTACTGGATAATTAGAAAATAGATTAAGATTTATGAAAGCAATTTTGAATTTTAGAATTTAAGAAAATAATTTTAGGGTTTTGGTAATTGCAAAACAGTTTTAGGGTTTTAGAAAATATAAGAAAAATTAGGGTTTGGGTCTTGAAGATTACTGGAGCTAGGGTTTGGAAACTTGGTTATTGGATCAAGTTCAGGAATTAAACGATTGGATACTTAGGTTTAGGGTTTCTAGAATTGGAGTTTACGAATAAGGGTTTTAGGAAGCTAGGGTTTTGGATAGTTTTGGGCTTTTAGAGTTTGAAAATTGTTTTAGGGTTTTAAATATTAAGGAAAACAATTAGGGTTTTATTGATTGAAAATAGATTAGGGTTTTGTAAATGGTGAAATATATTAGGGGTTAAGATTCATCAACTTAAGCTGGATCAAGATATCAATTAAAATATTATATTAATTAAAGTGTTCAAAGAAAAAGGAAAACCCAAATATTACATGCTCAAATAGATTATCAAACCAAAAGATGAAACAATTTTAAATATGAACAAGTTAATATCAAAGCTTAAACCTCCGTTGTTGGTTCCACCAAAATTTGATTCTAGTTGAACAATAGCAAAGATAGTGTGGCTGCCTTTGATGGATTGTTTATTGATGAATGTCCATGGTTGTTGCTTGATTCTTTTTGATGGTTGGCCTGTTGCTTGTTGCTTATTGCTTCTAATTAATAATTATTGACCCTTTGTTTGCCTTTTAAACAATAAATTTATAAGCAATTCATAGTTAACCCTAAACCTAATTAACTGGATCCGTGTTTAAAAATGAATCTTATCTAAACCAGGAATCAAGTGGCAAAAACTAAAAAAATACCTAGGTTCATGTTGATCCGGAGTGCCAGGTCGACACGAGGCCTTGCTCATGTTGACCTGGTTGCCCAAGTCGACATGAGAAAAGGCTTAAACTACCTAGGCTCTTTTCGACTCTAAGTTATGTTGTATTTTTAATATTTGGACCGTAAACTCATAATTTGGGTCAAATCAACTTGATTTAGGGTTTTATAATTGAATTTATGCCTTTTTAAACCAAACCAACTTATTTTAAAATTATAAACTAACTTTAAATCTTTTAAAGTTAGATCAGATTTATTTTGGCTATCTTTAATTAGGACCATACCAAATTGGGGTCAAAATTAAGGGTCTACACCATGGCATGTAGGAATGGTTGGTCCAACTTGACATTTTGAAAACACTTTAATGCATTAATTTGAGACCAAGATATTTGTTCCCAATGTGTAACTTTAATGGTCTTATATAAATCTTTGATTTTCTTTAAATTTAATTCAGACATCGATTTGGTTTGAAGAGAATTGAGGTTGTCTGAATCAATTGTACAAAATATTCCTCGAGTTGAAGAAAAGTTGAAGCTATTTTGAATTAATTGTGCAAGGGATGAACAAATGGTTTAAACCTATCATGAATGAATAATGGCAGTCAATTTATATAAGCTTTGGCTTGTAGACCTATGTGCACAAGTAATGGGCAGTAGTCTGAAACAAAGAAGTGCAAGGAAAGGAGTTTAGGCAAGGCGGCAGTTGGAATACCAAATATATTAGGGTTTTGTAAACTTTTATCCATGACAAATCCAAATTTGGATTCATCATGGACATTTTGTGTACATATATGTTATATTAAAAAATAATATATAAAAGTAAAAAAAATTAAAAAGTCAAAGTTACAAAAACTTGTTATTATTATTATTATTATTGTTATTTTCACAATTAATACAAGCTTTTTATTTAAATTTGATACAAGCACATCATTGTGAAGATGGAGGAAGTCCATAATCAAATAAAGCCATGAGAAAGACTGTCACATCCGCCCACTGTATTTATGTCTAGTAGTCATGTGCACAGCAAGAGAAAGGATCTGGAGAAGTCATCTCTGATGGCGATTCCTAGAGAAGGTCGCAGGACCAAAGGGACTTAATTGTAAAAATGCAAAGTTTTGGGGAGGTAACTGTAATTTTTAAAAGTTGTACTGGAGGTTCTTAATAGTGCACGTAACAGATTTCAAAAATGGAGAGTAGAAAAAAATCGGGTCGCAACGACGTTCAACAGTTTTTCCAGGAAACGCCTCGTTAGAGAGAAACAAAGACATGTAGACTAGGGGCATTTTAGTCATTTTAATTAAAATTTATACATGAATCCAAAGTAGAAAATAAATACACGAGTGCATAGAGGACATCGAGGGGTTGAATATGAAATGATCGACAGTAGAAACGGAGTCCGGGCAAAACCCGAGCAAAGAAAGGACTTAAAGGGAATTTTGTAAAAAGTTGAGGGCTTATTGGTAATTTTTCAAAATGACTTGAAAACCTAAAATAGATCTTAAAAATAGGAAGTAGAGGTTGAGAGGATCAAAACCATATGTAGTTTCCCTCGTGGAACTGTACGGTTTAAAAGTTACAATCAATTAATCGCCGGAGGGTATTTTGGTCTTTTCACACCCTAGAACATAAAATTTCAACACAAGGAGGTTGGGGGGCCAAAATATAATTAAAAGAAAGTTCAAGGGCTTGGATTTTAAATAAATAAAAGAAAGAGACAAATGGACTAATGGAAATTAGCCATTTAGCCTTTATAAAAAGAAAAAAAGAAAAAGAGGTGGACAAATGGCCCTAAGGCATTTATCCAACCCAAAAGTGAGCATCATTTCTCCTATATATATATCATAGTAAGAAGAACAAAACCTCTCTCTCTCACCTCCAAACCGTCGGCCACCATAGGAAAAACACCAAAGAAATTCCAAATTTTATCAAGTTTGATTCAAGTTCAAGGTGAGTTTTAAGGTTTTAAAGCATGTAGATTACAATTCTAGTATCAATTTTAAGTATTCATATATCTATTGGAAGATTGGAAATTAGGGTTCTTATGGTAGATTTGGGAAAATTTTAAGTAGTGATGATATTGATTAATTAAATGGAAGAATCAAGGTTTCAAAGGTTTAATAAGGTTAGATTAGGATTTAGTTTGAAAAGAAATGGAAGGGTAGTGTATGTTTTAAATTTCTAAGATTTATGTTTAAGGTTGTATTCTTGAATTTCTTGAAGGAGAAACAATGATTAAGGAAGGATAAGAAGGAAAAAGCAAAGGGGAATTCAAAAGAACAAGGTTTGGTACTTTACCATAAAAGAAATTTTATTTTTCTTACAAACTTTGGTTTATGGAAATTTTGATGTTGATGCTTAAATGTATTGATTGAGTTTAAATTAAATGTTAGAGTTATGTTCTTGGTTTCTTATGGCAATTGAGTTAGTTAAATTAAATTTAAACCAAGTGTTTTGAGAAAAATTTTGGCAAGTTGATTTGGTGAACTTTAATTAGTTGATTTAAGTTAAACATGCAAAAGTTGTCAAAGGGAAGTGTTTGAATCTTCACTTTATCATTAAAGAAGCCTTCATATTGATTTGAAAAAGAAAATTATACTATCCCATGTATTTCATATGTTTGGGTCGAAATGGTTCCAAAATGGCATATTTCTGGACTCTTTTTGTGGCAGCTGTTTGAGGTAGCAAATGAATGAATTGATCAACGAAATTTTACGTGTAATTAGTCAACATATAAAATAAGTTTTCTGTAAAATTTCAACCAAAAATAAGATCATTTACCTGGTCAAATGCATGACTGAAGTGGACTGAAATTTTGACGAAAACCCAGATTTTACTATTCATTTGGTAATGCCATTTTGCGTTGCCGATTTTACGTGCCGCGACACTATTCATTTGGTCAATTTGTGACATTTTGAGGAATGCTTTGAAATGTTTGATATGTTTATTGTGAATGTTAAATATGTGAAAAAGAGTAATGGTTTGACTAAAGAATGTGGTACGCGGCGTAAATGGCAAAGCGAGACGAGAATTAAAATGATTTCTCGAGTCATTCTAAAATGAAGTTTGAGACTTAAATTGAATCATTTTAACCTTTATGCTCTACTGGGTAGTTGGGAGTGGTAGATAAGGGTATGGTGCACTATACTAACTTATGCAGTACTGCTTGATATTGTGATTGAATTGTTATGATCTGAAATCAATGGTGAGGGCCATTGGTTATAACCAGGATGGTGAGGGCCATTCCTGCGATTTGATATCGGTGGTGAGGGCCACCTATGTTACAGTGGTGAGGGCCACTGCCTTATCGCTATGGTTCCCTATACACCAGTAGAGCCAAAGTGGTGTTTTGTTTTTAAACTACGTAATGCAAAATAAGTTCGAATTATGGTTTTTACATTTGTTGAAAGCGTATTTCCACTGAATGTACAATAACATCCATTGGTTTAATGTTGGTTGATTTTTGATTCAATTATTTCCTTTTTATTTCAAATGCTTTCATGTTTTACTTTTATTTCCATTGGTAAAGTATCCACTGAGCGACATTGCTCAGCGACTTAAGTTTTCCTTGACTCGAAGGTTCGGAGCAGTAGCTAACATCTTGGGAAGCGACGACCAGACCCACAACATCTCAGGGTAGATCTCTTAGTTTCTATTATGAGTTAGCTAGTCGTGGCATGTATATGTATATATAAGATTGAGAATTATTATGTTATACTGTACGTTGGTAGTATGTAATAATAATAAACCTCTACTTTAGGTTGTGTTAGAAGTGTGAACTCTTCTTGCAGGTGTGTAGTTGAGGTTATAAGGTGGATTCATTGGGAGTGTATTGAAACTGATTGTGTTCATTTTAGTTTGTGTAAAAATGTTTTCAAAAATAAAAAAAACCAGTTTTGTCGACACTTGGGACCCAATTTCTAGGCGAACCTCTGGCAAAATTTCTGTAAAAACTGGAACTAAAATTTGACTAAGTAAATTTGGTAGCAACATTAGGTTAGTGCGGCACCTCTACTCGGCTTACACACGTAGGTCGGGAAGGGGTGTTACAATTTTTGGTATCAAAGTCAGGTTTAGCCGTTCCTGGATGGTTAACCATAGGAAAGTATGTGCCAATTAGGATACAGAGGAAAGGTAAACGGAGTGAGATAGAAAGATATCAGGTAGAAAGAGGTTAATGCAATGAGTGAATATGATTAACACGAAACAGTAAGCCCTGTACTAGATAGAAATTGAGAAATATATGACAATTGGAATAGACGGTCAGTAAGAAATGATAGAAAATAGACCGAAAGGTGCATATATATATACAAATACATAGTATGATAGAAAGAAATTAGATAGTGGCAGACATTCAGAAGGTTGAAAAGAATGAAGAGTAAGTTAAGAATAGAAACCAAAAATTTATATGAGCAAGATAAATACACATAAGGGCAAAAACAAGTATGTTAAAGACCAAAATATATGCAATAAAGGTTAAGGCAATTATGAGAGGTAAGTAGTAAAAGCACCGAAAGAATAATAACGAATAGAATACCGACCATAATACAAGAGTCTAAAATTGAAAGAGTGAAGAATAATAGTACGGCAAGAAAAAAAAATCATAGAAAATAAAATTGAGAACTAAGAAAAGGAAGCAAAACTAGGTAGATTCTCCAGGATTAATGCTTTACCTGGTTGAAATCATGTGTTCCTTATATAATGAACTATTTAAACTTGTGTTGGAAATGTTTGGTAATGTGTTCTGACAACTTGAGAATTTTTTTTGTGCCTATGTGTGCATTGATATGAATGTGATTCAATCATGTTAAATGAGTTTGATTACTATGCCAATATTATGTGATTGACTTATTATGGGAATGTTATGGTTGCTGAATTGAAAATAAAGCTATGAATGATTGGACCCGCAAATCAATGTACATGTGATATATCATAAATTGTACAAAGCATATCCATGTGAGACATACCGAACACGGTGCATATAATATCTATACTTATGTGAGACATACTGAGTACTATATAGACAATATTTAAATGTCTTCACATAAAACGTAACATATACTGTACAAACAGAAAGACATATCATACATACATAAAGACGTGTTAAATAATACATATGCAGAAAGAGAATAAAGAGATGAAACAGTGGAAAGCCTGATACTTGAAAAATATAAGGCTCATAAAGTATAGCACTGGGGAAATAAATAATATGACAGTATGAGTGAATAAAAATGCCAATGAGCCCGTATATGCCACTGAGCATTGTGAATGAGCCAAGAAATGGTTCGAGATATGATATGGTGACATCCATGCAGATGTAAATACATATGAAACATATGGCAATCCGTGCATATAGAAAGCAGGAAAGAATGAAGGAAAGAGAATAAAATATTAGAAAGATATGCTTACCTTGGTAATTCATATTGAAACAGAGTTGGGAAGAGTGTATTTATATGGCATTAACATTTATACTCAATGGTGAGGGCCATTGGGGCCAGTGGTGAGGGCCACTGGTTTGATATTTATCTGGCACCGATATATATACTCAGTGGTGAGGGCCACTGAGGCCAATGGTGAGGGCCATTGGTTGATTATAGAGTGGTGAGGGCCACTCCTGTGATATGAAAATGGTGGTGAGGGCCACCTGTGCCATGGAAATGAAACGGTGGTGAGGGCCACCCGTGCCATGCTGGTTCCATATGGTATTGCCTCATCCCACTTTGATTCTACTGTTATTACCTTGAGGAGCTAAGTAAGAAAAATATGTGATAATATACAAATGAAACAAAAAAAAAGTATATATGAAAATAAACAGAAAGTGAATTGAAACATATTTGAAAAAGAAAGAAAAGAAAGAGTTTGAAATGTAATAAAAAAGGAAAGATGTTCTCACCTTATGTTGGGATCGGCCGTAACCAACATAGAGCGAGACACGTAATGAAATAAATAGTACTTCGAGAATAATGGTATCATGGACTGATCACCCATGAGCTATTATTCGAGATGTATATATGACAACACAAGGAAAGTTAGATGAGCCAATACTTAAGGAATGCCACCACACTGCACGAATATACATAGGACATACAAATTCAGTAAGAAGTAAATAAAGAATAACCACAATGCAAAGAGAAGGAAGCTTAGAAATGAATATAGCAGAGAATGAAATTTGTACAAGAAAGAATGGAAAAGAATAAATTTAAATCAAAGTTAAAGAAAACATAAGTGAATAATAATAACGCTTCGAATGGGAAATCGTGACAAAAGTCAAAGCATGTTGAACCACATAATAGTCTATTGGACAATCTTGTAGAATAATAAACAGCAAGTGAGCAGAGATGGGAAGAAAATAGAATACAGAAGGTAAAACATGTTGAATCTTAAAATAGTTAATCCCAGTAAATGAATAAGTGTCAAAATAAGGCAATGCGTAAACAATATAGAGAGATGACAGAGAGCAATCAAGTGAATAAGGTGAAAGAGTGGCAAAAGCAATAGACAGGAGTTAAAGAACATCAAGTATATAGAATGAGTAAGCTTCGGGGTGAAGCTTAAATTAAGGGGGATAGAATTGTAACATCTCGAATCCCAGATTGGTAAGAAACAGACATAGAGGATATGATTTAGGCTTAGAACAAAGGAGTTTAGAACATGACCTATAACTTGAGCTTGAATTTCATCCAAGTTAATGATAGAATTAGAGAGTTTTAAAGAAGACTTAATTGTTTATTTGTGTCTTAGCTAGATGTATAACTTGAAATTACTCGATTTGGAGTTGTAAAGAATATGATATGATGGATTTAGTAGACAATGTGCAAGCTGCCTCAGGACAGCATAGTAGGCTTGAATTCGAGGGACCGTCAAAAATCAGATATAGCTCGGATCTACCTGAAATTTCGGATGTCTAGTTTCAGTGGGCATAAGAATTACTTAATTTGGAGTTGTGAGTAAAAAGATATTAATAAAGAAAGACAGCAAGGTCAGGAAGGGATTTCAAAAGGACCTAAGTGAAAATTTCTCAAAAGTTAGGGGCAACTATGTAAACTTAAAAATTAAGTGTCGGAAGTTCTTAATAGTGCCCATATCCAACTCCAGAAGAATATTTTCGAGATTAATCGGGTCATAACCATGGGTTTCAATTTTTCTCCGAAAACGCACAGTTTAAAAGTTACAATCGATTAATCGCTGGAGGGTATTTTGATATTTTCACACCCTAGACTATAAAATTACAGCACAAGAAAGTTTAGGGGGTCAAAATATGAATAAAAGGAAGCCTAATGGCTTGCCAAATAAACAAATAAAAGAAGAAGGTAAGTGGACCAATTAAAAGTGGCCATTTTTGCTATAAGGTGTACCAATTGGAAGTCAACATCTATACCAACATATTTTCACCACTTATGGCTGCCATTTGGATAAAAATAAGCTAAAGAAATAAAATAAAAGCCCTCTCTTACATGGTGAACTCTTCCAAACCATAAGAGAAGGAAGAAGGAGGTGATTTTTCCAAAGTTTAAGGCTTTTGGTTGAAGATTTTGGTGACAAACAAGATTATAAGGTAAGAGAAACCTATCTCTAGTTTTAATTTCATGGATTAATGGTTAATTTAAGAGATTGAAATTAGGGTTCATGTAGCTAGATTTGGATAAAATTCAAGAAATAATTATTTGAAGGATTTGATGAAAGAAATAATGGTTTTTAGGTTAGAGGAGATTAGATTGAGGAAAATTGGCAAGAAATGAATTGGTAGCTTAAGTTTTCAAACCATAGGATGTATGTTTAAAGTGTGTATGCTGGAATTCTTGTAGGAAATCAAGAAAAGCTAAAGGAAAAAGAAGAAAAAGATCAAAGATGAGCTAAGGAAAGCAAAGGGGAAAATGGTTTGGTACTTTAACCTTCTTGAATTAGTGATCTCTATTGCCTTTGCATTTGGATGTGTAATTGCTATAATTGTTCATGTGCTTGAGTTGTGGTGGTTATGTGGTTGAGATTGATAATGATATAGAAGTGTTTGTTGTGTATTGATTGATTTTGGGGTTGAGGTTATAAGGGAGGTAAATATGGGAGTGCTATGTTGTGTTGTTTTGTTCCAGCCAGCCATGTGTCCTGCATTTTTCTGGAACTTCAACCGAAATTTAGACTAGCAAAATGATAGAAATAGAACTTGAAAAATCAGACTTAATCGTTCTCCATTAAGTCAGTAAACCATAGGCTTTGGAACCAACTCATTTAAATGTGTGGAATGAAAGTTATGATCAAAATGATACCAGGCATACAAACTGAAAAACTGAGATTCCTCAGTCAGTAACCTGTGAATTGGGACTACGTTTAGGTGACCTTAATGACACATTTAGAAGCTGTGAAAAAATACTTAAATGTACCATTATGTGTTAGGAAACCATATAATTTGGAATTTCCTAAATCCCACTTGTAGATAAAAAGATATGATCAAAAGAGTATAACTCATGTACACTGGAATTGTGAAACCGGACAGACTGAGATTTGTGCCTTGAGCCCAGGTTTTGGTCCATTTACCTCAGGAATTAGATGTTTTGATAAAATATATAAATGAACCCTTGTATGTTGGTGAATCATAGGAGTTGGATTCATCTCGATTGGACTTAAAATGTAGAAGTTACACACGAATGAGCAAACCATGCCCAGGCAGACCCTAGCAGACTGCAGGGCTGAATTAGAAATTGTACCAAAAATCACGCGTTGCCTGTTTTAAGCTGAAAGTTTTACTGAATATATCCTTATGTGTCTAGTATAATTTAAGATAATAATTGTCGCAATCCGAGTTGCGTAGGTAAAGTTATAAATGAAATAGTACGCATTGCGCAGACTTGAGTAACCAATTGGCCAGGGAAGAGTTCAAGGAGTCATCAAGAATTATGTGTAACAAATTTAAATCTAGAAATTTAACCATAAGGACTCATATGAGTCTAGTTAGAGTGAAAACAAGAATGTTTACATTCAGATTAGTAGAACAAAAGTTATTGGGGAAATAAGATAACAAGGTACATAAGAAACTAAATGCTAGAATTCACTGTTCATTTGGTAAGAAATAAATGAGGTATAATTGAGATAAAATATTTGTTTGGAATGAAATAAATTATCAAAAATATGCTCTTGAAAGCTTGACCAATTAAGAACAAGATAGCATTTTTCATTTTTTGAAAATCACATCCCAATTGTGTTTTACTTAGATTTTAAAGCCCAACGAGGGATTTTTGCAGTATTGTAAAACCCAGTGTGGCCTAAAAAGTGTAGTCTGGCCCAAAGGCCCGGAATGAAAACTTTGAACTACAAATTAGTTCTATTGAGCTGATTTAGGATAAAAATAGTCAGATTCTTAATCACTGGTGCCATATCTGTAACATTGTGTGGCTTGCATCTAATTTCTACTTAACGGTTAAAGTAACCACTAAGCTATATGCTTAGTGAGTTTAGTTTTCTAAACTCGTAGGTTATGAAGTCCAAGCTGACAAATGGGAAGCTACAAAGGAGCACCAGAGTGCACAACAGGAGGCAAAGTGAGGAGCAAAGCAAAGTTTAGCTTGGCATGTACTGTTAAGTACTTTCAAAATGTAATTATAACAATTAAAGAAATGTGTAAATTATTATTATTTGTAATAAAAAGGAAAAAAAGTTTATTTAGTGCATGTTCTGTATACCATGTTGCATATACTGTAGCACACTTGGCTCGGTTGGAAATAGTCGGGTTAAGGGGTGTTACAAAGACATTGCCTATTGGAGGAGGGGGCATATCATCCATCCAACGTCCATTCGAGGAGGAAGAACCCAAACCTCTATTGCCCTAGGAGTTGGTTCTGTAATAGTCATCACTTGAAAAGGGAAGAGGCATATCATGGATAACAGTTTAGGGCCCCCTTGATGAAGAAGCATTTGGATCCCTCATGCCCTAAAACTAGAAGTTTTGATAGTTCTGCGCCTCTTGCTGGTATAATCCCTCAAAATGGGCATTATGTTGATGATTGGAAGCTAACTTTTCCTGCAGCTTTCTATTCTGCTCTTTAAGCATTCGTTGTGAGCTAGACAAGGAAAGGGCAAGTCCATACATTTTCATGTATACATTCAACATATATCATTATGAAACAGGGTGATAGATAAGGTAATTCAGATGCAATCACTACGGATAAGATGGCATATCTAGATAAAAAAGTACAAATAGAGAAAACTGCTGCTTTATCAGAGTATCATACAGAGGAACAACTCCATGGCTAGGGGAACTAGCAGCCTATAATAATCATAAAGATAGTCAGAACAAATTAAAAAGAAAATGGTTGTAAAGGCCAAAAGGATAATTGCTTACCTGAGAAGTGCCAGCCCCTGAATTGCCACGAGAATGAGAAGAAGGCTCACCCTCCACATCCTCATTTTCATCTTCTTCTTCATACTATTCTTCTTCTCCTTCCTCCACCTATATTTCTTCTTCTTCATCTCCGGGAAACCCGCAAACACCAGCATGTGACACTTCAAAATTTAACAGCTGATCCTAGATAAATTGGGCATATGGAAAATCCAGTGAAAGTAGGAAGTCACCAATATCAAAGACATTGTGGGCATGACTCCAATAAGGCTCTGATATAGATATAGTGTTCAGTATATATTATGGAATATTAGCCGGTACTCTCCGTTGGTTAGGTCCTAGGAACCAGTTATGTACCTTTCACCAAGGAACTAGCCACTAGAAACTAGATTAGCAATAATCTGACAAGAATCTTGCAAGGGCAGTGTGTCGGTCATGCATCCAATCCAGCTGTTTCTTTCTTTAAATCTCCACCAAGCCACATTCACCTGTAGAAAAGTAAACAGGTAAGTTATTTTGCTCATGAATTTTGATATTAATATTAACATTTTTTCTTACTTGGTCCCAAGTTAGGTGACTCACGTGGTAGTGGTGAGTGTGTACATGGTGACTTTCAGTGTAACACCCCTTCCCGACTTATGAATAAGCCGAGGAGGAATGCTACATCGGGATACGAGTTCTGGTTATGTCAGCTTACTTAATGTTCCTTATAAAAATTTTCCAAAAATTTTGATGGAGTCTCCCTTAAAATTCTAGGTCCCAAGTGTCGACAAAATTGATTTTTCTTATTTTTGAAAAACATTTTGTTTCACAATTCAACTCAAGCACACTCCAAATAATCCACCCTTATAACCTCAACTACAATCCTGCAAGAAGAATTCACACTGCTATATTCACAACTCAACTCAATTTAAAACCATACAGTTATTATACATTACTAGATTTATATGCTACGTCAAGTTATCTCTTTGTATTGTTCAAATAAGTACATGCCAGTTTCTAATACCAAAATACAAAATGAAGAGCACCACCTAAGTTTGTTGATGACCGACAGATCGTAGGATTTCTCTGCTCGCTACTGGTTCCTTGCTAATAACCTACGAGTTTAGAAAAAACTAAACTCGCTAAGCATTGCTTAGTGGGAACTTTAACTAATTACGGAAAATAAATAATAAAAGCATAATGCACTTTTAAAAGCAATGAGTCATATTAAAAAATAATATCACAGTAAAAACAATCCATACATGTCATATATTCAGTTATTATCATTTTATCAGTTCACTCCACAAAGGTAATTTGGTAGACTAACGTATGGTAAGGAACTAACTGAAACAACTGTGTATATATTCTGTGGCCCTAAAAAATTGCGGACCAAGCCCTGTGGAATCTGTGGCCGAAACCCTCGGACCGGAGTCCTATATAACTCGGGCGATTGCCCTATATAACTCGGACCAAAGTCCTATATAGCTCAGGTCGTCACTCTATATAACTCAGACCGAAGTCCTATATTAAAGCAGCACTGCATATAGTATGATATATCATACCCTTACCCTACTCAGTACTATCCCAGATACCCAGTGGAGCCAAAATTTTCATGTCATTTCTTAATCGAATATGCATTATACAATTATCGACTTATGTTTCTTATATTATTTCAATGTGAAATATCATATTTTGTCATTTTAATAACATATTATGCTAATTTATATGCATAAGGAATCAATTGGATTACTTTTGAAAAATGACCAAATGAATATTAGCAAAATGACCATATGAATAGTAAATTCTGGTTTTGGACTCAACTTGATCCTTATTTTAAAAAATTGTATAAAATAATATACTTGACTAAAAACTCTAAACTTTTTACAGAATTTAGTTTTACATCTTAAAATCATTCCTTTAAAATTTCAGATCAAACTGGACACAAAATCTTGGTCAAGTAGTTCACCCAACCAGACTGCTCCAGTTGCCCTGCATCCTGGCAGCAGTTCTGAATTTTGTGAATTCCGTAAATTAAATTCAATCAATGTGGTTCCAAATTATTTTTCGCAAATAATAGACTCACTATACAACAACATATCCAAAATTCAATTGAATATTATTTTTCTAAATTTTATTAAAAATCCGGAAACATGGCTGTCTCAGTCAAGGTACCTCCTAGAGTAGGTCTAACAGAAATAATTTTTCCATAATCATAACCATTCCGAATTCAACTCAAAATATTTTTCAGTCATTTTAGACGCATTGAGTCACAACATATCAAAAATTCACTTCAAGAAAATATTTCTATATTTAATTAAAAATCATACAAGGCACAACCTTTCACTAATTCTAAAACAGAAAAATTTAAAGAAAATGAACAAACAATTAGTTAAAGTACCAAACCTTGCTTTTCCTTGCTCTTCTTGTCTATTTCACTTCCTTTCCTCTCTAATATCCTTAATTTCCTATGAATTTAACATGTCACATATGTAAGAACAAACCCTAGATATGAACATGATGCTACCTTATGATTTTCTAAAAATCCTTTACTTATTCTTACTAATAATCACCAGTTTCATCATTTCCTTTAAGTAGTTTATCATTTTTCACCATAATCATCAACTTACTAATACTTTTCCAATATGAACATAATATCAAATCTTCCTAAACATAGCCTAATACCTAATTCTAATGAATGAATAAGACTTAGGATGGTATCTTACCTTATTTCCTATTGAATTTCACTTGAAAAATGGCTTAGACTTGAACATTTTCTCCTTGAAAATGGAAGGGAGGGGGGGAGCACGACCTAAGGAAGAAGAAAAGTGGTGATGGTGGTGTTTTTTGATCCTTTACTTGTGTTTGGAAGACCAAAATTAGTTATTTATAATTTAATTTCCATTTAATTAATTTGTTTATTTTCAATGGCCATGATTTGTCCAACCCATTTGGACTTAATGGCTAGGATTTGGCCACTTGAAAGTGGCTTTTTGTTCTTTTAAATTTTTCCCCCAAAGTTATATTTAATTACAAAATTGCCCCTCCAGTGGAAATGTCCAAAATGCCCTTGTCGTAAAATCGCCTGTAACTTACAAACCGTGCATTTTTGGAAAAAATCGTGTGCCACCATTACGACCCGATTAATCCCGAGAACACATTTATGGCATCCGTTAGGGTCACTATTAAGAACCGACACAACTTTTTAAAAAATTACTCTTAGGTCCTCGGCCTTTCGAAAAATTACCTTTAGGTCCCGTCGACTTCACGGGCCTCCTTTGCACACCGATTTTGTTTTTGACTATCTCGAGCCTCCATTTGACTACTTATTTATGTCCTTCTTGCCTAATACTCGACTACCTAAACTTTGGGATGTGACATTCAGGAACTTCTCTGTGGCCCAATAACCCGACACCTGACCTTGGATACCCAACCCATGGTCGCACAATGTTGGAAACTCTCACCAAGTTATGCTCATATGACCAAACCTGTACATGGAAAAGAAAATCAAGTCTATACACATGCATTATTTGGATCAATAGTCCTAAAGAAAGTGATACCTTGGTGATGGCTACGAAACCAATGAAGGATATTTTGTTCCTACAAAGTGCATCAAATTTGTGATAAAGGCAAGCAAGGTCAGCTTCTCCCCATGCATAAGAAGGTATACAGTCTAAGTCATAAAGGGCACACAATACCAATAAATGGATGCCAGACTCGGTACTGCCCAAAATGTTCAACCCTAATAGATATAATAGGAATCCCTGGGTATATTGTTTTGCCCTATCATCCTGCACGGGTCGAGTATACTTTATCTAGTACTCTCGAATGGGCTCGTATTTAATTTTTTATGGTCCTATATAATGGGGCTTGACATCGATCAACTGTCTAATTTTCTCCTCTTTAAAATATTGTTGGTCAAAGGGACATGGGTCCCATCATATCAAATACCTGTTATGGTAGTAGAATCGACTGGACCAATTGTCATTTCCCAAATCGGCAAATGAAAAGTATGAGTTGTATCCAGTCATCGCTCTGCAAACGCCTGAATCAAGCTCCAGTCAATTTGATATCCCTGGGCTGGTAATTGCAAAATGAAGTCTTCAAAGCCACTTTCTCGGACCATTCTTTTTACTGTAGGTGGGGCCCGACCATACCATTTGTGAGCCTTATGAATGTTTCCTCCTACTTTAATGTCATAACCATCATGGTATCCAAATATAGGTAAGTGAAGGTGAGTACACATATAAATTTTTACAGACCTTTTTGGTACAATAATTCTTATGCATATTTTTGTGCAATAATTTTTATAAATTTGTACACATATAAGGCAGCCTTACTAGATCAAAGATCAATCGAAGAGCTGCATTATTTCAATCTCTCTGCTAGGTTTTCTTTCGTTGGTTTCCTCTTCAACCACGGCAATTGACACAGCTCAGGCGACGGTCTCGCCTGGGCCATTGGCTTCCTCTTTCGCGGCGGTTCTTAAATCAGGACTTATGTTTCTTCTCTGGATGGCAAAGCAATCGATCGATCCTTCAATGCTGTTGATTTACCTTCAGTCAAACCGCCTTCTCGTTTTCGAGGAGTGCCGGCGATTTCTTTCTCCATAACTGAAATTGAAAGCCTTGCCAAGCCATTTAGGTTTGCTCTTGTTGGGTATTTTGGTTCCGGAGACCTAGGATGAAATCTCTCGAAAAATCTTTTGATTTAATTGGATTTTGTGGTTCCTTTTCTCTTGGGCTCTTGGATGTGAATAATATTCTTATTAATTTTGAACTTGAGGAGGATTATCTCCGGTGTTGGTTGAGACAGTTATGGTTCTTCAATGGTTTTGGTATGCGAGTTACTAAATGGACAGTTGATTTTAGAGCTAATGTGGATAGTCCTATAGTTTCGGCTTGGATTGTTTTTGAAGGACTTCTGATCCATTTCTTTGACAAATATGCTCTCTACCCTATCGCTAATCTAGTTGGGAAGCCACTTAAAATTGATGCTGCAACTGCTACGTTGATCAGACCTTCAGCAGCTAGGGTGTGCGTGGAGATTGATTTGACAAAAGAATTGCCTGATAAAATTTGGATAAACAATGGTGATGTTGGTTTTTTCCAATCGGTCAAATATGAAAGTCTTCCTCATTATTGTCACAAGTGTAGTCGATTAGGACATTGTTTCTCTGATTGCCCTGTTCATAGTTTGAAAGAGGTGAATGAATTTGAGAAATCGGTTGAAATTAAGAAGTGGGTTCCTAAGAATGTTTTGACTACTAATTCGGGCCCTGCTACAGTTACTGCTCCTGCTGCAGTTATTGCTCCTGCTGCAGATATTACTGCAGATATTGCTCCTGCTAGTACAGCTCCTGGTTCTATTTGTTTAAAGCCTGCTTCTGTGGATAATTTAAATGCTTCTTCCTCGCATATTTTGAACTCTGACCCTATTAACTTGGATACTGGTAATGAAGATGAGAACTCGCCAATTGCTACTGATAATAATGTCTCTGCTGTTGAGGTTTTAAAATCCACTAAAGTCACTTTTGCCAAGGAGGCTATAGTTTTGATACCTTCTCCTGTTTTGGACACTTCTATGGAAATTGATCATAATATTGCTTCTGAATTTGTTGGCCCGGCTGTTAATGTTAAATCTGTAAATCAGTTGGGTAACCCTTCTCAAGTTCATAATGACACTGTTTATATTCCTGATATTGACCGTAATGCTTTATCGGATGTTTCTGCTTCTGATACTGAAACTTTAGTGTCTCCGAATGTGGATATCAAAAATCTAGCTCATATTAGACCCTCTGCTGGTTTACTTAATGAGCTGCCTGTTATTGTTCATTCGACTACTGATGATTCTATTATTGACTATTCTAATTCTCACGGAGCAGGTTTTACTATGGTGCTAAGGAAGAATAGGGGTAGGAGCAAATTATCTAAATCTCCTGATTTGGCTGATAAGGCTGCTAAATCTCTAGCTACTTTTAATCCTCCTAAATAATGCAGATCCTTTGTTGGAATGTTAGATTCCTCTTATGCTAGACTTCATAATCTTTGTGTTTCTCATAAAATTGGTCTCTTAATTATTATTGAACCTATGGTGGATGCTAACAATAGTAATTTTTTAGCTTCAAGACTTGGTTTCTCTAATGTTTTTGTTTCATCTGACAACAAGATTTGTCTCTTATGGAAAGATAGTATGTTTTTGGTTTCTTTTTGTCATTTAGCTGCTCAGTTGATTAATTGTCAGGTTACCTATTTGGCTTCTTCTTTTCATTTCCAATTCTCTGTAGTTTATGGGTATCATACCAGATCTCTTCAGAATTCTCTTTGGGATAGTATGAATCAAATTGCTGCTCACACTTCTTTGCCGCGGCTTATTGGTGGGGACTTTAATGTTATCAAAGTTTCTATTGAATACATAGGTAATGGCTCTCCAGATTGGCATAGTATGAATGATTTTAATGTCTGCTCCTCTAATTGTGGTTTATCTGATCTTCCTTTTTCTGGTAATTGTTTCACCTGGACTGGGATTCGTCAAAATGGTAGAGTTTGGAAATGATTGGATCATTTTTTTTGGCTAATTTGGATTTCTTTGGGAAGTTTGATGTTCTCACTTGTTCTCATCTTAGTAAAACCAATTCTGACCATGCACCTCTGTTGATTAATTGCTGCAATAATTAAGTTTTTGTCCCTCGATCCTTCAAGTTTCAACATATGTGGTTGTTGAATGATGATTTTATCCCTATGGTTCGGAATTTTTGGACTTCTTCTTTTTCAGGTGGCGGTATGGCGGGTTTATTTTATAAATTAAAGCAGCTTCGTCCGATTATTAGAGATTGGAATAAACAATGGTTTGGCAATATATTTTCTGCAGTTGAACAGGCTGAGTTGCAAGTACTGCTGCTGAAGACAGGTACTTAGCCGATCCCACTCTGGTGAATAGAGTTGATTGGAAGGCTAAGGAAGCTTTACTTATTCAAAAGCTTCGGGTTGAAGAGATCTTTTGGAAATAAAAGTCTCACATTAAGTGGTTAAATGAGGGGAATGCAATTCAAAGTTCTTCCATAACTATGTAATATCCCCATATATGCCCTAGAAGTTTTGAACGTTGTTGTTGTTGTTGTTGTTGTTTAAATTGGTTAGAATGTATGTGTCTAATGGCAAGAGAAAAGAAATTAGAAAGGAAATATTTGTGTATATGTGTTTTGAGATAGAAAAGAGGGTTTAGAGAGAAATGTATATGTTGTTTATATGATGATATAATTAACATATACATAAGTCAAATAGGGAGTCAATGCAAGAAGATATTTTATTTGAGGTTGTGAAATTACATATATGGGCATGCAAGGGACAAAAGCTAGAACAAATGGTTAAGGGTGTTTTGGTAATTTTCCTTGTAGGAATTGCATGGTGGAGATTAAAAGAAGAAGAAGTGGTTGACTTGAGTTTATTTTCTTGTCTTTTCTCATGTGTGTGCCGGCCATTGAAGAAGAGAAAGAGCTAGAGAGGGCTTGAAGTTCTAAACTCAATTTGAAAGGAGATTTAAGGAATTAAGTGGAAGATTTGTGAAATTCATCAACTTTGGTAAGTCCTTTCTCTTGATTTTCTTTTGTTCTTTTGAAGTGGAGTTGGAAATGAATTTTTGGTTTGTTGAGATGATGATTAAATGTGTTTGTGATGAGTTTTTAAATGTTGTTTTTGATTTTAAGTGAAGAAGTTTAAGAGGTGTTGTTGGAAGTGTTGGAGTTGATATTGTTTTAGGGTTTTGAAGTGTTACATGATGTTTTCCTTGTGTTTGCTTCATTATTTTCAAAGATCTTCTTGTGGTTGGTGTTTGTTGGAATTTTGGACTTGGAAATGGGATTTTGGCCGAGGGCAGTAGCCTTCTGGATGCCACGCCCGTGGCCTTGATTGGCCATGGCCGTGGCCATTGGTAGGCTTTTGGTGCCATGGCCGTGGAGGATGGAAGCTTGGGTGGCAGAATTGTTTTGTACCCCACGCCCGTGGTGGTTATGGTGGCCACGACCGTGGCCTATAATGAATGATGTTGAAGTGTAATTTTGTGATTTAAGGTTTAAGATGAAGTTATTAAGTGATTAAATGGTATTGGAATTGATGGATTATATCATTCTTTGGATTAGGGTTTGATAGAAGGTGTTTTGCCCTAATTTGTGAAGTGAAGAACTTTGCAAGAAGGAAGGTGTTTAGAGTTGTGTGACTTGTGATTGAGGTAAGTACAAATCTTGTGTTGATGCATACATGTGACATTGCATTGATGATGCATATGAAGTTGAGATTGATCATATATATGATGATAATGGTAATGCATATGATACTATGTGATATTTCATGTATTGTGACTTATGTGATGAGTAATGTGTTTTGTTATGTTTATATCAATAATGCTATATGTATAATGTGATGGATATGTTGAGGATATGGTTGTGTATTTGAAAGATGAAGTATTGTAATGTGATTTGAAATGTGATGGAATATAATGCCATTTTGTTTGGCTATGGTAACTTATTTGTGATATGAGGCCATTGTTATTGGCTATGATGAGAATTGAGAATGGAAATGATAATTAAATAATAAATGACTTGTGTGGCTAATGTGTTATTCCATTTTCAGAGTTTGTTGTTGGTGGCATGCCTAATAAGTGTAACAATCTCTTGAAGTTAGGTTGGATTGAATCCTTGAAGCCTAATTGAGATGTTACCACCCTTGAAGCTAGGTTGGATTTTGTTCTTGAAGCCAAGTTGGGTTGAAGCTTAGCATGCTTTGCTCCCCTTGAAGCTTGGTTGAACCTAATCCTTGAAGCCTAGTTGGGTATATGATATTGATAAATGTGATAACAAAACCAAAGCATTAACTCTGAAAATTGAATAGCATATTAATGTATTTTGGGCCCATGCTTGTCTTTGTTTAATGTGATTCATGAATGATAACATAATTGATAAATGAGGAATATGGAAGGATGTTGCAATGTAATATGTTTATATATTGTGATTTATGAAATGTAAAAGTATGTTGAAATATGATATGCTTATATGATTATGAGTGGTGAAATTCAAAGATGTAGCTTCTCACCTATGTTGTATGTTTATTAATAATATGTATGGCATTGCATTGCATTAAAGCATAACATTAGCATGATTTGTCTTACTAAGCCGTTGGCTTAGCGCGATAGTGTTTAATCGCGCAGGTGATAGAGTTGAACCCGAGAGTTCATCGAGACCGAGTGAGAATAGACCTTGAAGAGTTGATTTTGGGAACTTAAATATCAGAAGAGATTTGCCAATCATGTACTACTTCTTTATATTTTATAAAGTAATATTTATAATGTAAATATTTTATACATTCCGCTGCGTATTAACTAAATGTATCTATATATCTATTTTTGTTTTATATTACAAGCTAATCATTTACATTCTATAATGTATACAATTGAAAGATTATGGTATCGTTTAAAATGTTTTGAATGTTAAGAAAATCTGTAGCATCCCTATGTTTAGTGCATATATACTACATTGTGGTGTTTGTAGTGTGCATGTATTGAATGTAGGGGTGTTACAAACTATGTCAAGATGAATAGAAAATTCCAGTTTATTGCTTCTATTAAAAATGATGCAGGTCTTCTTTTATCTGATTAGGAGGATATTGGTGTGGAGGCTGTTTCTTTCTTTTCTAAACTTTATCAGGAGGAGCCTGTTAATGATAGTTTAAATTTACATAGTTTCATCCCCTCCCTCATTTTTGGTGAAGATAATGACATGCTCCTTAAAGTTCCAGATGATGAAGAAATAAAACAGGTTGTTTGGCAATTAGATCCCACTAGTGCTCCTGGCCCCGATGGTTATGACGGCAAGTTTTTTAGAGCTTGTTGGAACTTTCTGAGTTGGGATATATGCAGTGCGGTGAAGGAATTTTTTCTTGGCATCCATCCTCCCAAAGCTTTTGGCAGTGCCAATATTGTTCTTATTCCTAAATCCTCCAATCCGCAACACTTTTCTCAATTTTGACCCATATGTTTGGCTTCTTTTGTCAGTAAGGTTTGTATGCACTTATTGGCTAATAGGTTATCTCCTTTACTTTCTAAAGTGATATCTTCAGAGCAAGCGGGTTTTCTTAAAGGTAAATCTATTCATGAGCAAGTTCTTTTGGCTAATGAAATTGTTCAAGACTTGGATAAAAAAAATGAGGGGTCACAATCTTGCAGTTAAATTGGACATGGCTAAAGCATTTGACCAGGTTAGTTGGTCTTATCTTCGCTCTATATTGCTTTGCTTTGGTTTTGCTTCCCAGATTGTTGATATGATTATGACACACCTTGCTTCCACTAATTTATCTTTGATTTGTGAATGGTGTTAGTAAGGGTTTCTTCAAACTTCAGAGGGGTGTAAAACAGGGTGATCCATTATCCCCATTTCTTTTCATTATTGCTTCAGAAGGTTTTTCCCGAGGTCTTAATTTTTGGATTCAGAATGGTAAAATTGCTCCTTATAGCTTGCGACGTCATTGTCCTCTGGTTTCTCACTTGGCTTTTGCAGATGATTTACTAATGTTTATTAATGGTGGTGCTCGCAGTCTTTGAAATTTTAAAGACTTTCTAGTATCATATCAATCTTCATCGGGTCAGCTTATAAATCTTGATAAGAGTTCATTCTATTGTTCTAAGAGGTGTAGCCTTTCTGCTATTCGGAGTTTTTATAGTGTGCTTAGAATTAATAAAAAACAACTGCCTTTCATTTATTTGGGAGCCCCTGTTTACAAAGGTATAAATAGAGCTTCTTATTGTAAATTTCTTCTGGATAAAATTGATAGCAAGTTGCAAGGTTGGTATAAGAAGTTTTTATCTTATGGGGGAAGATTACTTCTTATTAAACATGTTCTTAGCACTATTCCTTTGCATGTAATGGGATCCATGCCTCTGCCTAAATCAATTATTTCTGCTATGGAATCTAAGTTGAGTTCTTTTTCTGGAGCACTGATATTTCGGTCCCTAAATTTCATTGGGCCAAATTCTCTGATTTATGTTTTAGTAAGGAAGAAAATATTATGGTTTCATTGCACTCTTTCTCATCTCTACAAGATGCGTTTGCCTTAAAAATATTATGGTTCTACCTCTCTAAAGACTCGGTTTGGGCCAAATTCATGCATTCAAAATATGGTAAAATTCGGGATATGCATTTTCTGCCAATAGATTCATGTATTTGGAAGCTAATTTGTTCTACTTTCAATGCTTATTCTGACTATTTTCAGCTGGATGTGGTTCCCATTGCTTGGAAAGATAGTGTTCCTGGCTCTTTCACTTTCTCGTCCGCCTATAACTTGGTTTCTAATCATCGTACGACTTCCTTGACTTCTAAGATGGTCTAGGACTCGGCCATTCCGACCAAGCTTTCAATTTTGACTTGGCGTGTCTTAAACCATGCGATGCCCCTGCCAGATCGATTACAAAAGATTGGTATAAGCTTAGCTGCTGCTTACCCATTCTGTTACCAGGGAGATGGGTCGGTGGATCATATTTTTTTATTTTTGTGTCCATATTAAGCGTATTTGGTCCTATTTTGGGGATTTGCTAGTCAAAGATTTGTCCATTAAGAGAAGTTTGAGGCAAGAGTTGATGAACTGGTGGATGCTATCTTCTCCTAGATCTTTAATTGGTCGAGTTAGAAGGTTGGTTTCCCAAACCATTTTATATGTTACTTGGGTTAATTATTGTGGTTGCATTTGGGGAGATCAATCTTTTTATTTCCCAGCTATGTTGAATACTATCTTCAAAATAATTAATAGTTGGGGTGTAGGTCATTCTCATGAATCTTTTGCTAGGCCCATTCCATCATTGGCAGATATTCTTCCATCTCAATTTGGGCGTTCTAATCTTAAGCCTAAGTTGGTTACTTGGCTAAAACCTCTATTGGGAAATTACAAACTTAATGTTGATGCTTCTTTTACCCCTCATATGTCCTCTGGAGGTGCGGTCCTTCGATCAAGCAGCGGTCAATTTATAGCGGGTATTGCCTTTGTGTTGCAGGCAGAGGATGCTTTCAACGCGGAGATTGCAGCCATGCAAATGGGAGTTCAATGGTTCATTAATGCGGGTTTTGAGAGTTTCCATGTTGAATCGGATTTGGTTTTGCTGGTTAACTATATGGTTCACTCCCATTCCATTCATCCAGCATCCAGGCTTGGTGTCACCAAACAACTTCTCACTTCTCATTCTTGTCCAGTTACTCATGTGCATCGAGAAGGAAATCAAGCGGCTCATTTTTTTGCTATGCTTAGTCGTTTGCATCATAGGAATTTTTTCTTTAACTCTTTTGATTCTTTACCACAATTTTTGAGAAGCATTATCTTGAGTGATTGTATGGGATTGCCTTACATTCGTTTTCAACATTAATATTAATAATACTACGGGTTGTGTGGTTTAAATTTCCTTGCTTCCAGACGTCCTTGTGGCTATCGCTGGGGCAGGTTTTTTTAAATCATACAATTACGTCTTTCTTCTTGGCTAAAAAAAAAAAGTTTTCACACACATTTCTGTACAATAATTCTTATGCACATTTTTGTACAATAATTTTTAATAAATTTTTTATTCACATTTTTATAAAATAATTTTTATAAATTTTTATGTACATTTTTTGTACAATCATTTTTATAAAGTCTCATGCATATTTTTGTACAATAATTTTACTACATCAATTTTACTACATATTTTTGTGTACTAATTTTTATAAATTTTACTACATAGTTTTTGTATAATAATTTTTATAATTTTACTACATCAATTTTTCATGCATATTTTTGTACAATAATTTTTTATAAATTTTACTACATTAATTTTTCATGCATATGTTTGTACAATCATTTTCATAATTTTTCATAAATTTTACTACATCAATCTTTCATGCATATTTTTGCTGAAAAATTTTAAATTTTACTATATAAATTTTCATACAATAATATCTACTCAAATTTTCATGCACGACAACATTTATGATCAAATCATACTTATAAATTTTATGTCAATAAGTAGTTAAATAGCAGCAAAGTGACACTTACTGGTGTTCTTTCCTTGGAACTCCGATGGAGATACATCCAGGGTAACATCGAAATTTGCTCAACCCCATTAGTATAAAGGTAAGTAAGCAATTCACTGTTTGAGCATGTCCCAAACTTTGAAGAGTGTTGAATAGCAGCCATTTACGGTAAGTAATAAAACATTCAAAAACTTAAAATTGTAAGAAAATATTGGAGATGAAGATGTTCTGATTGCAAAATGGGCAAGGAAATGATGATTTATATAGAAAGTGAGGCAAGTATCAGGTAAAAAAAATAAAAATAATAAATAATAATAAAGGACAAAGTCACATGCACTACTAATCAAATAATTCAAATCTTTCATCCAATTCAATATTTCATAATTCAAAGTTGCTTTACAATATTAGTGTCTGGATTCATAAGTCAAAGTTGGCTTTCTTTCTCCATTTCAATAATTCAAACAACACAGGTGCACATAGTAAATAGATATTTATTGTGGGTTTATATCTTTTGCGTGTCTAAAAAATATTTTTTGCACTTACAAATATTTTTTCCATGCAAGAGGCAAGAGTACATAGGTATAGTAAAAAAAGGATAATTTTTTGTAAAATGCTTTGCTGACTATAATTAGTTTTTACAGGTGTCTCGGGTCTAGAACCAAAATATTTTTGAGTCCACCCAAATATTTTTCAAGTTCAGAACTCAATATGGGTCTAGAACCCAAATTACCTCGGGTCCAGAATCCAAATATTTTTTGAGCTCAAAACACAATCTGAGTCCAGAACCTAAACCACCTCGGGTCCAGAACCTAAACCACCTCGGGTCCATAACCCAAATCACCTCGGGTCCAGAACCCAAATGTTTTTATAGTCCAGAACTCAATCTAGGACCAGAACCCAAACCACCTCAAGTCCATAACCCAAATATTTTTTGAGTCCATAACTCAATTTGAGTCTAGAACCTAAACTGCCTCGGGTCTGGAACCCAAATATTTTTTGAATCAAGAACTTAATCTGAGTCCAGAACCCAAACCACCTTGGGTCCAAAACCCAAATATTTTTCGAGTCTAGAACTCAATTTGGGTCTAGAACCCAAACCATTTTTGGTCCAGAACCCAAATCATTCTCGGGTCTAGAACCCATTTTGGCCCAAAATTAATTCAAAAGTCGTCTTGCTTTTCACTCTCTGAATCAATTCAAGATCATTTAAATAGGGAGAAAAATTTAGACCCTTAATGTTGTCCCTAAGTTGGTACGTCCTAATTAAAGAATGCCAAAATAAATTTAATCCAATCTTAAAAGATTTAAACCTAGTTTATAACTTTTAAATAGGTTGGTCCAGCTATGAAAGGCATAAATTCAATTGGTTCAAATTGTTTTGCCCAAAATTAAATTTTTTCTGCCCAAATTAAATATGTTCAACCCATGGATTAAAAAATTTTATACCAATTTAAGTCTGGACTGTTTGAGGCAACATAAGCCATTGCTCATGTCGACTTCGAGTGTCCATGTTGACATGAGCATTGCTCATGTCGATTTAGATGCCCAAATTGACGCGAGCAAATGCTCATGTTGATTTGGGTACACTAAATCAACATGGGTTGGCTCCATGTCAATTTGGACATGCCAAATAGACACGACCCTAATTTTAAAATAGTTTTGGTCGGCAATTTGATTCCTAATTAGGCTAGAATTTGTTTAAAACACAGATTAAGCAAGATTAGGCTTAGGGTTAGTTTCTCTTTGCCTATAAATAACATTTAATGTTAAAAATAGGAAGCAACATTGATCGACAATCATCAATTAGAGGATTAACAATTAGCACCGCTTAGAAGTAAAGACAAAAGCCATCACCAGGCAATCTCAAGCAGTAGAAAGCTTGTTCCAGTGTATCAATATTTGATGGAGCCTCCAACGCAGGTTTAGCTTTCAAATTCAATTTATTCATTCAGTATTTGCAAATCATCTTTTAATAAAATATCATCACAGTTGTTTAGTTATCAAATTATTCTGTAGCTTAAGTACCAAAACCCTAGTACATATTTCATAAAACCTAATCTATTTTTTTAAATTTCCAAAACTCTAAACTTTTCTCTAATGTTCAAACCCTAATTTGTCAACTATTTTCTAATATCGAGTAACCCTAAATCCTTGAAGCCTAAACAGCAAACCCTAGCACCAGTTCATCAATCTGTAAAAACTATAGCTCAAGAAACTATAGCTCCCTAAACCCTAATATCTAAAATTTAAACCTTAATCCCCAACCTATAAAACCAATTCCTAAACCTAAAAATCCTAAACCCTAATTTCAAAATCTAAATACCAAAACCCTAACATCTAGTAAGCCTAAAACCCTAATTCCAAAATACCAAAATCCTAATCTAATTCTAAAATACCAAAACCCTAATATCCAGTAAACCTAAAACCCTAATCTCCAAATATTAAAACCTTAATCTAGTAAACCTAAAACCCTTATTCAAGTAGCTTAATTCCTAAACCCAAATCTAAACCCTAATCTAGAAACTCAATTTCCCTAACCTTAATCCTAAAATAAAGACTCCAAATCATAAAACCCTAATCCAGTAAACTAATTTCAATATCCAAAGCCCTAAAACCCTAATTTTCATATCCAAAGCCCTAAATCTCTAATTTTCATATCCAAAGCTCTAAATCCCTAATTTTCATACCCAAAACCTTAAAACCATATTGTTAACTTTACAAACCCAAAATTTAATATGTAAATGCCAATTTTGTATATTTAATGCTTGAAACCCTTAGATTTGATTATGCAATTTATTATGCCTTGATGGATGATTTATTTTATTTATGATAAATGGATGAATGTTTTCTTTATTATTATTATTGGTTTATTTTGGTTTCAATGATGTAAGAGGTATGTTTCCACTTTGTGGGTATCTCATTAATTAAGTTAAATGTAATTTATTTTATTTTTTAGGACTATTATAAGGGATACATTTTCACTTAAGGTGTGTCTCATTTTATTTATCTTATTTTTTCTTTTGGACATTGGATGATTGTAAAGGCATGTTTCCATCCATGGATGGGTGCCTATTTATTATTTTGTTTGGACTTGTTTTGATTTTAATACAATAATTCTTTATTTTAATGTTAGCATGTAGAATGGAGGATTTTATAATATTTAATAATTTAATAACATTTTGACCTAAAAAAGGAGGCCGGTTCTAATGAACCGGGCGTTATGGAGATGCTAAGTTATTCTCACCTTCCCCATGCGTACCCAACTTTCTAAATCCAATAGGGGGTTGGGGATTCCTTAGGAATCGAGTTATCCACTCCTTTCTTTTTCCTAGCCCATTCGAGTGGCGACTCTATTTTCTCCGGGTTTAGGCTCGTGTTCTCTAAAGCCCTAAGCATTCCAGTACCGAAGTCGCAAGAATTGTTCCATATGGGAGTGGGGGTGAAAATCCATGCTCACATATTATGAGCAGAGATTTTTGCCCCAACTCCCATGTGGAATGGTTCTTGCGACTTCGGCACTATTAGGCTCTGGCCTTAGAGAACACGGGCCTAAACCTGGAGAATTGGAGTGGCTGTACACCATTAAATTTGGTCTTTAATGAGTTTAATCCCTATTAAAAGGCTTAAATCAAATTCAATCTTGTCTCATTTTAAAAACCCAAGCCAAAGTCTAGTACAATTTCAAAAAGCCCAATTACATATCAACCATTAATTACAATGTTTTATAAGATCAAACCTTAGTTGCATATTTTGCAATATTAAACCCTAAACCCTAATTTTGTCCTAAGACCGTAGTTTGCATGTTTAAAACCTAATTACAAGTTTAAAACTCTGGAAACCCTAATTCATATATCAAAATCCTAATTTTGCCTATCTATTATCCAATTTAAGATTAAAACTTAGATTTGATTATTTAACTTGTTGATGTATGTTTATAATGGATGATTTATTTTTCTTCTGCTCATGGCTAATGATTAAATGGTTTAATTGTATTTGGTTAATTATTTAAATTTCAAGGATGTAAGAGGCATGTTTCCACTTCGTGTGTACCTTATTTGTTAAGCTCAATGTAATTTAATTTATTTTAAATTTTGGGATTAATGTAAGGGATACATTTCCACCAAATGGCCGGTGTTCGATTTTGTTTAATTTTGGACATTGGACATTATTGTAAGGGCATATTTCCATCAAGTATGAGTACCCATTTTGTTGGTTGGTTTGGACTATTTTAATTTATTATATGATGATTATTTATTTTTCAATAATTACATGTAATATGGATAATGTCATAATTACATAATAATTTAATAAAATGTAGACCTAAAAAGGGGGTCAATTCCAATGAACCGGGCTCTATGGAGGTCCTTGTTCATTCTCACATTCGCCATGCATACCCAATGTTTTGAACCCAATAGGAAGTTGGGAGTATGGAATCGAGCCATCCATGCCTTTCTATTTTCCCATTCCGTCTGGGTGGCAACTCCATTTTCTCTAGATTTAGACCCGTATTCTCTAAGGCTCTAAGCCTAATAGTGCCGAAGTGGCAAGAACCATTCCACATGGGAGTGGGGACAAAAATCCCTGCTCGTAGTGGTGACTCCATTGGGGATAAGAGAAGTTGATTCCATTGGTCTTTATATTATTTTATTCTTTCTTATTATGATATTATCCATTGGATCATTTAGATTGCATTATGTGTGTGAGTTAGGATACCCCGTGTAACCCGTGTTATGTTATGTAAAGAATACCATATTTTCACTCAAGGTATGAAGACGAGCATGACTTAACCACTCATAGCCTCCCACCTTTTATTATAAACATGCTATGGGAACCTAAATCTTTCAACCCAAAGACTAAAGCTCATGTAATTGGCCCAATAACTTTCTTGAGGTTTACCCATTATGCTTGCTATTTGACTATGGTTAACATATTTTGGTTTAAGCTATAACCCATTTGGTTTGGCTTTTTTCTAATATGACCTAATTATGGTACAAGCCCAAAAGGCCAAAATTATTTTCAAACTCTTTTTCAAGATAGTCTTTGGACATAAAAACTTTTTTTAAGATGGGTCAAAAATCCTTTTTCACCTCATGGCCCAAGCATAAATCCCAAAGACTCACTTTTAAAACAAACCTTTTACAATGGGCTTTGAAATACTTTTTAAGGGGCTTAAAGCTATTTTTCACTTCATGACCCAAGTTTAAATTTTTATTACAACCTTTTCTTAAATGGGCTTACAACTAGTTAGGCCAAATATGGAATATTAAAATCAGTTGTGAGCCTAATTTACACCAAGAATTGTTAATCATGGGCTTATTTGTGGCATGGATCATTAGTTGCTTTTCCAAACGAGAAATATTTTTATGATATAACCTTTAATTTAGTTTTAATCCACAATGTAGTATAAAAGCTATTTTTAGTTGATTTAATGGATTAAGGCTTAATTAATGAGAATTATCATAGTCTGACTTCTAAATTTAAAAATACAACTATTGGTTAATCCGCCCGAGTGGATCTCTAGAAAATGAGATAGTCATGTTGATATTTTGTTGACCATATACCTAGGAAAAGAGACTTGCCATTTGTGAGTGGGAGATATAAGGTTGCAGGATTCTTACTCTTTTTGTTTGTTTGTTACCTGTTCATACATGTATACATACATACATGCATTGCATTACATAACATTGATCCTTTTTGGCCCACAAACCTGGAGTATAGCAGTTCAAGGACGTACGACAACCCTATTATGCAAACAATAGTAAAAAGTGACTCTCACAAGTACACGAGGTGTTATAGTATGGTGATCATCCCAAGGTCATCTCATAAGGAAGGTGTTTGTTTGTAATAATTTGATTAAAATAAAATTATTAAAATTTGAGTGTATGTTGTCAGATTGGTAAAAGAAATCTAAGATTAAAAGTAAAATAATAATGTTTACACAAATGAATTGTAACTTTCAAAAGGATGCATAGGATTTATAATTCAATTTAATCATATGTTTAATTCTAAAATTATCCATTAATATAACCTTATAACCTAATTTATTTCTTATGATTAATTAGCAATTGTCAAATCATTAGTTATCACATTAATGAATTAACAATAACCAATTATTTTGAATTTGCAAATTAGGATAAACCTAGAACTTATATTTTTAATTCGTTCTTAGGGTAGTTGAATACATAGTTTCAATATCAAATTTCACCTCTCTGTTCTTTAGTCAATATCTAGAGATTAATAGGTGGCCAATCTATTAGCCTAACATGTAATCCAATTCAATTAGCTCACATAACAAGGTATATTAATGGAAATACTTAAATTAAATCATCTAATCAATTCTATTGCAAATCCTAGGCATGGATAATTTAGCTCATCATCATTAAATCAAAACACATACTCATCTCAATAGAAATCAAATCACAAATATCCATTGAAATATTAATTTTCATAACAAATAAACAAAGATATGGAAATGAATCAATTGAACTAGTTCAAGAATAGAAAAACCCAATTTGAAAAAGACTAGAGTTGATCTTCTCTTGTTCTTCCTCCAACCTTGCTTGGGTTTGATGAAGAATGCTTAAACCTCCTCTAAAAGCTTTACAAAAAAAATCTTGTGCAGAAAAATGGTGAGTGAAAATCCAAAAGCTAGTTTCCTCCCTCTTAGAAAATCCTTCTTCTCTAAACTGATTTTTATAGATTCTCCAAAAACCTATCCCCCTAAAAATGTGTCCCTTCTCTCCTTTTCAATCAAAAACTCTCTCTCTCCTCCAGCTCAATTACAAGTATTACAAGTATTTTTTATTTGAACCCATACTTTCCAACCTTGCACTATAATTCCCACTTCTATTTTCTCCCCTTTTTTAATTTTTAAAACTTTATTTTCTAAAAAATAGTTCACCTTTTTATTCTTAAAGATAATATTCCTATTGTCTCCTCACTATAAGGGAATATTTCTCAGACATAGCCAAAAAGGAGTTGTCTTGGATGTGTCTCTCAGTTTTTCCTTGGACACAATTTGTGACACGGCCAAATCCTATGGCCATGTCTTCTTCTGCCATCTCTTATTTCTTATTTCCTTAGGTTGGTGAGGAGTGACATGGTTAGAGATATGGTCGTGTCCTCTAACCGTGTCTGCTTCTGCTTTTGTTTCTCTTATTTCTTGGAGGAAAACATGGCCAAACAAATTTCTTATCTTGGCAGTGTGTTGTGACATGGCCAATGACATAGATATGTCTTATGGTCATGTCTTCTTTTGACTATTCATGGTTCTTTATTTGTTGAGATGGAACACGGCCAAGTTAGTGGGTGTGTGGTGTGACACATCATGTGATACGACTGTGTCTTCTCCATGTGTCTGCTTATGTCTATTTGATCTCATTTTCCTTCCTTATCAAAGGCACTTCTAAGCTTCATGTTTGTCATTGGCCATGTCATGAGACACGACCAGGTCAGTTGCGCATGTCACATGCTGTCAAATTTCTACTTTCTTTGATGAGAGACACAGCCAGGTTAGTGGCCTCAACTTGGCCATGTTCAATGCCTCTTGCTCCAAATTGGCTTCAACAAGTGAATTAAAGCTACATTTTGCACAAGTTCATGCTTTAACCTACATCATAAAACTTCAAGCAAACTTGAACACACATTTTAGGAAAAATTCACTAGAAAGTTAATAAAATTATCCTAAAAACACACACATAATTGATCATTACAAACCCGATCTATGTCAGTGACTCAGAGTTCAATGAAGATAGAGTTAATTTCACTCCTAGAACCATGAATCCCAACCAAGTTCAGAACCTGGTGAATGAAGCTCTCGCATCCAAAATAGAAGAGTTAAAGGGGGCCCTGGATGATACTGTGAGAACTTTTACTATTAGAGGACAACAATGTTGAAGTACCTGCTAGTAACAAGAAATAAAAGGATAAGGGGAAGGCTAAGTAGCTGAGGCGGCCTTTAATGAGGAAAAGGTAGTAGTTGATAATGATGACGACTGACATACATACTTCCATGACCAAAAGGAAAAGCTAAAAGAAAAGAAGGCTATGGAGAAAACTGAAACCACTATTGTGGAAAAGATGATAGCTGATTTAGAAAAGAAGTATGTGTAGACCCTTAATTTTTGACCCAGTTCGATCCAATATATTTTATATAGTCCAAAATAATTTTTGTGTTATTTTAATTAAATAATATTTATTTTAGTATTTATTTTTTTATTATAATTTTTTTAAAAAATAAAAATGATAAAATAATAAATAAATAAAAATAAAAATCAGCGACGAAAAATTCATCTCCGAAAGTAATTGGCCAAGGCCAATTTCGCCCGCAGGAAATTCCTGCGGCGAAATTGGCTGGCCACGCCAATTCTTGCTCGCAGCTCGCAATTTCCTCGCAGCCGTTCGCAGTTTTCACCAGCAAAATTTTTCCAACGCAATTTTTTCCGAAACCAAATTATATTTGGTTTTGGTTTTCTTTTCCTAATTAATCTTAGTTTCCTTAAACAATTAGAATTAATCTTATAAATTTTCCTATAAATAACACTTTAAACACATAGAAAAAAGGGGAGGAAAAAAAAGGACTTTTTGGACAGGAATTTGAGAAAAAACTGAACGGAGACTGGACTTTAAGAAGGAGAGAATTTTGGACTTGGATCGGATAGTGGAATTTCAGATTTGAAAGGAGCAAGAAGAAGCAATCAAGAATTCATCAAAGGTAGCAACCTTGCCTTTGTCTTTGTTCATCCAGAAAGCAACTTTTTGATGGAACCAACTACACAGGTTTGATCCTTAATTATACATTGCTCATGATCACAGTAGCTTTGTTCCTTTGATTCATAAGAATGTACACACAAAACCTTGATCTATAAATATGTAGTAACAGCAATCAAGAATTCATCAAAGGCAGCAACCTTGCCTTTTTCTTTGTTCATCCAGAAAGTAACTTTTTGATGGAACCAACTACACAAGTTTGATCCTTAATTATACATTGCTCATGATCATAGTAGCTTTGTTCCTTTGATTCATAAGAATGTACACGCAAAACCTTGATCTATAAATATGTAGTAACATTGATCTTCGTTTCAATAACTTAAATAATTTCTTCTATTTCCAAATACCTTAAAAACCCTAATTCATTTCTTTTGTTTCAAAAAACCTTAAATAATCTCTTATGTTTCCAAATATCTTAAAAACCCTAATTCGTTTCTTTTGTTTCCAAAAACCTTAAATCGTTTTTCCTATTTCCAAAAACTTTTAAAAACCCTAAACTATTTTCCTTTAACTTTTTTCCAAAATTCCCAAATATTTTCTTAAATCTCCAAACCCTAACCTACTTTACAGTTTCTAAAATCATAATTGCTTTACAAAACTCTAAACTATTTTCTTCAACTCCAAAACCAAAACAGTAAACCCCAAACCAGTTAATCTAAACCCTAAGTTTTCCTAAACCCTAATTCCCTCAAAACTAATACGTAAACCCTAGTTTTCCTATACCCTAATCCTTAAAACCTTAAAACCTTATAACCTAAAGCTCAAAACTCAATACAGTAAACCTAAAATCATAATCCAGTAGCTAAGCATTATAAACCTAAATGTTTTAATATTCTAAAACCCTAATTTCATAATGTTACCCTTAAACCCTAATTTGATTATGAAACCCTAATCCATTTCAATTTTCCAAAACTTTTACAGTAGGTTAAACAAATAATAATAATAATATCTTAAGATTCCAAAGCTCTAAATATTAATTAAAGAACTTTAAGTAGAAACAGTAAACCCTAATTTGTATCTTTACTTGCTTTATTTTTAGGTTTGATTGTGTAGTTCATTATATGCTTTGATTTATTTTCAATGCTTGATTTATTTAATTTCAATGCTCGATTTATTTAAATTATCATGGATGGATGTTTTCTTTATTGTTATTATTTGCTTGTTTTAGTATTAAAAGTGTAAGAGGTATCTTTCCACATTGTGGGTACCTCATTAGTTAAATATCATGTAATTTAAATTGCTTTTATATTTTAGACCAATGTAAAGGGCATGTTTCTACCTTTTGGTGCTATTAGTTTAGACATGGATGATGTAAGGACATGTTTCCATCCTCGGATAGGTGTCCATTTATTTGTTTTGCTTGGACATTGCTTTGATTTTAATATAATGATGCTTTATTTCAATTGTTGCATGTAATCTGGATAATATTGTTATGCTTAAGAATTTTATAATATTAAGATCTGTAAAGGAGGCCGGTTCTAATGAACCGGGCATTGTGGGGGTGCTGGGCCATTTCTCACCTTCCCCACACGTACCCAACTTTTCGAACCCATTAGGGGGTTGGGGATTCCTTAGGAATCGAGTTATCCACCCCTTTCTTTTTCCCGGCCCATCCGGGTGGCAACTCCATTTTCTCCGAACTTAGGTCCGTGTTCTCTAAGGGCCCGAGCCTAAACAATGCCGAAGTCGCAAGAACCATTCCATTGGGAGTGGGGGCAAAAATTCCCACTCACAATCTGAAAAGAAGCTGAAGGCTGAGGGGGTGTCAGAGCTAGACAAGCTATTTGAGTAAGATGAAGAAGTTCCTTACAAGTTTAGGATGCCTTCTTTTACTAAGTACAACTGTAGGGGAAATCCTTACTTGCATATTAAGCAGTACATCATTGCCATGCAGTCTGCCAGAGCAACTAAAGCTCAAACGCTAAGGTATTTCATGCTCTCATTAGATCATACTCTGCAAAACTGGTTCAATACCTTAGAGGAAAGTACTCAAAAGAGCTGGAATTTGTTGTACAAAGCCTTTATCTAGCAGTATAGGTACAATGCTAAATTGGAGGTAACTCTAATAGAGGTAAAGTTAATCAGGCAAAAGCAAAATGAGAATTTTGTTGACTATGTGAAGAGGTGGAGGAATAAGGCCGCAATGCTTAAGAAGAGGCCGAATGAATCTGACCAGTTTAGGATGATAGTGAGAGGTGTCTTTCCTAATCTTTATGAGTGAATGTTGATGGTGAATCTGTGTTATCGCAGTATTACCACAAGTGCACAGGTCGCGCAAGTAATAAAATGGCGAGTAAGATATCATTCCACCGGGGACAATGTCAAGTACTAGTGCAAATTTCAATTGTTGTTTAGCAAATTAATAGTTTTTATGATGATTAAAATAAAAGACGAATTACTTAATAAATTAAAGTAAAGAAAAATTGATTGTGCAAAAAGAGTTGATGATGAAAATACTATCCAGATATTGACTCCCCTAGCCATAAAAATATTTATGAATATCAATTCAATTAAATCAAATAATAGAGCTGAATTGGCATTTTACTAAATTAGATCAAAATCTCTCTCTAGTGAATTAATCCCTAATCGCTAAGTAGAATGCTAGGAATCTCTTCTCAAGCATAATTAAATAGATCTTGCAATAGAATAAGGAAATTTGAACCAAAGGGTCTTGTAAGTCTTTGTCTAGCACTCTAATCAAGCCTCAATCCTAATGAAAATTCTATTCATATCAAGCTTTCTCAAGTCAATAATGTGAAAATTACAACCATTCAATAAGAATGCTATTATCAATTGGAAATAAGAAATTAAGAATCAAAAGGACAAAACAAGTCAATCAAATGGTTTAATTTAATAAGAACTATTCAATCCATACAACAAGGCTAGGGTTTATCAATATCTAGATAGAAACACTTTAGCTCATGTTCATAACCATAAAACCAAAACAAAAGAAATAAGTAAAAGAATTTAAATAAACCATAATGTATGATTTGTGTTTCTTCACTTCAATCCTTGAATCTTGATATAAATCTCGTATGAATTGGATCTTCATCTTCGCTCTCAGCTGCCAAAGATCTCTCTTTCATAGGAAGTTGACTCTAATAATAAAAACTGGATCCCTAATTTGCTCTTTAGCTCAGATTTTATAGCCTAGAAATTTTGCCTAACATGTCCATTGACACGGGCATGTCTGTGGGCATGTCAACGGTGTTGTTTCCAACTTTAATGACATAGGCAGTGACACGCACATGTCCTTGGGCTTGTCATTATTACTGCAATGCTGAGTTAGGGACATGGTCAGTGACACGCCTGTGTTTCTGGGTGTGTCACAGCTTCTGTAAGGTAAGATTAATGGCAAGTTCAGTGACATGCCCATATTTCTGGGCGTGTCGAGGCTTCTGTAAAGTAGTTGAATGACATGGCCATTGACATGCCCATGTCAAAAGGCGTGTCAATTGAAGAATTTTCCCAAAATAGCTCTTTTCCTTGTCTTTCATCCGTGATTCTAGCTTAAATAACCTTAAGGTCCCAACGTGTCAAAGGTTCCTAAAATCAACCCTAATAAACACTTGAGAAAACAAATTAAAATCAATTTAACAATAAATATATTAAGAAATAGGAGTAAAAATATCATCAACTCTATACTTATCAAATTCCCCCACACTTGAGTTTTTGCTTGTCCTCAAGCAAACCAAATCACTATAATAAGCAGAAATGAAGGACCCCTCTATATCCAAAGAAAATAAAAGTTTTACAATACTCGAATTAGAAAACCCAACATTCTCAACCAAAAACTAAATCTCAAACATTATAGCTGAATTAAGAAGTTTCAAAATGAAAATCTCACAGATCTAAAATTTAAAAATTTAGAGTTAAAAGTTTGAGCATAAAATTCCAAGAACTTAAAAGTCATGAACAAAGTAAGAAAGTGTAAATTTTCTCTTATGTTCTTTAATCCTTTCGTAAAATGCATTGCATGGGAAACATTTTTTTTAAAGGAGCCCGACTTGTTTGAACTAATACTAACTTTTTGATGCGAAGGTAAACATTTGTGATGTCGACCCCCGGTTACTCAGTTAGAATCACCAATCAAATGGATACTAGAACTATTCATGATTCTAACTCATTTGCTCCAATTCAAGAGTTAAAATCAGCGGAACAAGCAGAAATTTTCAAAGCTCTTGAAAAATTGTTTTAATTTATTATATTTGTATATCTATTTATTTTTAAGAAAAGTGGTCAGGAACTTAAGACAATATAGATGTCATACTAAGTTTGACTCAAGTATTTAAGGAATTGGGACATACTAAAAAATGTAACTAAGGTTTTAAACTTTAGATGTGTAACTCTCATCAATCAACTACCTAATGCAAACTATTACATTTAGTCCTTAGCAATAAATTAAGAAAACCGAGTCAACCTCAACAAGTAATTGTTGTTCATTAAATAAACCATTAATTTAATAAAAAGAGGAACCATTTCACTTCATATTATTATAGCAATCAAGTTTACTTTAACCTAAAATAAAGTTGAAGAAACTAAATGAGACAAATGCATCAAATGGCAAGAATGAAAATAAAAGCTCCATCTAAAAAATATACCTCTCACCCACACTTAAGATGCACATTGTCCCCAATGTGTGTAAAATAAGAAAAAGAACAAAAGAGAGAGAGAACTACCCTGATATGTCCATGAATCGACATATATGAATATGGTTCCAAAAGCACTGCGAAGTCGAATTAGCTACAGGGAAAAACAGACATGCAAAATTATGAAGGATCAAAGATATATATATAAAATAATAATAATAATAATAAGAAAGACAGAAATATAGAATTAAACATACAATCATCTAAAAGAAAATAAAATAAATAAAAGAAAAAGAAAATAATGAAGTAAAGAAAAAGTGAGCTAGTCAGTCATGGGCTCAGCATTGGAATCATCACCAACATCGGTATCATCACCGCTGGCACTGGCATCATCAATAGCCCTATCATCCAAAAAATCAACATGGGGTACTGGGGGCTGGTATGGTAGAGGCGGTGGCTGCGAAGGGCTAAACCCCTGAGCCATTCAAAACTCAAGCATGGACTACTCGAGCCATTGCATCATCAGTATCTTGTGATCCAGTTGCGCTTGGAAGGATGAGTAGTGCTGCTCCATGAAACACTGGATATGGTATTGCTGAGTCAATAATTTGTTATGGTTCAGCTCTACGTGTTTTACCTTCTGCTCAGAAGATAGGTGGGAACTCAAAATAACTGGCAATTTATTCTCCTCTCCCAGGAATCCATACTCAATATGATCTGGAATGGTCTTAAGTTCCAAATTGGGTGGATCAATCACAGATGGTTGCAACTTCTATTCTTTTGACATTTCAATGGTTTCGTACGCCCGACTCTTAAATGATTTGCTTACTTTAAGATAAGCAAGCTGCTCTAGTGCTTCCTGATCCTGAACATTATCCTTCAATAAAACAAAACTCAAGGGGATCCTTGGAAACAATGTCAGTAACACAATTTAAGGTTTCATGCTCAATGATATCATTGCATGAATCCACCTCATTAAGTGTAAGTGGGTACTTCATAGCATAGTGTATATTAAAAATAACTTTCTCGCTTCCCACTCTTAAGGTTAATGTGCCATCATGGACATTGATAAGGGCACGGGATATATTCAAAAATGGCCTACCAAGGATAAGCGAAACATTTGCATCCTCATCTACATCAATGAGAGCAAAATCATTAGGAAAAATGAAATCTCCAACCTTTACTAACACATCCTCTATAATATCACAAGGGTGGATTACTGACTTATCAACAAGTTGAATGCTCATGAGTGTTGGTTTAGGTTCTCCGACACCTAACTCTTTGAACATTTTATACGGCATAACACTTATGCTAGCCCCCAAATCAGCCAATGCACTTTTAATTTCAAGATTACCTATCAAACATGGAATAGTAAAACTATCAAAATCTTTTAATTTCTTAGGCAACCTCTTTTGTAAAATTGTTAAACTCTTTTTTGACAATTGCACCAAAGATACTTCCTCAAGTTTTCTTTTGTTAGAAAGGAGATCTTTCAAAAATTTAGCATATTTAGGTATTTGCAATAAAGCTTCAGCAAATGGAATATTAATGTACAGTTGTTTAAAGAGTTCAAGAAACTTACCGAACTGATCATCCATCTTGTCCTTGTTTAATCTTGTTGGATATGGCACTAGAGGTCGGTATTCCTTCACTATTGGACTGGGTTCTTATGGTTGATTCCCTTTCTCATTTTTCGCTGCAACTTTTTCACCCAAAGTGACAGTAGGGTTATCTTCTTTTTTTCTTATGTCTCAGCCTCTTCCTCAACCACTTCTTCTCTTTTCTCAACCTCAGCACCCTTAATTTCCTTTCCACTCCTTAGAGTAATTGCCTTCAGTACTCCTTCGGGTTTGCCTCAGTATTGCTAGGCAAACTCCCTTGTAGTCTTTTAATGAGTAACTTGGCAATTTGCCCCATTTGGTTTTCCAAGTTATGATTATAAGCTTGTTGATTTCTAAGGGTGGTTTCAATTGATTGAAATCTATTTTCTGAAGCTGCTATGAACTTCTCCTTCATGTCCTCCAAATTGCTCTTTCTTGGAGGGGCAATTTATTGATGTTGAGGCTATTGAAATCTAGGGGGAGGCCTTCAATTATTCTTATTACACTAGAAGAAATTTGGATGAGTTCTCCACCCGGATTATATGTGTTGCTGTAGGGGTTGTTCTGCTATTGCCTTAGCATATACCCGATAATATTCACTTTCTCTTGTCTAGCAAACATATTGCCACTTTGGCAATCTTGACTTTGATGTCCACCCCCAAACCATTCATAAGACATCACTTGGATTGATTTCCCCGAAGATGAAGCTAAAGAATCAATCTTTTTATTCATTGCTTCCAACTGTGCTGCCAAAGCCACCATAAGATCCAATTGATGTGAACTAGTGGCCCTCAATTTTTCTTGTTCCCTTAGAGTTTTCCACTGATAATTGGTAAGGGTCATATCTTCAATCAAATCCCTTGCTTGTTCAAGTGTCTTGTTATTTATGGTACCCCGGCTGCTGCATTAAGGGATTGCTTGCTTGTATAATTCAATCCGTTATAGAAAGTTTGAATCTGAAGCCATAGTGGAAGCCCATGATGAGGACACCTTCTCAATACATCTTTAAACCTCTCCCAAGAATCATAAAGGGTCTCACCATCTTGCTAAAGAAAAGATGAAATATCATTCCTCAACTTGGCAGTCTTGGACGGTGGGAAGTATTTCTCTAGGAATTTTTCTGCCAACTGACCCCATGTGGTGAAAGTGTTTAGGGGAAAATATTTCAGTCATTTCTTCGGTCGGTCTCTCATTGAAAATGGGAACAACCTCAGCCTAATTGCATCTTCTAAGACATTCTGTATCTTGAACGTGTCACATATTTTCAGAAATTCTAAATATGTGCATGAGGATCTTCATCTAGGAACTCATCAAACTGGCAAGTCTCCTACACCATTTGAATAACATTTGCCTTTATCTCAAATTTGTTTGCAACAACTATCGGCCTCTGTATGCTCGAATAAGCCGTATTAAGAGTAGGCTTAGCAAATTCATGCATTGTCCTTGGCTCATTTCCTGCCATCACTTCAAGTTCTTCTTTTGAGCTTGAATATTCCAAGTTTGGTTTCTTTTCTACCAGAACTGCTTCCCTTTCTTCCTTCTACTTTCTCCTCAATGTTCTCTCTAGCTCTGGATCTAATTCAAGTAATTGGGAAGAGCAAGCTTGGGTCATAAATGGGAAGAAGTACCTAAAATGACAATCAATAAGCAAGAACCAAAGTTAAAACAAATAAAAATAGAAACTAAATCAACAGTCTTGATTATATTACTAATATTGAAAATCGTTGTCCCCGACAACGGCGCCAAAAACTTAATGGTAAATCTGTGCTATTGCAGTGTTATCGCAAGTGCATGGGTTGTCCAAGTAATAAAATGGTGAGTAAGATATCATTCCACTGGGGACAAGGTCAAGTACTAGTGCCAATATCAACTGTTGTTTAGCAAATCAATAATTTTTATGATGATTAAAATGAAAGACGAATTACATAATAAATTAAAGTAAAGAAAAATTGAATATTGTGCAAAAAGAGTGGATGATGAAAATACTATCCAGATATTGAATCCCCCTAGCCATAAAAGTATTTATGAATATCAATTCAATTAAAACAAACAGTAGATCTGAATTGGCATTCCTCTAAATTAGATAAAAACCTCTGTCGAGTGAATTAATCTCTAATCACTAAGTAGAATGATAGGAATCTCTTCTTAAGCATAATTAAATAAATCTTGCTATAAGAACAAGGAAATTTGAACCAAAGGGTCTTGTAAGTCTATCTCTAGCACTCCAATCAACCCTCAATCCTAATAAAAATTTTGTTCATATCAAGCTTTCTCAAGTCAATAATATAAAAATTGCAACCAACCAATAAGAAAGCTAATATCAATTGGAAATAATAAATTAAGAATCAAAAGGATAAAACAACTCAATCAAATGATTTAATTTAATAAGAACTATTCAATCCATACAACAAGGCTAGGGTTCATCAATATCAAGATAAAAACACTTTAGCTCATGTTCATAACTAGAAAACCAAAATAAAAGAAATAAGTAAAAGAATTCAAACAATCCATAATGAATGATTTGTGTTTCTTCACTTCAATTCTTGAATCTTGATTTAAATCTCATATGAATTAGATCTTCACCTTCACTCTCAGCTGCCAAAACTCTCTTTTTCTCAGGAAGTCGGCTCTAATAATAAAAACTGGATCCCTAATTCGCACTTTAGCTCAGATTTTATAGCCTAAAAATTTTGCCTGACACTCCCATTGACATGGGCATGTCTGTAGGCATGTCAACGGTGTTGTTTCCAACTTTAATACATGGGCAGTGACATGCCTATGTCGTTAGGCATGTCATTGTTACTACAATGCTGAGTTAGGGACACAGTCAGTGTCACAATTGTATTTCTGGGCGCATCACAGCTTCTGTAAGGTAGGATCAATGGCACATTCAGTGACATGCCCATGTTTCTGGGCTTGTTGAGGCTTTTGTAAAGTACTTGAATGACATGGCCATTGACACGCCCATGTCACTGGGCATGTCAATTGAAGAATTTATCTTTCATCTGTGATTTCGGCCTAAATAAACTTATGGTCCCAACATGTCAAAGGTTCCTAGAATCAACCCTAATAAACACTTGAACAAACAAATTAAACTCAATTTAACAATAAATATACTAAGAAATAAGGGCAAAAATATCATCAACCATACACTTATCACTGATATTTTATCAGGGATTTCAAAGATCTCCTTCAAGCTAGCTTGCAAATAGAAGAATGGAAAAGAGAGAAGAATCATTTTTTTGGAAGAAAGAATGGGAGGAGAAATTATCAGTCTAGCAGTCAGGGTACACAAAAATCAGTGGACCTCAATGCAATAGCTGATCAAGAAATAAGAAGATAGTTTTCAAAGTTAGAAAAAACTCTGTCTTGGGTGTTCAACAAGTTACAGAAAAAGGGGTTATTACAATCGTTGGCTCTCAATCGCTACACAATCCTCTTCCATGAAACTTTGATGCCAAGGCCTTCAGTCAATTCCATCAAATGCAAGGCATGAGATAGATAACTTTGTTTGATTAATGCATGAGATCCAAGCTTTGATTGACGGTGAAAAGTTTCCTGAGTTCAACAAACCCAACACCAAGAACAATCCTTTGCCTAAATTTGGAAGAGTTCCATCAACATTGACCTTCAAGATAGGGGATAAATGATGAAAAGTTTTATCTTGTCATCTTTTCAAGATGTAGATGCAGGAACTATTAAAAGGAGATGCTACTAAGCAAGCTTGAACCAACTGTGGATGAGGAGGTGATGACCATTTTAAAATAGATCATACAGAACCTCATTGATGATGGAAAAATCCTTGCACCTGATATGTCCAAGTAGATGAAACTTTTTGACTATAATTCAACAAAGTTCCTTAGGCTTGACTGTTGATTATTTTACTTTTTCTTTCTTTGATATTTTTTGGAACAATTGTTTTTTAATTAACATTTTTGCAAATAAACTATTTTTGTTACATTTATGTTTTTATTGATCTTTGTTCATTTTGTTGGTCAACCAATGATGAGTCTAGCTTGATATTCATAAATTATTGTATCTATGCATCATGACCTGAATGACTTTACTAGGTGAGGGAGTTTGTTCTGTAGCACTGAGCTGTGTATGCTTACTTAGAGAGGGCTCTAGCATAATTATCTTTGTCTAGTTCCTAGTCAATCTTAGAACATACTTTGACGAACTTTTGAGATGAAATTAAACTATGCTTATTTAAGAGAGAGATTATCTAGGCATTGTTTAGTTAGTCAACAACTAGTATCCACCCTATTAAATATTAATCCTAGTATATCCCTTTGAGCCTTCATAAGAGTTTAGCTTGCTTTTTATTGGCTTGTAAGCTTGATAACCTATGCTATGCTATTGTGACATTTATGATAAGTATGATGATCGCTGAGTTACCAAGGAGCAAGAAGATCAAAAAAGGAACGTATAGTTAAGATAATAAGGATAGTCAAAGTTTACCTGAATTAGACTTAATATCTTAAATCTTTCAAGGCAACAAAGGATTCATCTTTATTGAAGCAAACTCACTCAACTCTACTCATCCATAGTCAGAAGCATAGAATAGTGCAAACAAGATAACTCTCTTAGAGCTAAGATTAAAAAAAAGCAAAAGCAAAAGCAAAAACAAAAACAAAAAAATAAGAAAGTAAAGGAAAAAGAAAAGAGAAAAATAAGAAAAAAGTAAAAAAAAATAAAACCCAAAAAGGAAGGTTTAGAAAGCCAACATATTTCTTTTTACCTGAAGCAACCAAAAGCTTACACTTAGTTTATGAGGATAGATTGACTTGAATTGGTCCATCCCAGCCAAAGATTCAAATAAAATTAGAAAAATAAGGAAAAGACCATCTTTCATTTTCTCCAGCACAACTCCAAGTCTGCAATCTTGAAAGTCTTAGATTTGATATTCCAAAAAGGAAAAATGGCAGAATAATGGTCCTGACTTTTTGTAAAAGAAAAAGATTGAGATTGTACTAATCAAATCCAGATTTCTACCAAGAAGATAGGCTCTATCTTTTCACAAAGTAAGATTTCAAGCTTTGTCTTTTTATGAAGCAAGATTTCAAGACCTATCTTTTCATGAAGCATGATAACAAGACCCCAGAAGGTGAAAATGGAACCTCTAATAGTACACAGTCCCAACAAGAAAGTCTGTAGTGTGAATGTTTGTCCATAGTGTCACATCAGCTCCAATTTGAAAATGGCCTTCACTTAAACTATATCCCTTATAGACCCCATTTCAAACCTATTAAAGACCTGTTGATCTCTTTTGATAGGTAGAGTCTATTAATGGGGATTGCTTGAAAAAGCATGCATATAAGATAGATAATATTTAAACCCAATTAGACCTTTAGCCAAGTAATTTGTATATGCATATTTGAAGTGTAACAGTTCTTGCTCAAATAGAATTGGTTCCCGAGTTTAGTATGGTAACTAGCATTATCATGTTATAGATATGTTAATTTGGAAAATCAATCCTGAGATATAATGACACTGATTTGACAAAGGTAAAATGTGATTTAAAAAAATTGTGTTTTTTTTGTTATAATGAGCCTTCAATTTTAGGGAAGTGTGTTGCACAGTCGAACCTGAAAGGACATATTGGGCAAAAGAAGTTGCCATCCAAATGTGTTGAAATGGATGTCTCTCATGCCTCTAACTACCTTTCTTAGGGCCCTGCTACTCATGATTTCCTCTTGGAAGATAAAAGCCATAGATGTGAAGTCTTCTGTTGTTCTAATGCAAGACCTGACTGAGTGCTTTGGCTTATTACCTTAGTCTGTGAGCCATGGAACCATTGTAAGTATCATTCATGCATATCATGCATACATATGCATATCATACTGCATTTTTGTCTTGTGTTACTTATTCTTTGTCAAAATAAAGATCAATACTCTATGAAGCAAACATGAAGCAATATGGAATCAGGGGGTATGGAAGGCCCATTGCTTGAGAAAGATCCAGTCACTTTTACAGAAATGGAGATGCATTCTTGATAAATAAAAAACTAGACAAAACACAAACATTAATAAGAGCCTGCATGGAAATAAAATTATTGGTTTGAGCCTACACAGGGGACAAAGCTTCTCTTTTCAATTTTTGATTTTATGCATGTACAAAATATTTTCAGACTTTCAATATTTTGCTACACAAGGGGGGGAAGAGAGGATATGAGGACTAGCTAAAAAATAACTAAATTTTTTGCAGAAGGAAGAACAAAAAGAATGAAACAAGAAGAAAGTAAGAACCCTATAAGAATGAAGATGCAAAAGATAAAAGATCAATCTAGCTAGAAGAGTTAAAGTCAATATAGGACAAATGCCCAAGGATGAAGATCCATTTCAAAGGGTGAAGACCCAATGTCCAGAGGATCAAGATCTATTATGAAGGGTGAAGGCCTAATATTTAAAAATTCATTGTGAAAGGTGAAGATTTAAGGTTGATGGCTAGAAGAAAGCCAAAATTCTCAGATGATAGAAGGTCAGCATATTCCATTGAAGAATAGAGCAACCGGCTAGAAGAAAGCCAAAATTCTCAGATGACAGAAGGTCAGTATAATACATTGAAGAATAGAATAAATGGCTAGAAAAAGCTAAAACTCTCAAATGACAGAAGGGTAGCAGAATCCTTTGAAGAATGGAACTAATTGGCTAGAATAAAGCCAGAATTCTCAAATGATAAAGGGACGGTCAAGCTAGAAGAGCTAAAATCCAGTGTCAGGCCTTAAACCCAAATCTAGTCTCGGGTCAAGAATCTAAATCTAGCCTCAGGTTAAGAACCCAAATCCAGTCTTGGGTCGAGAACCCAAATCCATTCTTGGGTCCCCAAATCCAGTATCAGGTTAATAACCCAAATCTAGTCTCGAGTCTAGCACCCAAATCCAGTCTCGGGTCTAAAATCCAAATTTAGCGTAAAAATGAGAACCCAAATTCAGTCTTGGGTTGATAATTCAAATTCAGTATCGGTTTGAGAACCCAAATCCAATCTCAAGTCGAAAACCCAAATCTAGTCTAGGGTCAAGAATCTAAATCCAGTCTCGGGTTGAGAACCTAGATCCAGTCTCAAGTCGAGAACCCAAATCCAGTCTCAGGTCGAGAACTAAGATCTAGCCTTGGGTCGAGAATCTAAATCCAAACTCGGGTTAAGAAACCAAATCCAACATCGAGTCTAAAAACCAAAATTAATATTGGGTCGAGAACCCAAATCTAGTTTTGATTAAGAACTCAAATCCAATCATAGGTACAGAACCCATATCCTATCTTGGGTCCAAAACCCAAATCCAATCTTGGGTCCAAAATCCAAATCAAATCTTGGGTCTAGAATCCAAATCCAAGCTCGGATCCAGAACCCAAACCAGGTCAAGTTCATCAAAACCAAGAATTTGAGTTTCTTGGTGGTTTTCATTTGGAGATTAGAGTTTCCTAATAGCTCGTTGAGATATTAGAATCATTCGATAGTCAGATGTCGATGCTTAATGGTTCCTCACTAAGTGTAGACCCTTTATTTTTTACGAAGTCCAGTCCACTATTTTAAAATAAGTCCACAAATAATTTTATATTATTTATTATTTATTTCATTAATAATATAATATTTACTATTTAAATTTTTATTTTTAATAATAAAAGTAAAATAAAAAATAAAAATCGGACAAATCGGCGGATGACGCGCGACAGCGGTAGTGGCTGCCTACGTGGCAAGCCAATTCCCTTGGCCTATGGTGAATTGCTTAGGCCAATTCATAGCAGGAACCTTGCCTCGCCTCACCCGTAGATGCAGTAGCTGGCCCGTGCTCTCCCAGCCCAACTCGCGTGCTAGCAGCCCAATTCCTCATATCAATTGGCCAGCAGCCTATGGTAGCCCCTGCGCGCTGCCGATTTTGCCAAAAACCTTATCAACCTCGGTTTTTATTTAACGGGAGCAGCTATTAGCAATTTATTTCCTTAACAATTTTCATTTTTCCTAAACCGTTTGTATTTTCTTATGAAAATAGCATTAGGTTTTTTGATTTTCCTATAAATAAGACTTTACAACAATTATAGAGGGACTTTTAACGGGAGCAGCTATTAGCAACTTTCAGCAGAGAGCAACTTTCAGGGATTTTTAACTTGAATGGATTTTTTGATTTCGATTGAGAATTAGGATTTTTGATAGAATTAAATGCGGGATGGCATAATTATTCAAGGATTATTCAAGGACTTGGGAAAATTATTCAGACGGGACTTTGGCTTTTTTGGCGAAGATGATTGGGACAGTAGCAATTATTTAGGAGTAATTATTTGGACATGGAAAATTATTCAGAGACTTGGGATTTTTTAGGAGATTTATTTAGAGACTTAGAACGGCAGTGAAGGGGAGCAAGGGAAAAAGCAACAGAGATGAGAGACAATCCTTAATCAAAGGCAGTGCACTCACTGTCTTGGAAAAGCTCACCCAGAATTTTTATCCAATAATTTTGGTGGAGCCAACAAATGAAGGTACGTCTCTAAATTTAAATTTATTCAAATAAATCATATTAAGTTTTGGCGATTATTAATATCTTTCATGCAAAGGTAATACTATAGTTAATAATAATATTTTTATAAAAATCCTAAACTATTTTCTAAATCTTAAACCATAAAATCTTAATTTTTAACACCAAAACCTACAACCTTAAAAGCCAGTATGAGCTCGTCGAAGGGGTCAATATTTATTTGTGTATTATTAAGTCTTTGTGTTTAACTTCCTTTATTTTAAATCCTAATTTAGTTATTAAAATTCTAAAAACCTTAATTTAAGATGTAAACCCAAGATTTATACATTTATTACTTTATTTAGTTTTAGATTTGATTATGTGGTTTATTATATATTTTGGTGATTAATTTATTTAATTTCTATGTTTGATTTGTTTAAATTATCATGGATAAGTATTTTCTTTATTATTATTTATTTATTTAAATTGTAAGGGGATATGTTTCCATGATTGGGTACCTCATTAATTAAGCTTCAGGTAATTTAAATTATTTTCATATTTTGGAATTTATGTAAAGGACACGTTTCCACCTTTTGGTGGGTGTCCTATTTAGTTTTGGATATTGGACGATGTAAGGACATGTTTTCATCCTTGGATGGGTGTCCATTTATTTGTTTTGTTTGAACATTGCTATGATTTTTAATAAAGTGGATGTTTATTATGATTGCATGTAGTATGGATAATATCATTATATTTAAGAATTTTATAATATTAAGACCTAAAAAAAAGGTTGGTTCCAATTAATCGGGTGTTGTGGGGGGTGTTGGGCCATTTCTCACCATCTCTTTCTTTTTCCTAGCCCATTTGGGTGGTGACTCCATTTTCTCTGAGTTTTGGCCTGTATTCTCTAAGGCCCTGAGCCTAATAGTGCCGAAGTCGCAAGAACCATTCCACATGGGAGTGAGGGCGAAATCCCCGCTCACACTAAGGTATCCATCTTTTGGATTTTTATTCGCTTATCTTTGTGATTTTATAGATGCTTGGTGAAGTTGTATCAATGCTTTTCACTCACTTCTACAAAAGTCTTAAATCATTCAAGTAGGGGACAAAATTGTAGACCCTTAAATTTGGTCATGAATGAGTTTAATCCCTATTAAAAGGCCTAAATCAAATTTAATCTTGACTCATTTCAAAAAGCCCAAAACTTACTGTAAAAGCTAAAAATTTGACCAGCCCAAACTCATGACAAATTTGCCTTGCCAATTCGCCATGGCTAGGCCAAATTTTCCATGAGTATATGCTCATGGTGAATTGGCTTAGGGAATTTCGCTATGAGCCCTTAAATCCAACCCTAGATCAGTTTCTAAGCAACCTAATTGTGGTTAAACTCTAACAAACTTGGATAAACAAAGTCTTTTCAAATAGAATTGGGATTCTTAAAACCAAAAGGGAGCCAGATTTTTGACAAAATTGGAGCCTATAAAAAGCAACTTGTTTTATTAGTTTTTGTCATAAAATTGTTATTTATTATGATAATTATTGTTTTCTTCATGCATTTTGGTGGTTTTAATCTATTTATTTAGTGATTTCAGCAATTTGGCAGTTTTTAATTTATCCCAGTGTTTATATCATTTTTGTACTAGTTTTTAGTGTGATGTTTATGTGTTTTTAGTTAATGTTTCATTTGATTATTGTTTAAAGTTTGTTTTAAGTGTTTGTTTTAGGTTAAAGTGCAAAAACTCCATTGGAAGATCAAAACAAAGAAAGAAGAGCACGAAGCAAGAAAGACATGGCCAAGCCAAATCAAGCTTGGCCGTGTCACCTCAAAGCAAATCTTGGCAGAACATGACACGGGCAGGAAACACGGCCAAGCCACTGGCCGTGTATCACCTAAAGGGCAAAACCAAAGAAACCATGCAAAGAAAGAAAAGAAATAGTAGGTGACACTGGCAGGTGACACGGCCAAGCCACTAGCCGTGTCACATGACACGGCCAGGAGCTTAGCCGTGTCCCATTCTAAGCTAAAGAATAAGGAAGAACCAAAGGAAAGAAACAGAAGCTGACACACTCAGGAGACACGGCCAAGCCACTGGTCATGTCACATGACATGGCCAGGAGCTTGGCCGTGTCACTCTCATCTCCAAAGAACAAAGAAGAGCAAGGGGAAACAGAAGCTAACACACTCAGGTGACAAGACCAAGCCACTGGCCGTGTCACATGACACGACCACAAGCTTGGCCGTGTCACTCCATGGGACCAAAGAAAGAAAGAAAGCGTGGATTTTTAGCGAGGGATCTGTATAAATAAGAAGATTAGGGTAAGAGAAAGGGAGAATACACACTTCCAACCGTCCTAGACTACTTCTTCAGTCGTTCTACACATTCTTTCAGCAGTTTTCTACTTTTCTCTTGAAGATTGGTTTCACTTTCATTCAAACACTCTAGATCAAATTAGTTTTAGCCATTGAATTATTCTTTTAGCAAAAATCTAAGCAAGAGATTCGTCAGAAGCCAAAGGAAGTTTGTAATTTGGTTTTGTTCTTAAACTCTATCTCTTAAGTTTCATTGAAATTGTATTTATGAATTCTCTAATGTCTAAATTAATTTCTTTGAATTTTAATGAGATGAATTTGTTTGATAGCATCATTATGAACATATTTTGATCTAGTCTAGGGTTTGTATGGATCTACTATGATTGTATAAAATGGTTATTGCTCTTAACTGATTTATTTCTCTTATCCTTAATTGAATGGAATAATGTTAATATATAATTGATTGGCCACCAATTATGTGTTTTAGGTATTTAGATGAAGGATTGAGAAATGAAGTCTAATACTGGAATAATTCAATTAGGGACTTAGGTGAATTAGAAATATAAATCTAAGGAAAAGATCATTTTGATTGTAATAAGATTAATTGAAAGAGGTTTGAATGCGATAGCTTATTTTCTTGATTTGATTAATTAAGTTGCTTGAAATCTGATCTTTGAAATTAAACCAGTTGAGAGGAATAGCCGTTCATACATATAAATTAGTAGAGAAGTGCAAACCCTAGGCTTTTCTATTGGGTGAATCAATTTATCTGTTCAGTTTCTTTCATTATTATTAATTTAATTCCTTTCTGTTTTTGTTAGTTGTTTAGTAATTTAATTTTATAAATCAAAGATTAATTATTTATAATTTGTTTACTACGATTTGATAAATAATTAGCTTATCTAGCTTCCATGTGAGACGACCTTGAGGTGTTCACCGAAATAGTACAGCAGCCTCGTATACTTGCGTTAGTAGTGTTTACTAGAGCGCAACATGTTTTTGGCGCCATTGCCGGGGAAGCTAATTGGCGTAATTGTTTATTAGTCATATATATATATATTAAATTATTGTTCATTATTTATATTTTATTTTATTTTTCTTTTGCTTTAAATAATTCCTTCTTCTAGAAATTTTGTTTATGCAAGGCAGGAGATCACTCGGAGGAGAGTTTTACCCACTTATTTTAGAAATTCAGAGAGTGAAAAGGAGCAAAGAAGAGTTTGAACTGTATACCGGGTTTGATACAGAGGAGGAAATTTTTGATTTTGAGTCAGATACTGCACAATCTACCAATATGGGAGACTAAAGGCAAAGAACTATGCGGGATTTTGCCAGACCTGTCATTGGGACTTCCACCTCATGTATAAGATTGATAGATGCAGCAAGAAATTACGAGTTGAAGAATATCCATTACAACATGCTGCCATCATTCTATGGAGTTCCAAATGAGGATCCTTTGAATTTTATCTGGGATTTCTATTCCACCCTCAACACATTTCCATTGGGAGGACTAACAGAAGACCAGTTGAGGATGAGGTGTTTTCCATACACATTAAAGGATAGGGCAAAAAGCTGGCTTATGATGTTGCCTAAAAATTCTTTGACAACTTGGGAGCAAGTATATAACAAGTTTATTGGCAAATTTTACTCACATCAGAAGACAACTGAATTAAGAGGAAAAATAGCTACATTTGCTCAAATGGACAGAAAGCATTTCATGAGGCTTGGGACAGGTTTAAGATGTTGTTAATCCAGTGTCCACACCATCATTACCCACTTCAACTGCTGAATCAGTTTTTCTACGATGGTCTAACCCAGCAATTTCAGAATATTGTTGATAATGCAGCTGGGGGAGCTATGGGAGAAAAGACAGCAGAAGAGACTTATGAAATCTTTGAAATGTTGGGAGCTAATTCCCAATAGAAAAGTGTAAGAAGAAGAAGTAAAGGGGTAAATCAAGTGGAAGCCAACAGTGAGATGGTCAATCAGATAGCTGAATTGACAAGACAAGTGCAGAAGCTGAACATGAAGAATAATGCTTTTTCATCCACTCAAGAAGCGTGTGGAATTTGTGCAACTTTTGGGCATGGAGCAAATATATGCCCCTCCGCATACGAGTCTTATGAAAATGAGGTTGAGCAAATTAACTCTATGGAGGGATATCAACCAAGGGCCTGGAATGATCCTTACTCAAAAACTTACAATCTTGGTTGGCGGAATCATTCAAACTTTTCATGGGCAACAAATAATTCCCAACAGCCTTTCCATTTGCTCCAAAGATGGAATCAACCACCGGGGCAATCTTTAAATCAAGGGCAGCCTAAGAGAGACAGTTTGGAGGATAGTTTATATGCTTTTATCCAAGTCAGTATCAAGAATCAAGAGATGGCTAACAAAAGGCTGGATTCATTGGAAGTGTCTTTCAAGAAAGTGGAGACCCAAGTGGGACAACATGCACAACAGATGCAGATTCAATAGAAAGGAAAATTTCCAAGTCAACCTGAGCAAGCACAAGCAGCGACTGTTCTTAGAAGTGGTAAGGTAATAAATAACAATGTTGAAAATAATTCTGTGAATGTAGGTGACCAAGAAAACAAAAAGGAAGGAGAACCAGAGAACAAGGGTGATGGAGAAAAATCAATGGAGCAATCTCCTTCAGCAGATTTACACAAGGCAAGTAATCCTTACCAGCCACCCATATCATTCCCAAGTAGATTGAAGAATGATAAATGAGATAAGCAATTTTTAGATATCTTCAACATGTTGTCCAAGGTAAGTATTAACTTACCTTTACTTGAAGCAATAAAGAACATGCCGGCTTATGTCAAATTCTTCAAGGAATTGAACACCAAGAAAAGGAGGTATGAGACAAATGAAAAGGTGATAGTATCAGAGGTAACTAGTGTTGTTTTGCCACATAAACTACCTCCGAAGCTAAAGGATCCTAGCAGCTTCATAATTAAAATTACTATGGGTAATGGAAAAGGGACTGATGGCATGTGTGATTTAGGAGCCAGTGTTAATTTGATGCCTTACTCTGTGTATCTTGACTTAGAACTTGGGGAACTTAAACCTACTAAAATGGTCTTGCAATTAGCTAACAGATCTCTTAGATTCCTGAAAGGAGTTATAGAAGATGTGTTAGTTAAGGTTGGTGGGTTGATAGTGCCCATGGATTTTATAGTTCTTGACATGGAAGGAGATAACCCTACACCATCCGCACACACTATTTTACTAGGTAGGCCTTTTATGGCTACGACCAACACCTTGATTGATGTTAAAAATGGTAAATTGTCAATGACTGTCTTGGGACAAACGGTTGAATTTTCTATTTTTAACACTTCTCCTATTCCTACAACTACATTATATGAGGATTTCTCTTTGATTAATTGTATTGATGCAGTTGTTTTAGATGTTTTCTTGCAAACAGGTTCTTTGGATAAATTGGAGCTGGCACTGACCTTAGATCGTGGCTTGGATATTTTTAACTCAGAAGTAGCCAGTTGCCTTGATATATTAGAAAGTGCTGAAATAGAGGAATTTAAAGAGGAACCGTCATTTGAGCTCCCCTCCATCCAAAAAAGAAGAGAATAACCCTTCACTTGAGTTAGAGCTAAAAGAGTTCCTAAAAATCTGAAATATGTGTTTTTAGGAGATCACAACACCTTACCTGTGATAATTTCTAGCGAACTTAGTGAAAGGGAAGAGATGAGGTTGGTGAGTGAATTAAAAAGATTGAAAGGAGCTATAGGATGGGAGTTGAGTGATATCAAAGGTATTAGCCCTTCAATGTGCATGTATAGAATTATCTTAGAAGAATGAGCTAAACCTGTGAGAGAGACCCAAAGGCGCCTTAACCCAAACATGAGTGAAGTGGTTAAGAAGGAAGTGCTTAAATTGCTTGATGGAGTGATATATCCGATAGCCAATAGTGAGTGGGTTAGCCCAGTACATGTAGTGCATAAGAAATCAGGAATCACTGTGGTAAAAAATGAAAAGAATGAATTGATTCCTACTAGGACTACCACTGGGTGGAGAATGTGTATAGACTATAGGAAGTTGAATAATGCCACAAAGAAAGATCATTTCCCTCTTCCTTTTATTGATCAAATGCTGGATAAACTTTCTAGACACTCACACTATTGCTTTTTGGATGGACTTTCAGGTTATTATCAGGTGGCGATAGCACCAGAGGATCAATAGAAGACCACTTTTACTTGCCCTTTTGGGACTTTTGCATTTCAGCGTATGCCCTTTGGCTTGTGAAATGCGCCTGCAACCTTTCAGAGATGCATGATGTCAGTTTTCATAGACATGATAGATGACTTTATTAAGGTATTTATGGATGATTTTTCTATTTTTGGTGATTCTTTTGATAATTGCCTCAGTAAACTTGTTCTTGTGCTTGAAAGATGTATTGAATGTAATCTCACTTTGAGCTGGGAAAAAAGTCATTTCATGGTTACTCACGGTATTGTATTAGGCCATATTGTCTCTAGTAAAGGGATTGAGGTGGATAAAACTAAGATAGAGTTGATTGCTAAGTTACCTCCACCTACATCTGTTAAGGGAATAAGAAGCTTTCTAGGGCATACAGGTTTTTACCGGAGGTTTATTAAAGATTTTTCTAAAATAAGCCAACTATTGTGTCATTTGCTTGGGAAAGATGTTCCATTTGAATTTACTGCACAATGCATGCAAGCTTTCAATTCCTTTAAGAAAAAATTAACCAGTGCACCGGTAATTGTAGCTCCTGTTTGGTCTTTACCTTTTGAAATTATGTGTGATGCATCCAACCATGCAGTAGAAGCTGTTCTTGGGCAAAGGGTTGAGAAATTTTTGAGAGTGATCTATTATGCTAGCTTGACCCTAAAGAGCGCAGAAGTTAATTACACAACAACTGAAAAAGAAATGCTAGCTGTTGTTTTTGCCTTAGATAAGTTTAGAGCATATTTGATTGGGTCTTAAATTATTGTGCATTCAGATCATGTAGCTCTAAAATATCTCTTGACAAAACAACATGCTAAACCTCATTTAATTAGATGGGTGCTATTATTGCAAGAGTTTGATTTTCAAATCAAAGATACTAAGGGAAGTGAAAATGTTGTAGCTGATCATTTATCTAGGTTACCTTTCTTTGGTGAAAATCTTGCATCTGATAGCATTCATAGAAATCTAGAAGCATTTCCTGATGAGCAGTTGTTTGCTGTAATGAATTCACCTTGGTTTGCAGATATTGCTAACTATCTTGCTTGTGGTATTTTGCGCTCTGACATGTCATTTCAGGAAAAGAAAAGGTTTTTGCACATGAGTAAATTTTATTTTTGGGATGAACCTTACCTATTCTGGATATGCAAAGATGAGATAGTTCCCAGGTGTATACCTAAGGAAGAACAACTTAGTGTACTTCAATTTTGTCATGACCTTCACTGCGGTGGTCATTTTGGAGGGAGAAAGACTGCAGAAAAAGTACTTCAAAGTGGATTTTACTGGCCTACTCTATTCAAAGATGCTCAAGAATATTGTAAGCATTGTGACCGCTGTCAAAGAGTAGGTAACATTGGAAGGAGGAATGAAATGCCCCTTCAATCTTATATTGTGGTTGAACTGTTTGATGTTTGGGGAATAGATTTCATGGGTCCTTTTCCCAAATCTTTTGGTTATGAATACATATTGGTTGCTGTTGATTATGTTTCAAAATGGGTGGAGGCAATCCCCACCCGAACTAATGATGCTAATGTGGTTGTTAAATTTGTGAAGGAATACATTCTTAGCAGATTTGGCACACCAAGAGTGATAGTCAGTGATGGGGGAAGTCATTTCTGCAACAAACGTTTTGAGAAGTTAATGCACAAGTCAGGTGTGAGACATAAAGTGGCAACCCCATACCATCCACAGACTTCAGGACAAGTTGAGACATCCAACAAGCAAATCAAAGGAATTCTAGAAAAAACAGTCAACTCATCAAGGAAGGATTGGGCAAGTAGATTGAATGACACATTGTGGGCATATCGGACTACCTTCAAGACTCCCTTGGGTATGAGTCCATACCGATTGGTTTTTGATAAAGCTTGTCATTTACCAGTGGAGTTAGAGCACAAGGCATATTGGGCAATTAAGACTCTGAATTTAGATTTGGACAAGGCAAAAAGAGAACCTTTTTTGCAAATTTCGGAGTTAGATGAACTAAGGAATGAGGCACATGAGAGTTTGAGGATTTATAAGGATCGTACTAAAGCACTTCATGACTGAATTTTAGTATGATAGACATTGAGCCCAGGTATAAAGGTCTTGCTTTTCAATTCTCACCTCCGATTATTTTAAGGAAAACTCAAGTCTCGATGGAGCGGTCCTTTCGAGATAACTCAGGTATATCCTTCCGGTGCTATAGAATTACTTAACTCTCGAACGAATGAAACTTTCAAAGTAAATGGACAGAGAGTTAAACCATATAATGAAGGGTTCCAAGAAGTAAGGATTGTCGAAAGTACTTTTATATATGATCCTTAATTCTTGCAGTAATGTCCAGCTAAGACAACGTTAAAGAAGTGCTCGATGGGAGGCAACCCATTGTTATTGTTTTTAGCATTTTAGTTTAGTATATTCAGTTTATTTATTTATTTTCCTTTTTATTTTCCTTTAAGGCTTGATGGTTTGGAGATTGGAAGTGTTTTTATTCTTGTAGAGAACAGGCCAGGAGCATTGAGTTTAACTGAGGAAAGGAGAGCCATCCAGTTACAACTTTCCTTGATCGCATGTTTATGCTGAAGTCGCGGTATTTGCTTTAGTTGTTTTCTTTCATGTTGATTAATTGTACGAAAGCTTCACTATGCATGACACAAACAAGGTTCTTTCTATCTTTTCTTTTGTTTACATTGAGGACAATGTAACTCATAAGTGAAGGGTAATTTTTAAGCTTTTCTTTAATTTTTATTTTGTTTTCTTTGCGAGTTATATTGTGCATATTTTCATGGCATAATTGTTGGAAACTTATTGACTTTTCTGTAATTCTAGCATTACATTTGAGTCTTGAGTATCAGCATAGAGATTAGCATTTGAATTCATTCAGGATTAATTTTCACATTCTGCTATTCATGACATATAAATCTTTGAGAACCCACCCTTTGTGAGTTTTGAGCCTCATAGATTGAATATTATTGTCAATCGATTTTCTTTTCTTAAGTGTGCACCTTCATGATTTTGCATCTCTAGAGCTTGCTTTTGCATACTAATTGAACTCACATTATGATTTCATCTCAAGTTTTAAAATGATGAAGGCAAATTAGGATTACCCCCCTTTAGCTTAAAAAGACCTCACTTAATTATGAATTCCTTAGTGAGCCAAGTTGAGCCTTTGACCTTTTCTTGATTGATCAACACAATTCACAGCTCAACATTTTCCTATTATTATCATACCTTCATTAAGGAATTGAGTTTCTTATGATATGACAATAGGAGTGGTTTAATTGATAAGTGTGGGGTAAGCAATAAAAAAAATTAAAATTAAAAAATTAAAAAAAAATAGTATTGCTTTAGTAAGATTTGGGGCTGAAATGCATACTTTGCAGATTGTATTTGACTAAGAGTCGATTATTCTTTTCCTCTACATTTGTGCTAGATGTTCAATACAATTTTATATTTTGTATATATATATATATATAAATAATAAATAAAAATAAAAAGAGAAGATATATATATACAAAATTCATATATTCTCTAGCATTAGTCATCAAAGGGGAATTTTGACTCATTTACTTTTCTTTAAGTATGCAAGTATGTGAGACTATCAATGGTTGGTGAATATGCCATTTGAGGGAGTTACGAGTTTCTACGCAAGATTATTGTCTAATTTAGATACTCCATTTCTTGGTGTTCCAACTTAAATGTCTTTTCTCACACATTCAACTTAGCCCCATTACATCCAAACGAAAAGACCTTCGGATTATTTCTTGAGAAAAATCAGTGAGAGAGATTGGATAATTAAGCAAGTTAATGGAAGTATGCAGTCATGAGTGGTTTGAGTGAATTAACCTTTGAAATTGAGTGAAACACTTAGATGAGAGATGAGATTTGTTATGTCTGAATTAATGAATGAGTTAAGAAAATCTTGATTGAAGTAAATTGCATTTATTTATTGCTGAGTATTAAAGGATTTCATCTTATATACTTTAATTATAGTTAAGGTTAATTGAGCTTTTAATTTATGCTATGTAAATTTGCTTGAGGACAAGCAAAGTTTTAAGTGTGGGGTAGTTGTTTTATTAGTTTTTGTCATAAAATTGTTATTTATTTATTATGATAATTATTGTTTTCTTCATGCATTTTGGTAGTTTTAATCTGTTTATTTAGTGATTTCAGCAATTTGGTAGTTTTTAATTTATCCCAGTGTTTATATCATTTTTGTACTAGTTTTTAGTGTGATGTTTATGTGTTTTTAGTTAATGTTTCATTTGATTCTTGTTTAAAGTTTTTTTTAAGTGTTTATTTTAGGTTAAAGTGCAAAAACTCCCTTGGAAGATCAAAACAAAGAAAGAAGAGCATGAAGCAAGCAAGACATGGCCAAGCCAAATCAAGCTTGGCCATGTCACCTCAAAGGAAATCTTGGCAGAATATGACATGGCCAGGAGACACGGCCAAGCCACTGGCCATGTCTCACCTAAAGGGCAAAACCAAAGAAACCAAGCAAAGAAAGAAAAGAAATAGTAGGTGACACTGGCAGGTGACACGGCCAAGCCACTGGTAGTGTCACATGACACGGCCTAGAGCTTGGCTGTGTCCCATTCTAAGCTAAAGAATAAGGAAGAAACAAAGGAAAGAAATAGAAGCTAACACACTCAGGAGACACGGCCAAGCCACTGGCTGTGTCACATGACACGGCCACGCGCTTGGCCGTGTCACTCCATGGGACCAAAGAAAGAAAGAAAGCATGGATTTTTAGTGAGGAATCTGTATAAATAAGAAGATTAGGACAAGAGAAAGGGAGAATACACACTTCCAGCCGTTCTAGACTACTTCTTCAGCCATTCTACACATTCTTTTAGCAGTTTTCTACTTTTCTCTTGAAGATTGATTTCACTTTCATTCAAACACTCTATATCAAATTAGTTTTAGCCATTGCATTATTCTTTTAGCAAAAATCTGAGCAAGAGATTCTTCAAAAGCTAAAGGAAGTTTGTAATTTGGTTTTGTTCTTAAACTCTATCTCTTAAGTTTCATTGAAATTGCATTTATGAATTCTCTAATGTCTAAATTAATTTCTTTGAATTTTAATGAGATGAATTTGTTTGATAGCATCATTATGAACTAATTTTGATCTAGTCTAGGGTTTGTATGGATCTACTATGATTGTATAAAATGGTTATTGCTCTTAACTGATTTATTTCTCTTATCCTTAATTGAATGGAATAATGTTAATATATAATTGATTGGCCACCAATTATGTGTTTTAAGTATTTAGATGAAGGATTGAGAAATGAAGTCAAATACTGGAATAATTCAATTAGGGACTTAGGTGAATTAGAAATATAAACCTAAGGAAAAGATCATTTTGATTGTAATAAGATTAATTGAAAGAGGTTTGAATGCAAGAGCCTATTTCCTTGATTTGATTAATTAAGTTGCTTGAAATCTGATCTTTGAAATTAAATCAGTTGAGAGGAATAGCCGTTCATACATATAAATTAGTAGAGAAGTGCAAACCCTAGGCTTTTCTATTGAGTGAATCAATTTATCTGTTCAGTTTCTTTCATTATTATTAATTCAATTCCTTTCTGTTTTCGTTAGTTGTTTAGCAATTTAATTTTATAAATCAAAGATTAATTATTTATAATTTGTTTACTACGATTTGATAAATAATTAGCTTATCTAGCTTCCTTGTGAGACGACCTTGAGGTGTTCACCGAAATACTACAGCAGCCTCGTATACTTGCGAGTGTAGCTTTAGTAGTGTTTACTAGAGCGCAACACAACTAACATGCAACATTAAGGGAGGCGATTAACAGCCAACAAATTAGGTTTAATAATCTTAGCAACCAGAATTAAAAAAACACACAGAGAGTAAAAATAAAAGAAAAGTAAAGAGAGGCAATGATCGACATTGATGCACAGATCATTAAACTACAACCAAAACCTAAATTGAGCTAGGCCATTTGAGAAGCAGTAGGCATAGTCCAACAAATAAAATTTGGTGGAGCCAACAACATTGGTATAATTATTTTAGCCATTTCAATTTAGTGTTATTATTTTCCTTTATTACTTAGCTCATTGCATAGTGAAATTAAAAATTAATTAGCCAAATTCTTTCATAGTAGACCAACAAAAATATTGGTTGTGTGTTTTAGTCATGCTTTTGTAAATCCAAAACCCTAATCTTATAACATGGTAATTTAGCATTAGGATTAAATATTATAATTTCATATCAAACCCTAATTGCAATGTTTTATAAGATCAAACTTTAGTTGCATGTTTCACAATATTAAGTCCTAAAACCCTAATTTTGCATGTTTAAAACTCTAGAAACCATAATTCATATATCAAAATCCTAATTTTGCATATCTATTGTTCAATTTAAGATTAAAACCATGGATGATTTATTTTTATTTTGCTCATGGTGAATGATTGATTGGTTTAATTGTATTTGGTTAATTATTTAAATTTCAAGGATGAAAAAGGCATGTTTCCACTTTGCTTGTGCCTTATTTATTAACCTTAATGTAATTTAATTTATTTTAAGTTTTGAGATTAATGTAAGGGACACGTTTCCACCAAATGGTGGGTGTCCTATTTTGTTTAATTTTGGACATTATTGTAAGGGCATGATTTCATTATGTATCGATGCCCATTTTGTTGGTTGGTTTAGACTATTTTGATTGATAATATGATGATTATTTATTTTTCAATAATTGCATGCAAAATGGATAATGTCATAATAACATAAGAATTTAATAATATATAGATATGTGTTAGATAATTAAACTCCATTTTGATCATTTACAATCAAATTGATATGTACTAATGTTTTCAAACAATTTTGTTATTGTAGGCATAAAATCCTAACTCTTTTGTGACAGCCCTAGCCCACCAAGTGACCGTACAAGCATCTAAGGAAAATATACTAAAGACATAGAGAGAATAGTGAGCTTGCCGAGCGATGAAGTTGGAAAATGAGCTGGTTGTGCAACCGCTTGAGCTACAGAGTGACTGATCAACATACAGATCCAAATTCATAAATTTATAAATGAGGTCGTAGTCTCAGTGTACAGTGAAGTCAGGAAGAACAGTAGGGGTGCGACCGTACCAGCACCCCAAGTAACCGCACAACCAAATGACCCAAAAACCGAAAAAGGCAGAAGTGATAGCGATCAACCCATGTGGTGTTTCCTTAGTGCTTAATCATTTGTACGACTGCTCAAACCAACTAAGTGACCACATAAGGCTAACACATTTGAATTTAAGCACCAAATGCATTGGACCAGTGATAATTGGACATAAGGATGAAGAAATTTAAATTAAATGATAACATTGTGTTGTGCGACCGCAAGACACATGATGATGGGAAATCAAGATCCTGTCAGTCAACTAAATCTTACTATTGGAGTTAGCCATTAAAGCAATATTTGAATTATGTGACTGCAAAAGGTGTCTCAACCACCAAATTAGTGGAAGACAAGATCTAAACATATGGGAACCACTTCAAACAACTAGTTCAAGTCTAAATGGCTATAAATATCTCAAGAAAACTCTTGTTTAACGGTAATTATGATTCTAATAGCCAAAGCAATATACTTTCAATTTCATTAACTATACTTAACATTTGTATTGTTCGAGTGTTGGGTGTGAGCATAAAAAACACCATTGTAAGTTAAGTGTTAGCTTTGAAACACTTAGATTTTAGAGTGGGCCTTGGGAAAACTCTTGTAAGGGTTATAAAAATTGATCTCAAACCTTGTTAAACACTACAAAAAAACCAGCAATCTGCGACGCAATCAACGATGAAATCAACGACCAAAATACGATAGCGACAATATCAGCGACGAACAGCGAGAAAAATCGAGCAAACGGTAATGTCCTAGTCGCTAAAAAATCAACGACAAATCAGCGACTAATTGTGTGTGTCATTGATTAGTGTCAAATCAGCGACAAAACAGAGACAAATTCAACGACATTTTCATTTTTGGCGGGAATTATTTATTCCCGCTGAAAGTCGTCGCTGATTTAACTTTGGTCGTTGAATTCATCACTATTTGGGTTGTTAATTTAGTCGCTGAATTTGTCGCTAATTTGCTCGCTAAATTTTGTCGCTGATGTGTCGCAGAATATGTTGCAATTTTTTCCTCATTGTTTCAGTCGTTGATTTGTCGCAAAATTCAATATTTTTTTGTCACCTTTGGTCGCTGATTTTGTCGCAATTTTGTCACAATTTTATAATTGTTTGGCTATATTTTTCCAGTATTCCTATTTTGTTTTTGTCTACACATTTTCAAGAACCTGTTGAATTTCAAATATAATAACCAAACCGGTTTATAAAATAGTCATTCATTACAATAATAATCAAATAACACAACATTCATAATTAAGTTATTAGTGGCAATAAGTATACATAAACAATTCGAATGTAAAGTTTACCCCTTAAGAAAGTATATTGAACACATAAGGTCTTAATAATCTGACACTCCAAACACAAACAAAGAGAACACCAACTTTAATAATCCGACACTCCAAACACAAACAAAGAAAACACCAACTTTGATAATCCGACACTCTAAACACAAACAAAGAGAACACCAACTATCAAGTATATCCTACATACGAACATCGTCTTCCTCCACATTGTCATTTGCCGGAGCAGGAGGAGCATTTATTTTCCTTTGTTGCTCAGATAAGAATAAGCGCATATCATCTAAAACATCATTCACTGAGCGCACATTAGCTATAACTTCATTCATTGATGCTATAACCTTGGCTTGCTCTTTTACCTTTTGTTGTAACTTCATTTATTAATTCTTTACTCTGTCAAATTATATCTTGGTAATTAAATTTACATATATAAAACATACATTTTCTAATAATAATGGCTAATTTAATAATTTACCATTCTTTGTCTATGTGCTTCTTGGGAAATGGATCCAAATGTGTGCTTAGAAGGGCCAGTTCCAGCCCTACTTTTTCTGTTAGCCTACATTGTCATAATATTATACCACATGCTATGTCATCAAGCAGTAAGATTATACCATAAATATGAATGAAGAAATAAAAACAAACCTATTCTTTGAAGCAACGGAAGAACGATGTTTTGCTTTATCGGTACTCCAATAAGCTTTCCATTGAGTTAGTATATAACTTCATGGTCGGCCTTAAACATACCTGGCGCCCATAGTAATCAAGTGCAATACTTTGACCAAGAACACTACCAATTGTACGGATTCCATCAATATTCAAGAATTGCAGCATTATGTAATCCAATCCACCTTGCATCCAAGTGTTCAATGTTGACTTCTCTCTCACCTCATATTCTTGAGTTGCATAAAAGAAAATGAAGTTCAGCAAGGACAATATCCAGTTGTTCAAGGAAAGAAAAAGTCAAATGATAATCAAGCAAAAAGCTAGATGGTGATAAAACATTAGTGTAAAAATAATTTGAGAAATTTCTTTAATCAAAAGCAGAAAGACAGTTCTAAGTAATTCTGTATCATCCTACTTTTTTCTGTTTATTTTTTCTTTACTAAAAAACAACTCTGTTGAGATCCATTTGATCAAGATTAGTATTGTTTGTGTCCATCTCATCCTGTGCGACATCATTTCACCTACCAATAACATAATGTCTCTTGCGCTTTTCTATTAATATCTACTAAACAAATAGGAAATATTGACTTGAAATCAGAATATACATCTCACCATCCTTCTTGTGGGGGTATAATTGATAGATTATTTAAAGAAACTTCAGTTAAGGCTTCCATATTTCTGTAAATGCTCACCAAGCTATCCATGTGAGGAGGAGCTCGAATCTCTGTAGCAAAATCATTCACATGCGTATAAGATTGCACATAATATAGGGAGAGAACAAGCACCATTCTCGCTGAGAATGTGGAGGAGCTAAAGATGTAATATCCCAAAATGTGCTCTAGAAGTATTGAGGTAATTGTTGTTTGATTTGAATTAAATGTATATGTGTTATGAGAAAGGAAAGAGTGTATAGAGAGTAGTGTATATGTTGTTTATATGATAATATATATAATATATACATAAGTCAAAATGGAGAGTCAAGGGATGAAGATATTTATTTAGTTATTTGTGAAATTACTAAAAGAGGGCAAGTGCTTTAAAGGAAATCAAAACAAATTGTATAAGGGTGTTTAGGTAATTGCTCATGTTGAGATACTTGGTGGAGATTTAAAGAGGAGTTGACTTTGTTTCTTCATGGTTCTTTTCTTCTTTTCTTTTTGGTTGTGGCCGGCTCCTCCATAGACAAGGGAAAGCAAGTGAGCAAGAAAGGATTTTGATGTTCTAAGCTCAAATTGAAGGAAGATCTAAGTGATCAAGTTGGTGATTCAAGAAGTTTTATAACTTTGGTAAGTCCTCTTTTGATATCTTTGCTTATTTGAAGTTGTGTTGTGAAATTGATAGATGATTTAAGAGTGTGTTGTTTGATTATGATATGTTTAAGAGTGTTTGATTAGATTGATTATGGATTTTAAGGATGGATTGAAGAAAAGAGTAAGTTGGTTGGAAGAGATGGTGTTGTATTTGTGTTTAGGGTTTTGTGATGATATTTGTGATTTGTGTTTGTTATAGATGTGGAGTTGTTTTGGTGTTTTTGTAAGTTTAAGATGGTTTTTAGGTATGTTTTGTTAAGTTTGTTTGAAGTGGATGTTGGTGAAAAGAAGTGTTTGGTTGGGTGTTTTGTTGTTTTGGCCTGACACGCCCATGAACACATTCAGATTCTTAGGCGTGTCAATTGTGTTGGAGGCAGTAGGTTTGACACGACCAGTAACACGCCCGTGTTATTGAGCGTGTCATAGCTACTGTGACATTGGAGAGTTTACACGGCCATGAGCACGCTCACGTTGTTGGACGTGTTGATATTTTTCAGAGAGGCAGAATGTATTACACGCCCAGTGACACGCCCGTGGTTCTGAGCGTGTAAAAGCTTCTGTGTTGTGGAGTTAGGGCACGATCAGGGACACGCCTGTGTGGCTGAGCGTGTCATGTTTAGGGTTTGCCCTAGTTAATTCTTAATTTGATTATCTCATGTGTATCCCTAAGCAAGTGTATGTTATTATTTTTGGATTAGGTCTTGAAGAAAGTGAGTTATCATTGATCTAAGAAGTAAAAGAATCTTGGAAAGGTAGTGTTTAGAGTTGTGTGAATTGTTATTGAGGTAAGTACAAACCTTGCATTGTTGCATACATTCACTTGATATGACATTATTGTTATATATGAATAATGTTACGTTTTGCATATTGTGTATCTTGTGAAATGTACTATATGTATAATGTGAAATGAGATAATTGAGACATGTATGCATATATGATTATGTTCAATGTAATTGATTATGAATATGGGAAAGATGATGTATTATATTGTGAATTGAGACATGATGATTCAAATGTGATGAGAAGCCATTGTGAGTGGCTATGGTTATACAAATGAAAGTGTTGAGGCATGATTGCCTATTTGATATTGAGATACAAATTGAGAAAGAGAATAATGATATAATTGTATGTTTAATATGTTATTCAGTTTCAGAGTTCTGGATTTGGGTGGCATGCCTATGAAATTATGAATAGTAACAGTCTTGCCGGGTTGAGGATCTCTTCAATTTGTTGAGTTGAATTGAGGTCCAAGAGACTGGGTCTGTTACATTTGAGAATTGTGATTTTGAGATATATGATTGGTAAGAGTCTTGCCGGGTTGAGGATCTCCTCGATTTAGTCGGGTCGATGGTCCAAGAGACTGGGTCTGTTACAGGTAACAGTCTTGCCGGGTTGAGGATCTCTTCAATTTGTTGAGTTGATGGTCCAAGAGACTGGGTCTGTTACACTATCCATGGATAGAGATATATCTATATATATGTTGCCTACGGGCTTTATTATTGTGATTATGAACCAAAGCAGTAACTCTGAATTCTGAATATCGTATTAAACACTTGTTGGGCCCATAGGTATCTATGTCATGTTGATGTTATGAATGATGAAATAATGTAATATTCATGAAATATTGTATATTGAGTATGATCTTTATTGTTTGATTGTATATCATTGTTATTGATTAAGCATAATAGCATTATGGTTTGTACTACTGAGTTGTTGGCTCAGCGCGATTATGATTCATCGCGCAGGTGATAGAGGTGATAGAGTTGAGACGGAGAATTCCCCTAGACCTAGTTGAGGTTGTTTTGATTGTGAAGAGTTGGATTAAAGCTTAAAGATCAGAGAGTCAAGCTGCCAATCATGTATATATTTCATATTTTGTAATTATTGAGGTTTAATGTATTTATATTTGTAAGTTTTGGATGTAACTTCCGTTGCGTAATAAACAAACATTTTTATCTATTGTGTCTTATGATTTTCATTTCTCTTTATTTGGTATTTCTTAATTTTTTTTTAGTTTGACTTTAAATATGATTTGTGTATTTGTAAAGTGTGTCATTTCTATATTCACTATATGTATAATACGATCGTATAAGCATGCTTTGTACGTATACGAGATATAGGGGTGTTACAATTGTTTTGGTATCAAAGCCTAGGTTTGAGATTCTCAACCTAGGTAAAATTGTAAGAAAAAGAATATTTTGACTTTAAAGTTAGCTTTTGAATAACATACATGTTTGGTATTGGCAGTCTCTGATCTTTAATAAGATGTATTCTGCTGTGTTTGTAGATATAGGTTGTGATGGATTCTCATTTACGTCAGCCAGTAGAGGGGAGTGCGGAGAGTGTAGCTCCTGATGAGGTTAGAGAGGGAGCTAGAGTGGTTAGTGCTGGAGAGGTACCTGATTCTGTGTCGGGGAGACTAGCTGGTGAGGAGGTTTCGCTAGTTTGGCTTAGGCATGTGGTTGAGTTATTGAGGTAAGCACCAGTGCAACCACCGCCACCGCCCCCACAGCCTTTGGTATCAGTGAGACGGTACGATAAATTAAGGAAGTATTGAGCAGAAGATTTTCTAGGTACTATTGACCCAGCTGTAGCTGAGCAGTGGCTAGATAAAGTATAGAGAATATTTATTCAGTTGCAAGCCACTCCAGAAGAAAAATTTGATTATGCAAGATCATTGTTACAGAAGGACGCATATGACTGGTGGTGCCCCATGCTATGGATGATCCACCTACATTGTCCTATGCTGATTTTCTAAGAGAGTTTGAATTGAAGTATACTCCAAGGGAGTACAAAGATGTGAAGAAAATGGAGTTTCTAAGCTTGAAGCATGATCACCGGACTATGACAGAGTATGAACTAGAGTTTATCTGGCTGAGCCACTACACCGGGGGAATTATTTCTGACGAGATTGATAGATGCAGGAGATTTGAGGAGGGATTGAGGCCCTCTATTATGTGTCTTGTGGCTGGATCTAGATATCATGATTTTTCTCAGCTTGTGGCAGTAGCTAGGAGTGTGGAGAGAGCTCAGGGTATTGCGGTTGCTTCTGAGGAAGAGATCAGGGTTAGGAGACCCCAGTTTGAGGCAGGGTCTTCATCTGCGAAAAGAGGTAAAGGAAGTTTTGTTCCTCGAGTTACTAGGAGTCAGAGGCCAGCTGGTAGGTCAGTACAGTTTCAGAGACAGAGATCTAGACCTATAGTTTCAGTGGCAAGTGCTCCGACCCCAGTGATTCGGAGATCCACTCCACTTGTGTGTGCTCAGTGTGGTGGAACACATAGGGGTGCTTGTTGGAGGAATAGTGGACCAGCTGTGTGCTTTAGATGTGGATCTCCAGATCATTTTATTAGAGAGTGTCCAGAGATGCGAGAACAGAGGTCAGCAGATTCTGTAGTTTCTCGACCTAGAGTTAAGGGTGGTCGAGGGGGCAGAAGTTCTAGCAGAGGGGGTAGACCTGGGTATAGTCAGAGAGGATCTTCATCCAGGGATACTAGACCAGATGAGGCTGGGCCTTTACAATGAGTTTATGTGATGCAGAGGCAGCCAGATGCTTCGACAGTCATAGCTGGTACTTTCTCTTTATTTGGTATTTCAGTACTTGCTTTGATTGATCCAGGATCTACACATTCATATATTAGTGCATCTATTTTGCCTGTGTCTGAATTGCATGCTGAATCCCTAGGATTTGATGTATTGGTGACAAATCCTTTAGGGAATAGTGTGATTGTTAGTAAGGTGCACCGAGACAGTGCAGTAGTGGTGCAAGGTGAGGAGTTCCTTGGAGATTTAATTGAAATGCCTTTTAAGGAATATGATTTGATCTTAGGCATGGACTGGTTATCTAGACATGGAGCTGTGGTAGATTGTCAAAAGAAACTTGTTACTTTGAGAACTGGTGATGCTAGAGAGGTGATAGTATCTAGTGAGCAGGGACAGCTAGCATCCTTGTTTGTTTCAGCTGTTGCAGCTAGGAGGTTGATTAGAAAAGGGTGTGATGCTTATCTTGCTCATGTGGTGGATACTAGAGTAAGGGGTTCTCAAATTGATAGTATACCCACCGTTGCAGAGTTCCCAGATGTGTTTCCAAAAGAGTTGCCAGGGTTACCTCCTGAGAGAGAGGTGGAGTTTGGTATTGAATTATTGCCTGGTACCACTCCTATCTCTATTAGTCCTTATAGAATGGCACCTGCTGAACTGAGAGAATTGAAGGTGCAGTTGCAGGAGTTGTTGGATAAAGGGTTTGTTCGCCCTAGTGTTTCACCGTGGGGAGCTCCTGTTTTGTTTGTGAAAAAGAAGGATGGTTCTATGAGATTGTGTATCGATTATAGGCAATTGAACAAGGTGACTATTAAAAATAAATATTCGTTGCCTAGAATTGATGATCTTTTTGATCAATTGAAGGGTGCAGCAGTGTTTTCCAAGATTGATTTGAGATCAGGGTACCATCAGTTAAGAGTCAGAGCTGAAGATGTTCCTAAGACAGCCTTTCGTACAAGGTATGGGCATTATGAGTTTCTAGTTATGCCTTTTGGTTTGACGAATGCACCTGTAGTTTTTATGGATTTGATGAATAGGGTGTTTAGGCCCCATTTGGACCAATTTGTGGTGGTCTTCATCGATGATATTTTGGTGTATTCGCGCAATGAGGAGGAGCATGACAAGCATCTGCGGATTGTGTTGCAGATCTTGAGAGAGAAGCAGTTATATGCTAAACTGTCGAAGTGTGAATTTTGGCTTGACCAAGTGACTTTTCTCGGTCATATAGTTTCAGCAGAGGGTATTAGAGTTGATCCGAGTAAGGTTGAAGCTATTTTGAATTGGAGTCCACCAAAGTCTGTGACTGAAGTTAGAAGTTTTCTGGGTTTGGCAGGCTATTACCGATGGTTTGTAAAAGGATTTTCTATGATAGCTACTCCACTTACCAGATTACTTCGCAAGGGAGCTAGATTTGTGTGGACAGATCAGTGTCAAGCTAGCTTTGAACAGTTGAGAGAAAGGTTGACTCAAGCGCCTGTTCTTACTTTAACTGTGGAAGATAAACCATATGTGATCTACAGTGATGCTTCGCATAGTGGATTGGGTTGTGTATTAATGCAAGAAGGTAAAGTTATAGCTTATGTTTCTCGACAGTTGAAGCCGCACACACTTAACTATCCGACTCATGATTTGGAGTTAGCAGCCATAGTGTTTGCTTTGAAGATTTGGCGACATTATTTATATGGGGAGAAATGTTTTATTTATACGGATCATAAAAGTTTGAAATATTTGGGGGTTCAGAGAGAGCTCAATCTTCGGCAGAGACGATGGTTGGAGTTGATCAAAGACTACGACTGTTTGATTGATTATCATCCTGGTAAGGCAAATGTTGTTGCTGATGCCTTGAGTCAGAAATCTGTGGCAGGTTTGGCTGTTTACTCACTCTCGTTGCTTGTTGAGTTGAGAGCGTTATATGCTAGTTTTGAAGCATGTGATGATGGTGCATTATTGGTTCAGCTGCAGTTGAGACCAGTATTGTTAGATCAGATAAAGGAGGCCCAAATGGCTTATGAGAAGATTCAAAAGATTGTTTTAGATTGTCAGAATGGAAAGAGTCGAGATTTTATTGTGAGAAGGGATGGGAGTCTTTGGTTTAAGAACAGATTGTGTGTACCTGATGATGCTAATTTGAGAAGGATTATTTTAGAAGAAGCACATCAGTCAGTATTTGCTATGCATCCGGGCAATACAAAGATGTATCATGATTTGAAGAAGAATTACTGGTGGTCTGGTTTAAAGAGAGACATTGCAGATTTTGTGTCCAAATGTCTCACATGTCAGAGGATAAAAGCTGAGCATCAAGTTCCAACAGGGTTACTTCAACCATTAGCAGTGCCTAAATGGAAATGGGATAGAGTAACCATGGATTTTGTATCTGGTTTACCAGTGACACAAAGGAAGCATGATGCTATTTGGGTGATTGTTGACAAGTTGACTAAGACAGCTCATTTTCTTCCGGTTCAGATGAATTATTCTCTGGAAAGGTTAGCTGAGCTATATATCCATGAGATTGTAAAGTTGCATGGTATCCCAATTTCTGTAGTGTCTGATCGAGATCCCCGATTTACTTCAAGGTTTTGGAAGAGGTTACATGGTCCTTTGGGTTCTCGATTACACTTCAGCACTGCTTTTCATCCACAGACAGATGGGCAGTCAGAAAGAGTGATACAGATTATCGAGGACATGTTAAGAAGCTGTGTCATTGATTTCTCTGGAAATTGGGATAGATTTTTGCCACTTGTGGAATTTGCTTACAATAATAGTCATCAATCCAGCATTGGTATGGCACCATTCAAAGCATTATATGGTAGATGGTGTAGGACACCTCTATGTTGGAATGAACTTGGAGAAGGTAAGTTAATTGGTCCTGATTTGATTAAAGAAACTGAAGAAAAAGTGAAATTGATTCGAGTTAGGTTGAAAGCAGCTTCAGACCGACAGAAGTCTTATTCAGATTTGAAGAGGAGAGATATTGAGTTTGATGTTGGAGATAAGGTATTTTTGAAAGTATCTCCTTGGAAGAAGATATTGAGGTTTGGTAGGAAAGGGAAATTGAGTCCTCGTTTCATTGGACCGTATGAAGTTTTGGAAAGAGTTGGGCCAGTTGCTTATCGGCTTGCTTTGCCACCTGAGTTGGATAGGATCCATAATGTATTTCATGTTTCTATGTTGAGAAGGTACAGGTCGGATCCATCTCATGTTTTGACAATTTAATCTATCGAAGTAAGTTCAGATCTGACATTTGAAGAAGAACCAATTGCTATTTTAGCACGTGAAGTGAAAGAATTGAGAAATAAGAAAGTGCCACTTGTGAAGATTTTGTGGAAGAATCATGGGAGAGAAAAAGCAACTTGGGAGAGTGAGCAAGCAATGCGAGATCAATATCCCCAGTTGTTTCGGACTTGATGACAGGTAATTTCGAGGATGAAATTTCTTTTTAGAGGGGGAGAATTGTAATATCCCAAAATGTGCTCTAGAAGTATTGAGGTAATTGTTGTTTGATTTGAATTAAATGTATATGTGTTATGGGAAAGGAAAGAGTGTATAGAGAGAAGTGTATATGTTGTTTATATGATAATATATATAATATATACATAAGTCAAAATGGAGAGTCAAGGGATGAAGATATTTATTTAGTTATTTGTGAAATTACTAAAAGAGGGCAAGTGCTTTAAAGGAAATCAAAACAAATTGTATAAGGGTGTTTAGGTAATTGCTCATGTTGAGATACTTGGTGGAGATTTAAAGAGGAGTTGACTTTGTTTCTTCATGGTTCTTTTCTTCTTTTCTTTTTGGTTGTGGCCGGCTCCTCCATAGACAAGGGAAAGCAAGTGAGCAAGAAAGGATTTTGATGTTCTAAGCTCAAATTGAAGGAAGATCTAAGTGATCAAGTTGGTGATTCAAGAAGTTTTATAACTTTGGTAAGTCCTCTTTTGATATCTTTGCTTATTTGAAGTTGTGTTGTGAAATTGATAGATGATTTAAGAGTGTGTTGTTTGATTGTGATATGTTTAAGAGTGTTTGATTAGATTGATTATGGATTTTAAGGATGGATTGAAGAAAAGAGTAAGTTGGTTGGAAGAGATGGTGTTGTATTTGTGTTTAGGGTTTTGTGATGATATTTGTGATTTGTGTTTGTTATAGATGTGGAGTTGTTTTGGTGTTTTTGTAAGTTTAAGATGGTTTTTGGGTATGTTTTGTTAAGTTTGTTTGAAGTGGATGTTGGTGAAAAGAAGTGTTTGGTTGGGTGTTTTGTTGTTTTGGCCGGAATTTGAGTTTTTGGCCTGACACGCCCATGAACACGTTCAGATTCTTAGGCGTGTCAATTGTGTTGGAGGCAGTAGGTTTGACACGACCAGTAACACACCCGTGTTATTGAGCGTGTCATAGCTACTGTGAGATTGGAGAGTTTACACGGCCATGAGCACACTCACGTTGTTGGACGTGTTGATATTTTTCAGAGAGGCAGAATGTATTACACGCCCAGTGACATGCCCGTGGTTCTAAGCGTGTAAAAGCTTCTATGTTGTGGAGTTAGGGCACGGTCAAAGACACGCCCGTGTGGCTGAGCGTGTCATGTTTAGGGTTTGCCCTAGTTAACTCTTAATTTGATTATCTCATGTGTATCCCTAAGCAAGTGTATGTTATTATTTGAATTAGGTCTTGAAGAAAGTGAGTTATCATTGATCTAAGAAGTAAAAGAATCTTGGAAAGGAAGTGTTTAGAGTTGTGTGAATTGTTATTGCGGTAAGTACAAACCTTGCATTGTTGCATACATTCACTTGATATGACATTATTGTTATATATGAATAATGTTACGTTTTGCATATTGTGTATCTTGTGAAATGTACTATATGTATAATGTGAAATGAGATAATTGAGACATGTATGCATATATGATTATGTTCAATGTAATTGATTATGAATATGGGAAAGATGATGTATTATATTGTGAATTGAGACATGATGATTCAAATGTGATGAGAAGCCATTGTGAGTGGCTATGGTTATACAAATGAAAGTGTTGAGGCATGATTGCCTATTTGATATTGAGATACAAATTGAGAAAGAGAATAATGATATAATTGTATGTTTAATATGTTATTCAGTTTCAGAGTTCTGGATTTGGGTGACATGCCTATGAAATTATGAATAGTAACAGTCTTGCCGGGTTGAGGATCTCTTCAATTTGTTGAGTTGAATTGAGGTCCAAGAGATTGGGTCTGTTACATTATGAGAATTGTGATTTTGAGATATATGATTGGTAAGAGTCTTGCCGGGTTGAGGATCTCCTCGATTTAGTCGGGTCGATGGTCCAAGAGACTGGGTCTGTTACAGGTAACAGTCTTGCCGGGTTGAGGATCTCTTCAATTTGTTGAGTTGATGGTCCAAGTGACTGGGTCTGTTACACTATCCATGGATAGAGATATATCTATATATATGTTGCCTATGAGCTTGATTATTGTGATTATGAACCAAAGCAGTAACTCTGAATTCTGAATATCGTATTAAACACTTGTTGGGCCTATAGGTATCTATGTCATGTTGATGTTATGAATGATGAAATAATGAAATATTCATGAAATATTGTATATTGAGTATGATCTTTATTGTTTGATTGTATATCATTGTTATTGATTAAGCATAATAGCATTATGGTTTGTACTACTGAGTTGTTGGCTTAGCACGATTATGATTCATTGCGCAGGTGATAGAGTTGAGACAGAGAATTCCCCTAGACCTAGTTGAGGTTGTTTTGATTGTGAAGAGTTGGATTAAAGCTTAAAGATCAGAGAGTCAAGCTGCCAATCATGTATATATTTCATATTTTGTAATTATTGAGGTTTAATGTATTTATATTTGTAAGTTTTGGATGTAACTTCCGTTGCGTAATAAACAAACATTTTTATCTATTGTGTCTTATGATTTTCATTTCTCTTTATTTGGTATTTCTTAAATTTTTTTTTTAGTTTTACTTTAAATATGATTTGTGTATTTGTAAAGTGTATCATTTCTATATTCAGTATACATATAATACGATCGTATAAGCATGCTTTGTACGTATACGGGATATAGGGACGTTACAAAAGAATTTAAAGCCCATGCATCCAATTTAGAGTCTCAGAGAGATTATAACACTTCTTTAAGGCACTCAAGCATTCGATTATGCCAATAAATTGCTTAAAGATTTCAACCCAGAACACTGCCAGTCTTGAAAAAACTAAATTAGTAAACCCATATTCTTTAAGATGAATGCTAATAAATAATACTGTGCTCCCAAAATACTAACCGAAATGTAATAAATACTAACATTGATGCTGTTTCTCATCTTCCTATCTCTATTTGTGCGTTCAAATCTTATTTCAAAACTTTGAATACCACCCACTTATCAAAAACCCTTTTGCAGAAAAGCAATTCAAATTAATTAAATTCCAATGAAAATAAACACACCTCTACGTTGGTATGGAACTTTACAAACTGGGAAATCGGAACCCGATTTCATCGACTTCATAATACACGAACTGAAATGAAACAGGGTAGAGTTATTCATTTCTTCTTTCTGCACTAAGACTTTATTATTTTAAAAAAATTGAAAATAGCACTAATAAAAGTGAGCTTACTTGCAAAATACATGATTGCATGTCAGCGAAACAGAGGAATTCAGCAGACTCAAGCTGCAAAAGTAAAAATGGAAAACTATAAATTATACTGTAGAAGCAAATACCCATTACGCAAATTAAACAACCCATGATTAGGATTAGCAGTATACAAACTTAGGGTAAATTGAAATCGCAAAAACAGAAGAAAAAAAAACCAATTTGAAGTTAAATTACCAGATGGGGCACTTAAGCTCTCTGCCCATTTTCTCAAGGTGATTTGGATCTCCCATTTTAGCTGTAAATTAAAAGATTTTACAGATTCATTTTTTTCTTCGTTGAGAAAGAGAAGAGGAGACTTTCAGAGAAAAAGAAGAAGAATGAATTTGGAGAAAAAAGAGGGAACAAACAAGTTTCAAAATGATTTCAATCATATTTTGAAATCATTTCGACCAGCCAAATCGCATTTCTATCCCCATCTGCATAATATATTTTTTAACTTTTTTAAAATATTTTATATTTTTAATATACTAAAAATATATTTAATATATACTTTTAAAAATTAAATATATATTTAATATATTAAATGTTTATTCAAAATATACTTCTAAAAGGAGTATTTTTAAAATTAAAAATTAAAAAAGAGTATTTTTGAAATTGAAAAAGAAAAATATATATTTTTAAAAATATTTTTATTTTTTAGAATAATTTTAAAGAAACTCCTTTTTTAATATTATGTATTTTTTATGTATTTTTAATATATTAAATATATATCTAATATATATTTTTAAAAAATGAATATATTTTTAATATATCAAATATATATTTAAAATATACTTGAAGTATTTTTAAAATTAAAAATTAAATAAAGGATATTTTTTAAATTAAAAAGAAAAATGAATATTTTTAAAAATATTTTTATTTTGTTAGAAGATTTTGAAGAAATCCCGTTCGATATATGGGCTTTAAGACCGAGGCGAGTCGGTATCTTTTCTAAACTTTTTTTATTTTACTTGAATTTTGCATTATATTTGCGCAGAAAATCTCTCTCTAAGGTAAAACTGTTGCAAGTGCCTTTCAGTTTTTGTAATACTTATACATTATATTATATTATGTGCTAAATAAATTAGCGACCAATTACTTTAAAATAGAAAATAAAATTAATTTCTCACTAATTGGTCGCTATATTCTCGCAAATTAACGATAATTCTGCAACTAACTATTTTTCTCGCAAATCAGCGAGCCATTTAGCGACTAATTAGCGACCAATTACTTTAAAATAGAAAATAAAATTAATTTCTCGCTAATTGGTCGCTATATTCTCGCAAATTAACAATAATTCTGCGACTAACTATTTTTCTCGCAAATCAGCGAGCCATTTAGCGACTAATTAGCAACCAATTACTTTAAAATAGAAAATAAAATTAATTTCTCGCTAATTGGTCGCTATATTCTCGCAAATTAACGATAATTCTGCGACTAACTATTTTTCTCGCAAATCAGCGAGCCATTTAGCGACTAATTAGCGACCAATTACTTTAAAATAGAAAATAAAATTAATTTCTCGCTAATTGGTCGCTATATTCTCGCAAATTAACGATAATTCTGCGACTAACTATTTTTCTCGCAAATCTGCGAGCCATTTAGCGACTAATTAGCGACCAATTACTTTAAAATAGAAAATAAAATTAATTTCTCGCTAATTGGTCGCTATATTCTCGCAAATTAACAATAATTCTGCGACTAACTATTTTTCTCGCAAATCAGCGAGCTATTTAGCGACTAATTAGCGACCAATTACTTTAAAATAGAAAATAAAATTAATTTCTCGCTAATTGGTCGCTATATTCTCGCAAATTAACGATAATTCTGCGACTAACTATTTTTCTCGCAAATCAGCGAGCCATTTAGCGACTAATTAGCGACCAATTACTTTAAAATAGAAAATAAAATTAATTTCTCGCTAATTGGTCGCTATATTCTCGCAAATTAACGATAATTCTGCGACTAACTATTTTTCTCGCAAATCAGCGAGCCATTTAGCGACTAATTAGCGACCAATTACTTTAAAATAGAAAATAAAATTAATTTCTCGCTAATTGGTCGCTATATTCTCGCAAATTAACGATAATTCTGCGACTAACTATTTTTCTCACAAATCAGCGAGCCATTTAGCGACTAATTAGTGACCAATTACTTTAAAATAGAAAATAAAATTAATTTCTCGCTAATTGGTCGCTATATTCTCGCAAATTAACGATAAGTCTGCGACTAACTATTTTTCTCGCAAATCAGCGAGCCATTTAACGACTAATTAGCGACCAATTACTTTAAAATATAAAATAAACACATTCTTTGCTAATTTGTCATAAATTAGTCGTAGCGTCGTCTCTCATTGTTGGCGCCAAAATCTGGAGCAAAATTCAGCGACACATTCAGCGAGAAAAGACCTTTTATCGCTATTCAGCGACAGATTCTACGACCATTTTTTTTGTCGTTAATCAGTGATAAATTTAGCGACTCATTCAGCGATGGAATGTTGGAAAGACGCTTATCTTAATTCTTTGTTGTAAAGTTGTCGTTGATAAAGTCGCTAATCAGCGACGAAATAAGAGTTGTCGCAGAATGCGTCGCTGATTGCGCTTTTTTTGTAGTGAAAGTTTGGTGTGAGCTTGTGAAAACACCAAGTTAGAGTTAAGCTTGAAACACTCAAAATTAGTGGAACCTTAACAAATTTATAAGGAAGTAGATGTAGGATTGAGGTAATACGAACCACTATAAACTCATTGTGTTAATTCTTCGCTACTCCATTTCCATCTTAATTTTCTTCATCTCTTACTTTTAAAGTTTTATTTTATCATCACTTCTCAAATCAACCAGTTCACCCCCTCTTGGTTGCTAGTTTGGGACAACGACTGGTATCAAAGTCTTCTAATTTTCAAGAAACCTAATGGTGAAATTTGATCCAAAATGGCAGCCATTCCACCTACAAACACCTCTACATCAACTTATACTTCCAACTCCACATCTTCTACACATGGAAACCTAAATTCCTTCCTTAGACCTTATTTAGATGGAATCGATTACTTTTATTGGAAACATAAGATGTATTTGTTTCTTGATAGAAAAGGAATTGAGCTTTGAGAACTTGTTGAAAATGAGTGGAAACCTCCCACTCATAAAGTTAATGGTGTCTAAGTTCCTCTTCCTAGAGCATAATGGACAAGTGACAAGGTGAGAGCTCATTTCAAGAACAATAGGGCAACCTATATCTTAATGAATTCAATATCAAGAGAAGAAGGTGGAAGAGTCCAACATCTTACTTGTGCACATAGTATTTGAAAAACTCTTGAGAACTATCATAAGGGTACTACCCAAGTGAGGTTTACCAAGAAGCAAATGCTTGTGCATGAGTATGAGCTATTCAAGATGAAGCCCAATAAAAACATCACTAACATGATGAACTGTTTGCTTACCATTGTCAATGAACTAAAGAAATATGGCAAGGTCTATGATCAAGGTGATGTTAATAGCAAAATTTTGAGAGCACATAAAGCAAAGAGAGGTTTTGTGTCTAAAGTTTCTTCAATTGAAGAAGCTCGTGACCTTAGCTCATTTATAACCGATGAAATAGTGGGAAAACTACTCACCTTTGAATTGCACACTAAAAAGGAAGATGAACAAGGTGAAAAGGATAAAAGAAAAGCAATAGCTCTTAAAGCCATCAAGGAAGTTGAGAGCTCAAGTGATGAACATAGTGATGATGAAGAAGAAATGGCTATGCTATCCAAAAGGATAAGTGATTGTAAGAGAAAGAGAAGGCTAGCTGCTAACAAAGGTACATTTCCAAAATCCTGCTTCAAAGATAAAGTGAAAAAGAATAGAGTAAAATGTTAAGAATGTGGTAAAATGGGTCACATCAAATCAGATTGCTTCAAATTAAAGAATAAAAATAAGTGGGATAAGGAAAAGAAGAAATCACTCAAAGCCACATGGGATGATGATTTCTCAAGTGAAGAAGAAGAGGAAGAAGAGCAAGGAATTGCTAATCTATGTCTCATGGCTATTGGGGCTGATGATCATACCAATAAGGTAGGTACTCAACCCTTGAACTTGATTTCTTTTGATAATAATGTTGATGATGCCTTAAATGATAGTGAGTTAATTGAGCACGTGAATCTTAGAGTAGAAACATATTTCTCTAAAATGAAATTCTATAAAGATAAATGCTCTATGATAGAAAAGGACTTTGTATCTCTAAAAAATTATACCTTAGAATTAAATAATTCAAATGAAAAATTGGTGAAATCTATGGATGAGATATCAAAGAATTCACATAGCCTAGAGAAAATTCATAAAGGAAAAGAAGGCTTAGATACTATGATTAGTAATCAAAGGTTGCCCTCTTTGAAACATGGTTTAGGGTTCAATGGCTCATCTATCACTACATCTCATACACCAACATTTGTAAAAGCATCTACAATTCAAACCTCTAGTGTTGAAGTTGTAAAGAACACTAATGAACACACCAAACCTAAAAATCCTAAAAGGATTATATTAGGCTCACAAGGCTCTAGAACTAAACTTCCAAGAGCAAACCATGCATACATGTATACGAGGCATGCACATAAATAGAAAAACATAAAAAACCAATTTCACTCAACACATACTTGCAATTGTGTGCATAGTTCACAAAATTTCAATAAGAGAATGCATAAATATAAAATCTTGTATCAATGCACTTATTATATGAAATTTGGACATAATAGCACCTTTTGCTATATTACGAAGACTCATCTCAAATTAGAGAATCCTTCTACTACTAACCCCTAGAGATCGAAGTTCAATTGGGTACCTAAAAGAAGATAAATTTTATTATCTTATAGGTATGCCTAAAGTCTACTATAAATGAAAGTGTTTGGCTTGTGGATAGTGGATGTTCAAGGCTTATGGCGGGCAATACAAAAATTTTACAACTCTTACCTATAAGTAAGGAGGTAATGTAACTTTTGGGAATAATGCTAAAGGTAAAATCATAGGTATTGAATCCATTGGCATGCTTGCCAAAAATCTGATTGATAATGTATGACTTTGTTGATGGTTTGAAACAAAATTTGATTAGTGTGAGTCAATTATGTGATAAAGGATATAGTTTAAATTTTGATTCTAAAGAATAAAGTTACTTCTTTCAATGGTGAACTTGCATTCAAAGTAGTTAGAATTGGCAATACTTACAAAATTGACTTACATTCTAATAATGCATTTGAATGTTTGATTACCATTAGTAATGATGCATGGATTTGGCATAGGAGACTAGGACATGCTAGCATGGATCATTTACAATGCATTAGTAATGAAGAGCTTGTAGATGGACTCCCTAAGATAAAATTTAATAAAGACAAAATATATGAACCATGTCAATTTGGAAAATAATATAAATTTTCATTTAAAAAATTGTTATCAGCACTTCTAGACCACTAGAACTAATTCATTTAGATTTGTTTGGCCCAAATTGAGTTGCTAGCTTAGGTGGCAAGTTGTATACATTTGTGCTTGCTGATGATTACTCATGGTTTACATGGGTTAATTTCTTAGCTAAAAAGAATGAAGCTTTCAAATAATTTAAAATTTTTGCAAAAAAAGTTCAAAATGAAAAAGGCTATAAAATCACATCTATTAGAAGTGATCATGACAAAAAATTGGAAAATGTAAACTTTGAAAATTTTTGCAATGAGTTTGATATTTCACATATTTTTTCGGCTCCTATAAAACCATAACAAAATGATGTGGTTGAAAGAAAAAATAGAACATTGGTAGAAATGGTCAGGACAATGCTCAATGAGTATGATTTACCATCTTACTTTTGGCCAGAGGCCATTAATATCGCATGTTATGTTTCAAATCGTGTTTAGAAAAGGTCTTTGACAAACAAAACCTCTTATGAGCTTTGGAATGGTAGAAAACCTAAAATTTCATATCTTAAAGTGTTTGGATGCAAATGCTTCATATTGAATACCAAGGATAATCTTGGAAAATTCTCATCCAAATCGGATGAAGGCATATTTTTAGGATATTCATCTTGTAGCAAAGCATATAGAGTATTTAATAAGAGAACACTAGTAGTCGAACAATCAATGCATGTTATTTTTTATGAATCCCCTAAACTTGATCAAAGGAAAGGTAGTGCTCCTGATGATTTTGTAGATACATTTGGAGAACAAGAAACAAACAATGTTCCAAAGGACAATCACAATGAAATTGAGACAAGAATGGAATAAGAAGAAGAGTCTCAAGAACTATCCAAAGATTGGCAATACAAGAAGGACCATCCAAAAAAAATTGTCATTGGTAACACATCAAAGGGAGGAATTTGAAATGAACATAATAGGTGAACTCAAATTCTTCCTTGGACTACAAATCAAGCAATGCGAGGATGGAATCTTCATCAATCAATCCAAGTGCAAAAAGGAACTTCTCAAGAAGTTTGGAATGGCTAATTGCAAAGAAAGTTAAACTCTAATGAGCACATCCTTGAAACTTGGCAAAGATGAAAGTGGTAAGATAGTAGATGAGAAAAAATATTGAGGTATTATCGGATCACTGCTTTACTTAACTACTTCTAGACCTGATATAATATATTGTGTTTGTTTATGTGCTAGATTTCAATCTTGCCCTAGGGAATCACATTTGAATGCCTATAAGAAGATTTTAAATATTTGAATGGTACATTGCATTTAGGTCTATGGTATCCTAGAAACACATCATTTGAAATATTTGGTTTTTCGGACGCAGATGTTGCTGGTAGCCTACTAGATAAGAAAAGCACCATCGGAGCTTGTCATTTTCTTGGTGAATGTCTAGTTTATTGGTTTAGCAAGAAATAAGTGCCTGTTGCTTTATCTACCTTGGAAGCCAAATATGTTGCTGCATGTTTTTGTTGCACACAAGTTTTTTTATATGAAACAACAATTGCTTGATTATGGAAAAAATATTTAATCACATTCCTATTAAGTGTGATAACACAAGTGCAATTAACATATCAAAGAACCCCATTCAACATTCTAGGTCAAAGCATATAGACATTAAATATCATTTTTAAGAGATAATTTTCAAAATCATAATGTAGTCTTAGAATTCATTGCCGATATTTTTAGAAAACCTTTAAATGAAGAAATATTAAACTTCATTAAACAACATATTGGTATGATTGATGGAAAATCCCTTGTATGATCACTCTTTGACACTTACACATCTATTTTGATCATTTTTATTTGAAAAATCACCATAATCTTTATGTTTTTCATTCTTGTGGTCGCCCAAAAATTATGAGTGGCAGCACCATCAATTGAACAAACTAGGCCTCAAAAGTCTCTTTTGAGCAAGTGCACAATAGTTCATACAGTTGCCCAATTTCAAATTTATTTAAATTTCTCAACTGTTACATATTTAGCAACTTGTGCGAGCACACAATGCATTTAGAGATCCAGACCTTTCTTGCAGTCACACAATAGGTTGATCAACCACACAACATGTGTAACTGACATATTTTTAAAGTTGTAACTTTTAAAATTTGGTCCATTATACCCTCAAACGGTTATAAACAGCTAGTTTTTCAAATCTACCTATAAATACCCTCCTTTTGCATAAAAATACATCTTTACAAACACTTAAACACATTCTTAAACAATCTTTCATGTTTTTGATCATCAAGAAGAAGTTTTTAAAGGTTTCAAAGCCCCATCAACACTTTATCTTCTACCTTTCTTTTCTATCTTCTAAATTTCTATTTTATCTTTTGTGTTTTGCTTTTGTTGTGGTTGTGGCTACCAAAACCAAAACTACCAAAAAGAAAGACTCAACCAAGGGTAAGGGGATTTTCATTAGTGAACCTCAACCTCAACCACAACCTCAACCTAAATCCAAATACTTCACTAGGAATAGTGTTCATCCATATAAACCCAAGAACAAAATAGGGGAAGAGAAAAAAAAATATTACATGCTTAAGAAAAAGACCATAGAACCTAAGATGCTTGTGGAAGTGATGCTCCTAACCCTAAATATCAAAAGTGAAATCTTTAGCAGCCTTGAAAGGATTGGGTGGAGGCATTTTGCATTCCCTAATGAGTTAGGTTATCCTAGTCTCTTAAAGGAATTCCTAAAATCCCTTAGTGTTGCTTTCTCTTATTCGGATAAGGATTCTCATTTCAAGAATTTTTCTTCTTTTTAGAGTGAGTTGTCCATTGAAATCGAATATAACAATAGGTTCTCTAAAGCCATCCATTTTAGGACTCTTCTCTTTTGGCTCCTATATTGAATCAACACTTACCCGATCTACCAAAGAAGTGATGGAAATGAGAAGGCCACTCAACGTGACTCATTCTTTTTATATGCTCTAGAGCATAATGAGCAAATAAAAGTGCTAGATTTCTCATAGACACCTTTTTAAATCATGGGAAATATAAGGTAGGCACCTTCTTTCTCTCCTCCCAAATCACACAACTTGCAAGACACTTAGGTCTTCTAACTCCTGAAAATCTTGCAACCCTAAGTGATCCCCTTGATCTAGCCACTAACTCCATCAATCTAGACTACCTTGAGCATGCTAGATGCATCCAAAAGATTGATTACCACTATGAGTATACTTTTGGCAGCAAGGGTGTTATCCAAAGAGAGAGGAAGAGGCCAAGGTATCATATTACCGGAGAAGAAGGAGAACCTACCTATGTAGAATTTGAGCACCCTATAAATTCAGTCTTTTAAAAGCTAGCATGTTAAATTTGGTCCGATTTTAAAAGCTCAAACCTAGTTTATAGCTTTTAAATAAGTCAGCCAAGTTTTACAAGGCCTAAAATAAGTTGATTCAATTTTTTAAAGCCTTAAACCTTGTCTGATTAATTAAAACAGGTTTGATTTGATTTTAAAATCCAAAACAAGTTGGTCTGGGCCCAAAAGTATATGTTTTGTCAAGCCCAATTTACCTCAAGCCTTGCCTGGGGGAAATTGTCATTGCCAATTCGCCATAGGGGCCTTGAGTCTTGAGTTTGGATGATAATTTTGAATTTTAAGTGTCATTGCATCTAGATGCAGTTTGAATTAACTTTCAATTCTAATTCTAATCGGATTAGCTTCGGGAGTTTTTTAAATTCAAGATGAAGTAAGACTTGGGGATAGGGTTAAAAACCTAATATGTTTTCTTATAAATACATGATTTAAAGAGCTTTGGAGGGGAGCAATAATCAATCAACAGGCAACAAAAAAAGATTAAAAATCCTAGCAACACTACCAAAAGCAATAAAAAGATACACAGAAATAAAACACCCTAAAGACAGTAGCATACCGTTTTTGCTTTTGCTTAGCCAGAGTTCCAACTCGTTGCAAGCAGAACTTTGATCAATGTTTAATTATGGTGGAGCCAACAAACGATGGTACATTTTAAACTAATTCAATATAAGAGGCTTTCATAATGGTTTTTAAATATTGAATGCATTTATCCTTTGTCTAAATTTAGTCCAGCATGCTATATTCTTCCGTTTTTATTTGAAGCATGTGTGAGCGGGGATTTTCACCCTAACTCTCGATGGAATAGTTTTTGTGACTTCGGCACTGCTATGCTTAGGGCCTTAGAGAACACGGGCCAAAACCAGGTGAAAATAGAGTCGCCACCTAGAGGCTAAGAAAAAAGAAAAGGGTGGATGACTCGATTCCTAAGGAATCCCTAAGCCCCTAATGGGTTTAGAAAGTTGGTTACATGTGGAGAAGGTGAGAATGACCCAGCACCCATACAGCGCACTATTCATTAAAACCGACCTCCTTTTCAGGTATAAATATTATAAAATTCTTAGTTATTATGATATTATCCATGCTACATGTGAATAATAAAATAAAACATCATTGTATTAAAATCAAAATAATGTTCAAAACAAAATAAATGGACATTCATACAAGATGGAAATGTACCCTTACAACCATGTCCAACATTTAAAATAAATAGGACACCCACCAACGGGTGGAAACGTGCCCTTTACATTAATCCAAACTTTGAATGATAAATTAAATTACACAATAAAAACCGAGGCATGCACGAAGTGGAAACATGCCTTTTACAATCTTTAAAATCTAAATAAACAAATAATGAAATAACTTAAATCATTCAAGCATAATAATTAAAATAAAATATCCGTCACATAACAAATTAAAATAAATCATCCGTAGCAAGCATTAATAATCAATGTTACATTATATTAAATGATAAGTGCACAAACTGGGGTTTTATTGATATGAATTATGGTTAGGGTTTTAAAGTTTTGAAAATGTATTTTTAGGTTTTAAGATTGAAAACTATTTTTAGGGTTTTAGGATTGAAAAATATTTTTAGTGTTTTGGTATTGAAAACTAGTTTAGGGTTTTGAGCTTTTATGAAATGGGCTACTGGACTAGGGTTTTGGTTATTTGAACTTGATTACTGAATTGTATGATTATATGAGATGTGTTGTTGTAAATGATTGCTGGATGTCTAAATGGATGGCCAAACAAAGATGATTTAAAAAGGGTTTATATGAGTATTGTGAGCTAAATCAATCTATTACCTATTAACATTAAAAACTCCATCACTACTGTTATTTTAAATTAAATGGTTTGCTGGATAAAAACTGGGACTCACAAACAAGGCTACTACATGTTTATAAAAGTGCAGGAATAAAATAAAACAATGGAACAAGAATGGATGAGTTACTATAAACTTAAAACAAACTGGATAAGGGATTACAAACCTCCGTTATTGGTTCCACCAATGTTTTATATTAATCCAAGCTCTATATTTGCACCAATGGTTATACCTCGGTTGAATAGAATGACGACAATTGTTCACTGCCTTCTTGGTTTGATGGTTTGATTTTATGTGTCTCTGCTCATTCAAATGTTAGGGTTTAATGCTTGTCATTTTCTTTTTACTGCTTGTTACTACTCTTCTGCTGGTCTTTTTAACCTATATTTATAAGGCAAGATTAGGTTAAACTTCATAAACCAGTATCAGTTTCTTGATTAAACACAGTTTTCTAAGGCATATTGAATTAAAATAATTTAAATTCAAAGCAAAATCTGACTTTATAGAACTAAAAACATCTTAATCCGTCATGGATTAGTGTCCATATGGAATTGGGCATGCCCTAGTTTGATATGGGCATGTCTATATCGAACTAGGTGAGTCCTAGTTCGATATGGATGTCCATATTGAATTGGGCATCCCCAGCCCATATCAACTTGGGGATGCCCAGTTTAATATGGAACATGCCCGTATCAAATTTTAGAAACAGAATCAGACTCTTTTGGGCCTTTATAAAAATTGGACCAATCAAGATAAAAGCTTAAAATAGATTTAACCCATTAAGAATGGATTGATAAGTACTTAGGCCATCTTTAATTAGGACAGAAATAGCTTAGGACCAAAATCAAGGTTCTATAGTTTGCCCCCTGCTTGAATGATCTTGAATTTATTCAGAGAGTGAAAAGCAACATGAGTTTTAGCTGATTTTTTACACGAAATGATTATAGACCTAAGGTTGTGGCTGGTTTGGGTTCTAGACCCAAATTGGTTTGGATTCTGAACCCAAATTGAGTTCTGAACTAAAAAATAGTGATTTGGGTTTTGGAATCGAGCTGGTTTGGGTTCTGGACCCGGATTGGTTTAGGTTCTGGATTCGGATTGAGTTTTGGACTTGGAAATGATTTATGTTCTGGACTTGAGCTAGTTTGGGTTTTGGACCTAGATTGAGTTCTGGACTTGAAAATATTTTGGGTTCTAGACTCGAGCTAGTTTGGGTTTTGGACCTGGATTGGTTTTGATTTTGGACTCGAATTGAGTTCTGGACATAATAATGATTTGGGTTTTGGACAAGTGCATGTTTGGGTTCTGGACCCAGATTGGTTTGGGTTCTGGACCCAGATTGAGTTCTAGAATAAAAAATGATTTGGATTCTGGACTCGAGCAGGTTTGGGTTCTGGACCCGAGGTACCTGCAAAAATTAATTATAGTCAGTAAAATATTTTGCAAAATATTTAGCTATTTTTTACTTTATCTGAATACCTATATACTCTTACCCCCTACATGGAAAAATATTTTATGAGTATTAAAATATTTGTAGACACCAAAATAAATATAAATTACTATGTGCTCGTGTGCTGTGTCTGAAAATAAAAATTATTGAAAAAGTAAATTTTAGAAACATGAATTATTGAAACAAATAAGACATGGGACATGAATAATTCATTGTCATTTTCTTTGACTAAGCACGTTATCATGTTTTAACTTTAAACTTTTTTAAATAAAAGAAAACTGGAGACTTATCCTTTAGACTCTCTGTCTATAAATAGAATTGCTTCGTTCATTTCAACCAGACCTTTTCCAAATCTCATAAATTCAAGCTGTTCGTTTTGTTTTCAAACTTTTTCAAGCTTTTCAAAAAATAAAAAAAAAGGAAATGGCAGTAAATCAACATGCGTCTAGAACTAGACCACGTATGGATCTTGAATTACTTTCTTACCTCAGAGATAGCGGGTCGGGCTAGATTCCAATTCTAGCGGGGATGCACATCCACCGAAGTTCACATGAGAAAACACATGTATTTTTATTTTTATTATTTTCTAAAAAATATATTTTTTTTTCTTAATTTTTACTTCTTTAATTTTTTTAATTTTTTTCTTTTTATGTATTTTTATTTCTAATTTATTAGTTGTAGTAGAAAAGTAAGGTAGGTAATTCAAAAAAATAATGAGCACATAACGTAATGGTTACGAGAAAAAAAGAAAATTATTTAAAAAAATACATATGTATATATATAGAAATACTAGTAGAAAATATGAAAGTCTTGCAATAAGTTTATAGACAAAATAATTTATGCATGAACAAAGTATTAAACATGATGTGAAAAAAATTACAAAAAGTGAATGCATTGAGATAATAAAATTATTGGGATCCTAAATTTTTTTTTTTTGAATTATTAGGGGTAATATACTTACCTGGCTAGACTTACCTTTACTGTGGCAGTTTGATATCTATGTGATTCATGGCGGTGTGAGCATCCATAAAGCTCGTGAATGGTATGATCGAGTACTGTCTCCAGTCAGGAGGATGATCAATGAATGTGGTTTTGAAGAATTTATGTTGCAGCTGCAGCTGCCTGCCAAGGGATACCAAATTGACAGAGGCATAATATAGGAACTGCCGAGTAGTGGATGGACACCACTCACACCTTTCACTTGCTTGTTGGGGAGATGACGATTGGTCCAATGAATTAAAATAATAACAAGCTTTTAATGTGATGGGATCCCTATCCCAATATGTTTTGTATTGTTATTATTTATATTTATGTAGTTTAGGTTGACATGTATATTTATTTGTTGGTTGTTTGAATTTTTAGGGTAGTTTTATATTTTTGCAAAAATATATCCAAAAATTAATTTTTTTTTTACACATTTTTATTTACTCATAATATTATTTTAGGGAAGTAAATTTTTTATAAAAAATTTAGAAAATTTCAATTTTTATTTTAGGCTATATATTATTATTATGTATTATTATCAAATTTTAAAAAACATTAAGTAAATTATTTATTTGATTTTTAAAATTAATTAAAAAATTAGATTATATTTTATAAAATTTCAAAATTTTAAACATATTTTTTGATTTTTTTTATATTTATAGTATTATTTTAGTGCTTAAGATATTTATATTGTTTAAAAAAAATTAATAGGTGTATTGTTGTAGATTTTTGTATAATTGTTTAAAATAAAATAATTAGGTAGAATGAATTATTTTTATAAATTTCAGTAAAAAAATTATTTTTAAGATTTTTTAGGGAAAAAATAAAATTTTAAACAAATTTAAATAATTATATTTTTTAAAATTTTTTGTAAATATAAATATTTTAGATTTATTTTATTGTTGTTAGGATTCTTTAAAAATTTTATGTAATTAGATTTAATTTAATAAATTCTAGAATGAAAAAATATAAAAATTTAAGTATTTTTAATGGTCATAAAATAGTTTTTTGAAAAATTATATTTATTGTTATATTTTAGATTTTATTTTGGTATTTATAGTATTATTTTAGGATTTTATATTTTTGTATAATTTAAAAGAAGGTAGAATGAATAAATTTTTAGTGATTATTTTACTTCACAAAATAATTTTTTAGGCAAATTTAAAATATTTATATATTTTTAAAATTTTTTATAATGATTAATAATATTTTAGGCTTATTTGATTATTATTAGGGTTTTTAAAATTTTAGTAAATTACTTTTAATTTAAGTAAATTAGACTTTTTTTTAATTTTAGCAAATTAGAATTAATTTAATAAATTTCATAACGAAAAATATAAAAATTTGGAGGTATTTTTAATGGTTATAAAATATGTTTAGAGAAATTTAAAACTTTTAGTATAATTAATAATTTATTTTTAATTAGAAATATTTTAGGGTATTGAATTTTTATTAAGGTATTTTTTTATCTTACAAAATATTTAATACATTTTTATTAATTATAGAATTTCATTACATATAAAGAATTGATTTTATATCTAAAATATAAAATTTTTTAGAGAAATTTAATATATTTGCTATAATTTTTAAACTTTTTTGGTAAATAGAAATAATTTAGGGTTTGAATTTATTTTAAGTAATTTTATGATTTTTTAGTAATTTTGTAATTTTTTTGGTTAAGAAATTATAATTAATGTATTTTTTTTTTGTATTTTAGGTTTAGTTTAAAGGTGTACAATTTAGGGTATATTTTGTGATCTTACTGATTTATAGATAATTAGCTGTATGAATTAAAAAGTTTGGTTATATTATTAATTAATAATATTTTTTTTATTTTAGTGATTGTTAGGTTGTGGTTAAACAATTAAATATTAATTTTATATATGCTTAATAATAAAAAATTGTAAAATATTTTAATAGTATTTTTATTAATATTTTTTAATGTATTTATACCTGTATTTTTACATATAAATATATATATATATAAATTTTATATATATATGTATTTTTTTATTTTTATAGATTTAAATAAGAATTGTTATTTTTATACTTTTACCGAAAAATAAGCGCGATAATTTAATAATAATCCAATAATTCGAACATTAATAATAAAATACGATATAATAAAATCTATTTTATTTTGATTTGAATTAAAAAAATCTCAAATGTACAAATCCACAAGAAAATAGTAAAGCGGAATTGAATTTATGATTTGCTGACATTTAAAGTATAATTAAAAGAATAATTTGATTATAAAATTATACTATAAATTGAATAAGTTAAAAAAATTAATAGTAAAAAAATATGAGGTAAAATAATTATATCCCTCAAAATTTATATTTTTTTTAATATACATAATAATGATCCTTTCATTTCTAGTATATTTTTAATATTTACATCAACGTGATTATAAATTATATACAAAAAAGAATATTCTGCAATTGCAAGAACTATTGCTTGGGTAAAAGAAATAAAATAAAAATAATTTAGTATCCGGATTGTTAGCGGTTAAATATAATATATAGTTAATAACAAATCCAATGAGCAAATATTTAGTTGAATATAAAAAATAAATAATACATAAAATGTACTTAAAGTATATATTTAGGATAAAAATAAAATAATTAGATAGTAGAATATTGATTACAAATTGAAGCAAAGAAAAATTGAACAGAAACTAACGCAGCGAAAAAGAAGAAATAAAAAGACAAAAATCACACAGGTTTGATTTTAATATTTCAAAAATAAATCATAATAAAATGATATTTCATTTAAAATTTTAAAAAAAATTACTAGAGAATAGATAGAAGCCCAAATAAATGCAATAGATGAGTAATATAATTTTATTTATATGTAATTTCTTAAATATTTTATATTTAGAGGAATTAATTGTATTTAATATTTCAAAAAATATATTTTAAAGAAATGTGACACATGATCAGATTAGAAAATAATAAATAACAGAATTAGTATTAAACATACATATTATGGTGGAAATAATTTAATAATTTTATATCTATAATAAATTTTTTATAGAACTCTTTAATCGATATATTATTTATTAAACAACAATCTTAAAACATAGTTCAAAGCAATTGCAATGTAACTAACCAAGACTCAAAAATAAAATAATGAAAATATTTTAATAGTACAATAATAATAATAATAATAATAATAATAATAATAATATAAGTTTATTACTTATAAAGTACCTAATAAAAGCAATGGGAATAATATACATAAGTAATACACATCACAAGCACAACACTTAGTCTAATAAAAAGAATTCATTTGATGTAGAGCATGTATCAACACTTTATAGACCTTACGAGCATGATTAGTCATAGTTTCTAAAATTGTATGGGCAAATGTAAGGTTAGAATATAAAAAGGGTGTGCTACCTCAATATTAATTGTTAATATTTTTTTGTTTGAATAAAAATATTTTGCTAAAAAACTATAGTACCCGTTTGGCAAGTTACTTTTTTGTTTCTAAAAAAATGAGAACTCACTGAATTGTCCCATTTGAACAGTTTAGAAACAACAATATATATCTATTGGGTCATTAACATTAATGTGAGACATAACTGTATGCAAGTTATGTAGGAAATTCATAGTATTTATCTTATTTGTTCTCTGGGTGCATACCAAATAATATAAATATTCATAAATCTCAAAATTATGAATATTTATATTATTTGACATAATGTACTTAGAGAACTTAAGGGAAATGCTGCCGAATTTTCTTCATAATTTGTATAAAGTCTTGCAATATGTTAAATAAGATATATATTGTGTTTCTGAATGGGTTAGGGCCTTACCCTTTTATGAAGGAGAATAAGGAGATTTAATTCCTATAATATAATTCTATTGTCTTATTTGTATACATAGGTAAAATGAACACAATACGTGGTTAGACGTATGAACGACTCAATACGGATCACACTCTTTTTATGGCATTTGTTAATGTGTTAGAAGAGTTTGTTGGTTTTGCATCTAGTCAAAGGGATTATATGCAAGGTAATAAGATTCGATGTCCTTGCATAAAATGTCAACATAGTAGATTTTGAGAAGTAGATGAAGTGAAATACCACTTAGTGAAATGGGGTTTTGTTTGAAATTATTTCATTTGGAATATGCATGGTGAAGAGAATATAGTTGACTAATCTATTCCACAACAATATAGTATAGTTGAATCTGTCTTTGATAATCCATACCCACAAATGGTATATGATGCAGTTGGACCTAATGTGTTTGACTGGGGCAGGCCAAATATTGATGTACCTGGAACTAGTGAGGTTCATCAAGAACAACATGATGAGGCTCCTAACATTGAGGCTCAACGGTTCTACAATTTGTTGAATTCACTGGATACAGAGGTATGGCCTGAGTGTCAAGAATATACTAAGCTATCTGCCATAGCTCATTGTTTGAATATAAAGTCTGAGCAACATATGTCCAAAAAGGCTTTCGATCAATGGATCCAATTTATTAAAGAGATAATACCCAAGAATAATGAAATGTTTGATAGTTTCTACAAAACAAGAAAAATTATTTAGGTGCTTGGCTTGCTAGTAGAAACTATTGACTGCTACAAAAATGGGTGTATGTTATATTGGGGAGATTATGCAAAAGACAGAATATGTAGGTTTTGTGAACAGTCGAGATTCAAATAGAGTTATGTTATATGCCGGCAAAAGTTTATGCCATTTAAAAGAATGTATTATTTTCCTCTCACGCCAAGACTTCAAAGATTATATGCTTCAAATGCTATAGCAGAACACATGAGATGGCATTATGAGCATGAACAGGAAGATGGAGTCATGTGCCATCCCTCAGATTCAGAGGCATGGAAGCATTTCAACCGATTACATCTTGATTTTGCAGCTGAATGTCGTAATGTTAGGTTGGGTCTGTGTACTGATGGTTTTTAGCATTTTGGGTCATCAGGACAGCAGTACTCTTGCTGTTCGGTAATACTCACTCCTTATAATTTGCCACCATAGATGTGTATGAAAGAGCAATATTTATTTCTGTCTGCACTTGTACCTAGTCCAAATAACCCAAAACATCAAATTGATGTATTTCTGCAACCATTGATAGTAGAGTTGACACAGTTATGGAATGAGGGTGTCGTGACTTATGATTGTTTTGAGAAATAGAATTTTTGTTTGAGAAAAGCTCTTATGTGGACTATAAGTGATTTTTTAGCATATGCGATGTTATCTGGATAGAGCACTGTGGTAAATTAGCATGCCCTTATTGCATGACTGATTTTGAAGCATTTACTCTTCCGAATGGTTGGTTTGACAATCACAGGAAGTTTTTGAAGGCAGATCATCCATTTAGAAGGAATAGAAAAGGTTTCAGAAAGAATATTACAATAAGGAAAGATGCTCCTCCTATATTGAATGGGGAAGATTTGCTATTTCAAATTGAGCAACTGAGGCTTCATACTGTAACTGAATATAATAAAAATTTCAAAAGTAGTGTATGTCAGAATTGCGGATGAAAAAAAAAGCATCTTTTGGGATTTGCCTTATTGGAGTTCAAATAATATAAGACATAACCTAGATGTAATGCACATTGAAAATTTATTTTTGAGAATGTGTTTAATACGATAATGGATGTGCCGAGTAAAACAAAAGACAATGTCAAATCAAGAGAAGACTTGAGGATATTTTGTAGAAGGCCGGAGTTGGAGCAAGATGAAATGTCTAGGAGGTATCCTAAAGCTAATTACACATTAGATCACAATCAAAAGCAATTATATGCCACTGGGTAAAAAATTTGAAGTTTCCATAAGGATATGTCTCGAATTTATCAAGGTGTGTTGATATGAGAAAATATTGTTCGGGATGAAGAGTCATGATTGTCACGTATTTATGCAATGATTAGTACCCATTGCATTTAGAGAGTTATTGCCAAAAAAAGTTTGGGAAGCTCTGATGGAGCTAAGCTTATTTTTTAGAGAACTTACTGCAACATCTCTAAAAGTTTACCAAATTGAGCGTTTACAAGAAAAAATTTCAATAATTCTTTGTAAATTAGAGCAAATATTTCCTCTGAGTTTTTTTTATCCAATGGAACATTTACCAGTTCATTTGCCATATGAAGCCAAAATTGCATGACCGGTATAATATCATTGGATGTGCGCTTTTGAAAGATACCTGCGACACCTGAAGAAAATTTTTTAAAAATAAGATGAAAGTTGAATCATCAATTTGTAATGCCTTTATAGTGAAAGAGGCATCAACTTTTTGTTCTTATTATTTCAAGCCTAACGTAATAATAATATTGTGTGAAGTCCCTCGGAATGATGGTGGAGGTATACAAGACCAATCTGAATGTCTTCTATCTGTTTTCAAACATTTGGGTTGACCATATGATAAACCAACCAAGCGAAGATTGGAACAAAGAGAATATTGTGCAACTCATACTTACATATTGTTGAATTATGATGAAGTTACACCTTATATCAAGCAAGTTAGTAAGTTTATAGTAATCCAAAATAGAATTTTTTTACGTCGAAAATAAAATCCAAAAACTTTGAATGATAATGATGTTTTTAGTAAACTATTTTAGCATATTCATTGAATACTTACGAGATTTGGATGAAAATATATCGAATTCATAAGTTGATGTAGAGGTCGAGAATAATTTTCCCTTATGATTTCAAAAATTTATAAGTATAATTTGTTGGTATTAACATTTAAAAAAAAACTTTTGTGTTCAATTTGCCATATTTTGAAATTATGCATATTTTTTATTGATTTAGGCAAATGAAAATGGGAATATGATTTATAACAAATGTTTGAAGGATTTAGCCCAGGGCCCATTACCAACTATTAGATGTTATAAGGTGTATTTTGTTAATGGTTATAAATTTCACACAGAATCTCATTGTACTTTAAGAGCAACAACAAATAGTGGTGTTTGTATAAAGGGGTCAAACTATAGTGAAAACTCATTTGATTTCTACGATCGATTAATAGATATTGCAGAGGTTGAATATCCATCATTACCAATTAAAAGGGTGGTATTATTTAAATGTGACTGTTATGATCCCATAAATGGTACAAGAGTTCATTTAGTATATAATTTGGTTGAAGTGAACAGAAGGAGGACATATGCTAAATATGAATCGTTCATACTTGCTAGTCAAGCTGCCCAAGTGTATTATGTTCCTTTTCCTAGCACAAGGCGAGACACATCTAGTTGGTTGACAATTTACAAAATAAAAGCAAGATCATGGATTGATCCACCCGAACAATATGCCAATAAACAGGAGATTGATACTGCATTTCAAGAAGATAGTCTTGAAAATGTACAGTTGGTTGATAGGACAAATGAGGGTGATCCAAGTCCTTTAAATGATCCAACTTGAGAACTCATGGATATTGAGGTTATGGAGGTAGAATCTAAATCAGATGAATCATTACTAGACTCTGAATCTGAATCATCCCAATCAGATGATAGCAATGAATCCTAATAATAAGTAATAGTAATTAAGCTATAGCTTTTATTGAAAATTTATTTCTATGTTTATTATTTTATTCATATTAATTATATTAATGGTTTTTGTTCAAATATGTATCGCGGACCTAGAAGAGGATTGGATCGATTGGGGTCTAGCAGTCGATCCAGTTGAGGTCGAGGTTCTAATAGTACAGGCCAGCCACATCTATAGTTGTGCGATGTCCCAGATGATACATTTATTGAGGATCCTCGGGTTGATGCGGCTACAGACGATATGCTTGGAGAGGATCCTGGTTTTACTTCTCACTTGGCCCAGACAGAGGATCTTGCTTATTCTCTCCTAGCCACTTCAGATGCCCACATTGGTAATGCCGGTACTGCAGCATCAACTGCAGGTCATGATAGTAGGATGCAACATTTGACTGTTCGGGAGTCAGAGTAAGTATTTTTAATTTTTTACATTACTTATATTAAATTATAAAGTTTAATCGGTTTATTTTAAATAAATGTGTACTGTTTCTTTAATTTTCAAGCTACATGATGGATCCAGTTGGGGCTTCGACTAGACGCATTCGAAAGATCATGACATAGAAGATGGACCCCGTAGGAGTTTCTTGGAAGGGCATCTCTCTTGAGATGAAGAACTTTTGGTTCAAAGAGTTTAAGGTTAAAAAGAAAATTAAAATTTAATATTTAATATAAATGTATAAGTGAATATTTTACATTTAGATGATACTAATTATCTTGGTTTTTTTTTTTGCAGAAATATTTTTACTATGATCAGGCTATTGATAACCTTGTCCAGATTGCCTTCATGAAGAAGGTAGCTACTCGGTACAGTGATATGCTGAGTGAGGTAAAGGCTGCGGGGAAGTAGCCTTCATTTATTGATGACCAGTTATGGACAAACCTCTAGGCCCGGTGGAGCTCTCCCGAGGGGCAGGCACATTCTGTCATTGCCTTTCATAATAGGATGTCTAGTGTTGTGGATGGTGTAGGTCCTTCCACACATACAGAAGGCAGCCAATCACATCATGATTATGCTCATACACTCGTAAGTATATTTATATTTTTTAATACATTTTAATTTATAATTTTTTTGTGTTATTTAACTAACATTTTTTTCTTTAAATATGAGTCAACCATGGGTCAGCCGCTAAACAACTATGAGCTATTTGTGCATACGCACACCTGGGGTCATGACGGACATTCATTTGTGGATTGTCGATCACATGATGTAAATGTAAGTAATTCCATAATTTTTAAATAATACAAAAATTAAATTTAAAATATAGAATTAATAATCTTTTTTATATTATATAGGATCGTTTCATTGCTTCTCGGGAGGAGGCCTCTCAGTTTGACATGCCTGTTGACCATGATAGCTTATTCATATCTACTGTGGGTGGAGAGAAGAAGAAGAAGTTGTATGGACTTGGCTTACAGTATGTTAGCACGACTTCTTCTTCTTCTTCTTGTAGTTCATCTGCCTTATGGGAGGAGATCGAGCATTTGAAGGAGCAGTTGGCGGAGCGTAATTGGACTATTCAGTAGCAGATCAAGGAGTAGGTGCAGATGGAGGTAGAGGCGCAGGTTCAATCTCGAATTCAGATGCATATGCAAACCGAGGTGCAGAGGCTGATCTAGGAACAGCTTAATAAGTTTATGTCCAACTTCATGCAAGGAACCTTCGATCAATCACGACACTTTTCGCCTAATGGTGCTCCTCCACCTCCACCTTCACCACCTCCTGCTACTTGATTTTAGATTTTTTTTGTATATTTAAAATGATATTTTAATTTCATATGGTTATATACATTTTATTATTTTTATGTTCATCTTTTTTATATTTGAATATTATTTACATATAATAGTTTTTAAATATTAATTTTTTTTTTATTTTTATTCTTATTAATAAAAAAATTATACATACATATATTATAAAATTTAAAAAGATTTTTAAAATTTAAAAAATAATTTATTTTTTATCGATAGATTAATTTTTTGTCCGTAATTTCTTCGATATTATAGACAGAATAAAAATTCTGTCACTAATACCAACGAAAAATTATCTGTCAGTATTACCAACATAAAATATTTTCTATCAGTATTACCAACAGATAATTTTTCATCGGTCTGTCAGTATTATAGACAGAAAATTTTTCATTGGTAATACTGACAAAATTTTATGTCGGTATTTTTCCTTCTGGACCGACAAAAATAATTTCCATTAGTAAATATTGCGTAGACCCTTAATTTTTGACCCAATCCGATCCAATATGCTTTATTTAGTCCAAAATGATTTTTGTTGTCTAATTGGTCCAAAATAATTTTAATTAAATAGTTTTTGCTTTATTATCTATTTTTTATTAATAAAAAATAAAAAATAAAAAAAAATAAAAATCGGAGTCGGAAAAAAAAATCTGCAGCGAAAAGTGGTCGCGCGGGCCCGTGGGAGTTTTGCCCGCAGGAATTTCCTGTGGGCAGTATGCCCGTAGGCCCAGCGTTTCACCCGCAGAAAATTTTTGAGGGCTGGCACGCCACGGGCCTACTGCCACAGTTTTTGCCAGTGCAGAATTTTTTGACTCAAATTTTTAAAACCTAATTCAATTAGGTTTTAATTTCTTTTTTTATTAATATTGATTGCCGTGTGTAATTAGGAAAAAACAACCTAAAAACCATTATAAATAAGGACCAATAAAACCAAATTTGGGGGAGGAAAAAATTTTCACAGTGAGCTTAGGATTGGAAACCAAATCAAGGAAGGAAAAACAATAATTCAATTCAACTGATTTTTAAGAGAGTAGCAGCACGAATTAAGGGATTCAAAGGCAACAAAGTCTTGTCTTTGGAGCTAGTTCATCCAAGAAGAATTATTTTTGGAAGAATCAACAAAAGAAGGTAAGTGATTTTCCTTAATTGATTTATGTTACACAGTAGCTAAATTATGGAATTAGGGTTTCTTTAAATCAAAACTTTAGAACTTTAATTTAATTCTTCCAAGATTAAAACACTAAAACGTGACTATCTTTTCTAAAAAGACTTAAAATTGTTATTTTTTCTTCTTAAAAATCTTAAAACTCTCATTGAACATATTTTTCATCAAAACCAAAATCAAATTCTGTTTCTTTCAAATTTTTAAATTAGGTTCTATTTCATTCAAAAAGCCTTCAAAAACATCTTTTCTACTTATAAAAACTTCAATCCATGTGTTTAAATTCATAAAACTTCATAAATCATCAAATTGATTTCTAAAACTCTAATTCAAATTCATTACCCGAGAATCCTAATTTCAAAGCCTAAAACCAAAATTCAACTTTTAAACCTACAACACTGAACCTTAATTCCTTTAAAACCTTAAACCTTAATTTTTATGAACCCTAATCCTTTTAAAACATAAAAAAAACATAAAAACATGAAAACTCAAAAAATCACACAGTAGCTTAAATCACTATTTAAAATCATGAATTAAAAAGTATTTTAAGGTATTTAAAACCCTAGTTTCATGATTTCACCATTCAAATCTTAATTTGTTTAATCAAAGTGTCTTATCAATCTTTTAAAACATAAAACCCTAATTTATTTTAATTCCATAAAAAGTCACAGTAGCTATAATTGAACTTTTATTTGCTTTATTCAATTTCATATTTACTTATACCTTGATTTATCTCTTATGCTTTAATCTATGTAATTTCAATACTTGATTTATTTAATTTATCATTGATGGATGTTTATTTTATTGATATTTAAATACTTTTAATGAATGATTTATTTATTATGGATGATTATTTACTTTTATCAATCAATTTAGATTTCCAAAAGTTGTAAGACGTATGTTTTCACTTGGTGGGTACCTCATTAGTTAAACATCATGTAATTTAATTTGCTTTTTCTATTTTAGAACCTATGTAAAGGGCATGTTTCTACCTTTTGGTGGGTGTCCTATCTAGGCATGTGATGTAAGGACATGTTTCCATCCTTGGATGGGTGTCCATTTATTTGTTTTGTTTTGTTTGGACATTGCTTTGATTTTAATATAATGATGCTTTCTTTTTATTGTGTATAGTATGGATAATGTTATTATACTTAAGAATTTTATAATATTAAGACCTGTAAAGGAGGCCGGTTCCAATGAACCGGGCGTTGTGGGGGTGCTGGGCCATTTCTCACCTTCCCCACACGTACCCAACTTTTCGAACCCATTAGGGGGTTGGGGATTCCTTAGGAATCGAGTCATCCACCCCTTTCTTTTTCCCGACCCGTCCGAGTGGCGACTCCATTTTCTCTGGACTTAGGTCCGTGTTCTCTAAGGCCCCGAGCCTAAACAGTGCCGACGTCGCAAGAACCATTCCACCCGGAGTGGGGGCGAAAATCCCCGCTCACAGTGGCGACTCCACTGGGGATAAGAGAAGTTGATTCTATTGGTCTTTTTATTATTCTATTCTTTCTTATAATGATATTATCCATTGCATCATATTAGATTGCATTGTGTGCGTGAGTTAGGACGCCCGTGTTACCCGTGCTGTGTTATGTGAGGGATACCATACTTTCACTCAAGGTATGGAGATCGAGCATGACATAACCACTCATAGCCTCATACCATTTGGTATATACTTGCTATGGGAACCTAAGCCTTTTAACCCAAAGACTAAAGCTCATGTAATTGGCCTAGTTACTTTCCTTAGGTTTTACCCTAAATGCATGTTGTTTGACTATGGTTAGTTTATCTTAGTCTAAATCATGGCTTATTTGGTTTGTTCTTTTTCTAATATGACCTAAGTACATTTGCAAGCTCAAAATAAATTTTTTAAAATCCAAAAGACGAAAACTATTTTCAAAATTTTTCAAGATGGTCTTTGGACATAAGACTTTTCTAAAAACAAATCAAAAATTCTTTGGCCCATGGCCCAAACACTAAGCCCAAAATCCATTTTTCTAAAATCTTTTACAATGGGCTTAGAAACAAAAACTAATTTTCATCTAATATTTTCTTACAAAGAGCTTGCAAAAATATTTAGGTCAATTATGAAATACCAAAAATCAATTGTGGACCTAGTTTACACTAAGAATAAATTAACCATGGGCTTGTTTTTGGCATGAACCACTAGTTACCTCTTTTCAAGTGAGAAATCTATTTATAATAAGCCTCTTAATTTCATTTTAATCCAATATAGCATAAAAGCTACTTTAGTTGGTTGAATGGATCAAAACCTAATTAATGGGAATTATCATGGATTGATTTCCATTTTCAAGGATATAACTATTGGTTGAAACGTCCGAGGGAATTATTCGAAAGCAAGATACCCCATGTTGGTTGTAACACCCCTTCCCAACCTACATATGTAAGCTGAGTAGAAGCGCCACACTAACCTAATGTTGCTACAAATTTTGCTTAGTCAAATTTTAGTTCCGATTTTTACAAAATTTTTGCCATAGTTTCGCCTAAAAATTGAGTCCCAAGTGTCGACAAAACCGGTTTTTTTCTTATTTTTAAAAACATTTTACACAAACCAATGCAAACAAAATCATTCTCAGTACACTCCCAATAAATCCCCCTTGTAACCTCAACTACAACCTGCAAAAAGGATTTACACTTCTAGTACAACATAAAATAAAGGTTTTGGGACAACCCCCATATTTAAATATTACACAGCGGAAGTTATAAAATATTTACATATTTACAAATTCATATACATCAAAACTCAAGTTTTACAACACATAAAATTTATACATGATTGGCAAGTCTGCTCTGATCTTTAAGCTCCCAAAATGGATTCTTCAAGGTCTACGCTCACTAGGTCTTGATGAACTCTCGGGTTCAACTCTATCCACTCTACTACCTGCGCGATTAAACACTATCACGCTAAGCCAACGGCTTAGTAAGATAAAACATGCTAACGGTATGCTTTAATGAAATGCAATGCCACATATGTTATTGATAAGATCAACATCATAAATATAAAGTTAACCACACAATTATGCATTTCACAAATCATAGTCATATGAGCATACCACATTTCAACATCTTTTCACATTCAACATTAATCAATCATACTCCATAACCAACATCTCATTTCATTAAACTCATAACATTATTTAGGACATTCATATAACCTTGACACCTATGGGCCCAACAAGTATTTAATACGATATTCAGAGTTCAGAGTTACTGCTTTGGTTCATAGTCACAATAATCACGCCCGTAGGCAATGTATATACATGTATCTCTATCCATGGATAGTGTAACAGACCCAGTCTCTTGGATCATCAACTCAACACATATGAGGAGATCCTCAACCCGGCAAGACTGTTACAAATCATGTATCTCATAGTGTAACAGACCCAGTCTCTTGGACCATCAACTCAACACCTATGAGGAGGTCCTCAACCCGGCAAGACTGTTACCTTTCATCATTTCTTAGGCATGCCACCCAAATCCAAAACTCTGAAACTGAATAACATATTAAACAAACAATTCATTTCCATTCTCAATTCTCATCACATTTAGGCAAACATGCCTTCTTTCTTTCAATTACATCATCTTAGCCAATAACAATGGCTTCACATTTCATTTCATAATATAACATCTCATTATTCAAGTATATATATATATATATATATATCTCATCCATGATCACATTATATCTCACATAGCATCATTCATAAATATCAACATTTCATTCCACATTACTCATGAAACACATTACCATTCACAATGCACAACATAACATTGTTCAATCTCAACAATGCAATTAGGGCAAAGAACAATTGATTATAACATTCATTGATTCAAGTGTGTTTAAAGTGTTTAGGGTTAGGTTTAAGGACCAACCTACCTTTGGAGAACCAAAGCAATGCAAGAAGAACAAATAATTAAAACCCTAACCATAAATAGTACATTCTGGTTTTAAACTCCATTTTATCCTTATTTTGAAAAATTGTATAAAATAATCTACTTGAATAAAAATTCTAAAATTTTTACAGAATTTATTTTTGTATCTTAAAATCATCCCTTTAAAATTTCAGATCAAACTGAACACAAAATCTTGGTCAAATAGTTCACCTAACCAGACTGCCCCAATTGCCCTGCATCCTGGCAGCAGTTCTGAACTTTGTGAATTCCATAAATCAAATTCAATCAACGTGGTTCCAAATTATTTTTCTCAAATACTAGACTCACTAAGTAACAACATATCCAAAATTCAATTGAATATGATTTTTCTACATTTTATTAAAAATCCCGAAATATAGCTGTCCCAGTTAAGGTACCTGCTGGAACAGGTCTAATGAAAATAATTTTTCTAAACTCATAACCATTCCAAAATCGAATCAACATATTTTTCAGTCATTCTAGACTCATAGAGGCACAACATATCAAAAATTCACTTCAAGAACATTTTTCTAAAATTAATTAAAAATCATACAAGTCACAGCCTTTACTAATCCTAAAACAGAAACAATTTCACTAAACACCAATCTTACTCTTCCATCACCAACACCAACCCAACTTCTCATCTATCAAGAAAAATCAATACTTACAATCATACCATAAGCAACTTAATCATACCACTTCAAAAGAATTGAAGAAATTAGAGAAAAGATCTTACCTTAGTTAAAAACTTCTTAAATCAACACTTGAACACTTAATCTTTCTTCAATTTAAGCTTGAAATCATCAAAACCATCAGTTGTCTCTTTCTTTCTCTTTGGCTATGGAGGGCCGGCCATCAACAAGAAGAAGAAGAAGAAATGATGAAGAAAACACAAATCAAACCTTCTTTAAATATCCACCATGTGATTTTATCCAAGCAATTATCAAAGTGCCCTTATTCACATAATTATCTTTTTGTCTTATATGTGCCCAATTAAGTAATTTACCAATCTCAAATAAATATCTTCTCTTGCATTGACCAAGCCTTTTGACCACTTTATATGTCATATATATTAACATATACACAACATATAAATTTGTCTCTAAACCCTATTTCTTCCCAAAATACATATACATATACTTTCTCTTCTCAATTTCTTTTCTCTTACAATTTAACACATATATTCAATCCAATATATAACAATAACAACAACAACAACAATATGCAAAACTTCTAGGGCATAAATGAGGATATTACAATTCTCCCCCTCTAAAAAGAAAATTTCGTCCTCGAAATTACCTGATATCAACTCTGAAACAACTGCGGATACTGTTCTCGCATGGATTGTTCACTTTCCCAAGTTGCTTCTTCTTTTCCATGATTCTTCCAAAGAATCTTCACCAATGGCACTTTCTTGTTCCTCAATAACCTGTATCACCCTCTCTGACTGTCCATCCGTCTGTGGATGGAAAGCAGTGCTGAAGTGCAGTCGAGAACCTAAAGCACTATGCAAACTCTTCCAAAATCTGGAAGTAAACCTGGGATCTCGATCAGACACTAAAGAAGTTGGAACACCATGCAGTTTCACAATCTCATGGATATACAGCTCAGCCAATCTCTCCAAAGAGTAATCCATTCGAACCGGAAGGAAATGAGCTGTTTTAGTCAATCTATCCACAATCACCCATATGGCATCATGCTTCTTTTGTGTCAATGGCAAACCAGACACAAAATCCATTGTCACTCTTTCCCACTTCCATTCTGGCACTGACAATGGTTGAAGCAACCCGGTTGGAACTTGATGCTCTGCTTTAACCTTCTGACAAGTGAGACATTTCGACACAAAATCTGCAATGTCTCTCTTCAAACCAATCCACCAATAATGCTGTCTCAAATCATGATACATCTTCGTATTACCCGGATGCATAACAAACATTGACTGATGAGCTTCTTCTAAAATGACTCTTTTCAAATCAGCATCATCGGGTACGCACAATCGGTTCTTAAACCATAGACTCCCATCATCTTTCACAACAAAATCTCTAGTCTTCCCATTCTGACAATCTGAAATAATCTTCTGAATTTTCTTATCAGCCAATTGAGCCTCTTTGATCTGATCCAACAAAATCGGCTTCAATTGCAACTGTGCCAATAATGCACCATCAACACAAGGTACAAAACTGGCATGCAATGCTCTCAACTCAACAAGCAACGAGAGCGAGTAAACTGTTAAACCAGCTAAAGACTTCCGACTCAAGGCATCAGCAACAACATTTGCTTTACCTGGATGATAGTCAATCAAGCAATCGTAGTCTTTAATCAATTCTAACCATCTCCTCTGACAAAGATTGAGTTCTTTCTGGACACCCAAATACTTCAAACTCTTGTGATCAGTGTAGATGAAACATTTCTCCCCAAACAGATAATGGCGCCAAATCTTCAATGCAAAAACAATGGCAGCCAATTCCAAATCATGGGTCGGATAGTTAAGCTCATGCGGTTTCAACTGTCGAGATGCATAAGCTATAACTTTACCTTCTTGCATCAATACACACCCCAAACCTCTATGTGAAGCATCACTGTAGATCACATATGGTTTGCCTTCAACAGGTAAAGTTAGAACAGGCGCTTGAGTCAACATTTCTCTCAACTGCTCAAAGCTAGCCTGACACTGATCCGTCCACACAAATCTCACTCCCTTACGAAGCAATCTGGTGAGTGGAGTAGCTATCAAAGAAAATCCTTTCACAAACCGCCGGTAATAGCCTGCCAAACCCAGAAAACTTCTAACCTCTGTCACTGATTTAGGTGGATTCCAATTCAATACAGCTTCAACTTTGCTCGGATCAACTTTAATGCCTTCTGCTGAAACAACATGTCCGAGAAAAGCTACCTGATCCAACCAGAACTCACACTTCGACAATTTAGCAAACAACTGCCTCTCTCTCAAAATCTGCAACACAATCCGCAGATGCATATCATGTTCCTCCTCATTCCGCGAATACACTAGTATATCATCAATGAAGACCACTACAAACTGATCCAAATAGGGCCTAAACACCCTATTCATCAAATCCATGAAAGCTGCAGGTGCATTCGTCAGACCAAAAGGCATAACTAAAAATTCATAATGCCCATACCTGGTCCGAAAAGCGGTCTTAGGAACATCTTCAGCTTTGACTCTCAACTGATGATACCCAGATCTCAAATCAATTTTGGAGAACACTGACGCTCCCTTCAACTGATCAAAGAGATCATCGATTCTAGGCAAAGGATATTTATTTTTAATAGTCACCTTGTTTCATTGCCTATAATCAATACACAACCTCATAGTACCATCTTTCTTCTTCACAAATAGCACAGGAGTTCCCCAAGGAGAAACACTGGGGCGAATAAATCCTTTGTCCAACAACTCCTGTAATTGCACTTTCAACTCCCTCAATTCTGCTGGTGCCATTCTATAAGGAGTAATAGAGATAGGAGTGGTACCAGGCAACAATTCAATACCGAACTCCACCTCTCTCTCAGGAGGCAATCCTGGCAACTCCTCTGGAAACACATCTGGGAACTCTGCAACTGTGGCAATGCTTTCAATGGGAGAACTTCTTACTCTAGTATCTACCACATGAGCAAGATAGGCTTCACATCCCTTTCTAATCAACCTCCTGGCTGCAACAGCTGAAACAAATAAGGAGGCTAGCTGTTCCTGCTCATTAGATACTATCACCTCTCTACCATCAACAGTTTTCAAAGAAACAATTTTCTTCTTACAATCTACCACAGCTCCATGTCGAGATAGCCAATCCATACCTAAGATCACATCATATTCCTTAAATGGCATCTCAATCAAATCCCCTAAGAACTCCTCACCCTGCACCACTACTGCACTATCTCTATGCACCTTACTCACAACCACACTATGCCCTAACGGATTTGTCACCAACACATCAAATCCTAGGGACTCAGCATGCAAATCAGAGACAGGCAAAATAGATACACTAACATATGAATGCGTGGAACCCGGATCAATCAAAGCAAGTACTGGAGTATTAAATAAAGAAAAAGTACCAGCTATGACTGCCGATGTATCTGGCTGCCTCTGCATAACATACATCCTCTGGGAAGATCCAACCTCCTCTGGTCTACCCTCCCTGGATGTAGCACCTCCTCTAGAACTGAATCCTGATCTACCTCCCCGACTGGCACCTCTGCCTCCTCTGCCTCCCCTCACACTAGCTCGAGAAGCAGCAGAATCCACTGGCATCAGCTCCTGCCTCTCAGGACAGTCTCTCACAAAGTGGTCAGGTGATCCACACCTGAAGCATACAGCTGATCTACTGTACCTCCAACAAACGCCCCCATGTCTTCCACCACACTGGTCACACACAGGTCAGGTGGATCTCTGAATTCCAGGAGTAGGAGCACTCGCTACTGAAGCTGCAGGTCTAAATCTCTGCCTCTGGAACTGCACTGACCTACCCGCTGGTCTCTGGCTCCTACTACTCCGAGGAACAAAACTTCCTCTACCCCTCTTCGCAGAAGAAGACCCTGCCTCAAACTGGGGCCTTCTAACCCTAACCTCCTCCTCTAAAACAGCTGCAATAACTTGAGCTCGCTCTACACTTTGAGCTGCTGCCACAAGCTGTGGGAAATCCTGATATCTGGATCCAGCCACTAAGCACATGATCGAGGGTCTCAATCCCTCCTCAAATCGCCGACATCTATCAATCTCATCAGCAATGATACCCCCAGCATACTGACTCAGTTGAATAAACTCAACTTCATATTCAGTTACGGTCCGATGATCTTGCTTCAAATCTAGAAACTCTCTTTTCTTCCCATCTTTATACTCCCTAGGAGTATACTTCAACTCAAATTCCCTCAGAAAATTAGTGTAAGACAGTGTTGGAGGATCATCCATAGAATGGGGCACTGTCTTCCACCAGTCGTAGGCATCCTTCTGTAGCAAAGATCTTGCATAGTCAAACTTCTCCTCTGAAGTGGCTTGCAACTGCACAAATACCCTCTGAACTCTATCAAGCCACTGTTCTGCTACAGCCGGATCAACTGTACCAAAGAAATCCTCTGCTCCATATTTCCTTAGCTTATCATAGTGCCTTACTGGTACTGAAGGCTGAGGGGGTGGTGGCGGTGGCTGTGGTTGCACAGGTGCTTGTCTCATAGCTTCCATCATAGGCCTAAACCAGGCTGGCGGAACCTCCTCCCCAGCTGGTCTACCCGACACCGAAGCAGGTGCCTCCTCAACACTATCAACCCTAGCTCCCTCAGCAGGAGCAATACTCTCGGCACTACCCTCAATCGACTGACGTGAGTGAGAATCCATCACAACCTAACACTGCAAACACAGCAGATTATATCTTATTAAAGATCAGAGACTGCCAATCTCAAACGTATATGTTATTCAAAACCACTTTTTAAGTAAAAATATTCTTTTTATTACATTTTACCTAGGTTGAGAATCTCAAACCTAGGCTCTGATACCAAAACAATTGTAACACCCCTTCCCAACCTACATATGTAAGCTGAGTAGAAGCGCCACACTAACCTAATGTTGATACAAATTTTACTTAGTCAAATTTTAGTTCCGATTTTTACAAAATTTTTGCCATAGTTTCGCCTAAAAATTGAGTCCCAAGTGTCGACAAAACTGGTTTTTTTCTTATTTTTAAAAACATTTTACACAAACCAATGCAAACAAAATCATTCTCAGTACACTCCCAATAAATCCCCCTTGTAACCTCAACTACAACCTGCAAAAAGGATTTACACTTCTAGTACAACATAAAATAAAGGTTTTGGGACAACCCCCATATTTAAATATTACACAGCGGAAGTTATAAAAAATTTACATATTTACAAATTCATATACATCAAAACTCAAGTTTTACAACACATAAAATTTATACATGATTGGCAAGTCTGCTCTGATCTTTAAGCTCCCAAAATGGATTCTTCAAGGTCTACTCTCACTAGGTCTTGATGAACTCTCGGGTTCAACTCTATCCACTCTACTACCTGCGCGATTAAACACTATCGCGCTAAGCCAACGGCTTAGTAAGATAAAACATGCTAACGGTATGCTTTAATGAAATGCAATGCCACATATGTTATTGATAAGATCAACATCATAAATATAAAGTTAACCACACAATTATGCATTTCACAAATCATAGTCATATGAGCATACCACATTTCAACATCTTTTCACATTCAACATTAATCAATCATACTCCATAACCAACATCTCATTTCATTAAACTCATAACATTATTTAGGACATTCATATAACCTTGACACCTATGGGCCCAACAAGTATTTAATACGATATTCAGAGTTCAGAGTTACTGCTTTGGTTCATAGTCACAATAATCACGCCCGTAGGCAATGTATATACATGTATCTCTATCCATGGATAGTGTAACAGACCCAGTCTCTTGGATCATCAACTCAACACATATGAGGAGATCCTCAACCCGGCAAGACTGTTACAAATCATGTATCTCATAGTGTAACAGACCCAGTCTCTTGGACCATCAACTCAACACCTATGAGGAGGTCCTCAACCCGGCAAGACTGTTACCTTTCATCATTTATTAGGCATGCCACCCAAATCCAGAACTCTGAAACTGAATAACATATTAAACAAACAATTCATTTCCATTCTCAATTCTCATCACATTTAGGCAAACATGCCTTCTTTCTTTCAATTACATCATCTTAGCCAATAACAATGGCTTCACATTTCATTTCATAATATAACATCTCATTATTCAAGTATATATATATATATATATATCTCATCCATGATCACATTATATCTCACATAGCATCATTCATAAATATCAACATTTCATTCCACATTACTCATGAAACACATTACCATTCACAATGCACAACATAACATTGTTCAATCTCAACAATGCAATTAGGGCAAAGAACAATTGATTATAACATTCATTGATTCAAGTGTGTTTAAAGTGTTTAGGGTTAGGTTTAAGGACCAACCTACCTTTGGAGAACCAAAGCAATGCAAGAAGAACAAAGAATTAAAACCCTAACCATAAATAGTACATTCTGGTTTTAAACTCCATTTTATCCTTATTTTGAAAAATTGTATAAAATAATCTACTTGACTAAAAATTCTAAACATTTTACAGAATTTATTTTTTTTATCTTAAAATCATCCCTTTAAAATTTCAGATCAAACTAAACACAAAATCTTTGTCAAATAGTTCACCTAACCAGACTGCCCCAATTTCCCTGCATCCTGGCAGCAGTTCTGAACTTTGTGAATTCCATAAATCAAATTCAATCAACGTGGTTCCAAATTATTTTTCTCAAATACTAGACTCACTAAGTAACAACATATCCAAAATTCAATTGAATATGATTTTTCTACATTTTATTAAAAATCCCGAAATATAGCTGTCCCAGTTAAGGTACCTGCTGGAACAGGTCTAATGAAAATAATTTTTCTAAACTCATAACCATTCCAAAATCGAATCAACATATTTTTCAGTCATTCTAGACTCATAGAGGCACAACATATCAAAAATTCACTTCAAGAACATTTTTCTAAAATTAATTAAAAATCATACAAGTCACAGCCTTTACTAATCCTAAAACAGAAACAATTTCACTAAACACCAATCTTACTCTTCCATCACCAACACCAACCCAACTTCTCATCTATCAAGCAAAATCAATACTTACAATCATACCATAAGCAACTTAATCATACCACTTCAAAAGAATTGAAGAAATTAGAGAAAAGATCTTACCTTAGTTAAAAACTTCTTAAATCAACACTTGAACACTTAATCTTTCTTCAATTTAAGCTTGAAATCATCAAAACCATCAGTTGTCTCTTTCTTTCTCTTTGGCTATGGAGGGCCGGCCATCAACAAGAAGAAGAAGAAGAAATGATGAAGAAAACACAAATCAAACCTTCTTTAAATATCCACCATGTGATTTTATCCAAGCAATTACCAAAGTGCCCTTATTCACATAATTATCTTTTTGTCTTATATGTGCCCAATTAAGTAATTTACCAATCTCAAATAAATATCTTCTCTTGCATTGACTAAGCCTTTTGACCACTTTATATGTCATATATATTAACATATACACAACATATAAATTTGTCTCTAAACCCTATTTCTTCCCAAAATACATATACATATACTTTCTCTTCTCAATTTCTTTTCTCTTACAATTTAACACATATATTCAATCCAATATATAACAATAACAACAACAACAATATGCAAAACTTCTAGGGCATAAATGAGGATATTACATTGGTATTTTGTTAACCATATACCTAGGAAAAGAGACTCGCCATTCGTGTGTGGATGTTATAAGGTTGGAAGGAACGTCCTAATTTGTCCTTGTTTGGCTACTGTTTGTGCATACATGCATACATGCATACATTTGCATCTCATATCATTGATCCTCTCTGGCTCACAGCCCTAGATTACGATAGTTCAAAAGCTTACAATCCGACCTACACCGGAGACGAGATATCTAGCAATGACTCAATCACTTGCTCACCAAAAACAATGGAGCCCGAACAAATTCAAAGGATGGTGGATGAGGCCCTCAATGCCAAGATGGAAGAAATCAAAGAGGCCTTAGCTGAGAGCATGAAGAACCAATTGACTGCAATCTTAGAAAACCATGCCGAAGCATCTGCTAGCACTAAGAAACCAAAGGACAAAGGGAAGACTAAAATTAATGAAGTAGCTTTTGATGATGATAAGGTGATCATTGATGATGATGATTGGGCTCAATATTACCAAGATCTTCAAGACAAAAAGGAACCGAAGGTTGTTGAGAAGGCAACTATTGAAAAGACCGAGACATCCGATGTTGAAAAGATAATTGCTGATTTAGAAAAGAAATTTGAGAAGAAGCTGAAAACTGAAGAGATGTCCGAAGTTGACAAGTTATTTGAACAAGATGAAGAAGTCCCTTATAAATTCAAGATGCCTTCCTTTGCTAAGTACAATGGCACCGAAAATCCTCATCTTCATATGAAGCAGTATATCACTACCATGCAATCTAAGGCTCAAACCCTAAGGTACTTTATGCTCTCATTGGACCCTGTTGTCCAAAATTGGTTCAATACCTTGGATGATGGAACACAAAAGAGTTGGGATCTACTTTACAAAGCCTTCATCCAACAATATGGGTATAATGTTGAGTTAGAAGTTACCTTAATGGAAGTGGAGTCTATTAGGCAAAGGCCGAATGAGAATTTTGTAGATTATGTCAAGAGATGGAGAAACAAGGCCGCCTTGCTCAAGAAAAGGCCTGATGAATCTGATCAAATAAGGATGATCGTGAGAGGTGTCTTGCCCAATCTCCGTGAAAGGATGTCTCACACTCTTAAAAGGGATTTCAATAAAAAGGAATGAGAAAGGGAATCAAAGCACACAAAAAGAAGTTGATGTTAATATAACCGGTTAAGGGAATAAAAGACAATTCTCAGAATTGGGGAAACCTCTATCTTGGGTTTTTAGCAAGCTGCAAAAGAAAGGGTTGTTACAACCATTAGCTCCTCGACCTTTACATAATCCATTGCCACCAAACTTCAATGCCGAGGCCTTCTATCAATTTCATCAAATGCGAGGGCATGAAACAGATAAATGTGCCTGCCTAAGGCATGAGATCCAAGATTTAATCGACAATGGTAAGGTACCCAAGCCGGATAAGCCCAATACCAAGAACAACCCTTTGCCTAAGTTTGGAAGAGTACCTCCACCGGCAAACTTCATGGTGGGAAAAGGATTGGAATAAGATTTTGTTTTATCATCCTTTCAAGTTTGGGATATTGAAGATGTAAAAGGAAAAGAAGCCTAACTCAATGAACTTTCCTTAGCTTGAATGTTGCTTTTCAATCTTACTTTCTTTAATATTTTGGAACTATCGTGTTTTTCAAATTTAAAGTTGTTTGAATAAATTACTTTCATCAAAATTTTTATTGGTCTTTGTTCATTTTGATGCTCAACCAATGAGGAATTTAGCTTGATGTTTATAAATTAATGTGTCTAGGCATCATGACTCGAATGACTTTACTAGATGAGGGAATTTCTCTATAGCATTGAGTTGTGTATGCTTACTTAGAGAGGGCTCCTGCATAATTACCTTTGTCTAGGTCTTAGTCAATCTTAGAACATGATTTGACAAACTTTCGAGGTGAAATTGAACTCTGCTTATTTAAGGGAGAGATGATCTAGGGATTGTTTGATTAGCCAAACAACTAGTATCCACCCAATTAAATATTAATCCTTAGTTGTCCCTTTGAGCCTTCATAAAATTTTAGCTTTCTTTTCATTGGCATATAACCTCAACAACCTACCTTGAGCTGTTGTGATACTTTTGACAAGTCTTATAATCACAAAGGTGAATAGGCAAGAAGATCAAAGAAAGCAATGATTAGTCAAGATCATGAGGATAGTTGAAGTCTCAAGACTATAAGGGTAGTTGATGTTTTCAAGACCATAAGGATAATTGATGTTCTCAAAAACTTAAGGGTAGTTGAAGTTCCCTTAATGTCTCCAATATATCAAGACAACATCAACATTAGAGTAATAACTGATTTATCCCTATTAAAGAAGATTTATGTTACTCCACTCATCCATTATTGGAAGCCCAAGTTGGTACAAACAAGACAACTATGTTTGACCTAGAACAAAAAAAAAAGGACAAAAGAAAAAAAGAGAATAGAAAAAGAAAAGAAAGAAGAAAAAAAGAATAAAGAAAAAAAGAGAAGAAGAGAAAACCTAAAAAGGTGATTTATAAAGCCAACTGAGTTATCTTTTACCTAAAGCAGCAAAAGGCTTCTATTTGGTTCATAAAGACATTTTTACTTGAATTGGCCCAACGCAACCAAAGATTCAATCAAAATTGGAGAATAGGAGGGAGACCATCAAGTTCTTGAAAGTTTTGTGCTTGATAGTCCAACAAGAAAGAAGGACAAAATGATAAAATGCTCAAAGAAAGGGAAGATTAAGGAAAACAAAGAGAAAGAAAAGGGAAGAGTAAGAGAAATAAAGAAAAGGGAGAAGAAGAAAGGAAACAAATTTGGGTACTAAACTTTTTGCAAGGGCAAAGACTATCCCTATCAAGATCCAAATTAATGCCAAGAAGATAGAAAGAACTTGGAAGACTAGCAAGATTGCTCCCAGCTGCCTAAAGTTCAAACAAGAAATTTGTAGTGTGAAGGTTTGTCCATTGTGTCGCACCAGCTCCTATCTCAAAATGGCCTTCACTTAAACCTGTGTCCCTTATAGACCCCATTTCAAGCCTATCAAAGACCTGTTGATCTCTCTTGGTAGGTAGAGTCTATTAGTGGAGATAGTTTGAATAAGCATGCATATGAGATAGACAGTATTTAAACTCAATGAGACCAGTGGCCAAGTAGTGTGTATATGCCTATCTGAAGTGCAACAATTCTTGCTTAAATAGAAATAATTCCCGAGTTTAATATGGTAACTAGGGTTGTCATGTTATGGATATATTAATTTGGAAAATCAAGTCCTGAGGTACATTGACATTAATTTGGCAAAGCCAACATTTGTTTTCAAAATCAAAATTCAAAAAAAAAAAGAGTGTTTTGTCATACAAAGCCTTCGAACTAAGGGAAGTCTGTTGAAATGATTATTGGCAAGGTCATGAAGAAACTACCAACTGACATGCTGAAACATAGTTTGAAATGGATGCATCCCTGACTTAGCTGCTTAGGGTCTCCACCACTCATGTTTTCAACATCTCAAAGATAAAAGCTACAAATACAAAGCTTTCGATCATTCTAATGCAAGACTTGAACAAGTGTCAAAAGGGAACCAATGAGAACACTTATGCTGATCACCTCAGTCTGTGAGTCAATGGAACAACTGTAAGTATTATTCATGTATATCATGCATACATATCACATCGCACTTTCTTGTCTTGTGTTCCTTGTCAAAATGAACAGCAAACACACTGCAAAGTAAAGAATCAAAAGAAAATGTCAAATCAGGGGGGCATGAAAGGCCCGTTACTAGTGAAAGTTCCAGTAATTTTGCAAAGAGAAGAAATGCATGCTTATATGAAGAACAAGACGGCAAAAATATCAATCAAATCTTGCATGGAAAAAATCTTTGGTTTGAGCCTACACAGGGGGCAAAGTTTCTCCTTTTCAATTTTTTGAGTTTATATATAAAACATTTTCAAACTCACTTACAAAAATTTTGCCACAGAGGGGGGCAGGGAGAGGATATAAGGTCCAATTAAAAATAGCTAAATCTTTGCAAAAAGGAAGAACAAAAGAATGGAACATTAGAACTCTCAAAAGAATGAAGATGCAAAAGATAAAAGACCAATCCAGCTAAAAGAGCTGAAGCCAGGGTAAAGACCCGACCTCCAAAGGATGAAGATCCACTTTTCAAGGGTAAAGGCCTGATGTCAAAAGATGAATATTCATTTTCAAGGATGAAGATCCATTTGCAAGGGTGAAGACCCAATCTCCAAGGATGAAGATCCAATTTGATGGTGAAGAATCACAATGTATAAAACAGCCAGAGCAGTCAAACTTCCCAACTAAAAGGTTAGTCAAATCAAACCAATCTCGGGTCCAAGTACCCAATCTCGGGTCCAAGTACCCAAATCAAATCAATCTCGAGTCCAAGTACTCAATCTTGGGTCTAAGTACCCAAATCAAATCAATTTCGGGTCAAAGTACCCAATCCCGGGTCCAAGTACCCAAAATCAATTCAAGCTCGGGTCCCAAGTACCCAATCTCGGGTCCAAGTACCCAATCTCGGGTCTAAGTATCCAAAATCAAATCAATCTCGGGTCCAAGTACCCAAATAAAATCAATCTCGGGTCCAAGTACCCAATCTCAGGTCCAAGTACCCAAATCAAATCAAGCTCGGGTCCAAGTATCCAATCCCGGGTCCAAGTACCCAAATCAAACCAATCTCGGGTCCAAGTACCCAAGTTCGGGTCCAAGTACCCAATCTCGGGTCCAAGTACCCAATTCTGGGTCCAAGTACCCAAATTCCACCCAATCTCGGGTCTAAGTACCCAAAATCAATTCAAGCTCGGGTCCAAGTACCCAATCTTAGGTCCAAATACCTAAACCAAGTACCCAATCCCGGGTCCAAGTACCCAAATCAAATCAATCTTGGGTCCAAGTATCCAAATTCAATCAATCTCGGGTCTAAGTACCCGATCTTGTGTCCAAGTACCCAATCTCAGGTCCAAGTACCCAATCTCGGGTCCAAGGACCCAAATTAAATCAATCTCGGGTCCAAGTACCCAATCCCGGGTCCAAGTACCCAAATTCAATCAATCTCGGGTCCAAGTACCTAATTTCGAATCCAAGTACCCAAAATCAATTCAAGCTCAGGTCCAAGTACCTAATATCGGGTCCAAGTACCCAATCCCAGGTCCAAGTACCCAAATTCAATCAATCTCGGGTCCAAGTACCTAATCTCGGGTCCAGAACCCAAAATAAGTCGCCATATCAAAAATTAAGTCTTATTGCTTTTCACTCTCTTTCACTAAGATTTCAGATCATTCAAGCAGGGGGCAAACTGTAGACCCTTAATTTTTGACCCAATCCAATCCAATATGCTTTATTTAGTCCAAAATGAATTTTGTTCTCTAATTGGTCCAAAATAATTTTAATTAAATATTTTTTGCTTTATTATCTAATTTTTATTAATAAAAAATAAAAATAAACAAATAAAAATTAAAAAATAAAAAATAAAAATAAAAATCGGAGTCGAAAAAAAATCGGCAGCGAAAAGTGGTTGCGCAGGCCCATAGGCGTTTTGCCTGCAGGAATTTCCTGCGGGCAGCACGCCCGTAGGCCCAGCGTCTCACCCGCAGGCCTGCTGGCGTTTCGCCCTCAGGAATTTCCTGAGGGCGAGTTATTTCGCCCGCAGGAAATTCCTGCAGGCTGGCACGCCCACGGGCTGGTACGCTACGGGCCCGCTGCCACAGTTTTCGCCAGCGCAGAATTTTTTGACCCAAATTTTTGAAACCTAATTCAATTATGTTTTAATTTCTTTTTTTTATTAATATTGATTGCCGTGTGTAATTAGGAAAAACAACCTAAAAACCATTATAAATAAGGACCAATATAACAAAATTTGGTGGAGGAAAAAATTTTCACAGTGAGCTTAGGATTGGAAACCAAATCAAGGAAGGAAAAGCAATAATTCAATTCAACTGATTTTTAAGAGAGTAGCAGCACGAATTAAGGGATTCAAAGGCAACAAAGTCTTGTCTTTGGAGCTAGTTCATCCAAGAAGAATTATTTTTGGAAGAATCAACAAAAGAAGGAAAGTGACTTTCCTTAATTGATTTATGTTACACAGTAGCTAAATTATGGAATTAGGGTTTCTTTAAATAAAAACTTTAGAACTTTAATTTAATTCTTCCAAGATTAAAACACTAAAACGTGACTTTCTTTTCTAAAAAGACTTAAAATTTTTATTTTTTCTTCTTAAAAATTCTTAAAACTCTCATTGAACGTATTTTTCAACAAAACCAAAATCAAATTTTGGTTCTTTCAAAATTTTAAATTAGGTTCTATTTCATTCAAAAAGCCTTCAAAAACATCTTTTCTACTTATAAAAACTTCAATCCATGTGTTTAAATTCATAAAACTTCATAAATCATCAAATTGATTTCTAAAACTCTAATTCAAATTCATTACCCGAGAACCCTAATTTCAAAGCCTAAAACCAAAATTCAACTTTTAAACCTAAAAAAATGAACCTTAATCCTTTTAAAACCTTAAACCTTAATTTTTATGAACCTTAATCCTTTTAAAACATAAAAGAACATAAAAACATGAAAACTCAAAAAATCACACAGTAGCTTAAATCACTATTTAAAATCATGAATTAAAAAGTATTTTAAGGTATTTAAAACCCTAGTTTCATGATTTCACCATTCAAATCTTAATTTGTTTAATCAAAGTGTCTTACCAATCTTTTAAAACATAAAACCCTAATTTATTTTAATTCCATAAAAAGTCACAGTAGCTATAATTGAACTTTTATTTGCTTTATTCAATTCCATATTTACTTATACCTTGATTTATCTCTTATGCTTTAATCTATGTAATTTCAATACTTGATTTATTTAATTTATCATGGATGGATGTTTATTTTATTGATATTTAAATACTTTTAATGAATGATTTATTTATTATGGATGATTATTTACTTTTATCAATCAATTTAGATTTCCAAAAGTTGTAAGACGTATGTTTCCACTTGGTGGGTACCTCATTAGTTAAACATCATGTAATTTAATTTGCTTTTCTATTTTAGAACCTATGTAAAGGGCATATTTCTACCTTTTGGTGGGTGTCCTATCTAGGCATGTGATGTAAGGACATGTTTCCATCCTTGGATGGGTGTCCATTTATTTGTTTTGTTTTGTTTGGACATTGCTTTGATTTTAATATAATGATGCTTTCTTTTTATTGTGTGTAGTATGGATAATGTTATTATACTTAAGAATTTTATAATATTAAGACGTGTAAAGGAGGCCGGTTCCAATGAACCGGGCATTGTGGGGGGTGCTGGGCCATTTCTCACCTTCCCCATACGTACCCAACTTTCCGAACCCATTAGGGGGTTGGGGATTCCTTAGGAATCGAGTCATCCACCCCTTTCTTTTTCCCAGCCCGTCCAGGTGGCGACTCCATTTTCTCCGGACTTAGGTCCGTGTTCTCTAAGACCCTGAGACTAAACAGTACCGAAGTGGCAAGAACCATTCCACCGGGAGTGGTGCCAAAAATCCCCGCTCACAATTCCCGACTACTTTTCTATCAAAAAATTACCTACAGATTATTTCTATCAAAAAATTTATCGACAAATTTCCTTTTTTGTTAGCTTTTCGATTACCTGTGAAAGATTTGGTGATAGATTTTTTTTTGTTGATAATCCATCGTTAAATACTATTACTGACAAAAAAATAAGGATTACCGACGAAAAAATTCATTGGTAATCCGCTACATTCTTGTAGTGTGGGCTTTAGTCTTAGGTTGAAAAGCTTAGGTTCTCATAGCAAGTATATACCAAAAGGTACGAGGCTATGAATGGTTATGCCATGTTCGATCTCTATACCTTGAGTGAAAGTATGGTATCCCTTACATAACACAATACGTGGAACACAGGAATCCCAACTCACACATACAATGCAATTTAAATGATGCAATGGATAATATCATAATAAGAAAGAATAAAATAATAAAAAGACAAACGAAATCAACTTCTGTTGTCCCTAATGGAGTTGCCACTGTGAGCGGAGATTTTTGCCCATACTCTCGGTGTAATGGTTCTTGCAATTTTAGCACTGTTAGGCTCAGGGCCTTAGAGAACACGAGCCTAAACTCAGAGAAAATGGAGTTGCCACCCAGACAGGTTGAGAAAGAGAAAGGGGTGGATAACTCGATTCCTGAGGAATCCCCAACCCCCTAATGGGTTTGGAAAGTTGGGTATGTATGGGGAAAGTGAGAAATGGCCCAGCACCCCAGAATGCCCAGTTCATTGGAATTAGCCTCCTTTTCAGGTCTTAATATTATTGAATTCTTAAGTATTATCCATACTACATGCAAATAAATATTCATTGTATTAAAACTAAAACAAGTTCAAACAAAACAATAAAGGGCACCCATCCATGTATGGAAACATGCCCTTACAACCATGTCCAATGTTTAAAATAAATAGGACACCCACCAGGGGGTGGAAATGTGTCATTTACATTAATCCAACCTTTGAATGATAAACTGAATTACATAATAAAAATGGAGACACCCACAAAATGAAAACATGCCTTTTACAATCTCAAAATCTCAAATAATAAGAAATTACAATCCATAAGCAAATAAATTATAATAATGCACATTATCATTAAACAATAATAAATTAGGACTTAAACATAATGAAATCACAAAAAAAGATACAATCCATAAGCAAACATTAACCCCCCTTAATGAAATATGGGGCGCCGTTCACACGGTGGTTAGGCTCACAGTTAGCGAGCGAGGGTCAAGGGGGTAGCGCCCCCAAAAGCTAAATGATTTTGAAACTTTACCACAATTATTTGACCATAATGAAGAATAATTTCAAGGAGTGTCAAATTGTGCACTTGCTAAAAGAAGAAAACTAGATGGCCGATGCCTTAGCCACCCTGGCTTTAATATGGGAAGATCCCGTAAAGTTATTTCTTAAGCCTCTAGTTTTGATCGGCTCATCGACTCCTGGTTGTGAGTATGAAATAGTCATGGAAACTGACACAAACCATGATGCATGATATGACACTGTAAGAAAATTTTTGGAAAGTAGGGAGTGCCCCCATAATGCAACAAAGGAAGAGAGAAGAGCCATAAGGTGATGGTCTTTGCAATACATCACCTTTTATAGGGAGTTGTATCGATGATGGCCTGATGGAGTGCATTTAAGATGGTTAAGGAAGTCTAAAATTGAATAGATCATGTCAAAAATACATGTTAGAATTTGTGGACCACACATGAACGGATTGGCCCTTGTTAAGAAGATAATCCGACAAGGCTATTATTGGCTGACTATGGAAAAAGAATGTATTGATTTTGTGAGAAAGGGTCAAGAGTGCCAAATGCACAGTAACTAGAACCACTTGCCTCCCGAAGAAATACATTCTATGTCTTCTTCCTGGCCTTTGGCAACTTAGGGAATCGATATTATTTGAGATACATCCGACAACTTCAAATGACCACTGATTCATTGTGGCAACAGTCAATTATTTTTCAAAGTGGGTTGAAACTAAATCTTTCAACAAGCTAGGGGCAAAGCAAATTGCTAGGTTTATTGAGAAGAATCTTGTCTGCATATATGGGGTCACACACAGTGTGATATAAGACAATGGGGTGCAACTTCAAGGAGCAGTTAAGGATTTATTCTTGAAGTATTAGATCCATCATCACCGATCTTCGCCTTATAGACCAAAGGCTAATGGTGCGGTGGAAGCAACAAACAAAACAATTAAGAAGATTCTGTACAAGATGACCAAGACATACAAGTATTGGTCAGAAATGCTTCCTTTCACTTTGTGGGGGTATAGGACTAGCATGCGAACCTCGACTGGAATGACTCCATTTTCCTTAGCTTATGGGATGGAAGTTGTGTTGCCAATTAAGATTGAGATCAAATCATTATGGATAGTCTTGGAAGCTAAATTGCCTGAGGTAGAATAGGTAGCAAGCAGATATGCACAACTGGGCTTGTTAGAAGAAAAAAGAATGAAGGCATCGTATCATTACCATTGTATCAAAGAAAAATAACTTGGGCTTACAATAAAAGGGTTAAGATAACAAAGCTTAAAGTTGTTGACCTGCTATTGAAGCAATGTAAGCATAATGTCCCCAACTTGAGAGGGAAATTTAGACCTAGTTGGGAAGGATAGTACATCATAATGCAAGTCATGAGCAAGGGTACAGTCAAGCTGTCAGACATAGACGGGAACAAATTTAGTGAGCTAGTGAACATTGATAGGTTAAAGAGGTTCTATGTTTGAAGTCAAAAAAGGAGCTCGCTAGGTTAAGAACCTAAGAGGGCAGTCTATGTAAAAGTTAGAGCAGCTTGCTAGTTTAAAAAATCCAAAAGGGCTGCTAGGCAACAATTAGGGCTAAATGAGTGAAAATTGTCAATTAGAAAACCTGAAAGAGTTGGTTGGTGACATGAGTGATCTTGTGTATGTTGGCTATATGTTTTTTGTTGTTCCATAATTTAAGAAAATGGAGTTTATGTTAAAAGTGTTCTATGTGCACTATTCCGAATACCACAATAGCTAAAGGTGATGACAAATTATAAAAAGGAAAGAAATCATCTTTTATTATCATTATTGTTCATCCTAACATTATTTATTCTAAAAGTTAACAAGTGTAAAATCTATGGCAGACAATAAGTGTAATGTGCAAGGAAACTTTGCTTCAGTCAATCCAAGAAGGCTTTAGTCAGACGGGGCATGTCGAAGTCACGAGTGAACTCAGAACCTCGAGGCTCAGCTCTATACTCGCGGTCAAGTCCATGAGGATCATAGCATGTACCCCGATGGAGAGCAGTATGAGGAACACACATCAGGTACATAAGAATTGTGACATGGGTAATCTTTTACCAAGGTACCAACCAACGGACTTAACCACAGCTCGCAAGCGAATCCAGTCAATCTAGTCAGTATAAGAAGAATTGGGGCGAAGTAGCTTTTCTGGCAGAATGATGTCAGGGAAAATATTTGATAAAATCCATGGATGGGGTGTCAAGCAAGCAGAGGCGCTCCTGTAGCTAAATCTGTAAAGAAGAAGAGTAAATTATAAATAAAAAAAGAGCCCGTTAGGTTAAAAACCCGCAAGGGTGGCCTAAGCAAAAATTAGGGTGGTTCGCTAGTTCAAAAACCCATAAGGGCAGTCTAGGCAAAAATTAGAACCAATAAAAAAAGGTTCGGTAGCTTAAAAACCAATAAGGGAAGCCTAGAAAAAAATTAGGACAGCTTGCCAATCCCAAAAATCGGCAAGGGCGAGCTGGAAAAAAATTGGAGCAATAAAACAAAAGCCTAAATCAAAAACCTAAAAGGGTAATTTAGGTAATTACCTAAAGTAGCAAGGGACTTCCAACTAACTTCTTGAAGACTCTGACTTGAATTGGTTCAACCTAACTAAGGTTTCAGCTATGATCACGGGAACAGGAGATAATCCTCCTTCCATTTGGTTCACGATGTCCAATACTTATGGATCAATGTCGCCGTTAGTGAAAACAAGCATGAATTGACCAAGCAAACATAAATAGAACATGTGTCCCCAAGCTTTGGTTAGAGCCAAATGAGTAGTGCAAAAATCGATCAAGGGACTGAGCATAATTTTCTTACCTTTAGTTAATTGCAGAATTTCGGGCTTTGAAAGTTGAAACAACATTTGCATCTTTTGTTGAGTTTTAGAGGTCAAAATGGGTAATGACATTGGTTGATCGCTTGGATATCCAAGAATAGCTTCAAATTCTTTAATAATAGGACATATCTCAAAATTGTTTAACTTGAAAGTCCTAGTTTTCACATTCCAAAAAGAAGCCATGGAATGTAAGAATGGTTGGTCTAATTTGACATTTTGAAAGTACTTCAAGACATTAAGTTGAGACCATGATACTTGTTCCCAGTGTATTGTCTTGATGCTTTTAATTAAATTCTTGATCGTTTTCAAATTAGACTCAGTCATCGTGAGAGCGTGAAAATTGCTATTAACTTTATAAAGAAGAATTGAAGATGGCAAAAGCTGAATTAAATATTTGAGCTTGTGTAAGATGAAATTACTTTGGTTTTATTGAAGCCTTACTTTTGGATATTGAATAAAAAAGAAAGAGATTTATTGATTTATATAATCGAAGTCCAAACTGCTTAAGACAAAGAAAGTCCATGTCAAATTCGGTATAAATTTTAAGCCATGTTGAAATAGGTTTGGGCGTCTTGAGTTTGCTGCGAAGTGGGAAATTATTAAACCTGATTTGTGTGGGTATTGGTTTTATTAATTTATTAAATCCATATAAAATTCATTTTAAATGAATTCAACATTATCACAGGTTCATTCTATGTATATATGTATATATGTAAAAAGACGAGAAAAAGTCAAAGTATATAAAAAAATGTCCAGACAAAAAAAGTTGAAAAGTCAAAACATTATATTTTAATGTGTATATTACAATGCACTATTTGACATAAGTTGTTTAATTTATTACAAGCCTTTATTCATTTATGTACAACAAAATTCATACATAGTTTCGATACACACTAATTACTGTGAGGGAGGTAGTGATCTGTAATTGAATAAATCGCTGAGAAATTCATTGCCAGTCGGAGGTGGCAACACATCATCTATCCAATTTCCTCCTAAGAAAGGAGTATTTGGATTTTGATTGTCCTAAAACTTAGTTCTATTAAAGTTAGTGCTAGAGATAGGAGGTGGCAAATCATGGTCATTGGTCCAGGGCCTCCTTGATGAAGATGCACCATAATCCCTATAGCCTTGGAATCTGAAGTCCCGAAAGTTCTGTTCAAGGTAAGTTGTGCACCAATAAGTGGTAGACAATTCTTCTTGTAGATGCCTATTTTGTTCTTCAAGCATCTATTGTTAAGCAAGAAAGGGAAAAGTTAGGTTCATGCATTCATACATCTTCATGCATACATTCGACATATATATAAATATGAGACAGGGATTGCAAATCAGATAGCTCATGTCAAAGCCCTAAGTCCCCGAAAGATGACTCATTATAATGAAATGATTGAGTTGGAGTTGTAATGGCCAGACGAACTTCATTATGGCCAGCGTCATCCTAAAGTTCAACCGCCTATAAAAAATTCATAACAGTTAGCCAGATATATTCCAGAATTAACTAGAAAGCATGTCTGATCAAGCTGGGAGGGGACAATCATAGTATCATCCGGAGCAGTTGAATCCCCTGTACTATCATCCTCCTAATCCTTCCCTTCTACTACTTCATCCTTATTACCTCCACCATCATAATCCCCTCATCTTCACCCTCATTCTCATCACCTTCTTCATCCATGTCTTCATCACCTTCCTCTTCTCCTTCTCCCCTTCACTCCCTTATTCCTCTGAATGTTCAACACCATTATAGGAGACATCGAAGTGCAAAAGTTGATCCCGTACGAACTCATTATATGACAAGTTCAGTCGAAGCAATAATAAATCAATATTGAACCCATTCTGGGCCTGCCTCCAGGAGTTCTCAGACATAAATTTGTAAGTCAGCACAGATGCTGGGACATTGGCTGGAACTTGACTATGATCAGGGCCAAGAAACCAATTATGTACCCTCTCACCTAGAAACTATCCGCTTGAAACTGGCCTAATGATGATTCGATGAGAATTCTACAGGGGCAATGCATTAATCATCATAGCAGTTAAGTTCACCCTTTCATTCGCTCTCAGCCAAGCAACACTCACCTACAACGCTGCATTATTAGTAATTCATTTTTTCATTAATTTCAATTACTTTACTAATTTTGTCTTTCACGTGATCCCAGATCAGCAAGCTCAACTGATAATGCCGGGAATGCACATGATGACTGCCAGGCACTTCTCTGCGAGCCGACAACCAGAAGCTCAATCTCGGGCATCCCACCTGTCTCCCAAAAATACCCAACGCTCATAAGAGATTATGTTTGTAAGCCCACACTTGTCATGGTCGAAAAGTGGTTAATTTTGATCATAAATCATTTTTTCAATTAACAAAAAAGGGGAAGTGAGATACCTCAGCAACGGCCATCTAGCCTATATCTTATTTTTGCTAATCTTATTAAAATTGTGATAGAGACAGGCAAGGCCATCCTCTCTCCAAGCATAAAAAAGGACAAGATCAAAATCTACCAGAGCTTGCAAAATCAACAGGTGAATTGTCGCCTCAGTGCTGCATAAGATTGTCGTAGCTAACAAGTACAATAAAAATCTGTGGGTATATCTTTCTGCTTGTCTACCAAGCACCAGTTGGGTCTGCCTCATCCAATACTCTAGGATGTATTTGTTCTTTATTTTACATACTCCCATATATCTGGGATGCAGACCAATTAATTTGCAAATTTCATCCTCATTCAATATATGTTGGGCAAAGGGACGGGGATCCTGTCGCATTGCAAGCCTGTTATTGCAGTAAAATCCATTGCGCCAATCTTCATCTCCCTAACAGGCAAGTAAAAGGTGTGATTGGTGTCCATCCACCGCTCGGCAAGCCCTTGTATTATGCTTCTGTCGATTTGGTATCCCTTGGCAGGCAGCTGTAGCATAAATTCTTCAAAACCACAATAAGTGATCATCCTCCGGACTGAAGGCGGTACTCGATCATACCACTCACGGGCTTTACGGATGTTCCCACAGCCATGAATCACACAACTATCAAACTATACAGTAAAAGTAAGGATAGCCAAATAAGTATATCACCCCTAATAATTCAAAAAAAATTAAAAAAAAAATTCAGTATCCTAATAATTTTATTATCTCATTGCATTTCACTTTTGGTATTTTTTCGAATCATTTTAATACTTTTTTCATGTATAACTTCTTTTGTCTATGAACTTATTGCAAGCCTTTCATATTTTCTACTAGTATTTCTATATATATACATATGTATTTTTTTAAATAATTTTCTTTTTTTCTCATAACCATTACGTTATGTGCTCATTATTTTTTCAAATTGCCAACCTTATTTTTCTACTACAACTAATAAATTAGCAGTAAAAATACATTAAAAATACATAAAAAAAAATTAAAATTTAAGAAAAATATGGTTGTCATTAGGTAAAAAATGAATTTGTTTCAAAGCCCATTGTGAAAATATTTGTTTGAAAATATATTTTGGGCTTTGAACTTAGGCCATGAGATAAAAAGGTTTTTTGACCCATCTTGGAAAAAAGGTTTTATGTCCAAAGACCACCTTCAAAAATTTTGAAAATAGTTTTGGTCTGTTGGGCTCAAAAGTTATTTTGGGCTTACAATATAATTAGGTCATATTAGGAATGGAACAAACCAAATAAGCCATAGTCTAAACTAAGATATAGCAATCATAGTCAAAGAGCAAGCATTTGGGTATAAACCTTAGGAAAGTAACTAGGCCAACTACATGGGCTTTAGTCTTTGGGTTAAAAAGCTTAGGTTCCCATAGCAAGTATATACCAAAAGGTACGAGGCTATGTGGTTATGCCATGCTCGATCTCCTTACCTTGAGTGAAAGTATGGTATCCCTTACATAACACAACACGAGTTACATGAGCATCCTAACTCACACACACAATGCAATCTAATATGATGAGCATCCTAACTCACACACACAATGAAATCTAATGTTGCAATGGAAAATATCATAATAAGAATAAAATAATATAAAGACCAACGGAATCAACTTCTCTTATCCCTAGTGGAGTCACCACTATGAGCGGAGATTTTTGCCCCCACTCCCGGTGGAATGGTTTTTGCGACTTTGGTACTGTTAGGCTCAGGGCTTTAGAGAACACGTGCCTAAACCTGAAGAAAATGGAGTTGCCACCCATACAGGCCAGGAAAAAGAAAGGGGTGGACGAGTCAATTTCTAAGAAATCCCCAACCCTCTAATGGGTTTGAAAAGTTGGGGTGCATGCAGGGAAGGTGAGAATGATCCAGCATCTCCACAGTTCCCAGTTTACTGAAACTGGCCTCATTTTCAGGTCTAAATATTATAAAATTCTTAGTTATTACGATATTATTCATATTACATGAGAATAATAAAATAAAACATCATTGTATTAAAATCAAAATAATGTTTAAAATAAAGTAAAAGAACACCCATACAAGATGGAAACGTGCCCTTACAACCATGTCCAACGTTTAAAATAAATAGGACACCCGCCAAGGGGTGAAAATGGATCCTTTACATTAATCCAAACTTTGAATGATAAATTAAATTACATAATAAAATCGAGGCACCTACAAAGTGAAAACATGCTTTTTATAATTTTTAAAATCTAAATAAACAAATAATCAAATAACTTAAATCATTCAAGCATAATAATTAAAATAAAATATCCTTCATAAACCAAATCAAAATAAATCATCCATTGCAAGCATTAATAATCAATCTTACATTATATTAAATGATAAGTGTACAAAATGGGGTTTTATTGATATGAATTAGGGTTATGGTTCTAAAGTTTTGAAAACTAGTTTTTAGGGTTTTAGGATTAAAACTATTTTTTAGGGTTTTAGGATTGAAAACTGTTTTCAGGGTTTCAGTATTGAAAACTAGTTTTAGGGTTTTAAGGTTTTAAGAAATGGGCTACTAGACTAGCATTTTGGTTATTTGAACTTGATTATTGGATTGTATGAACAAGACTCACATATGATTATATGAAACATGTTCTTGTAAATCATTATTGGATGTCTAAATGGATGGTCGTACAAAGATTATTTAAAAAGGTTTTATATGAGTAATGTGAGCTAAATCAATCTATTACCTATTAACATTTAAAAGCTCTATCACTACTACTATTTTAAATTAAATGATTTGCTAGATATAAAATGGGACTCTCAAATAAGGCTACTGGATTTTATAAAATGTGTAGGAATGAAAAAAATAGTGAAACAAGAATGGATGAGTTACTATAAAATTAAAACAAACCGAATAAGGGATTGTAAACCTCCGTTGTTGGTTCCACTGATATTTTATATTGATCTAAGATCTATATTTGCTTTAATGGTTAAATTTTGGTTGAACAAAATGAAGATAGTCATTCACTGCCTTCTTGGTTTGATGGTTTGATATTATGTGTCTCTGCTCACTCAACTGATAGGGTTTAATGCTTGCCGCTTTCTTTTTACTGCTTGTTGCTGCCCTTTTGCTTGTCTTTTTAACTTATATTTATAGGACAAGATTAGGTTAAACTTCATAAACCAGTATCAGTTTCCTGATTATGGTTTTCTGAGGCATATCGAATTAAAATAATTTAAATTTGAAGCAAAATTTGACCATATCGAACTAAAAACATCTTAATCCGTCATGGAATAGTGTCTATATCGAATTGGGCATACCCCATTTTACCTTTTGAGAATTTTGGGACTATTATAATGGACACGTTTCCACCTATATTGGGTGTCCCATTTTATTTATTTTTCTCTTCTTTTATGGACTTGAACATTGTAAGGGCATGTTTCCATCCTTGAATGGGTGCGTATTTTATTTGTCTGATTTCAATAATATGATGAATGCTTATTTCTTTTCATTGCATGTACTATGTATAATATTATAATTGGAATATCCCTAATTTTTAAAAATCCTAAATTTTTAGAAATTAAATAAAATAAAATAAAATAAAATTGGATAAATTAAATAAATAATTTAAGTAGAAAATGAAAGGATTTTAATTGAAAAAGTGGAAGGTATATGTGAAATATAAATGAAATATACATAAAGTTTACAAAAGTCAACTCTTTTAGAAGAAAAGTCAAATGTCCAATGGCATTTTTATAAATATACTTTGAAAATTAAAAATAATTTAAATAATTCAAAAATAATTTATTTTTGTATTGAAGAGGAGAATTAATGTTTTTTAAATAAATAAATAATTAAATAAATTAAAATAATAATTAAAATAATATATATAAGGTTAAAAAGGAAAGTTGATGGAGAAAGAAATTAACATTTGGTCTTCTTCTTCTTCCTTGCATGGCCAAAACTCCATTGATGAAGAACTCAAGATTTTCTTCTTCCAAGCTTCCTAAATTGAAGGTTTTCAAGGTTTTAAGTAAAGTTTTGGGATTTAAGTAAAGTTCTCTCACTTTTTCTTTGGAATTCCATTGATAAATGATTACGTTGATTTTGGAGTTTTGAAGTAGTATGTTTTAATTGCTTAATTGATATTAATGAAGTTATTTTGAGTAGTTATTAATGATGTTAAGGTTGGATTGAAGAAATAGTTGAGTTTGGTGAAGAGAGAGAATTTAGGGTTATGTAACTTTTGGATTTGTGAAATCATGTGATTTGATTGTACAATTTAATTCTAAATGTGTTATTTCGATGCATAAACAAGGATATTAAAGTCAAATGATGGATGTGGTTATGTTTGATAGAGTTTGGATGAAGTAGTGTTGATTTAAGGTTTTGGAGAAGGGCATTTTCAAATATGGTAAATTATTTGATTTTAATGTTTAAAGCATGTTGTTTAATGATATTAGTGTTGGGAATAAGCTTGGATTGATAATTGGATTGAGTTTGAATGGAGAACCTTCAATAGGAAAGGTTATGCCATTTTAGGGTTTTGTACTAAAGCATGTGTTTAATTAATGTAAATGGTTTAAACATGTTAAAATATATTTTTAATGATATTAATAAACTTAAAACACCAATTTGAATGGTTTAATATGGTTTTCCTAAGTTATAGAAAGGTTATGCTATATTTTGGGGTTTTGATTAAAGTGGTGTATAATTAAGGTTTGATACTTGAAATGCCTTAGTGTAACATACGTGATTTTGGAGAAATTAAATAAGTATTTAGAGATATAAAATTGTATATACTCTATATATATATCTACAGTATACATAACATATACATATGGTATATTAATTGTATATGTTAGATTAATACATTACATACTTAATATTTAATACACATATAAGGTACATTTGATGTGTATATAAGATACACATTACTTGTGCATATGTGTAATATCCTAAATTTTTTAAAAGTTCTAATTTTTGAAAATTTGATAAAATAAATTATAATTTAAATGGATAAATTAAATTAATGGTTTAAAATGAAAAATGAAGGGGTTTTAAATAAAAAATGGAATATATATGTGATATATATGTAAAATATATATAATATATAAAAGTCAACACTTTTTAAAAGACAAATCAAAGTAAAAGGGTATTTTGGTAATTAAATCTTAGAAATTTAAAATTAATAAAATAATTCAAAAATAAATTATTTTTGAATGGAAGAGAAAATTTATGACTTTTAATTTATTAAATAAATAAATAATTATTAAATTATTTTAATATATATATATATATGGTTTAAAATAAAAGATGAAAAGAAAAAGAAAAAAAGAAAGTCTTCATCTCTTCTTCTTCTTCTTCATGGCTGAAACCTCCATGGTTGTCTAGCCCAAGATTTTGCTTCTTCCATACTCCAAAAATTGAAGGATTTCAAGTATCCAAAGTGGATTTTTGGTGATTTTCACCAAAATTAGTAAGTTTTCAACTCTTTTCTTTAAATTCTTTCAAAAATTGGATCATGTTGAGTTTGGGGTTTTGATGTAGCATGTTATAATTATTGGAATGGGTGTGTATGATGTTATTTTGGGTAGTTAACAATGATTTTAAGGTTGGATTAAAGAAATCGTTGAATTTAAGTTGAGTTTGGTGAAGAGAGAGAATTTAGCGTTATGGAACATTTGAGTTTTTGAAATCATGAGTTTTAATTGTGCAAATTGGTTCCAAATGTGTTGTTTGATGCATAAACAAGGATTTTAAAATCAAATGATGGATTTAGTTAAGTTTGAATAGAGTATGAAGATGGTAGTATTGATTTAGGGTTTTGGAAAAGTGAATTTTCAAAGAATGATTAATTGTTTGATTTTAATGCTTAAATCATGATATTTAATGATATAAGTGGTGGAAATAAGATTGAAATGATAATTGGATTGAGTTGGAATGGAGATCCTTCAATGGTGAAGGTTATGCCATTTTAGGGTTTTGAGCATAAGCATGTGGTTAATTAATGTAATTGGTTTAAACATGCTAAAACATGTTTCTAATTATATTAATAAACTTAAAACACTAATTTAAATGGCTTGATATGGTTTTTCAAAGTTAAAGTGAGGTGAAGCTTAATTTAGGGATTTGGTTTAGAGTGATGTTTAATTATGGTTTGATGTTAAGAATACCTTAGAATGTGATATTAAATGATTATGTATGATCACATTTGGTATAGGCATTGAGGGAGGTTGATTTGCTTCATCCAAGTGGTGAAGGGCAAGTTGGAAGGATAAGATTGGGGAGGTATGTACAAACTTTGAATATATTGTTTATATTTGCATGACATTTGGGCTTAACACATTTTGGTTGGAAAATGTGTTATGCTACTTCGTTCATTGATTGAGTATGAATAATGTGCTATGACATTTGTAATATCATATATGTGTTAAATGCATTGTGAAATGCCATTGATAATGGCTAAATTGTATAAAATGTGAAATATGTATATTATGTGAAATTACCCAAAGTAATTGGGTAATGTGTTGTGAATGCAAAAATGAGATATGTGGAATAATGAAATGAATTGATATTGATAAAAATGAGAAAAGTAAGAAAAGCGAAAAAAATGAGAAAGATGAAAAAAGTGAGAAAAAATGTGAAATAAGGCAACGTGCCTAGATTGAATATGTGACAAAAGAGAAAGAGATTAATAATCAGAAAAATGAATAAATTGTGTGTCTAGTATGTTATTCAATTTTTAGAGTTCTGATTTTAGCAGCATGCCTATGATTACCTACAAGCTAAACGCTGGAATGGTGAAAAGACTAGTCGTAAGCCAGGCCAGCTGATAAATATGATGTTTTTGGGGTGAAAAGACTAGGTCATAAGGCTCAAAAACTGCAGCAGTCTAGCCAGGTTGAGGACCAAGATACTGGGGCCTAAGGGTCTAGCCGGGTTGAGGTCCAAGAGACTGGGGCTGTTACATTATCCATGGATATATTGCCTACGGGGCTTGTAACACCCCTACATTCAATACATGCACACTACAAACACCACAATGTAGTATACATGCACTAAACATAGAAATGCTATGGATTTTCTTAACATTTAAAACATTTTAAACCATACCATAATCTTTCAATTGTATACATTATAGAAAGATAAGTAGTTAACTTGTAATACAAAACTAAATAGATATATATAGATACATTTAGTTGTTACGCAGCGGAATTTATCAAATATTTACATATATGAAAACATTTAATTTCATATTTACAAATATACACATATGTACATTAAAATCATTACTTTACAAAATATAAAAGAGTTATACATGATTGGCAAGTCTCCTCTGATCTTTAAGTTCCCAAAATCAACTCTTCACTGTCTACTCTCACTCGGTCTCGAAGAGCTCTCGGGTTCAACCCTATTACCTGCGCGATCAAACACTATCGCGCTAAGCCAACGGCTTAGTAAGACAAAATGTGCTAGTGTTATGCTTCAGTGCAATGCAATGCCAATTCTCAATCCATATTATACATGTAACACCATATATGCAAAGCTAACAACATACCTTTACCTTTCATATGCCTCATTAGTTATTCATTTAACCTTTCATGAACAACATTAAACAAATCATGACTCACATTAAACAAAGACAAGCATTGGGCCCAAGACACACTAATATGCCATTCAATTTTCAGAGTTAATGTTTTGGTTTTGTTATCACATTTATCAATATCATATACCCAACTAGGCTTCAAGGATTAAGTTCAACCAAGCTTCAAGGGGAGCAAAGCATGCTAAGCTTCAACCCAACTTGGCTTTAAGAACCAACCCAACCTAGCTTCAAGGGTTGTAACATCTCAATTAGGCTTCAAGGATTCAATCCAACCTAACTTCAAGAGATTGTTACTATCATTAGGCATGCCACCAATAACATACTCTGAAAATGGAATAACACATTAGCCACACAATTCATTTACATATCATTCTCAATTCTCATCAATTAGGCAAACATGCCATATATCTTTCAATTGAACCATCATAGCCAATCACAATGGCTTTATAGCATTTCATATCTCAATTCATATTGTGTATATAGCATTATTAGTATCACATTTCAAAGTACATTATTCATAATACACATCACCATTCACAAGCCTCACAATACACAATACATAACCTTGTTCATGTAATATCATATGCATTATCAATTCCATATCATCTCACATTTCATGATTCAACAATGATGTTAGACAAATGATCTCTATTTTAAACCTTGACAACTCAAATGGATGATCTATTTAACATGTATATGAGAATCTTGTTGCAGGATTAGATTGCTTCCAATAAGGTGAACAGAACCTTTCTAGCGGTCGCGCCTCACCTGAATACGACCGCTCCATACAATTACAAGATGAAACCTTATTACAGTAGGTTTCGCGGCCAGAAGCCCGACCTATGTCGCGATCGCACTTCACAATCAAAAGATGAAACCTTATTACAGTAGGTTTCACGGTCAGAAGCCCGACCTAAGTCGAGACCGCACATGAATAATAGCGACCGCACATGAATAATAGCGACCGCCCCAAATTACGTGTCTTTCATGCATAAACCCTAAATGTAGCCAAATTTCTTTTGGTTAACTTAAAACACATTGTACACAACATAACCTCATTCAAATGGACATAATCAACATCATTAGCAATTATTTTACATGCTCATCACAATATTTTCATCACCAACATTCATTAACAATACATTTGATACCTTATCACATTTACAAACAAAAGTGTTTTAAGATTAAACAATATATGCATGTTTGTAACCATATAGTTTGTACTTACCTTTAGCACCAATTATACAACTCTAAACACTTTCTTTTCTCCAAGAATTCTTCACTTCTCAAATTAGAGTAAATCACCTTCTTCCAAAACCTAATCCAAAATAACACAATATAATTTATCACTTACCATTTCCAAAACCCTAAAACCAACATCACTCTTAACTTATCATCTTCAAATCCAAAACCAACACCACAACCAATTAAATCCAACATATAATAATCAACACAACCCCACTTTAAAATCCACAATCAACTCACAAACAACTTAAATAGCTTAAAAGAACAAGAGAAACTTACCAAATATAGTGAATCTTCTTGGATTTCCACTTAACCACTTAAAACTTCTTCAATTTGAGCTTCAAATATCATCAACTCTTATTTTCTCTCTTGTTATTTAGATTGGCCAGCCACACATGAAAAGAAGAAAGGAATTTGATCAAAATAAAAGTCAAACTCTCTATTAATCTCCACCACACAATTTCAAAAGAAGAATTACCAAAATGCCCTCTTTAACATAATTACACTTCCTTTCATTATGCATGCCCTTTATTGTAATTTCAATAACAACCAAAAATATATTCTTCCACTATATCCAACACCTTGACTCTCCCTTTGACCAACATATATGCCATATATATTGCCATATACACTACATATACATCTTCTCTACACATCACTTATCTTTCAAATAACACATGAACATTCTCTCTTAAATTTTATATCACACAACACATACATTCAATCACATTTTAGACCAACAACAACAACAACAACAACAACAACACAATCAAAACTTCTAGGGCATACATGAGGATATTACAATTCTCCCCCTCTAAAAAGAAATTTCGTCCTCGAAATTACCTGATATCAAGTCCGAAATAATTAAGGATATTGCTCTCACATGATTTGTTCACTTTCCCAAGTTGCTTCTTCCTTTCCATGATTCTTCCATAGAACTTTCACCAATGGTACTCTCTTGTTTCTCAGCTCTTTCACTTCACGTGCCAAAATAGTAACTGGTTCCTCTTCAAACGTCAAATCTTGATTTGCCTCGATAGATTCAATCGGCAACACATGAGATGGATCCGATCTGTATCTCCTCAACATAGAAACATGGAATACATTATGGATACGATCCAACTCAGGTGGCAGAGCGAGTCGATAAGCAACTGGCCCAACTCTTTCCAAAACTTCATACGGTCCAATGAAACGAGGACTTAATTTCCCTTTCCGACCGAACCTCAAAATTTTCTTCCAAGGAGATACTTTCAGAAATACCTTATCTCCAACATCAAACTCTATATCTCTCCTTTTCAGATCTGCATAAGACTTCTGTCGGTCTGAAGCTGCTTTCAACCTGCCTCGTATCACTTTTACTTTCTCTTCAGTTTCTTGAATCAAATCAGGACCAACCAACTTATTATCTCCAAGCTCATTCCAACAAAGAGGTGTCCTACACCGTCTGCCATATAATGCTTCAAACGGTGCCATACCAATGCTGGATTGGTGACTGTTGTTGTAAGAAAACTCCATAAGAGGTAAAAATCTATCCCAACTTCCAAAGAAATCGATGACACAGCTTCTCAACATGTCCTCAATAATCTGTATCACCCTCTCTGACTGTCCATCCGTCTGTGGATGAAAAGCAGTACTGAAGTGTAATCGAGAACCCAAAGCACTATGCAAACTCTTCCAAAATCTTGAAGTAAACCTGGGATCTCGATCAGACACTAAAGAAGTTGGAACACCATGCAACTTCACAATCTCATGGATATACAGCTCAGCCAATCTCTCCAAAGAGTAATCCATCCGAACCGGAAGGAAATGAGCTGTCTTAGTCAATCTATCCACAATCACCCATATAGCATCATGCTTCTTTTGTGTCAATGGCAAACCAGACACAAAATCCATCGTCACTCTATCCCACTTCCATTCTGGTACTGATAATGGTTGAAGCAACCCGGTTGGAACTTGATGCTCTGCTTTTACCTTCTGACATGTGAGACATTTCGATACAAACTCAGCAATATCTCTCTTCAAACCTATCCACCAGTAATGCTGTCTCAAATCATGATACATCTTTGTATTACCCGGATGCATAGCAAACACTGACTGATGTGCTTCTTCTAAAATGACTCTTTTCAAATCAGCATCATCGGGTACACACAATCTATTCTTAAACCAGAGACTCCCATCATCTCTCACAACAAAATCTCCACTTTTCCCATTCTGGCAAGCTGAAACAATATTCTGAATCTTCTTATCGGCAGACTGAGCCTCTTTAATATGATCTAACAAAACTGGTTTCAAAAGCAACTGTGCCAACAATGCACCATCGTCACAAGCTACAAAACTGGCATGCAAAGCTCTCAACTCAACAAGCAACGAGAGCGAGTAAACAGTTAAACATGCTAAAGACTTCCGACTCAAGGCATCAGCAACAACATTTGCTTTACCTGGATGATAATCAATCAAACAGTCGTAGTCTTTAATCAATTCCAACCATCTCCTCTGTCGAAGATTGAGCTCTTTTTGAACACCCAAATATTTCAAACTTTTGTGATCAGTGTAGATAAAACATTTCTCCCCAAATAGATAATGTCACCAAATCTTCAATGCAAACACAATGGCTGCTAACTCCAAATCATGGGTCGGATAATTAAGCTCATGCGGCTTCAACTGTCGAGAAGCATAAGCTATCACTCTACCTTCTTGCATCAGTACACAACCCAAACCATTATGTGAAGCATCACTGTAGATTACATATGGTTTGCCTTCCACAGGTAAAGTAAGAACAGGCGCTTGAGTCAACATTTCTCTCAATTGATTAAAGCTAACCTGACACTGATCTGTCCACACAAATCTAACTCCCTTTCGAAGCAATCTGGTGAGTGGAGTAGCTATCAAAGAAAATCCTTTCACAAACCGTCGATAATAGCCTACCAAACCTAGAAAACTTCTAACTTCAGTCACAGACTTGGGTGGACTCCAATTCAAAATAGCTTCAACTTTACTCGGATCAACTCTAATACCTTCTGCTGAAACTATATGACCAAGAAAAGCTACTTGGTCCAACCAAAACTCACACTTCGACAGTTTAGCAAACAACTGCTTCTCTCTCAAAATCTGCAACACAATCCGCAGATGCTTGTCATGCTCTACCTCATTACGCGAATACACCAGAATATCATCTATAAACACTACCACAAACTGATCCAAATAGGGCCTAAACACCCTATTCATCAAGTCCATAAAAGCTGCAGGTGCCTTCGTCAGACCAAAAGGCATAACTAGAAACTCATAATGCCCATACCTGGTCCGAAATGCGGTCTTAGGAACATCTTCAGCTCTGACTCTCAGCTGATGGTACCCTGATCTCAGATCAATTTTAGAAAACACAGCTGCACCCTTCAATTGATCAAAGAGATCATCGATTCTAGGCAAAGGATATTTATTTTTAATAGTCACCTTGTTCAATTGCCTATAATCGATACACAACCTCATAGTACCATCTTTCTTCTTCACAAATAGCACAGGAGCTCCCCAAGGAGAAACACTGGGGCGAACAAATCCTTTGTCCAACAACTCCTGCAATTGCACTTTGAACTCCCTCAATTCTGCCGGTGCCATTCTATAAGGAGTAATAGAGATAGGAGTGGTACCAGGCAACAATTCAATACCAAACTCCACCTCTCTCTCAGGAGGTAATCCTGGCAACTCCTCTGGAAACACATCTGAGAACTCTGCAACTGTGGCAATGCTATCAATAGGGGAACCCTTCACTCTAGTATCTATCACATGAGCAAGATAAGCTTCACACCCCTTTCTAACCAATCTCCTAGCTGCAACAGCTGAAACAAATAAGGAGGCTAGTTGTTCCTGCTCATTAGATACTATCACTTCTCTACCATCAGCAGTTCTCAAAGAAACAATTTTCCTTTTACAGTCTACCACAGCTCCATGTCTAGATAGCCAATCCATACCTAGGATCACATCATATTCCTTAAATGGCATCTCAATCAAATCTCCAAGGAACTCCTCACCTTGCACCCTCACTGCACTATCTCGGTGCACCCTGCTCACAATCACACTATGCCCTAAAGGATTTGTCACCAACACATCAAATCCTAGGGACTCAGCATGCATATCAGACATAGGTAAAACAGATGCACTAATATAAGAATGGGTGGATTCGGGATCAATCAAAGCAAGTACTGAAGTATCAAATAAAGAAAAAGTACCAGCTATGACTGCCGAAGCATCTGGCTGCCTCTGCATAACATACATCCTCTGGGAAGACCCAACCTCCTCTGGTCTACTCTCTCTGGATATAGAACCTCCTCTAGCACTGAACCCAGATCTGCCTCCCCGGTTGCTACCTCTGCCTCCCCGACCTCCCCTCACACTAGATCGAGAAGCTGCAGTATCAACTGACATATGCTCTTGCCTCTCAGGACAATCTCTCACAAAGTGATTAGGTGATCCACATCTGAAGCATACCCCTGCTACACCAGTCTTCCAGCAAGGACCACCATGTGGCCTACCACAATGAATGCAGATGGGTGGAGTGGATCTCTGAGTCATTGGGGTCGGAGCACTCGCCACTGAAGCTGCAGGTCTAAATCTCTGCCTCTGAAACTGCACTGACCTACCAGTTGACCTCTGACTCCTACTAACTCTAGGAACAAAGCTTCCTTTACCTCTCTTTGCTGATGAAGACCCTGCCTCCCACTGGGGCCTCCTAACCCTAACCTCTTCCTCTGAAGCAGCTGCAATAACTTGAGCTCACTCCACACTCCTAGCTGCTGCCACAAGCTGGGAAAAATCGTGATATCTAGATCCAGCCACTAAGCACATGATAGAGGGCCTCAATCCCTCCTCAAATCTCCTGCATCTATCTATCTCATCAGCTATAATGCCCCCAGCATACTGGCTCAATCGAATAAACTCAACCTCATATTCAGTTACAGTCTTGCTGTCTTGCTTCAAGCTCAAGAACTCCATCTTCTTCATGTCTTTATACTCCCTCGGAGTATACTTCAATTCAAATTCTCTTAGAAAATCCACATATGACAAGGTTGGTGGATCATCCATAGAATGGGGCACTGTCCTCCACCAGTCATATGCATCCTTCTGTAGCAAAGATCTTGCATAGTCAAACTTTTCTTCCGATGTGGCTTGCAACTAAATAAAGATCCTCTATACTTTATCAAGCCACTGCTCCGCTACAACTGGATCAACTGTACCAAGGAAATCCTCTGCTCCATACTTCCTTAGTTTATCATAGTGCCTCACTGATACCACAGGCTGAGGGGGTGGTGGTGGTTGCACTGGTGCTTGTCTCAAAGCCTCTACCACATGCCTAACCCAAGCTGGTGGAACCTCCTCACCAACTGGTCTCCCCGACACCGAAGCAGGTGCCTCCTCAGCACTATCAACTCTAGCTCTATCCTCCGGAGCTACACTCTCCTCACTACCCTCAACTGACTGACGCAAATGAGGATCCATCACAACCTATGTCTGCAAACACAGCAGAATACTTCTTATTAAAGATCAGAGACTGCCAATCCCAAACATATATGTTATTCAAAACCACTTTTTAAGTAAAAATATTCTTTTTATTACATTTTACCTAGGTTGAGAATCTCAAACCTAGGCTCTGATACCAAAACAACTGTAACACCCCTACATTCAATACATGCACACTACAAACACCACAATGTAGTATACATGCACTAAACATAGAAATGCTACGGATTTTCTTAACATTTAAAACATTTTAAACCATACCATAATATTTCAATTGTATACATTATAGAAAGATAAGTAGTTAACTTGTAATACAAAACTAAATAGATATATATAGATACATTTAGTTGTTACGCAGCGGAATTTATCAAATATTTACATATATGAAAACATTTAATTTCATATTTACAAATATACACATATGTACATTAAAATCATTACTTTACAAAATATAAAAGAGTTATACATGATTGGCAAGTCTCCTCTGATCTTTAAGTTCCCAAAATCAACTCTTCACTGTCTACTCTCACTCGGTCTCGAAGAGCTCTCGGGTTCAACCCTATTACCTGCGCGATCAAACACTATCGCGCTAAGCCAACGGCTTAGTAAGACAAAATGTGCTAGTGTTATGCTTCAGTGCAATGCAATGCCAATTCTCAATCCATATTATACATGTAACACCATATATGCAAAGCTAACAACATACCTTTACCTTTCATATGCCTCATTAGTTATTCATTTAACCTTTCATGAACAACATTAAACAAATCATGACTCACATTAAACAAAGACAAGCATTGGGCCCAAGACACACTAATATGCCAGTCAATTTTCAGAGTTAATGTTTTGGTTTTGTTATCACATTTATCAATATCATATACCCAACTAGGCTTCAAGGATTAAGTTCAACCAAGCTTCAAGGGGAGCAAAGCATGCTAAGCTTCAACCCAACTTGGCTTCAAGAACCAACCCAACCTAGCTTCAAGGGTTGTAACATCTCAATTAGGCTTCAAGGATTCAATCCAACCTAACTTCAAGAGATTGTTACTATCATTAGGCATGCCACCAATAACATACTCTGAAAATGGAATAACACATTAGCCACACAATTCATTTACATATCATTCTCAATTCTCATCAATTAGGCAAACATGCCATATATCTTTCAATTGAACCATCATAGCCAATCACAATGGCTTTATAGCATTTCATATCTCAATTCATATTGTGTATATAGCATTATTAGTATCACATTTCAAAGTACATTATTCATAATACACATCACCATTCACAAGCCTCACAATACACAATACATAACCTTGTTCATGTAATATCATATGCATTATCAATTCCATATCATCTCACATTTCATGATTCAACAATGATGTTAGACAAATGATCTCTATTTTAATCCTTGACAACTCAAATGGATGATCTATTTAACATGCATATGAGAATCTTGTTGCAGGATTAGATTGCTTCCAATAAGGTGAACAGAACCTTTCTAGCGGTCGCGCCTCACCTGAATACGACCGCTCCATACAATTACAAGATGAAACCTTATTACAGTAGGTTTCGCGGCCAGAAGCCCGACCTAAGTCGCGACCGCACTTCACAATCAAAATATGAAACCTTATTACAGTAGGTTTCGCGGTCAGAAGCCCGACCTAAGTCGAGACCGCACATGAATAATAGCGACCGCCCCAAATTACGTGTCTTTCATGCATAAACCCTAAATGTAGCCAAATTTCTTTTGGTTAACTTAAAACACATTGTACACAACATAACCTCATTCAAATGGACATAATCAACATCATTAGCAATTATTTTACATGCTCATCACAATATTTTCATCACCAACATTCATTAACAATACATTTGATACCTTATCACATTTACAAACAAAAGTGTTTTAAGATTAAACAATATATGCATGTTTGTAACCATATAGTTTGTACTTACCTTTAGCACCAATTAAACAACTCTAAACACTTTCTTTTCTCCAAGAATTCTTCACTTCTCAAATTAGAGTAAATCACCTTCTTCCAAAACCTAATCCAAAATAACACAATATAATTTATCACTTACCATTTCCAAAACCCTAAAACCAACATCACTCTTAACTTATCATCTTCAAATCCAAAACCAACACCACAACCAATTAAATCCAACATATAATAATCAACACAACCCCACTTTAAAATCCACAATCAACTCACAAACAACTTAAATAACTTAAAAGAATCAAGAGAAACTTACCAAATATAGTGAATCTTCTTGGATTTCCACTTAACCACTTAAAACTTCTTCAATTTGAGCTTCAAATATCATCAACTCTTATTTTCTCTCTTGTTCTTTAGGTTGGCCGGCCACACATGAAAAGAAGAAAGGAATTTGATCAAAATAAAAGTCAAACTCTCTATTAATCTCCACCACACAATTTCAAAAGAAGAATTACCAAAATGCCCTCTTTAACATAATTACACTTCCTTTCATTATGCATGCCCTTTATTGTAATTTCAATAACAACCAAAAATATCTTCTTCCACTATATCCAACACCTTGACTCTCCCTTTGACCAACATATATGCCATATATATTGCCATATACACTACATATACATCTTCTCTACACATCACTTATCTTTCAAATAACACATGAACATTCTCTCTTAAATTTTATATCACACAACACATACATTCAATCACATTTTAGACCAACAACAACAACAACAACAACAACAACACAATCAAAACTTCTAGGGCATACATGAGGATATTACAGGGCTAGACACATGGTGTCATTATGGACCAAAGCAGTAGCTCTGAAATTTGAATAGCATATTAGATCCTTTTTGGGCCCATGCTTGTCTTTGCTTTAATGTGAATTATGAATTGTGATACAATTGAGCAATATAATGCTATGAGTTGTGATTATGAAATATTTGAAAAATATAAGCAGAATGATGTGACATCTATATGCATTGTGCATTGGCATTGCATTGAGTTTTATTGTTATTATCAAAGTTTGTACCACTAGGCTTTAGCTTAGTGCGATTGTAATTCGTCGCTTAGGTGTTATGGATGATTTGGTAGAGCCGGAGAGTTCTACTAGACCTAGTCGGGTCTAGGTTTGTATTTATTGAGCTTGAAGAGTTGATTTTGGGTACATCAAGATCAGAGCCAGTTGCCAGCATGTAGATATTTGATATTACAATGTATTTTGATTTATATATGTTATGATATGTTTTTGGAAGTATATAATGTAAATTGTAAAGAATGTTTTGAATAATTTGTTCAGATGTGATTTTATATGTGTTGTTAATTTATATATCTATATATAAGTATTTTGAGAAAATATGGAGAAATTGAGAAGTATTGGTGAAATGGTGAATTGATTTTTGTTGGGAGTGTTTGCTTATGCAGGTGGCGTTTTGCTGAATTTTAGAAACGTCCAAATTACAAACAAAACTATGGCAAATTTTTTTCAGAGATTTTCATATAAAATATTTATTTTGGATTCCTATAACAAGCAAAGAATATTTATATACTATTTATTTTAATTCTATTAGTATTTGAAATCTTAAAACAGAAATGTGAAAATTTTTATTAAATCGGTCTGTGACATTTTTATACCGTATATGCATATTTTACATATGCTGAAAATATGTATTATACGTATATAGGGTACAAGGGTATTACATTTATTTTGGTATCAGAGCCTAGGTTTGAAATTTTCGACCTAGGTGGATTGTTAGAGAGAGAAAATTAGAATTTAAAAAAAATAATTTTCAATTGTGATGCATGCATTGGCACTGGCAATTTATCTGATCCCTGATGTGGCAATGTCCATTTGATATAATGGATATGAGTTGAGATGGCATCTGGGTTGCATAGATCAGAGTGGCGCAGTGGAAGAATCATTCTAGAGATTATGGATTAAGAATTTTCGGAACATTTATTTGAAATTTAAAATTCATAGCTGATTCAATTGATGAATAAGTGAAATTAGAAAAACAATATAGGAAATGATTTAAGATATAAAAATAAAAAGTTTGAAAAATGAGCATGATAGTTACAGAAAATTTTATAGGTGTACTGCAATGTGATATTGTCTGAATTTTTTGGCTAATCTAGAAATTTTGGATGAGTTTGAACATTTAATCGAAAGTTTTTCTATATGTCAGAATCCAATGTATAAAATTTTATAAATTTTAAAGATGGATCTCTAATTAAGAAAAATAGAAGAACACATATTGTTGGAGTAATTCCAACAACTTAGAATCTGTGAAAATTGAGAAAAAATAAATTTAGAAACTATGGTAAACCAATCCAGAAAAATTTGAAAATTTACAAACAATATCATATGTATTCCTATAACATATGGTTAAAATTTCATGAATTTTTATAAAGGTTTGATACCTGAAAAAAAAAGGACAACTGGGTGCTGCCAGAGAAATTATTAAAGAGACATATTCTCTGATTTTGGAAGATTTAATTTTTAAATATATTAAATCAGCTTGGAAAAAAATCTAAAACTTTAAATATAAGTCCATATATGTGTCAAGTGAACATGGATAAAATTTTACAAGTTTTTATAAAGAATTGGTAAGGAAAATAAAAATTGAAAGTGAGATTGACATGAAACTGAGGAAGTCATGTAGTTTTGTGTAAGTAAAAAATTAATTTTTTGAGACAAATGAATGAAGAAAATTATAAAAAAATTATATGCATATGGGTATAAGTATAGAAGGAATATGGAGTTTTTAATAATTTGCAACAAAGAGTTCATAATTAAAATCAAAGAGTGAAATCATATATGATAGCGAATTATTTATTATGGAATAATGATGCATGATTTAGGGTTGAGTGTGTAAAATTAAAGTATCTAAATGGATGATGTTAATTATTGTAATGAAATGAATTAGTGTTGTTTAAATGTAAATGTTATGATTTTAAGATTGGAAATGTGACATGGATGAGATTTGGTGAAGTTCATGTTGTTGGTTGCAATATATGAAATTTGAATTTTTGAAATGGGTTTTCATAATTGTAAAAGTGATGTGTTTTGATGTTATATTAATATAAAAATAAAGTTTATAAAGTTAGCTCTTGAAAATGAGATTAATAGAATGAATTTTAAGTAAAGTAGTAAGTTGGAAATTTAGAACTGTAAGAGAATTTTGATGAAGATTGTTTAGATATTGATAGTTTAATGTTTAATAAGCATGGGAGTAATTTTGAATGAGTAATATTATTTATGAAAATATCATGTAACGTGTAATGTGGTTGATAATATAGAAATTTGTTATGAAATAAAAGGGAAATGTTTACGTAAGTAAAAATGAGTTACTTTAGGTAATTGCATTGGAAATGATAAAAAGGGATATGAAGGGTATGATAAATGCATAAATAATTGTGGGAGAGATGTCACATTGGAAATGTGACTAAGATTTTTGTGAGGTGCTAATATATATATATATATATATATAATAAGAAAATTATTTAAGAGATGGGTGATTAAATAAGGAATATGTTAATTATGTTGTGGTCAGAGTGTATATATATGTTGAATTGATGAATAACCTGAGTAATGTCAAAAGAATGAGAAATGATAATGTTCTCTGAAAGGTGATAAATGTTAACTTTTTATAGGTTGTATGTAAAAGAGGAATTGAGTATAATTGTATGATTTGTGTGATGAGAATTTTTTTCTATATGAACACAAATATGATATGTAAGAAAATGTGGAAAGTAAGTCACATTGTGGTTATGACTTACGAAGGTGAATGTGGATGATTAAAAAAAATGTTATTGAGTGTTTACTACCTTATGCAAATAAGTGTCTGGTGATATTGAGAATGATATTGCATGTATTAATAGACCTAAGAGAGATTAGGTCTTGACCTGCGTAGAGTTAGGTCATGTGATGAATTGAGATTGAGAATGGACCCGAACAGAGCTGGATGGTGAAATTGTTATTTTAACAACTGAACTTGATGAAATCTCTCTTAGGTAATTGCATTGGAAATTATGAAAAGAGATATGAAGGGTATGATAAATGCATAAAAAATGTGAGAGAGATGTCACATTGGAAATGTGACTAAGATTTATGTCAGGTGTTAAAATATATATATATATAATAAGAAACTTATTTAAGAGATGGGCGATTAAATAAGGAAGATATTAATTATGTTGTGGTCAGAGTGTATATATATGTTGAATTGATGAATAACCTGAGTAATGTCAAAAGAATGAGAAATGATAATGTTCTCTGAAAGGTGATAAATGTTAACTTTGCATAGGTTATATGTAAAAGAGGAATTGAGTATAATTGTATGATTTGTGTGATGAGATTTTTTTTCTATATGAACACAAATATGATATGTAAGAAAATGTGGAAAGTAAGTCACATTGTGATTATGACTGATGAAGGTGTATGCGGATGATTAAAAAAAATGTTTTCGAGTGTTTACTACCTTATACAAATACGTGTCTGGTGATATTGAGAATGATATTGCTTGTGTAATTGTTAAAGTGAGGTGAAGCTTAATTTTGGGATTTGGTTTAGTGTGATGTTTAATTATGGTTTGATGTTGAGAATACCTTAGAATGTGATATTAAATGATTATTTATGATCACATTTGGTATAGGCATTGAGGGATGTTGATTTGTTTCATCTAAGTGGTGAAGGGCAAGTTGGAAGGATAGGATTGGAGGTTGTGTTAAGCTTGCTTTGGGTTGCTAGTGGAGGTAAGTACAAACTTTTAATATATTATTTATATTTTCATGACATTTGGGCTTAACACATTTTGGTTGGAAAATGTGTTAAGCTACTTGGTTCATTTATTGAGTATGAATAATGTGCTATGACATTTGTAATGTCATATATGTATTAAATGCATTGTGAAAAGCCATTGATAATGGCTAAATTGTATAAAATGTGAAATATGTATATTATGTGAAAATACCCAAAGTAATTGGGTAATGTGTTGTGAATGCAAAAATGAGATATGTGGAATAATGAAATGAATTGATATTGATAAAAATGAGAAAAGTGAGAAAAGTGAGAAAAAAGAAAAAGCTGTGAAAAATGAGAAAAGTGAGAAAAAAAAATGTAAAAATAAGGCAATGAGCCTAGATTGAATATGTGACAAAGAGAAAAAGATTAATAATGAGAAAAATGAATAAATTGTGTGTCTAGTATATTATTCAATTTTTAGAGTTTTGGGTTTGGCGGCATGCCTATGATTGCCTACGGGCTAAACGCTGGAATGGTGAAAAGACTAGTTGTAAGCCAGGCCAGCTGATAAATATGATATTTTTGAGGTGAAAAGACTGGGTCGTAAGCCTCAAAAACTACAGCAGTCTAGCCGGGTTGAGGACAAAGATACTAGGGCCTAAGGGTCTAGCCGGGTTGAGGTCCAAGAGATTGGGGCTGTTACACTATCCATAGATATATTGCCTACGGGCCTAGACACATGGTGTCATTATGGACCAAAGCAGTAGCTCTAAAATTTGAATAGCATATTATATCCTTTTTGGGCCCATGCTTGTCTTTGGTTTAATGTGAATTATGAACTGTGATACAATTGAGAAATATAATGCTATGAGTTATGATTATGAAATATTTGAAAAATATAAGAAAGTAGAATGATGTGACATCTATATGCATTGTGTATTGGCATTGCATTGAGTTTTATTGTTATTATCAAAGTTTGTACTACTAGGCTTCTGCTTAGCGCGATTGTAATTCATCGCGCAGGTGTCATGGATGATTTGGTAGAGCTGAAGTGTTCTACTAGACCTGGTCGGGTCTAGGTTTGTATTTATTGAGCTTGAAGAGTTGATTTTGGGTACATCAAGATCAGAGCCAATTGCCAGCATGTAGATATTTGATATTACAATGTATTTTGATATTATATATGTTATGATATGTTTTTGGAAGTATATAATGTAAATTGTAAAGAATGTTTTGAATAATTTGTTCAAATGGGATTTAATATGTGTTGTTAATTTATATATGTATATATAAGTATTTTGAGAAAATATGGAGAAATTGAGAAGTATTGGTGAAATGGTGAATTGATTTTTATTGGGAGTGTTTGCTTTATGCAGGTCGTGTTTTGCTGAATTTTAGGAATGTCCAAATTACAAATAAAACTCTGGCGAATGTTTTCTAGAGATTTTCATATAAAATATTTATTTTGGATTCCTATAACAAGGAAAGAATATTTATATACTATTTATTTTAATTCTATTAGTATTTGAAATCTTAAAACAGAAATGTGAAAATTTTTATTAAATCGGTCTGTGATATTTTTATACCGTATATGTGTATTTTACATATGCTAAAAATATGTATTATACATATATAGGGTATAAGGGTGTTACACTTAGAATGTGATATTGAATGATTGTATTTGATCGCATTTGGTATAGGCATTAAGGAGAGATGATTTGCCCAACACTAGTGTTGAAGGGCAACTTGAAAGATGAGGTTGTTTTTGAGCTTGTTTTTGTGTGTTTTATAAGGTATGTACAAACTCTTGATAAATGTGGCATAATTGAATTACATTTGGGATTAACACATTTTTGTTGAAAAATGTGTTAAGCTACTTGATGCATTGATTATTCATGAATAATGTGCTATGACAGGTGCAATGTTATATATGCATTAAATACATTGTAAAAAGCCATTGTTAATGGCTAAATTGCATAAAATGTGATTTATGTGAAAATAGCCCCAAGTGTTTGGGTAATGTGATTTTGATGTGGAATGTGATACATTGTGATGATATATTGAGATATGATGAAATATGAAAAATTGAAATGAAGTGACATTGAAAAAAGTGAGAAAATGAGGCAATGTGCCTAATAGATAATGAGAAAAGAGGTAATGTGCCTAGTTGATTATGAGAAAATGAAAAAGAAATTGATATTGGAAAATATGAAATAATTGTGTGCCTAGTATATTATTCAATTTTCAGAGTTCTGTGTTTGGCAGCATACCTATGACGTTCCTCATTATTTGCCTTTGGGGCTAGCTTTTGAGCAATTACTTTGATTTGCCTTCAGGGTTAGACGCTTGGCGTCACTGTGATATGATTTTCCTTCGATGCTAGCTTTTGAGCATTACTATGATTTTCATTCAGGGCTAGACATATGGTGTCAATTTGGACCAAAATAGTAACTCTGAGATTTGAATGACATATTAGCTCTTTTGGGCCCATACTTGTGCTTGTTATTATATGAATTATTGAATGATGAAAGAATATGTTTAAAAGTGAGCTTGGATGCCACCTTGTGACATAGCATAGAATTGGCATTGCATTTAAGTTTTATTATTATCAAAGTTTGTACCGCTAGGCTTTAAGCTTAGAGCAATTATAACTCATCGCGTAGGTGACAGGGTTGATCTAGTTGAGCCGGAGAGTTCTTCTAGACCGGGTCGGGTCTAGATTTGAGATTTTGCTTGTAGAGTTAGTTTTGGGCATCAAGATCAGAGACACTGTCAGCATGTATATATTTTATATTACATTTTGATATTATGTATATTATATTATGTTATGGTGTATATATTGTAAATTATAAAGGATCTTTTGAATGAATTGGGTAATGTGAGTTTTATATATGTTTTTGATAAATATATATGTATATGTATAAATATTTTGAGAAACATGGAGCAATTGAGGAGTATGGGTAAAATATATGATTGGTTTTTATTGAGAGTATTTTTCTTATATAGGTTGTGGTTTGTTAAAATTTAGGGATGTCCAAATTACAAAAAAAAAATATGGTGAATTTTTTTCCAGAGATTTTTATGTAAAATGGTTATTTTGGAAACTACAATAAATAAAAAATATTTTATTACTATTTATATATATTTTAAAGTATTCAAAAATTTAAATTGGTAAAGTGAAAATTTTTATTGAAATAAATTGTGGCATTTTTATATCGTATACACATATTTTATATATGCTGGGTGTATAAATTATACATAAATATGATATAAGGGTGTTACAATATTACTTAAGAATTTAACAATATTTAGACCTGGAAAAGAGGCCGGTTCTAATAAATCTGGCATTATAGGGGTGCTGGGCCACTTCTCACCTTCCCCATGCGTACCTAACTTTCCAAACCCAATAGGGGGTTAGGGATTCCTTAGGAATAAAGTCATCCACCCCTTTCTATTTTTTCAGCCCGTCCGGGTGGTGACTCCATTTTCTTCTGGTTTGGGCTGTGTTCTCTAAGGCCCTAAGCCTAACAGTACTGAAGTTGTAAGAACCATTTCACATGAGAGCAGAGGCAAAAATCCCTACTCACAGTGGCGACTCCACTGTGAAAAAGAGAAGTTGCTTCCATTGGACTTTATATTATTTTATTCTTTCTTTTTATGATATTATCCATTGCATCATTTAGATTGTATTGTGTATGTGAGTTTGAATGCTCGTGTAATATGTGTTATGTTAAGTAAGGGATATTATACTCTCACTCAAGGAATGAAGATCAAGCATGGCATAACTACTCATAGCTCTGTACCATTTGGTATATACTTGCTATGAGAGCCTAAACTTTTCAACCCAAAGACTAAAGCTTATGTAATTAGCCTAGTTACTTTCCTTAGATTTTTACCCAAATGCTTGTTGTTTAACTATGATTGATATATCATGGTTTGAACTATAGTCTATTTGGTTTGTTCTTTTTTCTACTATGACCTAATCATGGTGTAAGCTCAAAGTAAGTTTAAAGCCCAAAAAAATTTTATCTCTTTAAAGACTAAAATGATTTTTTTCTTTTTAGCCAAAAGATCAAAAATATTTTCAAACTCTTTTTGAAATATGATCTCTGGACTTGAAACCGTTTTTAGATGGGCCAAAATCCTTTTATACTTCATGGCCCAAATACAAAACCCAAAATTTATTTTTAAACAAACCTTTTTACTATAGGCTTTAAAATAAAACTATTTTTGCACTTATTCTTAAGTGGGCTTACAACTAGTTAGGTCCATTATAGAATACTAAAAGTCAATTGTAGGCCTAATTTATACCAAGACTTATTAATCATTGGCTTTTTTTGGAATGAATCATTAGTTGCTTTTCCAAATGGGAATTGTATTTATGATAAACCTTTTAACTTAGTTTAATGCAATATATCATAAAGGCTATCTTTTTGTTAGACCAATGGATTAAGACTTAATTAATGGAAATTATCATGGACTGACTTCTATGTTTGGAAAGGCGACAAGTGGTTAAACTATATGAGTGAATTGTTCGAAAATAAGATATCCCATGTTGATATTTTGTTAACCATATACCTAAGAAAAGAGACTTGCCATTCATGTTTGGAAGTTATAAGGTTGGAAGGAACGTCCTGTGTATCTTTGTCTATCTATATTTGTGCATCCATGCATACATGCATACATGCATTGCATTACATATCATTGATCCTTTCTGGCTCATAGCCTTGGAGTATAGTCAGCTTAACACCAAATGGATCCTGAGCAAGTTAGAAGATGGTAGATGACACACTCAACTCCAAGATGGAAGAACTTAAGGGGCCTAACTGAGACCATAAAAAGCCAATTGGCTACACTATTAGGGAACACTGTTGAAGCATATACTGGTACTAAGAAGTAGAAAAACAAGGGAAAGGCCAAGGTTGGTGAAGTGGCTATGGATGATGACAAGGTGATAATGGACGATGATGATTGGGCTCAGTATTTCTAAGATTCTCAAGATAAGAAGAAAGAAACGAAGTCTATGGAGAAGGTAACTATGGAAAAGATTGAAACTTCAAATGTGGAAAATATGATTGTTGATCTAGAAAAGAAGTTCAAAAAGAAGCTTAAGGTTAATGAGATGTCAGAGGTGGACAAGTTTTTTGAACAAGATAAGGAAGTCCCTTATAAGTTTAAAATGCCTTCTTTTGCTAAGTTTGATGGAACAAGCAATCCTCATCTACATGTCAACCAATATATCACAACCATGCAATCTGCTTGAGCTACTAAAGCTAAAAACCTAAGGTACTTCATGCTCTTATTAGGCTCGATTGTGCAAAACTGGTTTAATACTTTAGAGGAAAACACCCAAAGAGATTAGGATTTGCTGTACAAAACCTTTATTCAATAGTATGGGTATAATGTCAAATTGGAAGTGACCCTAATGGAGGTGGAAACTATAAGAAAAAAGTAAAATGAGAATTTTGTTGACTATGTAAAGAGGTGGAGAAACAAAGTTGCACTGCATAAAAAGAGACCATATGAGTCTGACCAGATTCGAATGATTATAAAGGGTGTTTTGCCCAATTTGTATGAACATATGTCTCACATTCTCATAAGGGATTTTAAAGATCTTCTCCAAGTTGGCTTACAGATAGAAGAATGGGAACGAGAGAAGAGCCATTTTTCTAAAAGAAAGAATGAGAGGGGGAATTATCAGTCTGGCAGCCAGAGTACATAGAATGCAGTAGATGTCAATACAATTGGTGAAGAAAATAGAAGACAATTTTTAGATCTGGGAAAACCTTTGTCTTGGGTTTTAACAAGCTGCAAAAATAGGGGGTTATTACAACCACTAGCTCCTCGACCACTACATGATCAAACCCTTACTATTCAGCTATTTTCAGCCATCATACCCTTACTAATATCACAGACTTATTGAGATAAGGTCAAGACAATGAAGTATTTATCCTCACTGAAGCAGACTTATGCCACTATACTCATCCATTATCAGAAACACGAGTTGATACAAATAAGACAACTCTTTTAGAGTTAGGACTTAAAAAACAAAAGAAAAAGAGCCAAAGTCAAAAAAAAAAAGGAAAAAGAGAGAAAAAAAAAGGAAAAAGGAAAAAAAAAGAAAAGGAAAGAAAAGAAAAGCAAAAAAGAGAAAAAAATATGAGGGAAGAATAATATGGTTTAAAAAAAAAAAGCAAAGCTCATCCTAATCAAGATCCAGATTTCTGCCATAAAGATGGAAGGGCATTCAAGCTTTGTATCTTCATGAAGTTAGAAGGAAATGATGCCTAGAAGGTGAAAATGGAATGACTAACAATATATAGTTCCAACAAGAAGATTATAGTGTGAAGGTTTGTCAGCAGTGTCATATTAGCTCCAATCTAAAAATGGCCTTCATTTAACCTATATTCCTTATAGATCCCATTACAAGCCTATTAAAGAACTGTTGATCTCTCTTCGTAGGAAGAGTCTATTAGTGGAGATTGTTTGAATAAGTATGCATATGAGATAGACAATATCTAAACTCAATGAGACCTTTGGCCAAGTGATATGCATGTGCATATCTGAAGTGCAATAGTTTTTGCTTAAATGGAAATGATTACTGAGTTTAGTATGGTAACTAGGGTTGTCATGTTATAGATATATTAATTTTAAAAAAAATTGAGTCCTGAGGTATAATAACTCCAATATGACAAAGCCAAAAAGTGAATTTTAAATTAAAAAAGGTATTCTTTGTTACTTGAGCTTTCAAGCTTAGGGAAGTATATTGTATTGTTAAACCTTAAAGGACATATCATGCAAATGAGGATCATTTGCAAGGTCATAAAGAAGTCACCAACCAATGTGTTGAAATGACATCCCCTATGCTTTTACTACCCTGCTGGGGCCTCTATTACTCATGCTTTGTACATGTGGAAGATAAAGCCATAGCTATAAAGTCTTCTATTTTTCTAAACAAGCATCTAGAAGAAACCAATGAGAGTGCTTTGTTGACCACCTTGGTCTTTCAGTCAGTGGAACCACTATAAATATCATCCATGCATATCATGCATACATGAGAATATCACACTATATTTTTATCTTATATTGCCTATTGTTTGTCAAAGTGAATAGCAGATGCAATAAAGTAAACAATCAGAAACATATATGAAATTAAGGGGGCTTTGTCAATTTTTGAATTTATTTATAAAATATTTTTAGACTCACCTTCAATGTTTTTGCCATGCAGGGGACAAAGTAAGGGTATGATGGCTGAAAATAGCTGAATAGCCAAATTTTCTGTAAAAGTGCAAAGTGAACAATCTATTTAAGAATGGAACATGAACAAAATCAGAACTTTAAAAGAATGAAGATACAAAAGACAAAAGATCAGTCAAGCTAGAAGAGCTGAAGCCAATGCAGGGCAATCTCTAAAGGATAAAGATCCATTTTCAAGAGTAAATACCTATGATAAAGATCCATTTTCGAAGGGTAAAGACCTAATCTCCAAAGGATAAAGATCCATTTTTGAAGGATATAGATCCAATCCCCAAAGGATAAAGGTCCATCTTAAAGGGTAAAGACCCAATCTCCAAATAATAAAGATCCATCTTGAAGGGTAAAGACCCACAATCCATTAAAGAATGAACAAATGGATAAAAGAAAGCTAGAACTCTCCGATGACAAAAGGTCAGCATAATGCATTAAATAATGGAACCAAGTGGCTAGAAGAAAGCCAAATTTCTCAAATGACAAAGGGACGGTCAAGCTAGAAGTACCCAAATCAAATCCAGTCTCAGGTCCAAATACCCAAATCAAATCCAGTCTCGGGTCCAAGTACCCAAATCAAATCCAGTCTCTGGTCCAAGTATCCAAATCAAATGCAGTCTCAGGTCTAAATACCTAAATCAAATCTAGTCTTGGGTTTAAATACCCAAACCAAATCCAGCCTCGAGTCCAAGTACCTAAATCAAATCCAGTCTCAAGTCTAAGTACCCAAATCAAATCCAGTTTCGGATCCAAGTACCCAAATCCAGTCTCGGGTCTAAGTAGCCAAATTAAAACCAATCTCGAGTCCAAGTACATAAATCAAATCTAAATTTTAGTCAAGAGCCCAAATGCAATTTTAGGTCCAAAACCCATCTTCATCCAAAATCAGCTCAAAGTCATGTTGCTTGTCTCTCTCTTCTACTGAAGTCTCAGATCGCTCAAGTAGGGGGTAAACTGTAGATCATTAATTTTAGCCCTTAACTAGTCTGATCCCTGTAATATCCCAAAGTGTGCCCTAGAAGTTTTGATATCATTGTTGTAATTGGATTGAATGTATATGTTAAATTTGAAAGAGAAAAGAATTTAAGAGAGAGTGTATATGTTGTATATATGGAAATATACACAACATATACACAAGTCAAATGTGGTAGTCAAAAGAAGAAGATATTTTATAATTTTAAAATTAATGGAATTTAGTTAAATGGAATTAAATTAATTGAAGAGGGTATTTAAGTAATTTTCTATTTAGATTGCTTGGTGGAGGTTTAAAGAGAAGAGAAGTTTGACTTTGTCTCTAATTTCCTTTTAATTTCTCTTCTTTTCCTTTCTTGGCCGGGTATTCCAAAGACAAGAGAGCAAGAGAGGGTTTTGATTTTCTAAGATCAAATTGAAGGAGTTTTCAAGTGATTAAGTTGGAAATCCAAGAAGTTTCATTATTTTGGTAAGTTTCTCTTGATTCTCTTGTTTTATTTTAAGTTGTTTATGATTTGAGTGTTGATATTTGAAAGTAGGGTTGTGTTGTTGGTAGTATGTTGGAGTGTGTTTGATTTAATTGATTGTGGTGTTGGTTTTGAATTGGAAATAAGAAGTTAAGTTGATGTTGGTATTGGAAGAGTAAGAGTGATGTTGGTTTTAGGGTTTTGAAGTGGTAAGTGATGTTTAACTTGAGTTTGATAAATTATTTTCATAGATTTTCATGTTGTTTGTGTTTGTTGGAGTTGTAAGCATAGAATATATGAATTTGGTTCGAAATAGAAGCATCTTGGATGCCATGCTCGTGGCCCTTGGTTGCCGCGACCGTGGCCAAAGGAAACCATAGCCGTGGAGGTTTTGAGCAAGGGATGCAGAACCATTTTCTAACCCACGCCCATGGGGGTTGGGAGGCCATGGCCGTGGGCCCTAGTTAGTGGTGTTGAGTTGTAATTTGTGATTTAAGGGTCTAGTAAGAGGTTATTAAGTGAATATTTGTATTGGAATTGATGTATTTTATCATTTGTGGATTAGGTCTTGAAGAAGATAATTTGCCCTAATTCAAGTCGTGAAGAAGTGTTGGAAGAGGAAGTGTATAGGTTTGTGTAAGTGGTGCTTAAGGTAAGTACAAACTACATTATTGCATACATTCATATGATGTTGAGACTTAACATACATTTGATTGTAAATGTGTTAAGAAATCTAATGCATTGTTGATGCTTGTTAATAATGTTATGTTTGGTATAATATGCATGATTGATGAGCATTTAAAATGTGTGTTAATGCCATTGACTATGTACACCTAAATGATGAATTGAATTAATGTGAATTGAGATATAATGAGATGTGTAGTCAATGTGATTGGTAATGATGATTTAAATGAAATAAGTGGGGTATATTTGCCTAAATGATGATGGTTAATGCAATTGATGATATATATATACTCTCTTGATGAGATGTGGAGCCATGGTTGTTGGCTAAAATGATAATGATGCCAATGGGATGATTGAGGCGTGGTTGCCTAAGTGATAATGAGAAATTGAGAATGAAATAATAAATGAATTGTGTGTCTAATATGTTATTCCATTTTCAGAGTTTTGTTGTTGGTGGCATGCCTATTGTAACACTCTCTTAAAGTTAGGTTGGGCTTAATCCTTGAAGCCAAGTTGGGTTGAAGTTTAACATGTTTTACTCCCCTTGAAGCTTGGTTGGGTCTAGTCCTTGAAGCCTAATTGAGATGTTACAACACTTGAAGCTAGGTTGGGTTTAGTTCTTGAAGCCAAGTTGGATTGATACTTAGCATGCTTTGTTCCCCTTGAAGCTTGGTTGAACCTAAATCCTTGAAGCCTAGTTGGGATAATAATGTTGATAAATGTGATCATTAAACCAAAACATTAACTCTGAAAGTTGAATGGAATATTAGTGTCTTTGGGCCCATGCTTGTCTTTGTTTTCAATGTGATTCTTAAATGGTGAAACAATGAATGATGAGATACCTATTTGTGAGATATAATGTTATGAATGATTATATTACATAATTATATTATAGAAAATGAATGTGGTATGGAAAGTTATGTGGAATGATGTATGAAAATTGATTGTGTGACATTGACATTGCATTGAAGCATAATAGTATTGTAGTTTGTACCACTAAGCCGTTGGCTTAGCGCGAGTGTATTTCATCGCGCAGGTGACAGGGAAGAATCGGAGAGTTCCTCTAGGCTGAGTAGAGTCTAGATTTTGTGGTGTTGATATTGAAGCCTAAAGATCAAAGAGATCCTGCCAAACATGTATATATTTTATGTTTTGTAAAATTTGAATTTTGATGTATATGTATTTGTAAATATATTTGTTATATTTTCCGTTGCGTTATGAATAAACGTTTTATCTTTTGTGTTTTATACTTCTAAAAGGGATGATTTCTGTGTTTTATAAACCGTGGCATTTCTATATTCAGTATACGTATATTACTATCGTATTAGCATGCTGTGTACGTATACGGGGTATAGCGGTGTTACAAATGTTTTGGTATCAGAGCCTAGGTTTGAGATTCTCAACCGAGGTGAATTGTAAGAAAAAGAATATTTTGATTTTAAAAGTTGGTTTTTGAGTAAAATACATGTTTTGGTATGGCAGTCTTTGATCTTTAATGAGGAATATTCTGCTGTGTTTGCAGATATATGTAGAAATGGCATCTCATTCAAAACAGTCTGTTGAGGGTAGTGCGGAAAGTGTAGCTCCTAAAGAGAGTAGAGATGGAGCTAGGATTGAGAGGGTTACTGAGGCATCTGCTTCTATGCCAGAGAGATCAGCTGCAGATGAAGGTCCGCCGTGTTGGTTAAGACATATGGTAGAACTATTTAGACAAGCTCCAGTGCAGCCACCACCACCACAGCCTCAGGTGCCGGTGAGACATTATGATAAGTTGAGAAAGTATGGGGCTGAGGATTTCTTGGGCACTACCGATCCTGCAGTGGCTGAGCAGTGGTTGGATAAAGTGCAGAGGATATTCATCCAGTTGCAAGCTAATTCGGATGAGAAATTTGACTATGCCAGATCCCTCCTGCAGAAAGATGCCTATGACTGTGGAAGACAGTTCCTCATGCCATGGATGATCCACCTACATTATCATATGGTGATTTCCTGAGGGAGTACTCTGAGGGAGTATAAAGATATTAAGAAGATGGAATTCTTGAATTTGAGGCAAGACAACCGGACGGTAACAGGGTATGAGATTGAGTACATCCAATTGAGTCGGTATGCTGGGGGAATTATCTCTGATGAAATAGACCGGTACAGAAGGTTTGAGGAGGGATTGAGGCCCTCTATTATGTGCATTGTGGCTGGTTCTCGGTACCAGGATTTCTCTCAGCTAGTTGCAGCAACTAGAAGTGTTGAGAGAGCGCAGAGCATTGCAGCAACTGCTATTGAGGAGGAGACTAAAGTAAGGAGACCCCAGTTTGAGGCAGGGTCTTCATCTATGAAGAGGGGTAGAGGAAGTTTTATTCCGAGGATCAGTAGGAGTCAAAGGCAGTTGGGCAGATCAGTCCAGTATCAGAGGCAGAGGCCAAGACCAATGGTGTCTGTAGCGAGTGCCCCGACTCCTGTGATGCAAAGGTCTACTCCACCTGTATGTGTTCACTGTGGCAGGCCCCATGGGGGTGTTTGTTGGAAGACTGGTGTACCCGAAGTATGCTTTAGATGTGGGTCACCAGATCATTTTATTAAAGATTGCCCCGAGATGCAGGATGATAGACAGACTGATACTGCAGTTTCTCGACCCAGTGTCAGCAGAGGTGGTCGAGGGGGCAGAGGTTTCAGTAGAGGTGGTAGACCCGGATTTAGCCAGAGAGGAGGATCTTCATCCAGAGGCAGTAGGCCAGATGAGGCTGGATCTTCTCAGAGAGTATATATGATGCAGAGGCAGCCGGATGCTGCAGCAGTTATAGCCGATATATTTTCTTTATTTGATATTCCATTTCTTGCTTTGATTGATCCAGGATCTACTCATTCATACATAAGTGCATCCATATTGCCTGTGTCTGAATTGCATTCAGAGTCCTTAGGATTTGATGTCTTGGTGACAAATCCTTTAGGACATAGTGTTGTGGTGAGTAAGGTGCATCGTGACAGTGCAGTGGTAGTGCAAGGTGAAGAGTTTTGTGGTTATTTAATTGAAATGCCTTTTAAGGAGTATGATTTAATCTTAGGCATGGATTGGTTGTCTAAGCATGGAGCTATGGTAGATTGTCAAAAGAAGGGTGTCACCTTGAGAACCAGTGATGGTAGGAGTGTGATAGTATCTAGTGAGCAGAGACAACTTGCATCCTTGTTGGTATCAGCTGTAACAGCTAGAAGATTGATTAGAAAAGGGTGTAAAGCTTATCTTGCTCATGTTGTGGATACTAGAGTAGTGGGTTCTCAACTTGATAATATAACCACAGTTGCAGATTTTCCGGATGTGTTTCCTGAGGAGTTGCCAGGGTTACCCCCTGAGAGAGAGGTTGAGTTTGGTATTGATTTGTTGCCTGGTACCACTCCCATCTCTATCACTCCTTATAGAATGGAACCTGCTGAATTGAGAGAGTTGAAGGTGCAGTTGCAGGAGTTGTTGGATAAAGGGTTTATTCACCCTAGTGTTTCACCATGGGGAGCTCCTGTGTTGTTTGTGAAGAAGAAGGATGGTACTTTGAGGTTATGCATTGATTATAGGCAATTGAACATCGTAACTATTAAGAATAAATATCCTTTGCCTAGGATTGATGATCTCTTTGATCAATTAAAGGGAGCAGCAGTGTTTTCCAAGATTGATTTGAGATCAGGGTACCATCAGTTGAGGGTTAGAGCTGAAGATGTTCCTAAGACAGCTTTTCGTACAAGATATGGGCATTATGAGTTTTTAGTAATACCTTTTGGATTGACGAATGCACCTGCAGCTTTTATGGATTTGATGAATAGGGTGTTTAGGCCCTATTTGGATCAGTTTGTGGTGGTCTTCATTGATGATATTTTGGTGTATTCGCGTGATGAAGAAGAGCATGACAAGCATTTGCGGATTGTTTTGCAAATATTGAGAGAGAAGCAGTTATATGCTAAGCTGTCAAAGTGTGAGTTTTGGCTTGACCAAGTAACTTTTCTCGGTATATAGTTTCAGCAGATGGTATAAGAGTTGATTCAAGTAAAGTTGAAGCTATTTTGAATTGGAGTCCACCAAAGTCAGTGACTAAAGTTAGAAGTTTTCTAGGCTTGGCAGGCTATTGTCGAAGGTTTTTGAAAGGTTTTTCTTTGATAGCTACTCCACTCACCAGATTACTTCGGAAGGGAGTTAGATTTGTGTGGACGGACCAGTGTCAAGCTAGTTTTGAGCAGTTAAAAGAGATGTTGACACAAGTGCCTGTTCTTACTTTACCCGTGGAAGATAAACCATATGTGATTTATAGTGATGCTTCACATAATGGTTTAGGATGTGTTTTGATGCAAGAGGGCAAAGTCATAGCTTATGCTTCTCGGCAGTTGAAGCCGCACGAACTTAATTATCCGACTCATGATTTGGAGTTGGCAGCTATAGTGTCTGCTTTGAAGATTTGGCGACACTACTTATATGGGGAGAAATGTTTTATCTATACGGATCATAAAAGTTTGAAATATTTGGGTGTTCAGAAGGAGCTGAATCTTCGGCAAAGGCGGTGGTTAGAACTGATTAAAGACTACGACTGTTTGATTGATTATCATCCTGGTAAGGCGAATGTAGTTGCTGATGCCTTGAGTCGGAAGTCTTTGGCAGGTTTAGCTATTTATTTGCTCTCATTGCTTGTTGAGTTGAGAGTGTTGCACGCTAGTTTTGAAGTATGTGGTGATGGTACATTATTGGCTCAGTTGTAGTTGAGATCAGTATTGTCGGATCAGATAAAGGAGGCTCAATTGGCTGATGAGAAAATTTAGAAGATTGTATCAGATTGCCAAGATGGGGAGAGCCGAGATTTATATGTAAAAAGTGATGGTAGCCTTTGGTTCAAAGATAGGTTGTGTGTTCCTGATGATGATAGTTTGAGAAAGATTATCTTAGAGGAAGCACACCAATCGGTTTTTGCAATGCATACGGGTAGTACAAAGATGTACCATGATTTGAAACAGCATCATTGGTGGGCTGGTATGAAGAGACACATAGCGGAATTTGTGTCCAAATGTCTCACTTGTCAGAGGGTGAAAGCTGAGCATCAAGTTCCAACAAGGTTGCTTCAACCTTTAACAGTGCCTGAATGGAAATGGGAGAGAATAACAATGGATTTTGTGTCTGGTTTGCCATTGACTCAAAAGAAGCATGATCCTATCTGGGTGATTGTTGATCGATTGACTAAGACAGCTCATTTTCTTCCAGTTCGGATGAACTATTCTCTTGAAAGGTTGGCTGAGCTGTATATTAGTGAGATAGTGAAGTTGCATGGAATCCCAATTTCTGTAGTGTCTGATCGAGATCCCCGGTTTACTTCGAGGTTTTGGAAGAGTTTACATGGTGCTTTGGATTCTCGATTGCACTTTAGCATTGCTTTTCATCCACAGACAGATGGGCAGTCAGAGAGAGTGATACAGATTATTGAGGATATGTTGAGAAGCTGTGTCATTGATTTCTCTGGAAGTTGGGACAGATTTTTGCCACTTGTGGAATTTGCTTACAACAACAGTCGTCAATCCAGTATTGGTATGGCACCATTTGAGGCATTGTATGGTAGAAGATGCAGAACGCCTTTATGTTGGAATGAAATTGGAGAGGGCAAGTTAATTGGTCCTGATTTGGTTAAAGAAACTGAAGACAAAGTGAAGACAATTCGGGATCGATTAAAAGCAGCTTCAGACCGACAGAAATCTTATTCCGATTTAAAATGGAGAGACATAGAGTTTGATGTTGGAGATAAAGTATTTTTGAAAGTGTCTCCTTGGAAGAAGATTTTGAGATTTGGTCGGAGAGGGAAACTGAGTCCTCGTTTCATTGGACCGTATGAAGTTTTAGAAAGATTTGGGCCAGTTGCTTATCGTCTTGCTTTGCCACCTGAGTTGGAAAGGATTCATAATGTATTTCATGTTTCTATGTTGAGGAGGTACATATCAGATCCATCTCATATCTTGCCAGTTGAATCTATTGAGGTGAGTTCGGATCTGACATTTGAAGAAGAACCAATTGCTATTTTGGCACATGAAGTGAAAGAGTTGAAACATAAGAAAGTGCCACTTGCAAAGGTTCTTTGGAAGAATCATGGTACAGAAGAATCAACTTGGGAAAGTGAGCAAGCAATGCGAGATCAATATCCTCAATTGTTTCAGACTTGATATCAGGTAATTTCGAGGACGAAATTTCTTTTTAGAGGGGAAGAATTGTAATATCCCAAAGTGTGCCCTAGAAGTTTTGATATCATTGTTATAATGATGCCAATGAGATGATTGAGGCATGGTTTCCTAAGTCATAATGAGAAAATGAGAATGAAATTGATAATAAAATAATAAATGAATTGTGTGTCTAATATGTTATTCAATTTTCAGAGTTTTGATGTTGGTGGCATGCCTATAGTAACACTCTCTTGAAGTTAGGTTGGGCTTAATCCTTGAAGCCAAGTTGGGTTGAAGTTTAACATGTTTTACTCCCCTTGAAGCTTGGTTGGGTCTAGTCCTTGAAGCCTAATTGAGATGTTACAACCCTTGAAGCTAGGTTGGGTTTGGTTCTTGAAGCCAAGTTGGGTTGATACTTAGCATGCTTTGTTCGCCTTGAAGCTTGGTTGAACCTAAATCCTTGAAGCCTAGTTGGGATAATAATGTTGATAAATGTGATAATTAAACCAAAACATTAACTCTGAAAGTTGAATGGCATATTAGTGTCTTTGGGCCCATGCTTGTCTTTGTTTTCAATGTGATTCTTAAATGGTGAAACAATGAATGATGAGATACCTGTTTGTGAGATATAATGTTATGAATGATTATATTACATAATTATATTATAGAAAATGAATGTGGTATGGAAAGTTATGTGGAATGATGTATGAAAATTGATTGTGTGACATTGACATTGCATTGAAGCATAATAGTATTGTAGTTTGTACCACTAAGCCGTTGGCTTAGCGCGAGTGTATTTCATCGCGCAGGTGACAGGGAAGAACCGGAGAGTTCCTCTAGGCCGAGTAGAGTCTAGATTTTGAGGTGTTGATATTGGAGCTTAAAGATCAAAGAGATACTGCCAAACATGTATATATTTTATGTTTTGTAAAATTTGAATTTTGATGTATATGTATTTGTAAATATATTTGTTATATTTTCCGTTGCGTTATGAATAAACGTTTTATCTTTTGTGTTTTATACTTCTAAAAGGGATGATTTCTGTGTTTTATAAAAAGTGGTATTTCTATATTCAGTATATGTATATTACTATCGTATTAGCATGTTGTGTACGTATATGGGGTATAGGGGTGTTACAATCCCAATTAAAGAAGGCCAAGCTAAGTTTGGTCCAGTTTTAAAAGCTTAAACCTAGTTTATAGCTTTTAAATAAGTCAGTACAGTTTTGTAAGGCCTAAAATAAATTGATTTAATTTTTTAAAGCGTTAAACCTAGTCTGATTAATTAAAATAGGTTTGATTTGATTTTATAATCCAAAACAAGTTGATCTGGGCCCAAAAGTATATGTTTTTCCATTCCAATTCGTCACAGGGGCCTTGAGTCTTGAGTTTGGATTATAATTTTGAATTTTAGGAGTCATTGCATCTAGATGGAGTTTGAATTAACTTCCAATTCTAATTTTAATTAGATTAGCTTTGAGAGTTTTTTAAATTAAAGGTGAAGTAAGACTCAAAGACATGGTTAAAAACCCAATATGTTTTCTTATAAATACAAGAGTTAAAGAGCTTCGGAGGGGAGCAACAATAAATTAACAGGCAACAAAATAAAAAGAATTAAAAATCCTAGCATTACTACCAAAAGTAATAAAAAGATACACAGAAACAAAACACCCCAAAGGCAGTAGCATACTGTCTTTGCTTTTACTCAGCCAAAGCTCCAAATTGTTACAAGTAGAAGTTTGATCAACGATTAATTTTGGTGGAGCCAACAAACGACAATACATTATAAGCTAATTGAATGTAAGAGGCTTTGATAATGGTTTTTAAATAATGAATGCATTTATCCTTTGTCTAAATTAAGTTCAGCATGCTATACTCATTAGTTTTCATTTGAATCATGATAAGTGGTTGTTGGTTTTATGATTCATAGTAGGTTATATATTTGAGTTTGTTCCATCTAGTAGCCATTCACAAGAACATGTATTGTGAAAATCTTTACTATAAATCAATATGACAATGGCTTTAAAGTTTTCTTACAGTAAACAAGTTTTATCAAAACCCTAAATATATTTTATAAAAACATAAAACCCTAAATTTGTTTTATAAAATCCTAAAACCCTAAATTCTATTTTTCTAAGAACCAAAAACCCTAGTTTTGTTCTTTAAACCTTAATTTTGTAAAAACCTTAAAACCAATCCTCAAACCCTAAACCCTAATCCAATAGCCATAATCCCAAAACCTAAAACCTAATTCAGTAGCGATAACCCCCAAAAATCAAAACCCTAATTCATTCAAAACCCTAATTTCTAAACCAAAGCTCTAATTTTCAAGTTAAAACCCTAAAACCATATTTTAACCTTACAAATCTTAAGTTTAATATGTAAATATTAAATTTGATTATTTAAAGCTTCAAATCTTAGTTTTGATTATTTGATTTATTACATGCTTTTATGATGGATGTTTATTTTACTTTGTCCATAATTGGTGATTTATTTTTAATTATCATGCTTGAATGATTTAATTTATTTGATTATTTGTTTATTTGGATTTTAAAGATGTATGGGGTACGTTTCCACTTTGTGGGTGCCTTGGTTTTTGTTATGTAATTTAATTTATCTTTTGAGAATTTTGGGACTATTATAAGGGACACTTTTCCACCAACGATGTGTGTCCCATTTTATTTATTTTCTCTTCTTTTATGGACTTGGACATTGTAAGGGCATATTTCCATCCTTGGATGGGTGCCTATTTTATTTGTTTGATTTCAATAATATGATGAATGCTTATTTCTTTTCATTTCATGTAGTATGAATAATATTATAATACTTCAGAATTTAATAATATTTAGACCTAAAAAGGGAGTTGGTTCCAATGAACCTGTCGTTTTGGGGGTGCTGGGCCACTTCTCACCTTCCCCATGTTTAGTTAACTTTTGGAACCCAATAAGGGGTTGGAGATTCCTTAGGAATCGAGTCATCCACCCCTTTCTATTTTCCCAGCCTATCTCGTGTTCTCTAAGGCCCTGAGCCTAATAATGTAGAAGTTGCAAGAACCATTCCACATGAGATTGAGGGCGAAAATCTCTGCTCACAACCCTCCTAGACCTTCCAAACCTCCTAAAGAAAAGGACGAGTCCTCCAAAACCATCTTTAAGCTTATCCTCAAAGCCATAACTTCCCTTCAAAAGCAATTCACCCATTTTAAAAGGATGTAACCAAGATAATCACTCAGCTCCATAAGAAGGTTGACCTCTTATCTCATATTCGCCATGACATATATGAGATACAAAGGAAACTTGATCTTACCCAATGTGAGCTTAGTGAGTGGGATGTGAGTGAGTATATTGAAAGCCCATATGAAGAATCCTCCTAATCATCTCATGGTTACTTTCCATCTCCTTCTCTTAATGGTGATGATGATGAAAGCACTCCAAATCCTCCTCCACCATCAAGAAAAGGAAAAGAAAATGTTTTAGACTAGTTACTTCATTTGTACTTTCTTTTATTTTCCACACGTTTTTTCCTTGTACTTCTTTTCTTTTTGCATTTGCTTTTTATCTTCTATTGCAATTTCTCTTTAATGAAATGTTGCAATTTCTCTTTACATAAATTATCTTCATTTAATTTCCTTTTTGCCTTTGTCAAAGGGGGAGAATTTGTATGAACTTAATTGTCCTTATATAAAGGTTATACAAAAGGGAAGAAAACTTAAAAACTTATAACTTAAATTAAAATTGAACAGACTCCATACACTAAGGGGGAGAAGAGACCTAACTTGAATTTAATGTTATAGAAGTATGATTTGAGGCGGAACAAGTAACAAGAATCAAACAACATTGGTGTTAACCATTTACATTTAAATTACAATTGAAGCATGCACTTGATTATTTCTAAATTAAATTCAATTTGATTTCCAAAGTCAAAAAGGGGGAGATTTTTGGACTATTAAACTCTATTTTCAATATTGACAATCAAATTTATATGTACTAATGATTTCAAATAAGTTTATTATTGTAGGCATAAAACCTTAACTCTTGTCTGACCATCAGAGCCTACTGAGCAACCGTATAAGCATCTAAGGAAAATATACTAAAGACAAAAAGAATAGTGGCTTGCTGAGCGATTAAGTTGGAACATGAGCTGGATGTGCGATTGCTCGAGCTACCGAGCGACTGCACAACATACCGAGCCAAATTCACAAATTTACAAATGAGGTCGCGGTCTTAGCTTGCGGTGAAGTCAGCATGTATGACATGCATACGACCACACTAGCACCTCGAGCGGCCTCATAACATAATGACCTAAAAACCTAAAAAATGGTAGAAGTGATAGCGGTCGGCCCATTCAGTGTTTCATCAATGCTCAATCATGTGTACGACCGCCCAAGCCAACCGATCGATTGCACAAGGCCAACACATTTGAATTTAAATGCCAAATGCTTTGAACCAATGATAATTGGACACAAGGATGAAGAAATTTAAATCAAATGGTAACATTATGTTATGCAACCCCAAGACATGTGATGATGAGAAATCAAGATCCTATTAGTAAACCAAATCTTACCGTTGGAGTTAGCCGTTAGAGTAATATTTAAATTGTGCAACCACACAAGGTTCGGTGCAATCGCATAAGGTGTCTCAACCAGCAAAATTAGAGTAGGCTCGTTAAGCTAAAAACTTGAAAGAGCATTTGGGCAAATTTTAGAGCCAATAAATAATGATATCCAAAGTCAAAATAAAATGAATGTGCAAGTCAAGTCCCAAGCAAGAGTTGATTTCCTTAAAGCAAAACCCTTATGTCAAGTCTCTAAAGGCATACTCTCAAGAGTCTTTTATTCCATCTACAATAGCTAAAGAAAGGTCGGGCATATCACTAGTGTCATCGATGTCGTTAGAGTCATCCATATCATCTGTGCCACCCATTTCACCCATTATGCTTTCTCATAGTACCATGTTATGATAGAAAGACTAGACTTCTTATTTGTTTAGAGCATCAAATTTTGCCAAATGGTGTCACCAGGACGAAAGATTGAGCCCATCTATTATGGCTCATACCATAACTGATGTTAGTTGATATCTCCTGTGCATAGCCCATCACCCTGATAAATGTGGTTTTCAAGGTAACCCATAACCTTGTCTCTTGATGCAAGGCCCTGATCAAAGTGAAAAATTTTAAGGCTCTTTTTAAAGATATGTGTGGGAGCAATAATTTGATCAATTGATTCATGAGCTGTATGCATAATTATTCTAGTGGACTACCCAACATGAGGCGAAATTCGAGCCAATTTCTCATCTTGAGCCTTATACAATAAAAGGCACATGATCCAAACATTATTGAATAAGCTCAATAATCTCAGTCCATCAGGGGGCAACACACTTTAAGAAACCCATTGTATATATAGAGTGAACCATTAGAGTTGGCTTGGAGAAGACCAATCAAAATCCTTACCTCGAAAGCCTCTTGAAGTGACCAAGCAGGTAAACTCTTCTTCAAATCTAAGAAACTTGTTAAGGAAAGCTTGATAAACCTTTTGGCATAATAGCTAACCATATCCACTTCCCAAGGTAACCAAACCTAGCTTCATTGGACATTAGCCTCCCAATTTAAAAGACTCGACTATAGCCTGCTGTAATGACTCTTTCTAACTTAATCTTGGAAAATGGGTAAACAATTCTTTGGTCTAAAATGATCGTACCTTAGACTTCCAATATGATCCCAAACTTGAGCTTAAGCCTTTTCCAAAATGGGACTAACAGTTCCCTTTAAAACCAAACTAGATAACTTTTTTCTAGGACATGCCGGGTCACTTATAGCCTACAATGCTTCCCATCATAAGTCTTCCCAAATCATCAACCACTAACTCATATTATTTAATAAACCTAAGTTCAAGATAGCCATAGTTAAACAAACTCAGTTACAACTAGCTGAGGCCTATGAATTAGGCTAAATCATTCTCCTTTAGCCGACCAAATAACAACCTCCTTAAGTCAACCGCATCGCAATATCCTTTAACAGACCACATCACAACCTCCTTTAACTGACCACATCATAACCTCCTTTAGTTGACTAGATAGCAACCGCCTTTAGTTGACCACATCACAACCTTCATTAAAGCCAACCAGATTGCACCCTTCCATAAACTAACCATATCATGACCTATCCTAAGCAAATTATCGGCAAAAGCAAAGCCTGTTTAAACTAGTCAAAGTCTCAACCTTTTTAAAGCTAAAGTCAGTCATAACTTCCCTAAAATGAATGAAAAACAAAGCTTGTAGCACAGAGATAAATTCATCGTTAATCAGTCACTAATCTGTCGCTAAAATTTGGAAATTTGTTTTTAAACTTTGTAACCATTATTTCTTCCCCTTATTTCTTCTTTCTTTCTTTATTCTCTCTGCATTTCATTTTTCTCTCATTTTTCATTTTTTTTTATTTTTTTATTTTTTCTTTCTTTCTTTCTTTCTTCTTTTTCATTTTACTATCTTTTTTCTTCCTCCTTTTTTCTTCTTTCTCCTTCTTTTTTATTTTTCTTTCTTTCTTTCTTTCTTTCTTCTTTCTCCTTCTTCTTTTTTCTTCTTCCTTCTTCTTTCTTCTTCCTCCTTATTTCTTCTTTCTCCTTCTTCTTTTTCATTTTGCTTTCTTTATTCTTTCTTCTTCCTCCTTATTTATTCTTTATCTTTCTTTTTTCTTCTTTCTTCTTTATTCTTTCTTATTTTTACAATAAATAAATTATTTGTCCGAATAATTATTTTTAAAATAAATAAATTATTTGTTGCATAATTATGTTATTAAATATATAATTTTTAGAAATTATATTATAGAATAATTTGTTTTAAGAAATTTTCTAGATTATTTAATGGAATAAGTAATTTTTAAGAATAAATTATTTTAGAAATTAATTGATAAAAGTAATTATTTTAAAAAATTATTTTAAGAAAATAAAAAATTTTATTTTATTTCTTTAAAATTATTTATTTTATTTTCTAAAAATAATTATAAATTTTGCGACAAAAAATTTGTCTCCAAAAAAAAAGATGACTAGAAAATCAGTGGCGGATATTTGTATTTAGTGATGAAAATTACCATCACTAATTAACGTCAAAACTAATGATCCGTCGCAAAATTTTTAGTGAAAGTCGATATAGCGACAGATGTTGATCCGTCGCTAATCACAATTAGAGGCTAATTTTAGAGAATTAGCGATGATTTTTTTCGTCGCTAATTCACCTTTTTCTTGTAATGTAGGGTTTTTAAACTTAATAGCTTGTGAGGCCCAAATGGGCTCAACTTAGCTCTTCTTCTTCCTTAATGGATCTAATCCATTAAATATATTATCTCATAATATATTAAAGCTAATATATTAATTTTGAACCCTTTTAACGTGTGACTCATTAGGTTTCTAAACACGTTGGTTGCTAAATACTAATTTTATCCTAATTAAAATTAAGGTTTCCTTAAATGAACTCATTATTTTGGATTGATTTTCCAATCAACTAATTGATATTAAATAGACCAAGATTGGCATCTAGCAACGCATTATGGCCACCCAAGTATTGAGAGAGTCAAAGTAGTTTTACTTCAACCTTTTCACAGATACTTACCATGTAATAAACTCCTTACATTATAATATATCTCATTTGGTTTAGAATATGGACTTTATGTCAACTCCCACTAGACTAACTATTCACAATAAGCCTCAATTTATTAGTTCTTGTTCCTTAAGCCCATTACTCTATAAAAGCATCTTTGAGTCTCTCTCAAAGATCCATCTACTTTGCCAAGAATTTCCAGAATAATACCTTCATACAAGAGGCCGTGAGATATATACGTAAAATATGATACTCTATATACGTAAAATATGCATATAGAATATAAGAGTGCTATAGCAAAGACCATAATAAATATTTTCATTTTAATATTAATGATATATATAAATTAATCAAAGAAAAACTTTGAGAAAATTTTGCTAGAGTTTTGTCTGTAATTTTAATAAATCCCAAATACAAACAACACAGTCTGCATAAAATAATACTCTCAAAATACATATCCATTTGTAAATTCCATCATTTCTCCAAAAACATGACTTTATTAATTTACATTCAAAAGAATCATAGTTAGAGTACACTGCCCATCACAAGTGCATATACATAATATTTCCCAAAACAAGTTTAATATACAAATGATATTTTTACTATATAAAACCCAAATTACACAGTACACAAATAATAATACATGAATGCAACACCATCAAGATTGGTCTTGTGGCACACTCAATCTTTAAGTCCTAATTACACTCCAGATCACCTTGGTCTATACTTCTAACACTGTGCAGTACACACTATTGTGCTAAGCTCAAAAGCTTAGTAGTACATACTTTGATAACATTGAACCATTTAAAACTCAATGCATATTTCTATGTCACACAATTCCTCATACCAACATCACAAAACAACCCATTTGTAAAACATTCCTCATTTTGTAAAATTGTCCAATATCACACAGTCACAATCACATACATTAGAACTTTTCACCATCTGTTACATAAAATACATTAATACAACAACACACTCATCATCACATGCATCCCATCAACACAACATAACACTTTATATATCATGCCACTATTGCATTACGCTATTCTTTTAAATAATTATTAATCTCATACAATTTGCCAACATTTCTCAAATACACACATTAGAATGTTGCATCAACACGTCATTACATAACTCTCATAGAATTAACACAACAGTACGTGTTGGGCGCAAGAATTCTCTGTAAAAATTTTAAGTTCCAAAATAATTAACTTGGTTCATCTCAACATAATTTACAAGACCTAGCTCTGTGTAGGTCTATTTTCATGCTTAATCTCATGATCTATCTCTGCTCAGGTCTATCAACACATATATAATACCAATATCAACTTTCTGGAATAAGAAATTGTGCAGAGTAATAAACAAACATCACATTAAGTGTCACTTACCATGTTCTAATTTTTTATTCCTCATTTCCATCTCATTCATCAATTTTCAACATTTCTGATTCTCTTTAGGCATCACCACTAGTCACAACCACATTGTGATTCATTTCCACATTTATCCATATTTCACATACATATACATGTCACACGTCACATTTATACATAATATTACCTTAAGGGAACAACAACATCCTTTAAAGTATACCAATATGAATTATGCCACGCATAATTATTTAAATTAAATGTTAACAAAGTATGTATAAACCTCAAAACTTGCAAAACCAATGCAATTTCTCTTCTCCAACCTTTACTTCTTTAAATGAATTTCCTTTCTTTGATTTTACAAATCCACCAGCATTACATTCTACACCATTTTAATCAATTAAACATCAATTATACCCTTACTACCCAAATTCCACCAAAAACCCTAATTTTCTCAATACTTCATCCAAACTATAACAAAACCCAGTCATTGAAATCAACCAACTATAAAATCATTACATGCATATCCATACTACTTTAAAACAATCCATATTAACAATTATTAAAACGTCCAACAAAATCCCAATTTTTACATATCAACCCTAATACCTAACTTCACCAAAATCAACTCATTTTCAACATTCAACTATATAATAATCATAACATCCACTTCAAAATAGCTTTAAAACAATCCACTACAACAATTATAGACTCCTCTATCTCAAACCTAAAAATCACATGTTCATAAAAACTATAAAAACTAAGCTTAAGACAAAGATTACTTACCTATTACTTGATCATTTCTCAAAACCTTCTAAAATCCTTGAAATTCCTATGAAATTTGAGGTATAAAATGAAGTAAGACCTCCCTCTCTCTATCCATAAATTATGTATAGAAGAAGAAGATTCTGATGCTTTTTAATTTTCTTCTTTCATTTACATCCATATTTACTAATTATTTAATTATTTATTTAAATATTTAAATATTTTAATGCTTTTCATCTTTTTTTCCTAACCATATATATGTATATGTATGTCATGTATATCTTATGTATATGTTATATATCTTTACATATTCTTGTCTACATCATGCATATATTGTGTATACATTATGTATACAATGTATATATATTTATATATTTTATGTTTATACATTGTATCTCTCTCTTACAACATATTAACTAAGCCTCCATAATAATTATTTAATTGTATCTAAAAATAAGGGTATCACATATACTAACCTTCTATCAGGAGTGATCTATCCTTTGTTGATCTCTCAACTATCTTCGAATACCTCAAGCAATACCCAATGACCACCCTATGAGAAATCTCTCATGAGACTATAAGGAATGGGATTAAAGTATAACATGTGATATCAAAGATACTATTAGCCAAACAATTGGACTTTATTTTGATTTTAAGCAATCAAATTGAATAGGACTAATATTTGAATCAAGTTATATTTTAATTTTTAGAGAAAACTCACAGAGTCCAACTAAACCAGAAGCTAGGATGACTGGACTCAAGAGAAGAAGACCATGTTGAGCTGTTGTATGATAGAACCTTTAGCGAGCTGGCAGACTAAAAGCTAGTCAGACCGTACTCATGCCGAGCTAACAAGCATTCTACAAACATTCAAAAACTGAACTAAGTATGGTATGACCAGACAAAGCACGAGCTAAGTAGACAAAGTATGAGGTAACTGAACAAGGGGACAAGAGCACCAACCACCTGAAGCCCGAATAAAATTAGACATTGGATAGAGTAGTTAGACATCCAACAACCAAGCTAAGCTAAAATAGAACTGAGATCACATATTCTTGACTGATCTTCAGTTGCCAAAAATGAGCGCAAGAAGGACATAAAATCGAACACTTGTAGCTTGGACTGAGCCCTAGACACCAAGGACAAGCTCAAGCATGTCACTCCAAACTTAAGCTCAAGATTATAAAGATATCCAGAGAAGCTAACGGTCAATGGTACTCTAAAAATTTTACCATAATACACATGGACCGACCGAACTATGCTACAACTTGCTAGTACTGAGGTTGAGATAAATCCTTAATATTTTTAGTAGTAATTAGGGTCTATGGTACTTCAAAAGTTTTAGCATACTACACTTGGACTGACCGAACCTAATGCAGTCTAATAGATCAAGTTAGAGCTAAAAATCCAACAAAAGCCTAGAAGAGAACATGATCACTGGTACTCCCAAAATCTCAGGTACCATGAGCAAGCCAATTGGAATAAAGACAATACGATCGTACTAGTGAAGTGGGATTCAAAAAAAATATAGATGTTACTTATCTAATCAATTATTGGATGCCATGTGTACTAGCTATTGAAGAACTTTTGTTAGAAAAAGGACAAGCAGACCAGACTACTGAGTAGCCTGACCGTGCTGAGCCCGAGCTAATCAAACTTGTAACACCCTCATACTCTATATAAGTACTATACATATACCTGGTATACATACAATACGTATATAAAGTATAAGAATGTCACTTTTCGTTTTACTTTAAAACCCTTTATTCAAGTTCAAGCGATATTACATTAAATTAAAGAACATTTACGAAAATCATTATTCTTATAAAAATACAACATAATTAAAATCACATATGTATGCATCACCTTCTAGTTGGTCTCGAGACACTCTTACCCTTCTCGTGGCATTACAGCTAGACTTCCAGATCAACCGTATAAATACCTACGCGATAAAACATCCGCGCTAAGCCCGAAAGCTTAGTAGTACAACTAAATAATAAAATACACTTTACCAAAATTATCATACCTCATATGTTTAGCATTATGTTTTAATGTTCTCTTACCACGTTTTCCTTTCTCAACGCATTCTTCATAAGTTCCCACTAATCTCATATACATAAACATATACATTAATTCAACCAATTACCATTCAAAGACATATTCAACACCTTTACGAAAGCAATTCTCACAAATTCCATATTCATATATATATATATATTTTACACATCATACTTTATTTTTATAAAATCATATATCAAGAAAGTCCCTCAAAACATATTCACCTTCAATACATCAATGCACATATTACAAAAGCATAATTCATAACATTATTTTATCCACAATTCATCAAACATGAATCATACTTCCAATAAAGGCAGTTGTAGATCTCATTACTCATTTATTTCAACATTTAATATCACATTGACAACAAAGACAGACTCGGGCCCAAACAACACACTGATATGTTATTCCAAGTTCAGAGTTACTGCTTTGGTCCATAATCATAATCATCAAGCCCGTAGGCATCATCTATAAATATCTCTATCCATGGATAGTGTAACAGACCCAGTCTCTTGGACCATCAACTCGGCAAATCTCGAGGAGATCCTCAACCCGGCAAGACTGTTACTATAATTCACATTTCACATTTCACATTTATCAAGTAACAGACCCAGTCTCTTGGACCATCAACCCGACTAAATCGAGGAGATCCTCAACCCGGCAAGACTGTTACAAATCATATATCTCATAATCACAATTAGCAGAGTGTAACAGACCCAGTCTCTTGGATCTCAATTCGTCTCAAATTGAAGAGATCCTCAACCCAGCAAGACTGTTACCTTTCATTTTATAGGCATGCCTCCAAACTCAGAACTCTGAAAATGAATAACATATCAGACACACAATTCATCTATTATTTCATTATCAATTCTCATCATCATCTAGGCAAACATGCCCCACTTAATTCAATTGAATCATCACAGCCAATCACAATGGCTTCATATCACGTTATATCTCAAATCACATTTCGAGTTTCATCATTGCTATATGCAACATCAATTACATTACTAAACAAACATATCATGACTCAATCATACCATTTAGGCATGCTTCAATCATAAAATTAAAGTAATTCATCATCAATGATCTCATAATATTCCACATTATACACAACATGCCATTATTCATATGCATCATCAATCTACATATAGTACAATACAATTCATGAGATTGACAATGCATAAAACCTAACATGGTTCATATAATATCAACGTTATCATCAAATCATATTGATCAATTCAATTCATCACTCAAGTATACATAATCAATGACATTGCACATACTTTTTCATTGATCATTATATCTTCCACATTTCCTATATTATCATTGATATATTCATACATAACAATTTACCTTATTCAAGAACTTAGAATCCTCCATATACATTTGGTTGGATCATTATCGTTTTAAGTGTGTTTAGGTACAAAAGACATTAGAAGATCCAACAATGTTTGAAGACCAAATAACAAACACATTTGCAAACACCCTCAAGGGACACGGCCAAGCTTGTGGCCGTGTCTCCCAATATAAACATCCAGTAGCCAACACGCCCAAGGGACACGGCCAAGCTTGTGGCCGTGTCACTCAACACCAATTCAAGCAGTAGCAAACACGGGCAATGGACACGGCCAAGCCAGTGGCTGTGTCTCTCAACACAACAATCCAGTACCAGACACGGGCAAGGGACACGGCCGTGTCTCTCAACATAAATTAGATAGTAGCAAACACAGGCAAGGGACACGGCCAAGCCAGTGGCCGTGTCTCTCCAAAACTCATCCAACACGGCCAAATTTGCCCTAACTTGGCCGTGTCTCTCATAACTTGGCCGTGTCCTACAATAATTTAAAGACCAAACACTCGAAATTCATCCAAACCAAACCCCAAATCAACATTTCATCATTTTCCTTACAATTATCTCAACTCATCATCACTTAGATATTAATTTCACACATTTATATACTTCAATCTCTTGTTATCATCCACTTACACACTAATCAAACCAAACATAACCTAAATCCAAAAGAAATCCAACTAAGAAGATAAAAACTTATATATATATAAGTATAATCAATAAATTCAACTCAAGAGATGAGTACTTACCTGAATATGTTGCCAAATCTTCATCTCCATCTTCAATACTCTTAACATCCTTAAGAAATTTTGATGAAGATCACCTTTCTCTCTCTCTCTCGTGCTCTCTCTCTCTCTCGTGCTCTCTTGTCCACGAAGAAGAAGAACAGAAGAAGAAGAAAGATAGAAAGAAGGTTCTCCTCTCTTCCTTCGTTCTTATCTCATATATATATATATAATAATAATAATAATAATAATAATAATAATAATAATAATAACAATTATACCATTAAATCTCCACCACACACAATTCCTTTTGACTTTCTTATTCTTTTCTCTTTCCTTCAATACACACATTGAATCCAAATACAACAATAACCCCAACACTTTTAGGGTATACTTTAGGATATTACAATTCTCTCCCCCTTAAATAATTTCGTCCTCGAAATTATCCTGTATAATAACAACCCATTTAGAACAATTCACCATCTTAATTTCCATATGAAGATAATCGTATCTTACAATATAGTTTTATCAAATCTCATATCTTCTACTCTCCCCCTTAGAGATAATCATCTTCTCTGAAATTCATAATTCATCATTGTATAGGTATATATATATATGTTTACCTCTTATTACTTTCTCAACAGAGTAATCAAGATATCTCATAACATCTCCAATACATTTTATCTTTGTACTAAAGTCAGATTATCACTTTAACTCTTTATAGATATTCTCTTAACTTTAACCTCAAAAATCGTTAATCAATATCTTAGCATTGTTTATTCCATTCTTACCATCACTCTCAAAATAAACATTTACCAAACATCAATGGATAACTATATCCTTACTCTCATGAGTTTATTTCTCACCATGTACAATTAATATACCTCAATTTATTTATGTTCATTCATAAATCAGAATATTACATCATACACATTACCATTAAATCTTACACTCCCAATACAATGGCACATATTAAATCTCAATATTGCCTTGCAACTTTAATGAAACCTAGATCAATCGATTTATCTATCACAATATACTAACATTTCAACTTTATTGATTCAAACCAACAATTAACTTATTGAAATTTATCATTGGATTTTACTATATATACTCATATATAACCTAAGTTCATTAGGTCAAACTTATATTCAAATTCTAATCTTTCCAAATTCATATATTCAATCAATATGAATCATGCTTATACATATACATTTCCTTATTTCAATAATTATATCATCATTTCTTATACTCATTCAAAATTTATCAATATTGCCAACAACTATAACTTCATAAACGAGCTTTTTCCCCAACCAGGTTGGTAATCCAAGTTTGGTTGCCCAACACATTGGGTCCGCATGGTTCCACAGGAGGCAGATAAGTCCGTTCATTTATCTTTTCACAATTCATTTTTCATAATCAATTAGGTACTCTACCTCCATTATAAGTCATTTCTAACATCATTGCCAATAATCATAGTTTCTCATTACATCAAAATAGTATACACGTATATCATTAATTATATTTAACATCTCATTATACAATCATATCATTCCCAACATTATTGATATATACATATTAATTTACATTATTCATACTCCCATAAATTTTAAGTTCATTCACATAATCACTTTACACTGTAAATGTATCCTATAAAATTTTCAGTCATGATTACAATTTCTTCCCTTTTATTATTTCTTCACTTCACCCAATATTACTATATTTATATAATTATTGTTCTATCACACAATTCATAGCTTAAAACATTATCACAATTCTCTTCCCTTGCTTTACTTCTCATAATTACAATTAAATTTTTAATATCGTAAATATAAGATATAACTTCACCAATCATATCTTTTAACCATGTTTCTGGAAACATAGTTATCCATCTCAGTTCTAAATCTGAAGATAATAAAACTAATCACTAATCACACTAACCAAATCATATGACAATGATATATTAACAATCACACTTAGGGGTTGTAAATCAATATTTTTCTTCTATTATTCAATTTCCAACTTTTACAATTATAATACTAACTTGTATCACATCAATTATATATTTATTCTCCAAGCTTTTATTACACCAAAAATTAACACATTTTAATTTCATCTCCAAAACAATTGCTTTTGTTGAATTTATCATTATTAACCCAACTCATGTTCAATAATATTATCTTTAACATTTCCTAAGCCCAACCTTCAATTAGATACCAATCTTACACAAGTATCTTTCATTACTCCATTTCCAATCCATCTCTTCTAAAAATTTTCAAATATATAACTCCTTCCTTACAATTTCTTATTACACACTTATACATAAAAATATTTCCACATAAATTCTTTGAACTCCAACACATTTTATGATAGTCTCATTTAGTTATTACTATAACAGTTTCACTGTTCAATATTACCCAGGTCTATTCTCACTCCTAATACCATTAAACATGTAATGATATAAAATAATAAACATATTATCCACACCTTCATAGATCACATTCATATCAAAAGTTCATTTCACAAATCCTCTTTATATAAACACATAATTATACAATTTATTAAATTTCCCTTTTTCATATAGTTTATACCAATTTAATATTTATCACTTTCCTTTGACTATTATCATGCTCATTTGTTTATCATAACTTAAGTTATTCATTAACTTCAATAAATATATACACTCTACTTATGACCTTATTTCACAAGGAGCTTAATCACATTTCCAATGTGATATCTCTCTCATATATGTTTTTTTTTTTTAATATCTTTTAACATATTCTTCCTAGTCATTTTCATCCTTTCCAATCAAATTACTTAAAAATAACTCATTTTCATTTGCTCAATTCCTTTTCTTTACTTTCAAACCAAATTTTCTTACTATCAATCACATCCCCTCAATTCCTAATACCTTCATGTGCACTAATATTCATTTCATATATCTCATGTATTACATACATTAAATTATCACTATTTACTTGGTCTTTATCCACATTCCATTTAAAACTATAAATTTCCAACTTACTAATTTACTTAAACTTCAATTTATTCATCTCACTCTCTTAATATCATTTTAAAACATCTTATGTGAATATACCATCAAGCAACACCAAAACATATATGTTTCACAATTATTGAGCTCATTCCAAAAATCTAAATATCCCATATTACCACCATTAACATGAGCTTCCACAATATTCAAACATCTCACATTTCTAATATTGAAATCACCATGTTTGCATTAAAATAACAATACAAACAACACCAATATCTCTTTGTACTTAACCAACATCATCTCTTTTTCCTTTAAACAAAACCTTAAATTTGCCTATCCACACGTTCATTTATCACACTTAATCTATATCAATCAACTCATTCAATATTTCACCATACTATTATCGTTTAAACAATATATCTTTCCATATTACCCATTCAACAGTATTTACTCTTTCCAGAAATCCCAACATAAAGTTTATTAAAAAGAGATTCAAATATTAGAGGATAGATTACATACTTTAATTCTTAATTTTGTTTCTAACTCATTTCCAACTTTATTCTTCTAGCCATTTCTTTATAAATCAAACACATATCAATAATCAAACTTTTTACTTATTAACTCCATATCATTTCCTTATATCACAATCACCTCTCAATTATCAACATTTCAAAATTTACTTTCATATGAAACCTCATTTACATACTATCATTTATCTCATGTAATTCAAATACATCACAATTCACATAATGCCACGTTCGAGACCAACCTAGGTGTGAATGCATATGCATGTCTTACCAATTGCATTTCCAAAATCTTCTTTTCAATTCTTGTTTAAACTCTTCAAAAATTTTCTTTTTAATTTCACTTAGGCCGAGAATCTCGAACCTAAGCTCTGATACCAAAATAATTGTAACACCCTCATACTCTATATAAGTACTATACATATACCTGGTATACATACAATACGTATATAAAGTATAAGAATGTCACTTTTCGTTTTACTTTAAAACCCTTTATTCAAGTTCAAGCGATATTACATTAAATTAAAGAACATTTACGAAAATCATTATTCTTATAAAAATACAACATAATTAAAATCACATATGTATGCATCACCTTCTAGTTGGTCTCGAGACACTCTTACCCTTCTCGTGGCATCACAGCTAGACTTCCAGATCAATCGTATAAATACCTGCGCGATAAAACATCCGCGCTAAGCCCGAAAGCTTAGTAGTACAACTAAATAATAAAATACACTTTACCAAAATTATCATACCTCATATGTTTAGCATTATGTTTTAATGTTCTCTTACCACGTTTTCCTTTCTCAATGCATTCTTCATAAGTTCCCACTAATCTCATATACATAAACATATACATTAATTCAACCAATTACCATTCAAAGACATATTCAACACCTTTACGAAAGCAATTCTCACAAATTCCATATTCATATATATATATATATATTTTACACATCATACTTTATTTTTATAAAATCATATATCAAGAAAGTCCCTCAAAACATATTCACCTTCAATACATCAATGCACGTATTACAAAAGCATAATTCATAACATTATTTTATCCACAATTCATCAAACATGAATCATACTTCCAATAAAGGCAGTTGTAGATCTCATTACTCATTTATTTCAACATTTAATATCACATTGACAACAAAGACAGACTCGGGCCCAAACAACACACTGATATGTTATTCCAAGTTCAGAGTTACTGCTTTGGTCCATAATCATAATCATCAAGCCCGTAGGCATCATCTATAAATATCTCTATCCATGGATAGTGTAACAGACCCAGTCTCTTGGACCATCAACTCGGCAAATCTCGAGGAGATCCTCAACCCGGCAAGACTGTTACTATAATTCACATTTCACATTTCACATTTATCAAGTAACAGAACCAGTCTCTTGGACCATCAACCCGACTAAATCGAGGAGATCCTCAACCCGGCAAGACTGTTACAAATCATATATCTCATAATCACAATTAGCAGAGTGTAACAGACCCAGTCTCTTGGATCTCAATTCATCTCAAATTGAAGAGATCCTCAACCCAGCAAGACTGTTACCTTTCATTTTATAGGCATGCCTCCAAACTCAGAACTCTGAAAATGAATAACATATCAGACACACAATTCATCTATTATTTCATTATCAATTCTCATCATCATCTAGGCAAACATGCCCCACTTAATTCAATTGAATCATCACAGCCAATCACAATGGCTTCATATCACGTTATATCTCAAATCACATTTCGAGTTTCATCATTGCTATATGCAACATCAATTACATTACTAAACAAACATATCATGACTCAATCATACCATTTAGGCATGCTTCAATCATAAAATTAAAGTAATTCATCATCAATGATCTCATAATATTCCACATTATACAGAACATGCCATTATTCATATGCATCATCAATCTACATATAGTACAATACAATTCATGAGATTGACAATGCATAAAACCTAACATGGTTCATATAATATCAACGTTATCATCAAATCATATTGATCAATTCAATTCATCACTCAAGTATACATAATCAATGACATTGCACATACTTTTTCATTGATCATTATATCTTCCACATTTCCTATATTATCATTGATATATTCATACATAACAATTTACCTTATTCAAGAACTTAGAATCCTCCATATACATTTGGTTGGATCATTATCGTTTTAAGTGTGTTTAGGTACAAAAGACATTTGAAGATCCAACAATGTTTGAAGACCAAATAACAAACACATTTGCAAACACCCTCAAGGGACACGGCCAAGCTTGTGGCCGTGTCTCCCAATATAAACATCCAGTAGCCAACACGCCCAAGGGACACGGCCAAGCTTGTGGCCGTGTCACTCAACACCAATTCAAGCAGTAGCAAACACGGGCAATGGACACGGCCAAGCCAGTGGCCGTGTCTCTCAACACAACAATCCAGTACCAGACACGGGCAAGGGACACGGCCGTGTCTCTCAACATAAATTAGATAGTAGCAAACACAGGCAAGGGACACGGCCAAGCCAGTGGCCGTGTCTCTCCAAAACTCATCCAACACGGCCAAATTTGCCCTAACTTGGCCGTGTCTCTCATAACTTGGCCGTGTCCTACAATAATTTAAAGACCAAACACTCGAAATTCATCCAAACCAAACCCCAAATCAACATTTCATCATTTTCCTTACAATTATCTCAACTCATCATCACTTAGATATTAATTTCACACATTTATATACTTCAATCTCTTGTTATCATCCACTTACACACTAATCAAACCAAACATAACCTAAATCCAAAAGAAATCCAACTAAGAAGATAAAAACTTATATATATATAAGTATAATCAATAAATTCAACTCAAGAGATGAGTACTTACCTGAATATGTTGCCAAATCTTCATCTCCATCTTCAATACTCTTAACATCCTTAAGAAATTTTGATGAAGATCACCTTTCTCTCTCTCTCTCGTGCTCTCTCTCTCTCTCGTGCTCTCTTGTCCACGAAGAAGAAGAACAGAAGAAGAAGAAAGAAAGAAAGAAGGTTCTCCTCTCTTCCTTCGTTCTTATCTCATATATATAAATGGTGTAAATGGTGTGAGCAGGGATTTTCTCTAGGTTATAGGATGTAAATGGTGTGAGCAGGGATTTTTTCGCCCACTCCCATGTGGAATTATTCTTGTGACGTCGGCACTGTTAGGCTCAGGGCCTTGAGAACACGGGCCTAAACCTAGAGAAAATGGAGTCGCCACCTGGACAGGCATTGACTTCAACTCTTCTAGCTGGACTGATCTTTCGACTTTTGCATCTTCATTCTTTTGGCGTTCTTACTTTCTTCTTGTTTCGTTCTGTGTGATCTTTCTTTTACAAAAAATTTAACTATTTTTTATCTAGTCCTCATATTTCACACGTAATATCCATGATTTAAGACAAATTAAATAAGTATGTGGAGGATAATTAAAGTGTTGAGAGAGGTATATGTATAGTATATACCTAATGTATACCTAGTGTATACATAATATATACCCCACATATACTAATTAAATGTGTTGAATTCATAATATATACATGATATACCCCTAATGTATATATGAAATACACATTACATATATATTATATATATGTAGGTAAAAATATATATATCATATAAATAATATATTAAGACATATGCATATACATAAAATATATCACATAAGTTGGTGGTGAAAAAGGTGATGATGATGATGATGATAATAATAATAATAATAATAATAATAATAATAATAATAATAATAATAAAAGAAAGAAAGTCAAAGAAAGAAGAAAGGTGATCGGTGGAAATTATTTAATTAATGATTATATATGTATAATTATGGATGGAAAGTTGTTAAGTAAATAAATAAAGGAAAAGAAAGTCAAAAGAAGAGAGAAAAATAAGTGGTTGTTATTAAAAGTAAAATAATTAAATAATTAATTATATTATTATACATGGTTAATAAGTGAAGAAATAAACAAAAAACTGGGTCTTCTTCTTCTTCTTCTCCATCACGTTTGGCCACCATAGCCAAGCGAAGGGAAGAGCTTTATTATTTGTTATACCAAACTTCTTAAAGAATTCAAAGGAATTAGGGTGATTTTGAAGATTTACTAAGGATTCAAGTAAGTATTTTCTACTTCAAGCTTGTTTTCTTTAGTTTGAAGGTTATATAAGATTTGGGTAGAGAGAGAAAGTGATTTAAAATTGTTAAAATAGATAGAAATGATGTTAAATGATGAGTAAATGATGAATTATTGGTTGAATATTTGAAATGAGCATAAATTATGGGAGTGGGGTTTGGTAATGAATATGTGTAATTAGGGTTTCTAATATGGATGATTATAATTATGGTAATGGATGAATTTACTATTTTTTTAATATATGTATGGTGATTTCATGGTTGAAATTTTAATATGGGTAAGTTGGGATGAAGTTAGGGTTATGGACATGTTATGTGAAATTTGAGTTTTTGTAGGAGATTTAAATAATTGGTAAAATGGTTTGTAATGATGTTATATTAATATATAAAAGATGATTCTATGGTAAAATGCTGGAAATAAATTTGAAATGTTGAAGTATAAAAAGTGAGGGAAATTAGGGTTTTAGAGCAAATTTGGGTAGAATGAATATAATTGACATTTGGTTGATTAAAATGGCAAGGAATGTGTTGCTAATGGAACATTTTCACTTATAATGTGGTTTAGGGTTAAGGAAGGTGAAATGGTAAAATAAAAGTAAAGAGTGAATTGGGCTTGTAGTTAGCATTTCCAAGGTTAGTATATTCTTTGACAGCCTTTGCATTGATTGCATTTGAATTTGCTTAGCACATTGTGAATTGTTAAATTGTACTAAGTTACTTTATTACTGGAAGTCATGGTATATATGCATTGTTATTTGTAAAATTGTCTGAAATGCTTGAATTGTGAGATATTAAGCCATTATAGAATGGCCAATATCTTTGTTAAGTGTAATTGGCAAAAGTGCATTTTGTGCACTTGGAATGGAAAGTATGCCACATTAGGAACATGGCAAGAAAATATATTTAAATAATTGAAATATACGGAAAATATACAAATAGTATGTAGAATTTGGAAATCTGTGGAAATTGGTAAACATATGAAAATATGATAAGAATGAAAATGATGAGATAAAGAATATGTGCATGTTGTGATATGTTGATAAAGTGTGATTGAGAATGATGATAATGTGATAGATTGTGATGTGTATAAAAAATGGATAAATGAATGTGTTGTGGTATGTTGATGATATATGTGGTAAAATGTGATATATATAATATGATATGTTGAGACGTGAAATTAATATGTAAATGTGATTAATTATGAGATAGCTGATGGAGATCATGGAATAATATGATCGTAATATATATGAAAATTCCTAAGGATGAATGTGAGATCAGAAACATGCTAAATAATGAGAAATAATTTGTTGCAAGACTTGAGCAGAGCGTTGCCCTGCATACTAACTTGTTATAGAAAATTGATGTTGGGAATCATATGATGACAAGCCTGAGCAGATAGGTCATGGGATTGAGGACCTGAGTAGAGCTAGGTCAAGAAATTGAAATGATTTTGCCTATGGGCTAGACAATGGTTGTCACAATGGGCAAAATCAAATGTTCTATAACTTAATTTTTGTGTAGGGAGTAGTTGGGCCCAACGTGTGATATGGAGTCGTGTCTTATAAAATTTTTGTAATATTGCAATGAGATGATGAGATGAATTAAATGAGTTTAATTGAGCAATGTGTTGTACTAGTAATGTGACAACGAAATGTTGAGTTGATGAATACATGTGTGTGTAGTTGTATATTTGTATATGAATTTTGCGATGATGATGTTGTGTGACACACACACACACACACATATATATATATATATTAATATGATTGAAGAATTAAAAGATGGATAATGAGTAATTTGTGATGAATAATTGCATGTATATGAATTATAAGGTAAGGAAATGCAAAAATAATAGTGCATGTATTGATAGTATGTGTAACATCCCTAATATTTTTGGAATTAAATTTAAATAAGTTAAAGAAATGATTTAAATGGGAAATGAAAATATTTTAAGTGAAAAGTAGAATGTATGTGAAATATACCTAACAAATACTTAACATATAAATTAGTCAACTCTTTTAAAAGAAAAGATAAAAGTCTAAGGGCAAAATATTAATTATATCTTATAAACTTAAAATTATTTAAATAAATTAAAAATAAATTATTTTTTATTGGAAGAGGTTATTTGGGTTTTAAAATAATTAAATAATTAATTATTTATTAAAATAAAATAATATTTATATATGGTCATATTTTTTTTAAGTGGAAAGAAAGAGAAAATTAAAATTAGTCTTCTTCTTCTTCTTCTTCTTCTTCTTCAAAAACAAATGAAATTCCATGGCCATGGGAGTGATTTTTCTTCCTCCAAATACTCATTTTGACAAGAATTTTCAAGAATTAATTGAAGTTTTAGTGGATTTTCAATAGGTAGCAAGCTTCTTTTCTTAATTTTTGCTTTTCTACGAAACTATGAATATGTGGATTTTGGGATTTTCTATTAGTATGATTTAATTGTTTAATTGGGTATGAATGAAGCTATTTTGATTAATTATTAATGATTTTCAAGTTAAATGGAAGAGAGGATTAAGTTTTGGATGAGTTGAGTGAAGAGAGAGAATTTAGGGTTATGAAAAATTTGGATTCTTGAAATAATGTGTTTTAATTATGCAAATTGATTTCAAATGTGTTGTTTTAATGTATAAACAAGATTTTAAAGTTAAAAGGTAGATTTGATTAAGTTTGGTTAGAGTTTGGATGAGGTAGTATTGAGTTTAGGGTTTTGAAAAGAGAATTTTTAAAGAATGATGAATTGGTGAATTTTAATGTTTAAATCATGTTAATTCATGGTATTAGTGATGGAAATAAGCTTAGATTAATAATTGGAATAGGTTAGAATGAAAAACCTTAATTGGTGAAGGTTATGCCATTTTAGGTTTTTGAATAAGAGTGAGTATTTAAGTAATGTGTATGAATGAAACATGTTAAAATATGTGTTTAATAATATAAATAAACTTAAAACACTAATTTAAATGGAATAAAATGAAATTCTAATGTTAAAGTAAGGAAAGGCTAAATTTTTGAAATTTGTATAAGAGTGATGTTTAATTAGGGTTTAATGTTGGAAATGCCTTAAAATGTGATATTAAATTATTGTATTTAATCGCATTATGTATATGCATTAAGGAGAAGTGAATTGCTCAATCCTAGTGTTGAAGAGCAGTTTGGAAGTGAAAGTTGGTGGGAGATTTTAAGCTTGCATTTAAGTGCTTAGTGAGGTAAGTACATGCTTCAATAGTTTTAAGTTACTTGCATTTAATTTTGGCTTAACACATTTTAAATGAAAAATGTGTTAATCTACTTGATCATTTGAAAATCCATATACATTGAGTTATTGCATGTGAGTTGATGTGTATGCATTATAAACATTGTGAAAATCCATTGTAAATGGCTAAATTGTATGGAATGTGATTTTATTATGAAATACCCTGTGACGCGATGAAATGAAATAACATTGATATGAATGAGAAAAATGAAATATGAGAAAGGAATTGAGAATGGGACATATTGTGAGCAGGGATTTTTGCCTCCACTCCCGGTGGAATGGTTCTTGCGACTTCAGCACTGTTTAGGCTCGGGACCTTAGAGAACACGGACCTAAGTCTAGAGAAAATGGAGTCGCCACCTGGACAGGTCGGGAAAAAGGAAGGGGTGGATGACTCAATTTCTAAGGAATCCCCAACCCCCTAATGGGTTCGAAAAGTTGGGTACGTGTGGGGAAGGTGAGGAATGGCCCAGCACCCCCACAACGCCCGGTTCATTGGAACTAACCTCCTTTACAGGTCTTAATATTATAAAATTCTTAAATATAACAACATTATCCATATTACACATAATAATTAAAAGAAAGCATCATTATATTAAAATCAAAGCAAGGTCCAAGCAAAACAAATAAATGGACACCCATCCGAAGATAGAAACATGTCCTTACATCACATGCCTAAATAGGACACCCACCGAAAGGCAGAAACATGTCCTTTACATAGGTTCTAAAATAGAAAAGAAAATTAAATTACATGATATTTAACTAATGAGGTATCCAACAAGTGGAAACATACCTCTTACAACATTTGGAAATCTAAATAAATTGATAAAAGTAAATAACCATTCACCATAAATAAATCATTCATCAAAGCTATTAATCAAAATATAAAATAAACATCCATCCATGATAAATTAAATAAATCAAGCATTGAAATTAAATAAATCAACTAGAAAAAAAATAAAATAAACTATATAATCAAATCTAAAATTAAATAAAGCAATAAATATGTAAATTTAGGGTTTTAAAGGATTATCAATTGAATTTAGGGTTTTGAAATTTAGGGTCTTAGAAACTAAAGTTCTATAATTAAGGTTTTCAAATTAGGATTTTTAGGGTTTTTGAAACTAGGGTTTTGGAATTAGGGTTTTGGAACTAGGGTTTTGGAATTAGGGCTTTTGGAATTAGGATTTTTAAAATTAGGGTTTTGCAATTAGGGTTTTTGGAATTAGGGTTTTTAAAATTAGGGTTTTGGAATTAGGGTTTTTAAAACTAAGGTTTTTAAAATTAGGGTTTTGGAATTAGGGTTTTTGGAATTGACTTACTGCCTAAAAAACACAATTTTGGATTTGGAAAAATAAATTAAGGTTTTGGATAAATAATCAATATTTTGGAGTTTAATAATGAAATGGTTTTTGCTTTTGGATAAAAATAGTTTGAGGTTTTGAGTTTTAATGAAATAACATACGGTTCTCGAAGTTAAAGTAAACAAGATAGATTTTAGCAATTAATTATTGACTACTGGATAGTTTTATGCTTTATAAAATATGTTAGTGGGATTACAAATACCAATTGATCAATGTGATAATTAAAGAAAAAGATTAAAGTTATTAAAACAAAAAACAAAGCAAACAATTAAAGTTACTAAAACAAAAAAACAATTCACTACATGTTCGAAGATCAAGGTACCGTGTGTTCAAAGTTACTGCATGCATGCATGTTCTTATTAATCAAAGAAACTAAACTACTGTAAACATAAATAATTTGTGATTAAAGATCAAACCTCCACTCGTTGGTTACTCCACAATTAACTTCTGGATGAACAATTAACAAAGACAACACTGCTATCTTTGATGGATTGATTACTGATGAATGTTTGCTGCTAATATTTTCTATTTGTTGCCATCTCTTTGCTATCTTGTTAATGTTCCTTGACGTCCCCTCTTAATGTTACCTTGTTAATGTTTTCTCCCTCCTTTTGAATTCTGAAACATTAATATTTATATCCGAAACTCACTCAGAATCCTTAACCTAATATAAAACAATTCCTAAAACAAATTCTAGTTGAATTAGGAAACATATTGAACCCATGTCGACCTAGTTGCCCTAGGTCAACATGAGACCAACTTCATGTCGACCTTGGGCTGCCCAAGTCGACATGAGGCATGCTCATGTCGATTTTGGGTTGCCAATGTCGACATGAGGCATGTTCATGTCGACCTAGCCTCCCAAGGTCGACATGAAGCATGCTCGTGTCGACCTAGCTTGCCCAAGTCGACATGAGGCATGCTCATGTCGATCTTGGGCTGCCAAGGTCGACATGAAGCATCCTAATGTCTCCAGGCCGGCCTCAATTAAATTACTCTGACCTTTTTTAACTTATGAACCGAAAAATTTTAATTTGGGCCAATTCCACTTGGTTTTAGGGTTTTACAATCAAATATATGTTTCTTTAATCCGAACCGACTCCTCTTAAAAATTATAAACTAGGTTTAAATATTTAAAGTCGGATCAAATTTATTTTGGCATCCTTTAATTAGGACCATATCAAATTGGGGTAAAAATTAAGGGTCTACAGTTTACCCCTTGCTTGAACTATCTGAGACTGCATCAAAAGAGAGTGAAAAGCAATAAGACTTAATTTTTGAGATGGTTGAGGTTTTGTTTTGGGTACTTAGACCCGAGATTGAATTTGATATGGGTTCTTGGACTCGAGACTAGATTGAATTTGGGTACTTGGACCTGGGATTGGGTACTTGGACCCAAGGTTGATTTGATTTGGGTACTTGGACCCGAGATTGGGTACTTGGACCCAAGATTGGATTTGATTTGGGTACTTGGACCTGAGATTGATTTGATTTGGGTACTTGGACTTGAGATTGAATTTGCTTTGGGTACTTGGACCCGAGATTGAATTGGATTTGGGTACTTGGACCCGAGATTAGATTAATTTGGGTACTTGGACCCGAGATTGGGTACTTGGACCCGATAATGAATTTGATTTGGGTACTTGGACCCGAGATTGGGTACTTGGACCTGAGCTTGAATTTGATTTGGGTACTTGGACCCAAAAATGATTTGATTTAGGTACTTGGACTCGAGATTGGGTACTTGGACCCGAGACTGATTTGATTTGGGTACTTTGACCCGAGATTGGGTACTTGGACCCAAGATTTGATTGAATTTGGGTACTTGGACCTGAGATTGATTGATTTGGGTACTTGGACCCGAGAATGATTTGGGTTCTGGACCCAGAAAAGATTTGGGTTCTGGACCTAAGATGATTTGAGTTCTGGACTCGAAAAAAAATTTGGGTTCTGGACTCGGGTTATGTTCTGGACTTTGGGTTCTGGAGCCAAGATGATTTGGATTCTGGACCCGGTTCGAGTTCTGGACTCGAAAAAAATTTAGGTTCTGGACCCGGGATGATTTGGGTTTTTGACCATGGATGATTTGGGTTCTGGACCCAATATTTAACTAAAATAATTTGCAAAAAAATTTAGCTAATTTTTACCATGCACATATCTTCTCCTTCCCCCCTACGTGTAAAAATATTTAAATAGTGCAAAAAATATTTATATACACGCAAGTTTTTGAATGATTAAATTGAATGATTGAATTGAATGTTTTTTTTACTGTGTAGTCGCTGTTAATACACTATTTACTATTCATCAATAGTAAAATTTACTTTTTGAATTTTGTTTTTTTCCTTTGCCATTCCTCTATATAAGCACCTCATTTCTTCGTTTCATTTTTTTATAAAGAGTTCGTATCTTCCTTTCAAACTAAACACTGTCAGTATTATAAGGTTCATAAATCTCAAGTAGGTACCATGTCAGCCGTTCAACACTCTTCAAGGCATAGGACTCGGTCAAATAATGAATTGATTTCTTACCTTCGAGATAATGAAATTGTGCAAATTCGGATGTTACCCAGCATGCATCTCCATCGAAGTTCCAAAGATAAAACACTGGTAAGTGGTACTTTTCTGTACATATAAGTAATTTATTGCAAAATTTGTTAGTATAATTATATTCATATAGATTATACAAGAGTAAGTATGTAGCAGAATTTATTTGACAAAATTTATAAATTTATGCACGAAAAACAATTGTGTAAGAATGAAACACATCAATTGTTGTGCGAGAAGTTATTTGTCTATGTCCCCTTTTTATTTATTTTTATTTATTACCCTTTTTTATTTTATTATTTTATCATTACTATTACTTTACATATTTATACAAAAGTATTTTATTTTAATTTAATAATAATTTTTTATTATTTTAATATTATTTTGTTTATTTATTATTGCTTTATATATTTATACAAATTATTTTATCTTATTATTATTTTTTATGACATATATTTTTTATTATTTAATTTAATTAATAATTATTTTTAACATTTAACATATTCTATATTATTTACTATTTCATATTACTATTATTTACTTTTTATTTATTTATTATTATAGTTATACTTACTTTTTTTTTTAAGTGTGTGTGTGAAATTACATGTGTACTTACCTGGACTTACCTGCATTTGGGCAGCATGATGGTTGCGATATCAAAGTAGGAGGAAATATTCACAAGGCCCGTAAGTGGTATGACCAGGCCCCGCCCGCAGTAAAGAGAATGGTGCAGGAAAGTGGTTTTGAGGACTTCATTTTGCAATTACTAGCATGGGGCTATCAAATAGACGGGAGCGTGATCCAGGCGCTTGCAGAACAATGGGTGGACACAACTCATACTTTTCACTTGCCCATTGGAGAGATGACAATTGGTCTGGTTGACTTTGCTGCTATAACTGGCCTCCGATGTGATGGAAGCCCTGTCCCTTTGACCTGCAATATTCTGAAAGAAGAAGAAATCCAACAATTGATCGGTGTCAAGCCCCAATATAGAAGGTCGTATAAGATCCGATATGAGCCCATCCGAGAGTATTGGGTAAAGTACACTCGACCCGTGCAGGGCGAGAGGGCAAAAAATATATATACTCGAGGATTTTTATTGTTTTTATTGGGGGCAACCATTTTGGGTAGCACTGAGTCTGCCATTCACTTATCCGTATTGCATGCCCTTTCTGACTTGGATCGCGTATCTTCTTATGTATGGGGGGAAGCTGGTCTAGCTTGTCTTTATCACGGTTTTGATGTGCTCTGCAGGAAGAAAAGATCCTTTATTGGTTTTGCGGCCATTGCTGAGGTGCCATTTCCTTTAAAATTATTGATCCACATAATGCATGTGCATAGGCTTGATTTTCTCTTTTATGTGCAGGTCTGGGCATACGAGCATAACTTAGTGAGGGTTCCAAACATTTCACAGCCACAAGTCAATTTTCCAAGGTTGGGTGTTTGGTTGTCGGGTCGCAGGGAAGTGTCTGGGAGTCACCATGTGCACTCTCATCGTTACCACTTGAGTCATCTGACCTGGGATCAAGTAAGAAAAATGTTAATATTAATATCAAACCTATGATAAAAAATAAATTACCGATTTTCTTTTCTGCAGGTGGATACAGCCTGGAGGAGAGCCGAAGAGAAAAATGGCTAGATTAGATGCATGACTGATGCAATGCCTTTGCAAAACTCTCGTCGAATTATGGCTGGCTCGGTGTCTAGCGGGTGGTTTCTAGGTGATAGAGTACATGACTGGTTCCTTGGACCTAACCGGCGCAGAGTACCAGTTGATATTCCATCATATGTTTTGAACCTTAATGCAACGCCAGAGCCCTTTTGTAGTCGTTCCCGTATTGGTTTCGATGCTCATGACTTCTTGCTCTCACCAGACATGTCATATGCTCAATTTATCCAGGATTATCTGCTAAGTTTTGAACTGTCACCTGTTGGTGTTCGTGGGCTATCTGAAGGTGAAGAAGAAATAGAAGATGCAAGGAGAAGGTGAGGAAGATGAGGAAGAGGGTAAGGATGAGGATGAGGAAGAAGACGAGCAGGAGCCTTCTTCTCAAATCCATGGCAATTCCGGGGCTGGCACTTCCCAGGTAGCTATCACTTTGTCATTACAACTGTCTCTTTGTTTATCTATTTTGATTATTTATATAATCATTGTAGGTGCTGATTCCTCTGACTATGAAGCTGTCCCTCTGTATGATACTCTGATACAGTGACAATTTTCTCCATTTACCCCTTCTCATTTAGATGTGCCATCTGATTTGCAGAGCTTTGATCAAAGTTACCTGGTCAGTCAATTTTATCCTATAATGATGTATGCTTGCATGTATGCATGAAAATGTATGTACTTACCCTTTCCTTTTCTGGCTCACAGCGGATGCTTGAGGAGCAAAATAAAAAGCTTCAGGAGGAACTAGATGCGAGTCATCGACATGCGGCACATTTTGAGGAAATGTATCAACAAGAGGCACGAGACTTCTGATACTTTCGATTTCAGGGCATGAGGGAACTAAATATCCCTTCATCAAGAGGATCCCGAACTGTTGGCCACGATATACCACCTCCCTATTGTAGACCCTTAATTTTTGACCCAATCCGGTCTATTGTATTTTATTTGGTTTAAAATGATTTTTCTTGTTCAATTGGTCCAAAATAATTTTAATTAAATAATTTTTACCTTAGTATCTAATTTTTATTAATAAAAAATGAAAATAAACAAATAAAAATTAAAAATAAAAATAAAAATAAAAATTAGAGTCGGAGTCGGAGTAGGAAAAAAAATCGGCAGGAAAAAGTGGTCGCGCGGGCCCATTGGGCCAGCAGCAACTCGCCCGCAGGCCTGCGGGCGAAAGTTATTTCGCCCGCAGGAATTTCCTGCAGGCTGGCAAGCCCACGGGCCCGTCGCCAGAATTTTTGCCAGCGCAAAATTTTTTGACGCAATTTTTTAGAATCTTAATCCGATTAGGTTTTAATTTCTTTTTTTATTAATATTAATTACCTTAATTAATTAGGAATATACAACCTAAAACCACTATAAATAAGAACTAATTAAACCTAATGAGAGGGGGAAGAAAAAGTGGCAATGACTTGATTTTTGAAACCAAATCAAGGAAGGAAAAGGAAAAAACTGAATTCAATTGATTTTTAAAGGTAGCAACAGCACGCATTAAGGTTTTCAAAGGCAACCAAAGCTTGTTTTTGGAGCTAGTTCATCCGAGAAGAGTTATTTTTTGGAGAATCAACAAAAGAAGGTATGTTTTAATTCTTTTGATTTATAAGTTCGCAGTAGCAAAATCCACAAAATTTAAGTTTTCAAATAAAAAATCTTAGAACTTTAATTTAGTTTTTCCAAGATTTCAACACTAAAACGTGAACTTCTTTTCTAGAAAGACTTAAAATTGTTATTTTTTCTTCTTAAAAATCTTAAAACCCTCATTGAACATTTTTTTCAACAAAATCAAAATAAAATTTTGTTTCATTTAAGATTTTAAAGTAGGCTCTTTTTCACTCAAAAAACCTTAAAAAACATCTTTTCTACTTATAAAAACTTCAATCCATGTGTTTAAATTCATAAAATCTCATAAAATATCAAATTGCTTTTTTAAAACCCTAAAAAATATACATTAGCCGAGAACCCAATTTCAAAGTCTAAAATTCAAAATTCAACTTTTAAACCTAAAATAATAAACCCTAACCCTTTTAAAACCTTAAACCCTAATTTTTATGAACTCTAATCCTTTTAAAACATTAAAAAACATAAAAACATAAAAACTCAAAAAAAGTCACAGTAGCTTAATTCACTATTTAAAAATCATGAATTAAAAATATTTCAAAGTGTCCAAAACCCTAATTTCAAGATTTCACCATTCAAACCTTAATTTTGTTAATCAAAGAGTCTTACCAACCCTTTAAAACATAAAACCCTGATCTATTTTAATTCCATAAAAAGTCACAGTAGTCATAAATTAGACTTTTATTTGCTTTATTCAATTCCATACTTGATATGCTTTGAGTTATTTCTTATATTTTAATTTATCTAATTTCAATACTTGATTTATCTAATTTATCATGGATGGATGTTTATTTTATTGATTTTTAAATACTTTTGATGAATGATTTATTTATGATGAATGATTATTTACTTTTTCAATTAATTTAAACTTCCAAAAGATGTAAGAGGTATGTTTCCACTTGGTGGGTACCTAATTAGTTAAACATCATGTAATTTAATTTTCTTTTCTATTTTAGAACTTATGTAAAGGGCATGTTTCTACCTTTTGGTGGGTGTCCTACCTAGGCATGTGATGTAAGGACATGTTTCCATCCTTGGATGGGCGTCTATTTATTTGTTTTGACATTGCTTTGATTTTAATATAATGATGCTTTCTTTTTATTGTGTGTAGTATGGATAATGTTTTTATACTTAAGAATTTTATAATATTAAGACCTGTAAAGGAGGCCGGTTACAATGAACCGGGCGTTGTGGGGGTGCTGGACCATTTCTCACCTTCCCCACACATACCCAACTTTCCGAACCCATTAGGGGGTTGGGGATTCCTTAGGAATTGAGTCATCCATCCCTTTCTTTTTTCCCGGCCCGTCCGGGTGGCGACTCCATTTTCTCCGGACTTAGGTCCGTGTTCTCTAAGGCCCCGAGCCTAAACAGTGCCGAAGTCGCAAGAACCATTCCACCGGGAGTAGGGGCAAAAATTCCCGCTCACAGTGGCGACTCCACTGGGGATAAGAGAAGTTGATTCCGTTGGTCTTTATATTATTATATTCTTTCTTATAATGATATTATCCATTGCATCATCTTAGATTGCATCGTGTGCATGAGTTAGGACGCCCGTGTTATGTTATGTAAGGGATACCATACTTTCACTCAAGGTATGGAGATCGAGCATGGCATAACCACTCATAGCCTCGTACCATTTGGTATATACTTGCTATGGGAACCTAGGCCTTTTAACCCAAAGGCTAAAGCTCATGTAATTGGCCTAGTTACTTTCCTTAGGTTTTACCCCAAATGCATGTTGTTTGACTATCGTTAGTTTATCTTGGTCTAAATCATGGCTTATTTGATTTGTTCTTTTTCTAATATGATCTAAATAAATTGTAAGCTCTAAATAAATTTTTCTTTAAAATCCAAAAGATCAAAACTATTTTCAAAATTTTTCAAGATGGTCTTTGGACATAAGACTTTTCTAAAAACAAATCAAAAATTCTTTGGCTCATGGCCCAAATACTAAGCCTAAAATCCATTTTTCTAAAATCTTTTACAATGGGCTTAGAAACAAAACTATTTTCACCCAACATTTTCTTACAAAGAGCTTGCAAAAATATTTAGGTCAATTATGAAATACCAAAAATCAATTGTGGGCCTAGTTTACACTAAGAATAAATTAACTATGGGCTTGTTTTTGGAATGAACCATTAGTTACTCTTTTCAAGTGAGAAATCTATCTATAATAAACCTCTTAATTTAGTTTTAATCCAATATAGCATAAAAGCTACTTTAGTTGGTTGAATGGATTAAAAACCTAATTAATGGGAATTATCATGGATTGATTTCCATTTTCAAGGATATAACTATTGGTTGAAACGTCCGAGGGAATTATTCGAAAGCAATGTACCCCATGTTGGTATTTTGTTAACCATGTACCTAGGAAAAGAGACTCGCCACTCGTGTGTGGATGTTATAAGGTTGGAAGGAACGTCCTAATTTGTCCTTGTTTGCCTATTGTTTGTGCATACATGCATACATGCATACATTTGCATCTCATATCGTTGATCCTCTCTGGCTCACAGCCCTGGATTACGATAGTTCTAAAGCTTACAACAATCCGGCCTACGCTGAAGATGAAGCATCAAGCAACGACTCAATCACTTGCTCAACAAAAACAATGAAGCCCGAACAAATTCAAAGGATGGTGGATGAGGCCCTCAATGCCAAGATGGAAGAAATAAAAGAGGCCCTAGTTGAGACCATGAAGAACCGATTGACTGCAATCTTAGAAAACCATGTCGAAGCATCTGCTAGCACTAAGAAACCAAAGGACAAAGGGAAGACTAAAATTAATGAAGTAGCTTTTGATGATGAAAAGGTGGTCATTGATGATGATGATGATTGGGCTCAATACTACAAAGAGGTTCAAGAAAAGAAGAAAGAACCGAAGACCGTCGAGAAGGAAACTATTGAAAAGACCGAGACATCTGATGTTGAAAAGATGATTACTGATTTAGAAAAGAAATTTGAGAAGAAACTGAAAACCGAAGAGATGTCCGAAGTTGACAAGTTATTTGAACAAGATGAAGAGGTCCCTTATAAATTCAATATGCCTTCCTTTGCTAAGTATAATGGCACCGGAAATCCTCATCTCCACGTGAAGCAATATATCACTGCCATGCAATCTGCCCGAGCTACTAAGGCTCAAACCCTAAGGTACTTTATGCTCTCATTGGACCCTATTGTCCAAAATTGGTTCAATACCTTAGATGATGGAACACAAAAAAGCTGGGATCTACTTTACAAAGCCTTTATCCAACAGTATGGATATAATGTTGAATTGGAAGTTACCTTGATGGAAGTGGAATCCATTAGGCAAAGACCAAATGAGAATTTTGTAGACTATGTCAAGAGATGGAGAAACAAGGCTGCTTTACTCAAGAAAAGGCCCGATGAATCCGATCAAATAAGGATGATTGTGAGAGGGGTGTTACCTAGTCATCGTGAGAGGATGTCTCATACACTCGTCCGTGATTTGCAACAAAAAGGAACAAGAAAGGGAACTATCAACCTGGTAGCCAAAGCATGTAAAACGCCGTCGGTGTTAATGCTACTAACCAAGGAACAAGGAGACAATTTTTGGAATTGGGAAAACCAATGTCTTGGGTTCTCAACAAGCTCCAAAGAAAGGGATTGCTACAACCCTTAAATCCTCGTCCTTTGCCTAATCCTCTCCCACCTAATTTTGACACTAAAGCATTTTGCCAATTTCACCAAATGCAAGGACATGACATAGATAGATGTGTGAGATTGAGACATGAGATCCAAAACTTAATTGATAATGGGAAGCTACCCGAGCCCAACAAGCCAAATACCAAAGACAACCCATTGCCAAAGTTCAATAGAGTACCACCACCAGCAACCTTCATGATTGGAGGAGGTTTACATGAGCATTTTTTCATGTTTTCTTTTCAAGATGCGGGAGGAGAAGAAATCAAAGAAGAAGAGGAATTTAATGAAGTTAAACAAACTATGATGGGTAGAGAAGTAGCAATTTGTGTGGTCAACAGTTTTTGGGATTCAAGTGACAGTGATGATGATATACCCAAGAAGGAGGAGTGGACTTGGTCTGAGCCCGAAGAAGATGAGGTGATGAATACTAGATCCAGTAAACCTTATGCAAGGCCACCACCTAAGGAGGTAGAAACTAATAAGGGGAAAGAAGTTGAAGTGGAAGAAGATGATGCTGTACTCAAGCAATTAAAAAGAACTCAAGCAAGTGTTAGCATTTGGGACCTGTTAGCTACTTCTAAAAAGTACCGAGAGACTATGGCCAAAGCTTTGGCTAGCATGCCGATTTCTACCTCCACAACACCGGAGGAGTTGATCAACTTCATAAAAATTGGGGAAGTAATGAAATGTGAAGAGGTTCAAGAGAAGAGCGAAGTTAGTATGGGAGCAATTTCTTTTTCTGATGCGGACTTACCAGAGGAAGGGAGAGACCACATCCACCCTCTCTTTATCAAAATAGAAGTCAAGGGGAAGAGGACTCCTTGTGTAATGGTCGATGATGGGTTTGCCATAAATGTTTGTCTACTTAAGATACTACCAAAGCTAGCCATGTCAACAAGAGATTTAAACCCAACCGAGGTGACTATTCGTGCTTATGACAACACTAAGAGGCATGCTGAAGGGACTTTCAAAGCAGCCGTCAAGGTTGGTCCAATTGAATCTATTGTGGAGTTTGTTGTTTTAGACATGCCAGTTACTTTTGCCTTACTCTTGGGATGACCATGGTTTCACCCTCTTGGTGGAGTTCCTTCCACCCTTCATCAAAAGATCAAATTCCCCAATGGAAATGAAACAGTGGTCATTGAAGCTGAAGATAATGAGATTGTTAATGCTTTAATGGTTGAGAGGCCTCTCAATGGTTTTCAAGTAGCTGTAATTTCTGATGATGAAGCGGTGGACTCCAAAGTCTTGAATATGATGAAGAACATGAACTACCTTCCCGGAGCTGGTCTTGGAAAGGGTAAAGCCGGTTTAACAAAGTTGCCAGATTTTAGAACTCAAGCTTTCAAGAAGGGGTTGGGATATGATGAAGCCAATAATGTTCAACCAAAGAAGAAGGAGAAGATGAGTTTCCCACCACTTGAAGAGATCTTTGTCAAAGCCCCAACTATAAGACCACTCCAAGGAAAGCCTGAGCCCATCATGTTCATGGGTAAGTTAATCCCTGGTTTTGAAATTTTTGCAGATGTTGTAGAGCTAGTGGAGCAAGTGAAGAAAGAACTCTCCCTGTCAATCAACAAAGAGTCCACTCCGAAAGAGAAGAATGAAGCTGCCCTGAAAGCCGAGAAGACTCTGGAAGAGATTGCTGCCCTGGTTGAGGAAAAGTTTGAAGACATCCTGCTTTATGATTCTGAGAACAATGATTTTGATTTTGATTTTAATTTGTCTGCTTTGTATGAGGATGATGATGTTTTCTTTTCCAAAATGAATGCAATAAAGTCTGATTTTGCTTACTTGTGTGATGTTTCTCCTAATGGTTGCATACATTCAAATAGCAGTTACATGAGCATCTTTAATATTAATTCTGTTAACACACAATCATTAAATTTGGGAACAACTGAAAATCCTAAAAACATTAGCATAGCATCCGACCTTACTCCTGATGAGAGAGAGAGTTTGAAAAAATATTTAAAAAAATATAAAGAAGTATTTGCTTGGTCTTATAAGGATATGCCTGGGATAGATCGAGACATAGCCGAGCATCATATTCCTACTTACACTCACATTAAACCTGTCAAACAAAAGCTTAGGCGACTAAGGCCTGAATGGGCTGAATTGGTTAAAGAAGAGGTCACTAAGCAAATACAAGTGAAGTTCCTTGAAGTGATAGAATACCCAGATTGGTTAGACAACATAGTACCTGTGCCAAAGAAAGATGGGAGAATAAGGGTCTGCGTGGACTATAGAGATTTAAACAAGGCTTCCCCTAAGGATGATCGATAATGCAGCCTCTAGTGTGCTACACTCGTTTGTGGATGGATTTTTCAGATACAATCAAGTGTTAATGGCCCAAGAGGATAAAGCCAAAACTGCCTTCACTACTACATGGGGTATATTTTGTTATAGGGTAATGTCTTTCAACTTAAAGAATGCTGGAGCCACTTACCAAAGGATGGCCACCACATTATTTCATGACATGATGCACAAAGAAGTTGAAGTATATGTTGATGATATGATGGTTAAGTCAGATACAATGGACCAACACTTCCAGAATTTAGAATTATTCTTTGATAGAGCTTTGAAGTATAAGCTAAGATTAAACCCGAAGAAGTGTGTATTCAATGTTACCTCAGGTAAATTGTTGGGACATGTAATTGGCCCGAATGGCATCGAGATAGATCCTAAAAAAGTCAAAGCAATCAGGGATATGCCGTCCCCTAAGACAGAGAGAGAAGTTCGGGGATTCATTGGTAAACTACTGTATATTAGTAGATTTATAGCAAAGCTCACAACAATCTGTGAGCCTATCTTCAAGTTGCTAAGGAAGAATCAGCCGGTCCTATGGAATGAAGAATGTCAAAAGGGCTTTGATCGAATAAAAGAGTATTTGTTGAATCCACCTGTTTTGAAACCACCTAAACTCGGTAAACCTCTATTACTATACTTAGCAGTAGAAGAAGAGTCGATAGGAGCCATGCGAGCCCAAGCAGATGAGTTGGGGATTGAGCATGCCGTTTACTACTTGAGTAGAAAGCTCCTACCTTATGAAGTTAAGTATAGTATTATTAAAAAGACATGCATAGCCGTGGTTTGGTCTTCTAAGAAGTCACGGCATTACTTTCAATCATATAGTGTGCAAGCAATTTCCAGGTTGGATCCAATAAAATACTTAAGGGAGACACCCTCTTTAATTGAGAAATATGGTCGATGGTTGATAATATTAGAAGAATTTGAGATCGAGTATGTAACCAGAAAAACAATCAAAGGTAGAGCAGTGGCAGAATTTCTAGCTCAACAACCATTACCAGAAAGTGAAGAGGTAATCTTGGAATTTCCAGATGAACATTTAGGAGAAATTGAAGTACAAGGGTGGAAAATGTATTTTGATGGAGCAGCAAACATGAAAGGAGCAGGTTTGGGAGTTATACTTGAATCGCCCGAAGGGGAACTCATCCCTTTGGCCAAAAAGTTGAAATTTAGGGCAACCAATAATATGGTGGAGTACGAAGCTTGTATTTTTGGTTTGGAAACCCTAATGATTATGAAGGTAGATAAGGTGGAAGTTTATGGTGATTCATTGTTAGTAGTATCCCAAGTAAATGGAGAGTGGGAGTTGAAAGAAGAAAAATTGAAACCATACCATCATTACCTGACCATGACAAAGAAGAAATTTAAGGAGTGTAGGTTTATACATGTTACGCTCAAATTAACTCTACCACAAAGCGTCACTCGCAAGTATACGAGGTAGCTGTAGCAAAGGTGATCGCCCCAAGGTCGTTCTCTCAAGGAAGCTAAAGTGGCTAATAGTTTATCAAATTTAAAATAACAAGTAATGAAGAAAATTAAAGTTGCTAACAATTAAGGAAGATAGATAGATTGAAGTTTAAAACAAATAAAAGTAAAATAAGCTGATGCTTTGATTCACTTGATAAAATGGTCTAGGGTTTGCACTTCTCTACTACTCATATGTATGAACGGTTATTCCACTTAACTAATTCAATTTCAAAGATTAAATCTCAAACAACTCAACTAATCGAGTCAAGGAAATAAGCTCTCGCATTCAAACCTCTCTCAACTAATCTTGTTATAAGTGAAATAATCTTTTTAATAGGTTATATTTCTAATTCACCTAAGTCCCTAATTGAATTGTTCAAGTATTAAACTTCATCTCTCGATCCATCATTTAATACCTTAAAACACATAATTGGTGATCAATCAATTATATATTAACAATGTTTCATTCAATCAAGGCTAAAGAAATTATTAGCTAAGAGAATAACCAATTCATACAATCATAGCAGGTCCATACAAAACCTAGACTAGATCAAATTAGTTCATAATGCAATCAAACATATTCATCTTATTAATGTTCAAAGAAATCAAAATAGACATGATAATATCCGTTCAATGAAAATAAAGAGAATAAGTTCGAGAACAAAACCAAGTTACAACTCCTTGAAGCTTCTGAAGAATCTCTTGTTCAAATCTTGCAAGAAGGATGAAACAATGGCTAGAACAATCTAATCTAACTAGTTTTGATCCAAAGTGAAATCAAAATCAATAAAATAAATGTTAAAACCCTAGCTCTAATCTCTAACGGCTCAAAAACTGCTCCAAATCGTCAACACCCAAACCCTCACTTTCTTTTTCCTTTTATACGAAACGTCGGTTTTAAAATTCGGTGCACGTTTATTTCATGAGGGACAGGGCCAAGTCAGAAGTGACTTGGTCGTGTGAGTGCCTTTTGGAGGGACACGGCCAGGTGACTTGGCCATGTCCCTTGCATGTGTCCACCACTGAATGCTTTTGATCTTTCCTTCTTCTTTGTTGAGTGACACGGCCAAGTGGAGCTTGACTTGGCCGTGTTGCACCTTTTTGGAGGGACATGGCCAAATGACTTGGCCGTGTCCCTTGCATGTGTTTGCCTCTGTGATTGCTTCTCTTCTATGCCTTTGGAATTGGTGAGACACGGCCAAGTCAAGATGACTTGGCCGTGTGGGTCTTCATTGGAGGGACACGGCCACAAGACTTGGCCGTGTCCCTTGAGTGTGTCTCTCTCTGTGCTTGATTTCCATCTTTAGCTGGATATGAGACACGGCCAGTGACTTGGCCGTGTCCTCTGCCTGTGTCAGCTACTGTGCAATCTTCCTTCAGTCTTGGTTCCTTGGCTTTTTAACCTAAAACAAAACATCAAACAAACTTTAAACAAAAAGTAAATAAACAATAACCAATAAAACATAAACACTATACTCAAAACTAAATCAAAAACAACATAAACACTAAAATAAACTAAAACTATAAAAATTAATGAAAACACTAAACAAACCGATAAAAACTAACAAAATACCTAAATAAAATAATAATTATCATAATAAACAAACTACAAATCTATGACAAAAACTAACAAAACAACTACCCCACACTTACAACTTTGCTTGTCCTCAAGCAAATTCACATGGCATAAATTAAAAACTCACACAACCTTAACTATAATTCCAGTACATAGATGAAATACTTTAAGAGTCAGACATAAATAATTACAATTTCCTTCAATCAAGATTTTCTTAACTCATTCATTAATCCAGACATACAAATCTCATCTCTCATCTAAGTGTTTCACTCGATTTCAAAGGTTAATCACTCAAACCACTCATGACTGCATGCTACCATAAACTTGCTTAATTATCCAATCTCCCTCACTAATTTTCTCAAGAAATAATCCGAAGGTCTTTCATTTGGATGTGATGGGGCTAAGGTAAAGGTGTGAGAAAAGACATTTAGGCTGGAGCATCAAGAAATGGAGTATCTAATTTAGACAATACTCTTGCTAAGAAACTCATAGCTCCCTCAAATAGCATACTCACAATCCATTAATACTTCACATACTTGCATACTTCAAGAAAAATAACGAGTCAACATTCCTCTAAAGCTAGAAAACATATGGATTTTGTATATATATATATATATCTTTTTCTTTTTTTTTCTTTTTTTTTCCTATCATTCATTATATATATAAATATATACAAAATATAAACTTGCATGAAACATCTAGCTTAAAATGTAGAGGAAAAGAATAATCAACTCTTAATACAATGTGCAAAGTATGCATTTCAACCCCAAATAGCAATACCATTTTTTTTTCTTTTTTTTTCTTACCCCACACTTTGAAATAAACCACCCTATTGACATATCATAAAAACTCCATTCCTTAATGCAGGTATGATGATAATAAGAGAAAATTGAGCTGTGAATTATGTTGATCAAACAAGAAAAAGGTTAAAGGCTCAACTTGGCTCACTAAGGAATTCAATATTAAGGGAGGTCTTTTTAAGCTAAAGGGCTAACCTATTTTGCCTTCATCATTTTAAAACCTGAGATTAAATCATAATGTGAGTTCAATCAGTATGCAAAAGCAAACTCTAGAGATGCAAAATCATGAAGGTGCACACTTAAGAAAAGAAAATCAACTGAAAATAATATCAAATTATGAGGCTCAAAACTCACAAAGGTGGGTTCTCAAAGATTTATATGTCATGAACCACAGAATGTGAAAATTGATCCTGAATGAATTCAAATGCTCATTTCTATGCTGATACAAAAGTCTCAACTACAATGCTAGAATCACAGAAAAGATCAATAAATTTTCAACAATTATGCCATGCACAACAAAAACAATAAACAAAACAAGAGAAACAAAACAAAAATTAAAGAAAAGCCAAAAGATTACCCCACACTTTAGAATTTACATTGTCCTCAATGGAAAACAAGAATAATAAAGAAAAAGAGTTTAAGGACAACCTGTCTTCCATCGTACCCTGGTGAGGCAAAACCTAACTTTCAAACACAGATGTTCAAAAACGAAATGCAAGAGAGCTTTAGGGTTTTTATTTATTTAAACTAAACATAGAATCAAAATTGCAAAATATAAAACTATAACTATGAAAAAGAAATTCAGACTAATAGGTTGCCTCCCATTTAGCGCTTCTTTAATGTCATTAAGCTGGACATCATGCAAGACTATGAATCATGGATCAAAGTGCTGTCAATGATCCTCAATTCCTGAAATCCTTCTTTATATAGCTTAACTCTATGTCTATTTGCCTTAAAAATCTTTTTGGTTCTAGAGTTTAGCAATTCAATGGCACCAGAAGGACATACCTTAGTTACCTCAAAAGGACCACTCCATCTAGATTTGGGTTTACCTGGAAACAGACGGAGTTGAGAATTAAAAAGTAAAACTTTCATACCTGGACTCAATGTCTGTCTCACAATAACTCTGTCATGAATTTCTTTTGTGCGATCCTTGTAAATCCTCGAGCTCTCAAATGCTTTTGGGTTAGGGTACCCTCGGGTCTCCCTCACTGATTTAGCCTCCTCTTCTAAATTCAGTGTCAGCTCCAATTTATCTGGGGAACCTGTCTGCAAGAAAGCATCTGAAACAACAGCTTCAACACAATTAATTAAAGAACATTCCTCATATAAAGCAGTTGTAGGAATGGGAGAAGTATTAAAAATAGAAAATTCCACAGTTTGTCCCAAAACAGTCATTGATAATTTTCCATTTTTAACATCTATCAAAGTGTTGGTAGTCGCCATAAAAGGCCTACCCAGCAGAATGGTGTGTGCAGATGGTGAAGAATTACCTACTTCCATGTCAAGAACAATGATATCCATAGGTACTATCAAACCACCAACTTTAACTAACACATCTTCTATAACCCCTTTCGGGAATCTAAAAGACCTATCAGCTAATTGCAACACCATTTTTGTTGGTTTAAGCTCCCCTAGTTCTAATTCTTTAAACACAGAGTAAGGCATTAAATTCACACTAGCACCTAGATCACACATGCCCTCAGTTCCTTTCCCATTCCCCACAGAAATTTGAATTATAAAGCTTCCAGGATCCTTTAGTTTGGGAGGTAGTTTATGCTGCAGAACAGCACTAGCTACCTCAGAAACTATCACCTTTTCATTCATCTCATACCTCTTTTTCTTGGTTATTAGGTCCTTGAAAAATTTGGCATAAGCCGGCATGTTCTTTATCGCCTCAAGTAATGGTAAGTTAATACTTACCTTAGACAGCATGTTGAAGATGTTAGAAAATTGCTTATCTGGTTTATCATCCTTCAACCTGCTGGGGAATGGTACAGGTGGCCGGTATGGATTGCTTGCTTTATGTAGATCTGCTGTAGGGGACTTCTCCACTGATCTTTCTCCAGCACCTTTGTTCTTTGGTTCTCCTTCCTCCTTGTTCTCTTTGTTACCTGCATTCACAGAATCATTTTCAACATTATTATGAATTTCCTTACCACTTCGAAGAACAGTCACTGATTGTGCCTGCTCAGTTTGACTTGGGAACTTCCCCTTTTGTTGAATCTTCATCTGTTGTGCAAGTTGTCCAACTTATGTCTCCACCTTCTTAAAAGATGCTTCTAGTGAATCCAGTCTCTTGTTGGTCACCTCTTGATTTTTAGCACTGACTTGGATAAAAGCTTGTAAACTTTCCTCCAAGCTCTCTATCCTAGACTTCCCTTGATTTGAGGATTGACCCTGCTCTTGGTTCTGACTTTGGAGCAAATGGAAAGGCTGCTGAGAATTATTCCTTGCCCAAGAAAAATTTGGGTGATTCCTCCAACCAGGGTTGTAAGTGTTGGAGTAAGGATCATTTCTGGCCCTAGGTTGGAATCCTCCCATAACATTGACCTGCTCAGCTTCATTCCAATAGGACTCATATTCAGAGGGGCAAATATTTGCTCCATGCCCTAAGTTTCCACAAATTCCACAAATTTCTTGAGTGGATGAAGAAATATTGTTCTTCATATTCAGCATCTGCACTTGCTTTGTCAACTCAGCTATCTGACTGACCATCTCACTATTGGCTTCTAGCTGATTCACCCCTTTACTTCTTCCCCTGACACTCTTCTATTGAGAATTAGCTCCCAACATCTCAAAGATATCATAGGTTTCAGCTGCTGTCTTTTCTCCCATGGCTCCCCCAGCTGCATTATCAACAGTATTCTGAAATTGCTGGGTTAGACCATCATAGAAAAACTGGTTCAGAAGTTGAAGTGGATAGTGATGATGTGGACACTGGATCAATAACATTTTAAATCTGTCCCAAGCCTCATGAAATGGTTCTCCTTCAAATTGAGAGAATGTAGCAATCTTCCCTCTCAACTCAGCTGTCTTTTGATGTGAGTAGAACTTGCTCATGAACTTGTTATAAACTTGCTCCCAAGTTGTCAGTGAATTTTCAGGCAACATCATGAGCCAGCTCTTTGCCCTATCCTTCAAAGTATAAGGGAAACATCTCATCCTCAACTGATCTTCTGTTAGTCCTCCCAAAGGAAAAGTGTTGAGGGTGGAGTAGAAATCCCGAATAAAGTTCAAAGGATCTTCATTTGGAACTCCATAGAATGATGGCAGCATATTGTAATGGATGTTCTTCAACTCAAAGTTTCTTGCTGCATCTGTCAGTCTTATGCAAGAAGTAGAAGTTCCAATGATAGGTCTAGCAAAGTCTCTCATCATCCTTTGTCTTTCTTCAGCCATTTTAACAGATTGTGCAGATTCTGACTCAAAATCCGAAGTGTCTTCCTCTAAAGTATCAAATCCTGTGTACAGCTCAAACTCTTCCCTGCTCCTCTTCACTCTCTGAATTTCTGGAATAAAAGGATGTAGCTCTCCTTCGAGTGATCTCCTGCCTTGCATAAACAAAATTTTCTAGAAAAAGAAACAATTAAAAGCAAAAAAAAAATAAAACAAAATGAAAATAGTGAAAAATAATCTAAAATAATACATTTTTTTTAATAAACATATTCGCCAATTAGCTTCCCCGGCAGCGGCGCCAAAAACTTGTTACGCTCAAATTAACTCTACCACAAAGATTCACTCGCAAGTATACGAGGTAGCTGTAGCAAAGGTGATCGCCCCAAGGTCGTTCTCTCAAGGAAGCTAAAGTGGCTAATAGTTTATCAAATTTAAAATAACAAGTAATGAAGAAAATTAAAGTTGCTAACAATTAAGGAAGATAGATTGATTGAAGTTCAAAACAAATAAAAGTAAAATAAGCTGATGCTTTGATTCACTTGATAAAATGGTCTAGGGTTTGCACTTCTCTACTACTCATATGTATGAATGGTTATTCCACTTAACTAATTCAATTTCAAAGATTAAATCTCAAACAACTCAACTAATCGAGTCAAGGAAATAAGCTCTCGCAGTCAAACCTCTCTCAACTAATCTTGTTATAAGTGAAATAATCTTTTTAATAGGTTATATTTCTAATTCACCTAAGTCCCTAATTGAATTGTTCAAGTATTAAACTTCATCTCTCGATCCATCATTTAATACCTTAAAATACATAATTGGTGATCAATCAATTATATATTAACAATGTTTCATTCAATCAAGGCTAAAGAAATTATTAGCTAAGAGAATAACCAATTCATACAATCATAGCAGGTCCATACAAACCCTAGACTAGATCAAATTAGTTCATAATGCAATCAAAAATATTCATCTTATTAATGTTCAAAGAAATCAAAATAGACATGATAATATCCATTCAATGAAAATAAAGAGAATAAGTTCGAGAACAAAACCAAGTTACAACTCCTTGAAGCTTCTGAAGAATCTCTTGTTCAAATCTTGCAAGAAGGATGAAACAATGGCTAGAACAATCTAATCTAACTAGTTTTGATCCAAAGTGAAATCAAAATCAATAAAATAAATGTTAAAACCCTAGCTCTAATCTCTGACGACTCAAAAACTGCTCCAAATCGTCAACACCCAAACCCTCACTTTCTTTTTCCTTTTATACGAAACGTCGGTTTTAAAATTCGATGCGCGTTTATTTCATGAGGGACACGGCCAAGTCAGAAGTGACTTGGCCGTGTGAGTGCCTTTTGGAGGGACACGGCCAGGTGACTTGGCCGTGTCCCTTGCATGTGTCCACCACTGAATGCTTTTGATCTTTCCTTCTTCTTTGTTGAGTGACACGGCCAAGTGGAGCTTGACTTGGCCGTGTTGGAGGGACACGGCCAGGTCACTTGTGTTTGCCTCTGTGATTGCTTCTCTTCTATGCATTTGGAATTGGTGAGACACGGCCAAGTCAAGATGACTTGGCCGTGTGGGTCTTCATTGGAGGGACACGGCCACAAGACTTGGCCGTGTCCCTTGAGTGTGTCTCTCTCTGTGCTTGATTTCCATCTTTAACTAGATATGAGACACGGCCAGTGACTTGGCCGTGTCCTCTGCCTGAGTCAGCTACTGTGCAATCTTCCTTTAGTCTTGGTTCCTTTGCTTTTTAACCTAAAACAAAACATCAAACAAACTTTAAACAAAAAGTAAATAAACAATAACCAACAAAACATAAACACTATACTCAAAACTAAATCAAAACAACATAAACACTAAAATAAACTAAAACTATAAAAATTAATGAAAACACTAAACAAACCGATAAAAACTAACAAAATACCTAAATAAAATAATAATTATCATAATAAACAAACTACAAATCTATGACAAAAACTAACAAAACAATGCACCTATCAAGAGAAGAAAATTAGATGGCTGATGCCCTAGCCACATTGGCTTCGGTATGGGAAAATCCTGTTAGCTTATTCCTTAAGCCTCTGGTCTTGACCAGTTCATCAACTCCTTGTTATGAATATGAAACAATCATGGAAATTGATACAGACCATGATGCATGGTATGATACCATAAGGAGATTTTTGGAAGAAAGAGAATACCCGCCGGGGCCAACAAAGAAGGAGAGAAGAGCCATAAGGAGGTGGTCACTACAATACATTACCTTCCATGGGGAGTTATATCGAAGATGGCCCGATGGGGGTGCATTTGAGATGTTTAAGAAAGCCCAAAGTGGAGCACATCATGTCAGAAATACATGTAGGAAGTTTGCGGTCCGCACATGAGTGGTTTGGCCCTAGTTAAGAAGATTATTTGACAAGGTTACTATTGGTTGACCATAGAGAGAGACTGTATTGAGTTTGTCAAGAAATGCCAGCAATGTCAGATGTACGGTAACTTGAATCATATGCCTCCTGAAGAACTGCATTCAATGTCTTCACCCTGGCCCTTTGCCACCTGAGGTATCGACATTATAGGAGAGATACATCCGACAGCTTCAAACGGGCACCGTTTTATTATGGTAGCAGTTGATTATTTTTTGAAATGGGTCGAAGCTGATTCCTTCAACAAGCTGGGTGCAAGTCAAATGGCTAGGTTTATTGAAAAAAATCTCATCTGCAGATATGGGATCCCGCACAGTGTGATATCAGACAACGGGGTACAGTTTCAAGGGGCAGTTAAGGATTTATTCTCCAAGTACCACATCCATCATCATAGATCCTCTCCTTATAGACCAAAGGGTAATGGAGAAGTGGAAGCAACAAATAAGACAATTAAGCAAATTCTGTCCAAAATGACTAAGACTTACAGGGATTGGTCAGAGATGCTCCCCTTTGCTTTATGGGGATATAGGATGAGTGTGCGAACACCTACTGGAATGACACCATTCTCTTTGGTTTATGGGATGGAAGCAGTATTGCCAATTGAGATTGAGATCAAGTCGTTGAGAGTAGTCTTGGAAGCGGAGCTGCCTGAAACAGAATGGGTAGCAAGCAGATATACTCAGTTAGCTCTATTAGAAGAGAGAAGGCTAAAGGCGCTGTATCAAAAGAAGATAGCTCGGGCCTACAATAGAAGGGTCAAAATCCAAAGATTTAGGGTTGGGGATTTGGTATTGAAGCAATGTAACCCTAATGTATCTGACCCAAGAGGGAAGTTTAGACCTAATTGGGAAGGGCCATATGTCGTGAAACAGGTCATGAGCAAAGGTACAGTGAAATTATCAGACATGGATGGGAACGAATTTAGTGAACCAGTAAACATTGACAGGTTGAAGAGGTTTTATGTATGAAAAATAAAAAAAATAAAAAAAAGAGCTCGCTAGGTTGAAAACCCAAAAAAGGGCGACCTAGGCAAAAGTTAGAGCAGTCCGCTAGTTCTGAAAACCCAAAAGGGCGGGCTAGGCAACAATTAGGGCTAATAAGAGAAAATCGTCAATTAGAAAACCCGAAAGGGCTGATTGACAATAGGAGTAATCTCGTGTATGCAAGCTTTATGTTTGGTTGTTCCCTAATTTAATAAAACAGAATTAATGATTAAATTGTTCTTTGTGCACTGTTATGAGTATATGACCAGACACGGATGAAATAAATAATCATAATTGCAAAAGGCGATGACAAATTATCAATGGAAAAGAAGTATCTTTTATTACTTTAGTTATTTTTCATCCTAACAAAATATTTTCTGAATTGACAAATGTAAAATCTATGGCAGTCGATAAGTGTAACGTGCAGGCCAGCTTTGCCTCAGCCGGTCCAGGTAGGCTTCAGTCAAGCAAGGCATGTCTAGGCCAGGAACAAAATCAGAATCATGACGCTCAGCTCCATATTGACGCCCAAGTCGATGAGGATCATAGCATGTACCTTGATGAAGAGCAGCAAGGGGAACGTACATCAAGTATGTTCGCATGGTAATATGAGAAATCTTCCACTAAGGTACCAACCAATGGATATTGACTTCAGAACGTGAGTGGATCTAGTCAACCCAGTCAGCATATGAAGAAGCTGGGTGGAGCAGCTTCCTAGCAGAATGATGATGTGGCAGGTATCTGGCAAAGTCTATAGAGGGAGTATCTAACAAACAAAGACGTTTTTGAAGCCAAATCTGTGAAGAAAGAGTAAAAAAAAAAAAGGTCTGCTAAGTTGAAAACCCATAAGGGAAGCTTAGGCAAAAAATAGGACAGCTCGCTAGTTCCAAAAACCCATATGGGCGGACTAGGCAAAAATTAGAGCAATATAAAAAAAAACCTAAATTGAAAACCCGGAAGGGCAGTTTAGGTAATTACCTGAAGCAGCAATGGGCTCCTGGTCAGTCTCTTTGACGATCCTGATTTAAATCGGTCTAATCCAACTAAGGTCTCGGCTAAGATCACAGGTACCGGCGACAAGCCTCCTTCCATTTGATCCATGATATCCAATACTCGTGGGTCAATATCGCCATCAGAAGAAATAAGTAAGAATTGGCCGAGCAAGCAAAGACAAAGCATGCGTCCCCAGGCCTTAGTAGGAGCCAAATGAGAAAGACAAAAGTCAATCAAAGGAGCAAGAAGAATTTTTTCACCTCTCATCAACCGAAGAATCTCGGGTTTCAGAATTTGAAATAACATCTGCATCTTCTATTGAGTTTTGGAAATCAATGTGGGTAACGCCATTTGCTGATTATTGGGATGTCGAAGGATGGCCTCAAATTCTTCAATCAAACACTACAAAAAAAAAGCGCAATCAGCGACGCATTCTGCGACAACTCTTATTTCGTCGCTGATTAGCGACTTTATCAACGACAACTTTATGACAAAGAATCAAGATAAGCGTCTTTCCAATATTCCGTCGCTGAATGGGTCGCTAAATGTGTCGCTGATTAACGACAAAAAAAATGGTCGTAGAATCTGTCGCTGAATAGCGATAAAAAGTAGTTTCTCGCTGAATGTGTCGCTGAATTTTGCACCAAATTTTGGCGCCGACAATCAGCGACGACGTTACGACTAATTTGCGACAAATTAGTAAAGAATGTGTTTATTTTCTATTTTAAAGTTTTTTGTCCCTAATTCGTCGCTAAATGGCTCGCTGATTTGCGAGAAAAATATTTAGTCGCAGATTAGTAGCTAATTTGCGAGAATATAGAAACCAATTAGCGAGAAATTAATTTTATTTTCTATTTTAAAGTAATTGGTCGCTAATTAGTCGCTAAATGGCTCGCTGATTTGCGAGAAAAAGAGTTAGTCGCAGAATTATCGTTAATTTGCGAGAATATAGTGACCTATTAGCGAGAAATTAATTTTATTTTCTATTTTAAAATATTTAGTCGCTGATTCGTCGCTATATGGCTCGCTGATTTGGGAGAAAAATATTTAGTCGTAGATTAGTCGTTAATTTGCGAGAATATAGCGACCAATTAGCGAGAAATTAATTTTATTTTCTATTTTAAAGTTTTTTGTCGCTAATTCGTCGCTAAATGGCTCGCTGATTTGCGAGAAAAATATTTAGTCGCAGATTAGTCGCTAATTTGCGAGAATATAGGGACCAATTAGCGAGAAATTAATTTTATTTTCTATTTTAAAGTAATTGGTCGCTAATTAGTCGCTAAATGGCTCGCAGATTTGCGACAAAAAGAGTTAGTCGCAGAATTATCGTTAATTTGCGAGAATATAACGACCAATTAGCGAGAAATTAATTTTATTTTCTATTTTAAAATTTTTTGTCGCTAATTCATCGCTAAATGGCTCGCTGATTTGCGAGAAAAATATTTAGTCGCAGATTAGTCGTTAATTTGCGAGAATATAGCGACCAATTAGCGAGAAATTAATTTTATTTTCTATTTTAAAGTTTTTTGTCGCTAAATGGCTCGCTGATTTGCGAGAAAAATATTTAGTCGCAGATTAGTCACTAATTTGCGAAAATATAGAGACCAATTAGCGAGAAATTAATTTTATTTTCTATTTTAAAGTTTTTTGTCGCTAATTCGTCGCTAAATGGCTCGCTGATTTGCGAGAAAAATATTTAGTCGCAGATTAGTCGCTAAAAATACTTTATTTAATTTTTAATTTTAAAAATACTTCAAGTATATTTTAAATATATATTACAAGAAATTGCCCCACAATGGAGCACTTTTCTGCTCTTTCCCTTCTGAAAGACGATGATCTTCTTCTTCTTATTTGGAATCCCTAAAATTAATTTTACCTGTCCTTTTTTCCCAATTGATTTTATTTATTTATTTTTCTTATATATATATATATACACTACAAAAATAATAGCTTTTAGGAGCGAATTCAAAGACGCGGTTTTTTAAACCATCTCTAAGCTAATGGGACAAAAAAAAATTAAAAAGGATTTTATGAGGCGCGTAAAATTTTCGCCCTTAGATTAAGGCGAGCAGGAGATTCAACAATTTAGGCACTGAAATAAAATTTTGAAAGGCGCCTTTCCAATTGCACGCGAGGGAAAGAAGTATGAAGTTGAGCCAACTGGGTTCTCTGCTTGGGAGAAAACAAAAGTTTCCCTCAAACACACAAACTCTCTCTCTCTCTCTCTCTTTCTCACAGTTTCTCTCTATCTGCTTCTCCCTCCCCACCATTCGAACAGAGACAACCCAAGTGAGTCAACCTCTTTCTCTTTTCTTCGTTTTTCATTTCAATTTGTTAGGGTGTATGTTTTGCTTTGTCAATTATTCTATATTTTACTGGAATCTTCTGTGATTCATTCTAATGCAAATTTGGGAGTTCACGGACAAGGCTTTTTGAATTTGTCTGGACCAGGGGACATGATTGACTCGCAATGCCTGATTTTATCATTATTTTTCAGTATCAATGTAAGCTGAAGGATTTTCTCTGTGTTTTGGAATTTTTCTTAATCGATTAAAGAACTTTTTGGTTTAAAGTTATCATATAAAATTATAACTCTCTGTCGTATTTTTAAGTTGGATTGGGAAATAAAAATTGATGTATTTTTAAAACTTGGATTACTGTTTCACTTGTTCCATTGATCTTATAATCAAAACCTGAAGGTTGGACCTGGTTCTGTACTTCGAGGTCCGTTGGAGAATGCCAGTGATGATGATATGTAAGTATAAGAAGCTTGCCACAGTGAAACCCTACCATTGTTTTTTGTTTTCTATTTATTTTTTACTCATGATAGGGCACCAAGGCTCTAGTGTGATCTCCAAGACTGCCCCATGGAGCTAATTCATCCGCCTGAAGATTGTAATGTGAACTCTTCACTGCCCTTCACTCTTCAGGTGTTCCATTTGCCAGATTGAGCACTAAGTACTTATCTTTGTCAGATTAGTTGATGGTTAGCTGTAGTGTGAAGGACTCATTTGTTTTTGTGTTTCTTATAAATGGTTGGCTTGTCTTGCTGCTGCAGATCTGTCGAGTTGAAGATGTTATTATTGAAGGCATGATGACAGGATCTGTTGTTCATTTTCACTGGGTTAGAAATGTAGTTGTTCAGTCTTCTGGAGTGATTAGTGCTTCTGGTCTAGGTACTACATCTGTTACTTCTCTATAGAAAAAGATTTGGCATGAGTGGTTCGCCTGTTCACATTAAATTGAAGCAAAAAAATATAAATAGTTCTTTCCTAGAACTTATCTCTTTATTCTATTGTTTGGTGCATTAATGTTCATATCTGGAGTAAATTTTATTTTACTGAAACTTGATCTGAACTTTATGTAGTCTGCACAGGTGGGTTGGGCAGAGGAAAAGTTTCTGACAATGGTCTTGCTAGTGGTGCTGGGCATGGTGGCAGAGGCGGGGATGGATATTACAATGGCACTTTTGTTGAAGGTGGTGTTGCATATGGAGACACTGGATTGCCTTGTGAACTTGGTAGCGGCAGTGGAAATGGCACTTTATAGGGTGCAACTGCAGGTGGTGGTATAATAGGTAAGTTTACTGCTATGATTTGGTAAGAAGTTGGATGATTTTTCATGGAATTTGTCAGCATGCTCTTAATTGCTTCACTCTTATTGCAGTAATGTGTTAAATCACCTTGTGGTGCCGCTTTTTTGTGCTTGGCGATGGTGTAATTTTGTTATATGCAAAAAAGAATATAGTTTTGAAAATTAAGAAGATATTAACTATTTTTTAGAAGAAAGCAACAAGCAAATTTTATGCAGTTTATTTTTCAATTTAGGAGTTTCATGCATCAGTTGCAGCACCCTTTTCTATTTATTCATGTTACTAACTAGAAGTATTACCTTAAGCATTCAACAATAACTTTGCCTTGTCATAGATCACTGCATCTTTTCTTCTTTATCTATTTTTTTGGGCCTACGAATCAAAATAATGTGCAAATTCTACGTTCTTCTCCTTGTGCTTATTTTGCATTTTCTTCCGATTACTGCCTTACCTTGTTCAGTTAATGATATTCTGAGAGGTTGATGCTTTGTCGTATATTTTTGTGGGTGCATATGTCTTTTAGTTTTGTGGGCGATGCAAATCAACGGCTAGTTTCATTGTGTTGTTTAAGATAGTTCCTTTCTGACCTTTATCCTTCTGACCTTTTGTTTTATTACTGTCTCATTGTGGGTTACTCCTGAGATTTTGTTTTTGTTACTTTTTCTCACTGTGGAGTACTGTTTCATTTCCTATTGAACAGTGATGGGTTATGTAGAGCATGCACTGTCCAGTTTCTCTGTTTATGGTTCGCTTCAAGCTGATGGGGAAAGCTTTGGAGAAGAAGTTAAAGAAAAGGATGGTAGGATGGCTTCAAAAGTAGGTCCTGGGGGGTGGATCTGGGGGAACCATTCTTTTATTTATTCATACAATGGCTCTTGGTAATTCTTCTACCATCTCAAGTGTTGGAGGGCATGGGAGTCCTGATGGGGGTGGTGGTGGAGGAGGTGGTTAGCATTCAGACCAGGTTTGTGTTTAGCAGTTTATTTGCCATAGAGTAGTGCTGATTAGTTTTTTTTGTACTAATATTCATAATCTAGTGAATTCTTGGTTGGTCTAATTTGTTTTGAATGTGGTTTGTAATTTCTGTGCTTTTGGGTGTCTCTGTCTCTATATGTACTATGTACATGTACTTGCTCACACACTTACACACACATGTACACATAGTGCTTTTTATTATTGTTTTGGCATCATGTTGATATTCTTACCTTATGCTTTGTTATGAAAATGCTTTGTTATTATTGTTTTGGTAAACTTTTTCTGGGCAGTGAACTATGTTCATCACTGTTGGACATGGCTTCCATTTTTTGTGGTGGTTACAACTTCCTTCTCGACCTTCCTTCGCTTAATACTTAAGGTTAGTTGAATGCTATGATTATATATATATATATGTATATATTTATTTATTTGAGTATTGATATGAAGACTTACTATTAGACAATGTTTCGGTATGCATATATAGTGACTATTCTTTATATTAATTAACAGGGAGAAGTGGCACCAAAACAAAATACTTCAAACATAGATAAGCTACATGGGTTGTGTATGGGTCCTTTTCTCATGAAGTAGGTGTTGATATGATGGAAATGGTTGATATTTTTAACCAAAGTTGATATCATTTGGCACTCTCTTTAATTATACTGCATTAACAACTTTAAATTTCCATGAAATCTGCATCAAATTAGGGGAAATCATCAACCCTTTTAAGATATTAATTTTTGAATTCAATCACATTGTTTTTTTTTTTAATTTTAAACCCATTTAAGTATTTGATCACTACATATATGATATAAAAACACAAAGCGAATACAGAAATATTAGTTTATTGCAGAAATATTAGTTTATTGCAGCAGAAAATAATTTTTTTATTTTTATTATTTATTTTTTTCCATTCTACCTATTCTGAAGTCTGTATCTCACCTTTAAATAAAACCCAAAAATCAAAACTACTTTTGTCGATTTACATTTAACATTCAACCACAAAGATTTGCTGTAATGAGATTTAATGTTTGACATGTTCACAAAATATTTGAGGGTTCATTTGTTTATACCATTGTTAAAAGTAGATCCAAATTGTATGATTGGATGATTATACAAGTGCACCTTACTGAACTCATTTTTTATTCAGGTGCATGGATTCCAAATTAGTAGCTAATGCTGTGTGGAAGATTTTTTGGAGGTTGCCAAGTCTTGAGGGATCTTCATGGTCTAAAGTCACTAGAGAAACAAAAAATTTGTACTATAAAAAATTGTTTATGTATACTTATTGCCACTAATAACTTAATTATGAATGTTGTGTTATTTGATTATTATTGTAATGAATGACTATTTTATAAACAGGTTTGGTTATTATATTTGAAATTCAACAGGTTTTTGAAAATGTGTAGAAAAAAAAATGGAATACCAGAAAAATATAGCCAAACAATTACAAAATTGCGACAAAATTGCGACAAAATCAGTGACCAAAGGTGACAAAAAAAATATTGAATTATGCGACAAATCAACGACTGAAACAATGAGAAAAATATTGTGACATATTCTGCGACACATCAGCGATAAAATTTAGCGAGCAAATTAGCGACAAATTCAGCGACAAAATTAACGACCCAAATAGCGATGAATTCAACGACCAAAGCTAAATCAGCGACGACTTTCAGCGGCCAAAAATGAAAATGTCGTTGAATTTGTCTCTATTTTGTCGCTGATTTGTCACTAATCAACGACACGCACAATTGGTCGCTGATTTGTCATTGATTTTTTAGCGACCAGAACATTACCATCCACTTGATTTTTCTCGCTGTTCGTCGCTGATATTGTCGCTATCGTATTTTGGTCGTTGATTTCGTCGTTAATGGTGTCGCAGATTGTGTCGCAGATTGCTATTTTTTTGTAGTGAAAGGACACATTTCAAAGCCATTAATTCTAAACACCCTAGAATCCGTATCCCACAAGGAAGCCGTGGCATGCAAAAAGGAGTGGTCCAATTTGACATTTTGAAAGCATTTTAAAACATCAAGCTTTGACCATGAAAATTGCTTCCAATGGTTGACATCCATATTCTTAAATAGAATTTTTATTTTCTTTAAATGGTGCTCGGTCATGGTTGATGAATAAAGGGGAACCGAAATTGCTAAAGGGAGAGTATTCACTTTGGAAGAGAGATTCTTGGCTTATGAATTGAAATGTGGCATGCAAGGTGATTTGTATAGAAGAAAATAAACCTTTTCCAAAAGTGAAATGGAAAAGGTGATGGAAAAGGATAAGACCATATGGCACAAGGAAAGGAATTGATCACAATTTCTTTTTCCATTTTGGATTTGGTTTAACAAAAGAAGTGGATTAATTATGATGTATTTTATATATAGAAAAAAGGGGGGGCAACGAAAAAGAATTAAAAAAAAATGGCAGTAACGAAAAAAAAAGAAAAAAAAAAGAGAAGTAGAGAGATTACAATAAAGAAGAAAATTGTATATTTTTCATTATTGTACAATGTTTCAATGTTTACATATCACTAAGAGGGTGGTGGTAGGTCATCAAATAAAGACTTGAAAAAGTCGTCGCCTGTTGGAGGAGGGGGCAAGTTACTCGTCCCGGGATCATCCGAAGCAGAAGCACCAAAATCCCTATTGCCTTGGAGTTCTGACTTGTCCTGGTCCTCATCAGAAGCAAACGAAAGGATCTCATGGTCATCAGCCTGGGGGCCTCTCGATGAAGAAGCACCGGGATCCCTTATTCCTTGAAATCGGAAGTCTCAAAAATTTTGTTCGGATTGATGATATAAACTTTCAAAATGAGAACCCTGCTGACGACTTACAACCAACTCTTCTTAAAGCTTCTTGTTTTGTTCTTCGAGCATCCGCTGTGAGCCAAGAAGGAAAAAGGTAAGAGCATACATAATCATGCATACATATGCCATAAATTATTGCAAACGTACCAGGTAATTCATATCAATGCCTTGCGGATAAGATGGTCCAGCCTCATGATCAAACGAGCCAACAACCTGCAATGATCATTAAAGAATCAAAGAAAGAAAGAGCAGTTGCAATGAAAAAGTGGTAAGAGTTTTACCTGAGAAGTATTGGTCCCGAGATGTGGAATAGACTCTCCTACATGTTCCTCCTCATCTCTACCCTCATTTCCATCAGAAATCCCCCACACACCGACAGGAGACACATCAAAGTGCAAGAGTCTTATTTGAATAAAACGGGCATAAAATGGACCCGGTAAATGGAGAAATGACTCGGCATTATGACCATACCGGGCCGACCACCAAGCTTCCTCCGGCATCGACATAATATTTAAAGTGTATTCTAGGATTTGCATTGGAAACCTTCGCTGCTCTGGGCCAAAGAACCATTCATAAACTCTTTCCCCAAGAAACTAGCCACTAGACACGGGGCCAGCAATAATTCGCCGAGAATGTTGGAAAAATAGTGCAACCCTCATCAAAGGAGACCAGTTTGTTCGTTCTTCTGGATTCCACCAGGCCAAATTCACCTACAGGATAACATAAGGTAAGTAAAACTTTTGCAAAACATTTAAAGTATACTAATTTTATTTTACCTGATCCCAGGTTAAGCGGCTCAACACAAAGCGATGAGTATGCACATGATGGGAGCCGAGAACGTTCACACGATCGGACAACCAGTAATTTAATCTCGGATACCCGATTCTTTCTCGGGAAATGCTGGGTACTCTCACGAGGTTGTGTTGATATGCCCATATCTACAATAACAACAAAGATCACAAGAGAAAGAAAAAAGGAAAAGAGAGGACATTGGTGGAAGAAAAATGAATACCTCGACAACCACCATCAAGCCGACAAAAGAATTCTTGTTTTGACAAAGTTTATCAAGGCCATGATAAAGACATGCGAGACCAGCTTCACCCTAGCTAGAGGATGGTACCATTCTGAGATAAGAAAGGGCATTCAACACTGATAAGTGAATGGATGATTCAGTGCTGCCAAAGATGGTCGATCCTAGCAGATATAACAAAAATCCTCGAGCATACTGTTCGGCCCTGTTTCTGCCAATCCGACCTTCGTAGTTTATCCAATAACTGCGAATTGGCTAGATTTTTATCTTACCAGGTCCTTTATATGATGGTTCCACACCAATTAATTCCTAAATTTCTTCAAACGTTAAAATTTCATTGGTTAGAGGAACCGGAGCCCCATCATATCGAAGGCCGGTTATGGCAGTAAAATCGACCGGACCAATTGTCATCTCCCCAATGGGCAAGTGAAAAGTATGAGTTGTATCCAGCCATCGTTCTGCCAGCGCCTGGACCACGCTTCGGTCTATTTGATATTCTTCGGACGGCAATTGTAAGACAAACTGCTCAAAGCTGTAATCTCGGATAATCCGCCTTACCCGAGAAGGCACTACATCATACCATTGTCGAGCTTTGTAAATACACCCTCTGGCTCGAACGACACAACGATCATACTAAACACGGATCCAGGTAAGTTAATACCAAGTAAGTACGCGTTATTGAATCTATTTAAATTAATTTATTTTTCATAATAATTAAAAATTATAATAGATAATAAATAATAATAATAATAATAATAATAAGAAATATACATATAAAAAATCATTAAAAAAAATCATTACCCCGCGCTTTTGATTGGAACTGCGATGAAGCGGCATCCCAGCCAGTATATCTAGATTTTCGTCTTCATAATGCCAAATAAACTCCATCAATTCAGCATTAGAATGAGTCCGTGACCTCGAAGCATGCATTGTTCCTGAAAATATGTGTTGAAATTGAAAGAAAGTTGAAAGGATTACAAAATTGAAATTGAAATTTTGAAATTTAATGAAGAATTGATGGCCTTTTATAGAGGAACGGCAAGCAGATGAAAACAAATTCAAAACTATGCGTGAATAGTAAATGCACTATTTAAAAATAGTATTACTATTGATAAATAGTAAATGTCACTATTTATAAATAGTATTACAATTGATGAATAGTAAATGTTGCTATTTATAAATAATTTTACTATTTATAAATAGTATTACTATTGATGAATAGCAAATACCACTATTTATGAATAGTAAATATTACTATTTATCAATAGTATTACTATTTATGAATAGTATTACTATTGATAAATAGTAAATATTACTATTTATGAATAGTATTACTATTTATAAATAGGAAATGTTACTATTTATAAATAGTATTACTATTGGTGAATAGTAAAATCATCTTTTTCAAATAGTAAATACTATTTAATACTATTTATAAATAGTAAATTTACTATTTATGAGTAGTGAACAGTACATGAACAGTACTACATAGTAAATAAACAAAAAATTAAATTATTCACTTTAATCATTTAAATAATTACGAGTATACAAGTATTTTTAAACCGAGGGGGCAATAGGAATACATATGCCTAGAGTTTTTTTTTTCTATGTCCAGAACTTAGCTCGGGTCCAGAACCCAAATTTTACTTAGGTCCAGAACCTAGAATCATCCCTAAGTCCAGAACTTAGCTCGGGTCCAGAACCCAAATTACACTTAGGTCTAGAACCTAGAATCACCTCTAAGTCCAGAACCCAAATTACCCTTAGGTCCAGAACCTAGAATCTTTTCGAAGTCCAGAACTTAGCTCGGGTCTAGAACCCAAATTTTACTTAGGTCCAGAACCTAGAATCATCCTTTAGTCCAAAACTCGAACCGGGTCTAGAACCCAGATTTTTCATAGGTCAAGAACCTAGAATCATTCTCGGGTCCAGAACCCAAAACAGGTCGCCATATCAAAAATTAAGTTTTGTTGCTTTTCACTCTCTTTCACTAAGGTTTCAGATCATTCAAGCAGGGGGCAAACTATAGACTTTCTTTTTCAATTAATTTAGACTTCCAAAAGATGTAAGAGGTATGTTTACACTTGGTGGGTACCTCATTAGTTAAACATCATGTAATTTAATTTTCTTTTCTATTTTAGAACTTATCTAAAAGGAATGTTTCTACCTTTTGTGGGTGTCCTACCTAGGCATGTGATGTAAGGACATGTTTCCATCCTTGGATGGGCGTCCATTTATTTGTTTTGTTTTGATTGGACATTGCTTTGATTTTAATATAATGATGCTTTCTTTTTATTGTGTGTAGTATGGATAATGTTTTTATACTTAATAATTTTATAATATTAAGACTTGTAAAGGAGGCCGGTTCCAATGAACCGGGCGTTGTGGGGGTGCTAGGCCATTTCTCACCTTCCCCACACGTACCCAACTTTCCGAACCCATTAAGGGGTTGGGGATTCCTTAGGAATCGAGTCATCCACCCCTTTCTTTTTTCCCGGCCCGTCCAGGTGGCGACTCCATTTTCTCCGGACTTAGGTCCGTGTTCTCTAAGGCCCCGAGCTTAAACAGTGCCGAAGTAGCAAGAACCATTCCACCGGGAGTGGGGGCGAAAATCCCCGCTCACACCTGTTTAGGTGATGATAGAACCAACTTTCAAAGTCCTGGAGGTTTAGATATTCCTTCTTTGAGCGGATACGGGATAGATAATATGCCCCCTCCTCCAACGGGTGATGATTTTTTTTGGGCTTTGTCTGATTATGAACCGCCTCCTTCCTCGCAGTGACAAAAATATAAAACTTGTAATAAAAACTTGTAACAAAACTTGTAATTAAGCCAAAAATGGTAATAATAATTTTTGTTTTGTACACCTTCTCTTCTTCTTTTTTTTTCTTGACTTTTGTTCTTCTTCTTCTTCTTCTTCTTTTTTTTAAGTTAGATGCAGTGGCTTTGTTAAATCAGTGCCATAGTACCTTAGGACTCGACTTTTCAAATTAACATATCTATAACATCACAGCCCTAGTTACCATACTAAACTCGGGGAATTATTCTATTTAAGCAAGAACTGTTGCACTTCAGATAATCACATACACATTACTTAGCCAAAGGTCTCATTTGAGTTTGAATATTGTCTATCTCATATGCATGCTTATTCAAACTATATCCACTAATAGACTTTACCTACCAAGAGAGATCAAAAGGTCTTTGATAGGCTTGAAATGGGGTCTATGAGGGACTGTAACACCCCTATACCCCGTATACGTATACAGCATGCTAATACGATCGTAATATACGTATACTGAATATAGAAATGCCATGGTTTATAAAACACATAAATCATCCCTTTTAGAAGTATAAAACACAAAAGATAAAACGTTTATTCATAACACAACGGAAAATATAACAAATATATTTACAAATACATATACATCAAAATTCAAATTTTACAAAACATAAAATATATACATGTTTGGCAGTATCTCTTTGATCTTTAAGCTCCAATATCAACACCTCAAAATCTAGACTCTACTCAGCCTAGAGGAACTCTCCGGTTCTTCCCTGTCACCTGCACGATGAATTACACTCACGCTAAGCCAACGGCTTAGTGGTATAAACTACAATACTATTATGCTTCAATGCAATGTCAATGTCACACAATCAATTTTCATACATCATTCCACATAACTTTCCATACCACATTCATTTTCTATAATATAATTCTGCAATATAATCATTCATAACATTATATCTCACAAACAGGTATCTCATCATTCATTGTTTCACCATTTAAGAATCACATTGAAAACAAAGACAAGCATGGGCCCAAAGACACTAATATGCAATTCAACTTTCAGAGTTAATGTTTTAGTTTAATTATCACATTTATCAAAATTATTATCCCAACTAGGCTTCAAGGATTTAGGTTCAACCAAGCTTCAAGGGGAACAAAGCATGCTAAGTATCAACCCAACTTGGCTTCAAGAACCAAACCCAACCTAGCTTCAAGAGTTGTAACATCTCAATTAGGCTTCAAGGACTAGACCCAACCAAGCTTCAAGGGGAGTAAAACATGTTAAACTTCAACCCAACTTGGCTTCAAGGATCAAGCCCAACCTAACTTCAAGAGAGTGTTACTATAGGCATGCCACCAACAACAAAACTCTGAAAATGGAATAACATATTAGACACACAATTCATTTATTATTTCATTATCAATTTCATTCTCATTTTCTCATTATCACTTAGGCAACCATGCCTCGATCATCTCATTGGCATCATTATCATTTTAGCCAACAACCATGGCTCCACATCTCATCAAGAGAGTATATATATATATATCATCAATTGCATTAACCATCATCATTTAGGCAAACATGCCGCACTTATTTCATTTAAATCATCATTACCAATCACATTGACTACACATCTCATTATATCTCAATTCACATTAATTCAATTCATCATTTAGGTGTACAAAGTCAATGGCACTAACACACATTTTAGATGCTCATCAATCATTCATATTATACCAAACATAACATTATTAACAAGCATCAACAATGCATTAGATTTCTTAACACATTTACAATCAAATGTATGTTAAGTCTCAACATCATATGAATGTATGCAATAATGTAGTTTGTACTTACCTTAAGCACCACTTACACAAACCTATACACTTCCTCTTCCAACACTTCTTCACCACTTGAATTAGGGCAAATTATCTTCTTCAAGACCTAATCCACAAATGATAAAATACATCAATTCCAATACAAATATTCACTTAATAACCTCTTACTAGACCCTTAAATCACAAATTACAACTCAACACCACTAACTAGGGCCCATGGCCGTGGCCTCCCAACCCCCACGAGCGTGGGTTAGAAAATGGTTCTGCCTCCCTTGCTCAAAACCTCCACGGCTATGGCTTCCTTTGGCCACTGTCGTGGCAACCAAGGGCCACGGGCGTGGCATCCAAGATGCTTCTGTTTTAGACCAAATTCACATATTCTATGATTACAACTCCAACAAATACAAACAACATAAAAATCTATGAAAATAATTGATCAAACTCAAGTTAAACATCACTTACCACTTCAAAACCCTAAAACCAACATCACTCTTACTCTTCCAATACCAAAATCAACTTAACTTCTTATTTCTAATTCAAAACCAACACCACAATCAATTAAATCAAACACACTCCAACATACTACCAACAACACAACCTTACTTTCAAATATCAACACTCAAATCATAAACAACTTAAAATAAAACAAGAGAATCAAGAGAAACTTACCAAAATAATGAAACTTCTTGGATTTCCAACTTAATCACTTGAAAACTCCTTCAATTTGATCTTAGAAAATCAAAACCCTCTCTTGCTCTCTTGTCTTTGGAATACCCGGCCAAGAAAGGAAAAGAAGAGAAATGAAAAGGAAATTAGAGACAAAGTCAAACTTCTTTTCTCTTTAAACCTCCACCAAGCAATCTAAATAGAAAATTACTTAAATACCCTCTTCAATTAATTTAATTACATTTAACTAAATTCCATTAATTTTAAAATTACAAAATATCTTCTTCTTTTGACTACCACATTTGACTTGTGTATATTTCCATATATACAACATATACACTCTCTCTTAAATTCTTTTCTCTTTCAAATTTAACATATACATTCAATCCAATTACAACAATGATATAAAAACTTCTAGGGCACACTTTGGGATATTACAATTCTTCCCCTCTAAAAAGAAATTTCGTCCTCGAAATTACCTGATATCAAGTCTGAAACAATTGAGGATATTGATCTCGCATTGCTTGCTCACTTTCCCAAGTTGCTTCTTCTCTACCATGATTCTTCCAAAGAACCTTCACCAGTGGCACTTTCTTATGTTTCAACTCTTTCACTTCATGTGCAAAAATAGCAATTGATTCTTCTTCAAATGTTAGATCCGAACTCACCTCAATAGATTCAACTGGCAAGATATGAGATGGATCTGATCTGTACCTCCTCAACATAGAAACATGAAATACATTATGAATCCTTTCCAACTCAGGCGGCAAAGCAAGATGATAAGCAACTGGCCCAACTCTTTCTAAAACTTCATACGGTCCAATGAAACGAGGACTCAGTTTCCCTCTCCGACCAAATCTCAAAATCTTCTTCCAAGGAGACACTTTCAAAAATACTTTATCTCCAACATCAAACTCTATGTCTCTCCTTTTTAAATTGGAATAAGATTTCTGTCGGTCTGAAGCTGCTTTTAACCGATCCCGAATTATCTTCACTTTCTCTTCAGTTTCTTTAACCAAATCAGGACCAATTAACTTACCCTCTCCAATTTCATTCCAACATAAAGGCGTTCTGCATCTTCTACCATACAATGCCTCAAATGGTGCCATACCAATATTGGATTGATGACTGTTGTTGTAAGCAAATTCCACTAGTGGCAAAAATCTGTCCCAACTTCCAGAGAAATCAATGACATAGCTTCTCAACATATCCTCAATAATCTGTATCACTCTCTCTAACTGCCCATCTATCTGTGGATGAAAAGCAGTGCTAAAGTGCAATCGAGAACCCAAAGCACCATGTAAACTCTTCCAAAACCTTGAAGTAAACTGGGGATCTCGATCAGACACTACAGAAATTGGGATTCCATGCAACTTCACTATCTCACTAATATACAGCTCAGCCAACCTTTTAAGAGAATAGTTCATCCGAACTGGAAGAAAATGAGCTGTCTTAGTCAATCGATCAACAATCACCTAGATAGCATCATGCATCTTCTGAGTCAATGGCAAACCAGACACAAAATCCATTGTTATTCTCTCCCATTTCCATTCAGGCACTGTTAAAGGTTGAAGCAACCCTGTTGGAACTTGATGCTCAGCTTTCACCCTCTGACAAGTGAGACATTTGGACACAAATTCTGCTATGTCTCTCTTCAAACCAGACCACCAGTAATGCTGTTTCAAATCATGGTACATCTTTGTACTACCCGGATGCATAGCAAAAACCGATTAGTGTGCTTCCTCTAAGATAATCTTTCTCAAACTATCATCATCAGGAACACACAACCTATCTTTGAACCAAAGGCTACCATCACTTTTTACATATAAATCTCGGCTCTCCCCATCTTGGCAATCTGATACAATCTTCTGAATTTTCTCATCAGCCAATTGAGCCTCCTTTATCTGATCCAACAATACTGGTCTCAACTGCAACTGAGCCAATAATGCACCATCACCACATACTTCAAAACTAGAGTGCAACGCTCTCAACTCAACAAGAAATGAGAGCGAATAAACAGCCAAACCTACCAAAGACTTCCGACTCAAGGCATCAGCAACTACATTCGCCTTACCAGGATGATAATCAATCAAACAGTCGTAGTCATTAATCAATTCTAACCACTGCCTTTGCCGAAGATTCAGCTCCTTCTGAACACCCAAATATTTCAAACTTTTATGATCCGTATAGATAAAACATTTCTCCCCATATAAGTAGTGTCGCCAAATCTTCAAAGCAAACACTATAGCTGCCAACTCAAAATCATGAGTCAGATAATTAAGTTCGTGCGGCTTCAACTGCCGAGAAGCATAAGCTATGACTTTACCCTCTTGCATCAAAACACATCCTAAACCATTATGTGAAGCATCACTATAAATCACATATGGTTTATCTTCCACGGGTAAAGTAAGAACAGGCATTTGTGTCAACATCTCTTTTAACTGCTCAAAACTAGCTTGACACTGGTCCGTCCACACAAATCTAACTCCCTTCCAAAGTAATTTGGTGAGTGGAGTAGCTATCAAAGAAAAACCTTTCACAAACCTTCAATAATAGCCTGCCAAGCCCAGAAAACTTCTAACTTCAGTCACTGACTTTGGTGGACTCCAATTCAAAATAGCTTCAACTTTACTTGAATCAACTCTTATACCATCTGCTGAAACTATATGATCGAGAAAAGTTACTTGGTCAAGCCAAAACTCACACTTTGACAGCTTAGAATATAACTGCTTCTCTCTCAATATTTGTAAAACAATCCGCAAATGCTTGTCATGCTCATCTTCATCACGCGAATACACCAAAATATCATCAATGAAGACCACCACAAACTGATCCAAATAGGGCCTAAACACCCTATTTATCAAATCCATAAAAGCTGCAGGTGCATTCGTCAATCCAAAAGGCATTACTAAAAACTCATAATGCCCATATCTTGTACGAAAAGCTGTCTTAGGAACATCTTCAGCTCTAACCCTCAACTGATGATACCCTGATCTCAAATCAATCTTGGAAAACACTGCTGCTCCCTTTAATTGATCAAAGAGATCATCAATCCTAGGCAAAGGATATTTATTCTTAATAGTTACTCTGTTCAATTGCCTATAATCAATGCATAACCTCAAAGTACCATCCTTCTTCTTCACAAACAACACAGGAGCTCCCCACGGTGAAACACTAGGGCGAATAAACCCTTTATCCAACAACTCCTGCAACTGCACCTTCAACTCTCTCAATTCAGCAGGTGCCATTCTATAAGGAGAGATAGAGATGGGAGTGGTACCAAGCAACAAATTGATACCAAACTCAACCTCTCTCTCAAGGGGTAACCCTGGCAACTCCTCAGGAAACACATCTGGAAAATCTACACCTGTGGTTATATTATCAAGTTGAGAACCCACTACTCTAGTATCCACAACATGAACAAGATAAGCTTTACACCCTTTTCTAATCAATCTTCTAGCTGTTACAGCTAATACCAACAAGGATGTAAGTTGTCTCTGCTCACTAGATACTATCACACTCCTACCATCATTGGTTCTCAAGGTGACACACTTCTTTTGACAATCTACCGCATCTCCATGCTTAGACAACCAATCCATGCCTAAGATTAAATCATACTCCTTAAAAGGCATTTCAATTAAATCACCACAAAACTCTTCACCTTGCACTACCACTGCACTGTCACGATGCACCTTACTCACCACAACACTATGTCCTAAAGGATTTGTCACCAAGACATCAAATCCTAAGGACTCTGAATGCAATTCAGACACAGGCAATATGGATGCACTTATGTATGAATGAGTAGATCCTAGATCAATCAAAGCAAGAACTGGAATATCAAATAAAGAAAATATATCGGCTATAACTGCTGCAACATCCGGCTGCCTCTGCATCACATATACTCTCTGAGAAGATCCAGCCTCATCTGGCCTACTGCCTCTGGATGAAGATCCTCCTCTCTGGCTAAATCCGGGTCTACCACCTCTACTGAAACCTCTGCCCCCTCGACCACCTCTGCTGACACTGGGTCGAGAAACTGTAGTATCAGTCTGTCTATCATCCTACATCTCGGGGTAATCTTTAATAAAATGATCTGGTGACCCACATATAAAGCATACTCTGGGTACACCAGTCTTCCAACAAACACCCCCATGGGGCCTGCCACAGTGAACACATACAGGTGGAGTAGACCTTTGCATCACCGGAGTCGGGGCACTCGCTACAGAGACTGTCGGTCTCGGCCTCTACCTCTGACACTGCACTGATCTGCCCAACTGCCTTTGACTCCTACTGATCCTCGGAACAAAACTTCCTCTACCCCTCTTCATAGATGAAGACCCTACCTCAAACTGGGGTCTCCTTACTTTAGTCTCCTCCTCAGTAGCAGCTGCTGCAATGCTCTGTGCTCTCTCAATACTTCTAGCTGCTGCAACTAGCTGAGAGAAATCCTGGTACCGAGAACCAGCTACAATGCACATAATAGAGGGCCTCAATCCCTCCTCAAACCTTCTGCACCGGTCTTGTCACATCCGCCTACCTAATTTTTGTATAGTAGTCATGTGTATAGTGAGAGAAGGGGAAAGGAGAAGATAATTCCTGACAACAGCCCCAGATAAGGCTATAGGACCACTGGGACCTAATTGAAGAAAAATGCAAAGTGTTAGGGAGGTGATTGTAATTTCAAAAAGTTTTGGGGAGGTGACTGTAAATTTCAAAAGTTTTAGGGAGGTAAATGTAATTTTCAAAAGTCGTACTGGATGTTCTTAATAGTGCACATAACAGATTCCAAAAATGGAAAATAGAGAAAAATCGGGTCACAACGACGCGTAACAGTTTTTCCAGAAAACGCACGGTTTAGAAGATATAGGGGATTTTGACTAGGGACATTTTGGTCATTATACATGAATCCGAAGTAGGAAATAAACACAAGAGTGAGTAGAGGACGTCAAGAGGGTAAATATGAAATGATCGTCAGTAGAAACGGGGCCCGGGTAACACCCGAGCAAAGAAAGGACCTAAAGGGAATTTTGTAAAAAGTCGAGGGCTTATTGGTAATTTTTCAAAATGACTTGGAAACCTAAAATAGACTTTAAAAATAGAAATTAGAGGTCAGGAGGATCAAAACTATATATAGTTTGCCTCGTGGAATTGTACGGGTTAAAAGTTACGAACAAATAATCACCAGAGGGTATTTTGGTCTTTTCACACCTTAGACCATATATATTTCAACACAAGATGGTGGAGGGGCCAAAATATAATTAAAAGAAAGTTTAAGGACTTGGGTTTTTAAATAAATAAAAGTAGGAGACATTTGGGCTAATGAAAAGTGGACATTTAAAAGTTATAATAAAGAAGAAAGAGAAAAGTGTGGACATTTGGTTTGAAAACACTCATTCATTCAAAAGTGATCATCATTTTCCTTATATATATATATAATGAGATGAAGAACAAACTCTCTCTCTCTCTCCCACTTCCAAATTCGGCCACCATAGGAAAATATCAAAAGATTTCCAAGTTTTGCCAAGTTTGATTTTCAAGGTAAGTTTTAAGGTTTTCAAGTATGTAGAATTCAATTCTAGTATCAATTTTAGGTATTTAAATAACTATTAGGAGATTGGAGATTAGGGTTCTTAGGGTGGATTTGGAAAAATTTTAAGTAGTTATGATATTAATCAATTAAATTAAAGAATCAAGGTTTTTAAGGTTTAATAAGGTTAGATTAGGGTTTAGTTTGAAAAGAAATGGAGGATAGCTTATTATTCTAAATTGTTAAGGTTTATGTTTAAGGGTGTGTTCTTGAATTTCTTGAAGGAAAAACAAAGATTAAGGAAGGAGAAGGAGGAAAAGCAAAAGGGGAAGTACAAGAATAAGGTTTGGTGCTTTACCATAAAAGAAATTTTATTTTTCTTACAAACTTTGGTTTATGGAATTTTTGATGTTGATGAACTTTAATTAGTTTGATTTGAGTTAAACATGCAAAAGTTATTAAAGGGAAGTGTTTGAATCTTCACTTTACCATTAAAGAAGCCTTCATATTGATTTGGAAAAGAAAAATAAACTATCCTATGTATTTCATATGTTTGGGCCGAAATGGTCCCAAAAAGACAGCTTTCTGGATCTTTTTGTGACAATTGTTTGAGGCAGCAAATGAATGAATTTTTCAACAAAATTTTACGTGTAAGTAGTCAACATATGAAATAAGTTTTCTGTAAAATTTCAGCCAAAAATAAGATCATTTACCTGGTCAAATATGCATGACTAAAGTGGACTGAAATTTTGACGAAAACCCAGATTTTACTATTCATTTGGTCATGCCATTTTGCGTTGCCGATTTTTCTCGCCGCAACACTATTCATTTGGTCAATTTGTAATCTTTTGAGGAATGCTTTGAAATGTTTAATATGTTTATTGTGGATATTAAATATGTGAAAAAGGGTAATGGCTTGACTAAAGAATGTGATGCGCGGCATAAATGGCAAAGCGCGATGGGAATTAAAATGATTTCTCGAATCATTATGAAATGAAGTTTGAGTCTTAAATTGAATCATTTTAATCTTTATGCTCTACTGGATAGTGAAAGTGGTAGATAAGGGTATGGTGCACTATACTAACGCATGCAGTACTGCTCATTATTATGATATGATATTTTATTCAGTGGTGAGGCCACTGAAGCCAATGGGGAGGCCCATTGGTTATAACCAGGATGGTGAGGGCCATTCCTGTGATCTGATATCGGTGGTGAGGGCCACCTAGGTTACATTGGTGAGGGCCACTGCCTTATCACTATGGTTCCCTATATACCAGTAGAGCCTGAGCCAAAGTCATATTTTTCGTTAAACTATGTAATGAAAAATAAGTTTGAATTATGGTTTTACATTATTGGAAGCATATCACACTGAATGTACAATAATTTCCATTGGTTTAAGGTTGGTTAAATTATGATTTAATTATTTCCTTTTATTTCAAATACTTTCATATGTTACTTTTATTTTTATTGGTAAAGTACCCACTGAGAGACAACACTCAGCGAGTTAAGTTTTCCTTGACTCGTAGGTTCAGAGCAGTAGCAAATTCTTGGAAAGCGACGACCAAACCCACAGCATATCTCAGGGTAGATCTTTTAGATTCCATTATGAGTTAGCTAGTTGTGGCATGTATATGTATATATAAGATTGAGAATCAGTATATGATACTGTATGTTATTGGTATGTAATAATAATAAATCTCTACTTTATTTTGGATTAGAAGTGTGAATTTTTCTTGCAGGATGTAGTTGAGGGTATAAGGTGGAATCATTGGGAGTGTATTGAATTTGTTTGTATTCTCATTGGTTTGAGTAAAAATGTTTTCAAAAACCAGAAAAACCAGTTTTGTCGACACTTGGGACCCAAATTTCTAGGAGAAACTCTGGCAAAATTTCTGTAAAATCGGAACAAAAATTTGACTAAGTAAAATTGGTAGCAACATTAGGATAGTGTGGCACCTCTACTCAACTTACACATGTAGGCCGGGAAGGGGTGTTACAGGTCTATTTCATCAGAGATAATTCCCTCAGCATACCGACTCAACCAGATGTACTCAATCTCATACTCTGTTACCGTCCGGTTGTCTTGCCTCAAATTCAAGAATTCCATCTTCTTAATATCTTTATACTCCCTCGGAGTATACTTCTGCTCGAACTCCCTCAGGAAATCACCATATGATAATGTAGGTGGATCATCCATGGCATGAGGAACCATCTTCCACCAGTCATAGGCATCTTTCTACAGGAGGGATCTGGCATAGTCAAATTTCTCATCCGAAGTAGCTTGCAACTGGATGAATATCATCTGCACTTTATCCAACCACTGCTCAGCCACTGCAGGATCGGTAGTTCCCAAGAAATCCTCAGCCCCATACTTTCTCAACTTATCATAATGTCTCACCGGCACCTGAGGCTGTGGTGGTGGTGACTGCACTGGAGCTTGTCTAAATAGTTCTACCATATGTCTTAACCAACCCGGCGGACCTTCATCTGCAGCTGATCTCTCTGGCACAGAAGCAGGTGCCTCAATAACCCTCTCAATCCTAGCTCCATCTCTACTCTCTTCAGGAGCTACACTTTCCGCACTACCCTCAACAGACTGTCGTGAATGAGATGCCATTTCTACCTATATCTATAAACACAGCAGAATATTCCTCATTAAAGATCAAAGACTGCCATACCAAAACATGTATTTTACTCAAAAACCAACTTTTAAAATCAAAATATTCTTTTTCTTACAATTCACCTAGGTTGAGAATCTCAAACCTAGGCTTTGTTGCGCTCGAATTAACTCTACCACAAAGCGTCACTCGCAAGTATACGAGGTAACTGTAGTAAAGGTGATCGCCCTAAGGTCGTCTCACAAGGAAACTAAAATGGCTAATTGATTATCAGATATTAAATAACAAGTAATTAAAGGAATTTAAATTGCTAAATAATGAAGAAGATTGATTAAAGTTTAAAACAAATAAAAGTAAACAAAAACTGATGTATTGATTCATTGGATAGAAAGGTCTAGGGTTTGCACTTCTCTACTACTTATATGTATGAACGGTATTTCCTCTTAACTAATTTAATTTCAAAGATTAAATCTCAAACAACTCAATTAATCAAGTCAAGGAAATAAGCTCTCACATTCAAACCTCTTTCAACTCATCTTGTTATAATTGAAATAATCTTTTTAATAGGTTATATATCTAATTCACCTAAGTCCTTAATTGAATTGTTCCAGCATTAGACTTCATCTCTCAATCAATCATCTAATACCTAAAACACATAATTGGTGGCCAATCAATTATATATTAACAATATTTCATTCAATCAAGGCTAAAGAAATTATTAGCTAAGAGAATAACCAATTCATACAATCATAGCAGATCCATACAAACCCTAGACTAGATCAAATTAGTTCATAATAAAATCAAACATACTCATCTCATTAATATTCAAAGAAATCAAATTAGACATGATAATATCCATTAATACAAATTCAATGAAAATAAAGAGAATAAGTTTGAGAACAAAACCAAGTTACAAACTCCTTGAAGCTTCTGAAGAATCTCTTGTTCAAATTTTGCAAGAAGGATGTATCAATGGCTAGAACAATCTAATCTAAGCTAGTTTTGATCCAAAGTTTAATCAAAATCAAAAGAAAACAAAGTTATCAAAACCCTAATCTCTTTGACGGCTCAATCTCAGCTCAAAATCTCCACCCATCTTAAGAAAAACCTTAACTTTTATATTTATACGAAACCTCCGCGCATCTTTATTGATCCTTGAGTGACACGGCCAAGTTAGAGTGAACTTGGCCATGTTAGAGGTGAATTTGAGGGAGAGACAAAGCCAAGTTGATGGTGACACGGCCAAGTTGGACCATTTTGTAGGGACATGGCCAGTGACTTGGCCATGTCGCTTGCATGTGTCACCTACTGTGAGAATTGCTCTTCTTTGCTTTGGATTTAGGTGAGACACAGCCAAGTTGATGGTGACTTGGCCGTGTTTGAGCATTTTTGGAGGGACATGGCCATGTTTGAGGTGACTTGGCCGTGTTGGATCATTTTGGAGGGACACGGCCAGTGACTTGGCCATGTCGCTTGCATGTGTTCACTTCTGCTTGGTTTTTTCTTCTTTTCTTCTTTGGTTGAGTGACACGGCCATGTTAGAGGTGACTTGGCCGTGTTGGAGCTTTTTGGAGGGACATGGTCAGTGATTTGGCCATGTCCCTTGCCTGTGTCCATCACTGTGTCTTGTGGCTTCTTTTTAGCTTGATACGGGACACGGCCAGTGACTTGGCCGTGTCCTCTACCTGTGTCAGCTACTGTCCATTTTTCCTTCAGTCTTGGTTCCTTGGCTTTTTTAACCTAAAAACAAAACTCAAACAAATTGTAAATAAGAAGTAAATAAACATTAACCAACAAAACATAAACACATACTAAAAACTAGATCAAAAACGATATAAACAATGAAATAAACTAAAACTAACAAAATTAATGAAAACACTAAATAAACAGATAAAAACTAACAAAATACCTAAATAAAACAATAATTATCATAATAAACAAGACACAAATCTATAACAAAAACCAATAAAACAACTACCCCACACTTAAAACTTTGCTTGTCCTCAAGCAAATTCACATGGCATAAATTAAAAACTCAAACAACCTTAACTATAATTCCAGCATATAAGATGAAATCCTACAAGACATCAGACATAAATAATTGCAATTTCCTTCAATCAAGATTTTCTTAACTCATTCATTAATCCAGACATACAAATCTTATCTCTCATCTAAGTGTTTCACTCGATTTCGAAAGTTAATCACTCAAACCACTCATGATTGCATACTACCATAAACTTGCTTAATTATCCAATCTCTCTCACTGATTTTCTCAAGAAATAATCCGAAGGTCTTTTATTTGGATGCAATGGGGCTAAGGTAAAGGTGTGAGAAAAAACATTTAAGCTGGAGCATCAAGAAATGGAGTATTTAAATTAGACAATACTCTTGCTAAGAAATTCATAACTCCCTCAAATAGCATACTCACCAACCTTAATACTTTCACATACTTGCATACTTCAAGAAAAATAACGAATCAACATTCTTCCAATGCTAGAAAATATATAGACTTTATATATATATATATCTCCCTTTTTTTTATTTTCACTTTTTCTTTTTCTTCTTTTATTATTATTTTATTTATTTTTATTTTTATCATATATATACAAAGTATAAACTTGCATGGAACATCTAGCTTAAAATGTAGAGGAAAATAATAATGACTCTTAATCAAATACAATGTGCAAAGTATGCATTTCAACCCCCAATTAGCAATTCCATTTTTTTTTACTTGCTTACCCCACAATTTGAAACCAACCACCCTATTGTCATATCATAAAACTCCATTCCTTAATGCAGGTATGATTATAATAAGAACATGTTAAGTTGAGAATTGTGTTGATCAAACAAGAAAAAGGTCAAAGGCTCAACTTGGCTCACTAAGGAATTAAATATTAAGGGAGGTCTTTTTAAGCTAAAGGGCTAACCTAATTTGCCTTCATCATTTTAAAACTTGAGATTAAATCATAATGTGAGTTCAATTAGTATGCAAGAGCAAACTCTAGAGATGCAAAATCATGAAGGTGCACACTTAAGAAAAGAAAATCAACTGATAATAATATCAAATTATGAGGCTCAAAACTCACACAGGTGGGTTCACAAAGATTTATATGTCATAAATTGCAGAATGTGAAAATTGATCTTGAATGAATTCAAATGCTCATTTCTATGCTGATACTAAAGTCTCAACTATAATGCTAGAATCACAGAAAAGATCAATAAATTTTCAACAATTATACCATGCACAACACAATAAAACACACCAAGACAACCAAAACAAAAGGAAAGCTAAAAGATTACCCCACACTTTAGAATTTACATTGTTCTCAATGGAAACAAGAATAATAAAGAGAAAGAATTAAGTACAATCTGTCTTCCATCGTCCCCTGGTGAGGCAAAACTCTACCTTTTTATCACAAACACAAATGTTCAAAAACAAGATGCAAGAGAGCTTTAGGGTTTCTATTTATTTAAACTAAACATAAAATCAAAATTGCTAAATATAAAATTATAACTAAGAAAAAGAAATGCAAACCGATGGGTTGCCTCCCATTAAGCACTTCTTTAATGTCATAAAGTTGGACATCATGCAAGGCTTAAGAATCATGGATCAAAGTGCTGTCAATGATCCTCACTTCCTAAAATCCTTCATTGTATAATTTAACTCTATGTCTATTTGCTCTAAAAATCTTATTGGTTCTAGAGTTAAGCAATTCAATGGCACCAGAAAGACATACCTTAGTTACCTTGAAAGGACCACTCAATCGAGATTTGAGTTTACCTTGAAACAGACTGAGGCGAGAATTAAAAAGTAAAACTTTCATACCTGGACTCAACGTCTGATGCCCAATACATCTGTCATGAATTGCTTTAGTGTGATCCTTATAATTCCTCGAGCTCTCATATGCCTTTGGGTTAAGGCATCTTTGGGTCTTCCCCACTGGTTTAGCTCCCTCTTCTAAAGTCAGTGTCAGCTCCAATTTATTTGGGGAGTCTGTCTGCAACACAACATCTGAAACAACTGCTTCAACACTATTAATTAAAGAACATTCCTCATATAAAGCAGTTGTGGGAATAAGAGAAGTGTTAAAAATAGAAAATTCAACAGTTTTCCCTAAGACAGTCATTGACAACTTACCATTTTTAACATCTATCAAGGTGTTGGTAGTTGCCATAAAAGGCCTACCCAGCAGAATAGTGTGTGCAGATGGTGAAGAGTTATTTCCTTCCATGTCAAGTACTATGAAATCCACAGGCACTATTAACCCTCCAACCTTAACTAACACATCTTCTACAACCCCTTTCGGGAATCTAAAAGACCTATCAGCTAATTGCAACACCATTTTTGTCAGTTTAAGCTCCCCTAGTTCTAATTCTTTAAACACAGAATAAGGCATTAAATTTACACTAGCTCCTAGATCACACATGCCTTCAGTCCCCTTTCCATTCCCCACAGTAATTTGAATTAGAAAGCTACTAGGATCCTTTAGCTTGGGAGGTAGTTTATGCTGCAGAACAGCACTGGCTACCTCTGAAACTATCACCTTTTCATTCGTCTCATACCTCTTTTTCTTGGTGATTAGGTCTTTGAAGAACTTGGCATAAGCCGGTATGTTCTTTATTGCATCCAGTAAGGGTAAGTTAATACTTACCTTAGACAGCATGTTGAAGATGTTAGAAAATTGCTTATCTGTTTTATCATCCTTCAACCTGCTGGGGAATGGTATAGGAGGCCGGTATGGATTGCTTGCCTTATGTAAATCTGCTAAAAGGGATTTCTCCCTTGATTTATCTCCAGCACCTTGGTCCTCTGATTCTTCTTCCTTCTTGCTCCCTTGGTCACCTGGATTCATAGAGTCATTTTCAACATTAGTGTTAATTACCTTACCACTTCTAAGAACAGTCACTGAATGTGCCTGCTCAGGTTGACTTGGAAATTTCCCCTTCTGTTGAATCTGCATCTGTTGTGCAAGTTGTCCTACTTGAGTCTCCATTTTTTAAAAAGATGCTTCTAAGGAATCCAACCTCTTGTTTGTCATCTCTTGATTTTGAGCACTGACTTTGATGAAAGCTTGTAAACTTTCCTCCAAGCTCTCTATCTTAGACTGCCCTTGATTTGAGGATTGGCCCTGCTGTTGGTTCTGTCTTTGGAGCAAATGGAAAGGCTGTTGAGCATTATTTGTTGTCCAGGAAAAAGTTGGGTGACTCCTCCAACTAGGATTGTAAGTATTGGAGTAAGGATCATTCCTGGCTCTTGGTTGAAATCCTCCCATAACATTGACTTGCTCAGCATTACCAAAAGACTCATATGTAGAGGGACATATATTTGCTCCATGCCCGAAAGTCCCACAGATTCCACACACTTCTTGAGTAGATGAAGAAATATTATTCTTCATATTCAGCATTTGCACTTGCTTTGTCAACTCAGCTATCTGATTTACCATCTCACTATTGGCTTCCAGTTGATTCACCCCTTTACTTCTTCCTCTTACACTCTTCTGTTGAGAGTTAGCTCCCAACATCTCAAAGATCTCATAAGTCTCATCAGCTGTCTTTTCTCCCATGGCTCCCCCAGCTGCATTGTCAACAGTGTTCTGAAATTGCTGGGTTAGACCATCATAGAAAAACTTATTAAGGAGTTGAAGTGGGTAGTGATGATGTGGACACTGGATCAATAGCATCTTGAATCTATCCCAAGCCTCATGAAATGGCTCTCCTTCAAATTGAGAGAATGTAGCAATCTTCCCTCTCAATTCAGCTGTCTTTTGATGTGAGTAGAACTTGCCCATGAATTTATTATAAACTTGCTCCCAAGTTGTCAGTGAGTTCTCGGGCAACATCATAAGCCAGCTCTTTGCCCTATCCTTTAAAGTATATGAAAAACACCTCATCCTCAACTGATCCTCTGTTAATCCTCCCAATAGAAAAGTGTTGAGGGTGGAGTAGAAATCCCTAATAAAGTTCAAAGGATCTTCATTTGGAACTCCATAGAATGATGGCAGCATGTTGTAGTGAATGTTCTTCAACTCATAATTTCTTGCTGCATCTGTCAGTCTTATGCAAGAGGTGGAAGTTCCAATGACAGGTCTAGCAAAGTCTCTCATCGTTCTTTGCCTTTCTTCAGCCATTTTAACTGATTGTGCAGAATCTGACTCAAATTTAGAAGTGTCCTCCTCTGTATCAACTTCGGTATAGAGCTCAAACTCTTCTCTGCTCCTTTTCACTCTCTGAATTTCTGGAATGAATGGATGTAGCTCTCCTTCGAGTGATCTCCTACCTTGCATAAACAAAAATTTCTAGGAAAAAGAAATTATTAAAAGCAAAAGACAAAATAAAATAAAAAATAAACAATGAAAAATAATTTAAAAATATTTTTTGCCTAATAAACAATTTCGCCAATTAGCTTCCCCGGCAGCGGCGCCAAAAACTTGTTGCTCTCGAATTAACTCTACCACAAAGCGTCACTCGCAAGTATACGAGGTAGCTGTAGCAAAGGTGATCGCCCCAAGGTCGTCTCACAAGGAAACTAAAATGGCTAATTGATTATCAGATATTAAATAACAAGTAATTAAAGAAATTTAAATTGCTAAATAATGAAGAAGAATGATTAAAGTTTAAAACAAATAAAAGTAAACTAAAACTGATGTATTGATTCACTGGATAGAAAGGTCTAGGGTTTACACTTCTCTACTACTTATATGTATGAACGGTATTTCCTCTTAACTAATTTAATTTCAAAGATTAAATCTCAAACAACTCAATTAATCAAGTCAAGGAAATAAGATCTCGCATTCAAACCTCTTTCAACTAATCTTGCTATAATTGAAATAATCTTTTTAATAGGTTATATCTCTAATTCACCTAAGTCCTTAATTGAATTGTTCCAGCATTAGACTTCACTCTCAATCCATCATCTAATACCTAAAACACATAATTGGTGGCTAATCAATTATATATTAACAAAAATTTCATTCAATCAAGGCTAAAGAAATTATTAGCTAAGAGAATAACCAATTCATACAATCATAGCAGATCCATACAAACCCTAGACTAGATCAAATTAGTTCATAATGCAATCAAACATACTCATCTCATTAATATTCAAAGAAATCAAATTAGACATGATAATATCCATTAATACAATTTCAATGAAAATAAAGAGAATAAGTTCGAGAACAAAACCAAGTTACAAACTCCTTGAAGCTTCTGAAGAATCTCTTGTTCAAATTTTGCAAGAAGGATGTACCAATGGCTAGAACAATCTAATCTAAGCTAGTTTTGATCCAAAGTTTAATCAAAATCAAAAGAAAACAAAGTTATCAAAACCCTAATCTCTTTGACGGCTCAATCTCAGCTCAAAATCTCCACCCATCTTAAGAAAAACCCTAACTTTTATATTTATACGAAACCTCTGCGCGTCTTTATTGATTCTTGAGTGACACGGCCAAGTTAGAGTGAACTTGGCCATGTTAGAGGTGAATTTGAGGGAGAGACACAGCCAAGTTGATGGTGACACGGCCAAGTTGGACCATTTTGGAGGGACATGGCCAGTGACTTGGCCATGTCGCTTGCATGTGTCACCTACTGTGAGAATTGCTCTTCTTTGCTTTGGATTTAGGTGAGACACGGCCAAGTTGATGGTGAATTGGCCATGTTTGAGCATTTTTTGAGGGACATGGCCATGTTTGAGGTGACTTGGCCGTGTTGGATCATTTTGGAGGGACACGGCCAGTGACTTGGCCATGTCGCTTGCATGTGTTCACTTCTGCTTGGTTTTTTCTTCTTTTCTTCTTTGGTTGAGTGACACGGTCATGTTAGAGGTGACTTGGCCGTGTTGGAGCTTTTTGGAGGGACATGGCCAGTGACTTAGCCATGTCCCTTGCCTGTGTCCATCACTGTGTCTTGTGGCTTCTTTTCAGCTTGATATGGGACACGGCCAGTGACTTGGGCGTGTCCTCTGCCTGTGTCAGCTACTGTCCATTTTTCCTTCAGTCTTGGTTCCTTGGCTTTTTTAACCTAAAAACAAAACTCAAACAAATTGTAAATAAGAAGTAAATAAAAATTAACCAACAAAACATATACACATACTAAAAACTAGATCAAAAACGATATAAACACTGAAATAAACTAAAACTAACAAAATTAATGAAAACACTAAATAAACCGATAAAAACTAACAAAATACCTAAATAAAACAATAATTATCATAATAAACAAGACACAAATCTATAACAAAAACCAATAAAATAGGCTCTGATACCATAACATTTGTAACACCCCTATACCCCGTATACGTATACAGCATGCTAATACGATCGTAATATATGTATACTGAATATAGAAATGTCACGGTTTATAAAACATAGAAATCATCCCTTTTAGAAGTATAAAACACAAAAGATAAAACATTTATTCATAACGCAATGGAAAATATAACAAATATATTTACAAATACATATACATCAAAATTCAAATTTTACAAAACATAAAATATATACATGTTTGGCAGTATCTCTTTGATCTTTAAGCTCCAAGATCAACACCTCAAAATCTAGACTCTACTCGGCCTAGAGGAACTCTCCGGTTCTTCCCTGTTACCTGCGCGATGAATTACACTCGCGCTAAGCCAACGGCTTAGTGGTACAAACTACAATACTATTATGCTTCAATGCAATGTCAATGTCACACAATCAATTTTCATACATCATTCCACATAACTTTCCATACCACATTCATTTTCTATAATATAATTATGTAATATAATCATTCATAACATTATATCTCACAAAGAGGTATCTCATCATTCATTGTTTCACCATTTAAGAATCACATTGAAAACAAAGACAAGCATGGGCCCAAAGACACTAATATGCCATTCAACTTTCAGAGTTAATGTTTTGGTTTAATTATCACATTTATCAACATTATTATCCCAACTAGGCTTCAAGGATTTAGGTTCAACCAAGCTTCAAGGGGAACAAAGCATGATAAGTATCAACCTAACTTGGCTTCAAGAACCAAACCCAACCTAGCTTCAAGGGTTGTAACATCTCAATTAGGCTTCAAGGACTAGACCCAACCAAGCTTCAAGGGGAGTAAAACATGTTAAACTTCAACCCAACTAGGCTTCAAGGATCAAGCCCAACCTAACTTCAAGATAGTGTTACTATAGGCATGCCACCAACAACAAAACTCTGAAAATGGAATAACATATTAGACACACAATTCATTTATTATTTCATTATCAATTTCATTCTCATTTTCTCATTATCACTTAGGCAACCATGCCTCAATCATCTCATTGGCATCATTATCATTTTAGCCAACAACCATGGCTCCACATCTCATCAAGAGAGTATATATATATATATATCATCAATTGCATTAACCATCATCATTTAGGCAAACATGCCCCACTTATTTCATTTAAATCATCATTACCAATCACATTGACTACACATCTCATTATATCTCAATTCACATTAATTCAATTCATCATTTAGGTGTACATAGTCAATGGCACTAACACACATTTTAGATGCTCATCAATCATTCATATTATACCAAACATAACATTATTAACAAGCATTAACAATGCATTAGATTTCTTAACACATTTACAATCAAATGTATGTTAAGTCTCAACATCATATGAATGTATGCAATAATGTAGTTTGTACTTACCTTAAGCACCACTTACACAAACCTATACACTTCCTCTTCCAACACTTCTTCACCACTTGAATTAGGGCAAATTATCTTCTTCAAGACCTAATACACAAATGATAAAATACATCAATTCCAATACAAATATTCACTTAACAACCTCTTACTAGACCCTTAAATCACAAATTACAACTCAACACCACTAACTAGGGCCCACGGCCGTGGCCTCCCAACCCCTACGGGCGTGGGTTAGAAAACGGTTCTGCCTCCCTTGCTCAAAACCTCCACGGCTATGGCTTCCTTTGGCCATTGTCGTGGCAACCAAGGGCCACGGGCGTGGCATCCAAGATGCTTCTGTTTCAGACCAAATTCACATATTCTATGCTTACAACTCCAGCAAACACAAACAACATGAAAATCTATGAAAATAATTGATCAAACTCAAGTTAAACTTCCAATACCAACATCAACTTAACTTCTTATTTCCAATTCAAAACAACACCACAAATCAATTAAATCAAACACACTCCAACATACTACCAACAACACAACCCTACTTTCATATATCAACACTCAAATCATAAACAACTTAAAATAAAATAAGAGAATCAAGAGAAACTTACCAAAATAATGAAACTTCTTGGATTTCCAACTTAATCACTTGAAAACTCCTTCAATTTGAACTTAGAAAATCAAAACCCTCTCTTGCTCTCTTGTCTTTGGAATACCCGGCCAAGAAAGGAAAAGAAGAGAAATGAAAAGGAAATTAGAGACAAAGTCAAACTTCTCTTCTCTTTAAACCTCCACCAAGCAATCTAAATAGAAAATTACTTAAATACCCTCTTCAATTAATTTAATTCCATTTAACTAAATTCCATTAATTTTAAAATTACAAAATATCTTCTTCTTTTGACTACCACATTTGACTTGTGTATATGTTGTGTATATTTCCATATATACAACATATACACTCTCTCTTAAATTCTTTTCTCTTTCAAATTTAACATATACATTCAATCCAATTACAACAATGATATCAAAACTTCTAGGGCACACTTTGGGATATTACAGGGACATGGGTTAAATGAAGGCCATTTTGAGATAGGAGCTGATGTGACACAATGGACAAACCCTCACACTATAAATTTCTTCTTTGAATTTTAGGCAGCTTGGAGGCAATCTTGCTAGACTCCAAATTCCTTCTATCTTCTTGGCATTAATCTGGATCTTGATTAGGACAGTTTTTTGCCCTTGCAAAAAGTTTGGTTCCCAAATTTGTTTCTTTTCTTCTTCTCCCTTTTCTTTCTTTTTATTTTTCTTACTCTTCCTTCTTCTTTCTCTTTCCTTACTCTTCCTTTCTTTTATGATTTTGTCCTTCTTCCTTGTAAATATCAACTATCCTTATGGTCTTGAGAACTTCAATGATCTTGACTATTCATTGCTTTCTTTGATCTTCTGGCCTCTTCATATTAGTGATCATAAGATTTGTCAAAAGTATCACAATAGCTCAGGGTAGGTTGTTGAGGTTATATGCCAATGAAAAGAAATCTAAAATTTTATGAAGGCTCAAAGGGTCAGCTAGAGATTGATATCTAATTGGGTAGATACTAGTTGTTGGCTAACCAAACAATGCCTAGATCATCTCTCCCTTAAATAAGTAGAGTTCAATTTCGCCTTGAAAGTTTGTCAAAGCATGTTCTAAGACTGACTAGGACCTAGACAAAGATAATTATGCAGGAGCCCTCTCTATGTAAGCATATACAACTCAATGCTATAGAGCAATTCCCTTACCTAGTAAAGTCATTCAAGTCATGATGCTTAGATATATTAATTCATGAATTATCAAGTTAGATTCCTCATTGGTTGAGCACCAAAATGAACAAAGACCAACAAAATTTTGATGAAAGTAATTTATTTAAAGCAACTTTAAGTTTGAAAAGCACAATAGTTTAAAATATTAAAGAAAGTAAAATTGAAAAGCAACTTTCAAGCTAAGGAAGTTCATTGAGTTTAAGCTTCTTTTCCTCTCATATCTTTAATATCCCCATCTTGAAAGGATGATAAAACAAAATCTTCTTCCAATCCTTTTCCCACCATGAAGGTTGCCGGTGGAGGTACTCTGTTGATGTAATATCCTCATTTATGCCCTAGAAGTTTTGCATATTGTTGTTGTTGTTAATGTTATATATTGGATTGAATATATGTGTTAAATTGTAAGAGAAAAGAAATTGAGAAGAGAAAGTATATGTATATGTATTTTGGGAAGAAATAGGGTTTAGAGACAAATTTATATGTTGTGTATATGTTAATATATATGACATATAAAGTGGTCAAAAGGCTTGGTCAATGCAAGAGAAGATATTTATTTGAGATTGGTAAATTACTTAATTGGGCACATATAAGACAAAAAGATAATTATGTGAATAAGGGCACTTTGGTAATTGCTTGGATAAAATCACATGGTGGATATTTAAAGAAGGTTTGACTTGTGTTTTCTTCATCATTTCTTCTTCTTCTTCTTGTTGATGGCCGGCCCTCCATAGCCAAAGAGAAAGAAAGAGACAAGTGATGGTTTTGATGATTTCAAGCTTAAATTGAAGAAAGATTAAGTGTTCAAGTGTTGATTTAAGAAGTTTTTAACTAAGGTAAGATCTTTTCTCTAATTTCTTCAATTCTTTTGAAGTGGTATGATTAAGTTGCTTATGGTATAATTGTGAGTATTGATTTTGCTTGATAGATGAGAAGTTGGGTTGGTGTTGGTGATGGAAGAGTAAGATTGGTGTTTAGTGAAATTGTTTCTGTTTTAGGATTAGTAAAGGCTGTGACTTGTATGATTTTTAATTAATTTTAGAAAAATGTTCTTGAAGTGAATTTTTGATATGTTGTGCCTCTATGAGTCTAGAATGACTGAAAAATATGTTGATTCGATTTTGGAATGGTTATGAGTTTAGAAAGATTATTTTCATTAGACCTGTTCCAGCAAGTACCTTAACTGGGACAGCTATATTTTGGGATTTTTAATAAAATGTAGAAAAATCATATCCAATCGAATTTTGGATATGTTGTTTCTTAGTGAGTTTAGTATTTGAGAAAAATAATTTGGAATCACGTTGATTGAATTTGATTAATGGAATTCACAAAGTTCAGAACTGCTGCCAGGATGCAGGGCAATTGGGGCAGTCTGGTTAGGTGAACTATTTGACCAAGATTTTGCGTTCAGTTTGATCTGAAATTTTAAAGGGATGATTTTAAGATACAAAACTAAATTCTGTAAAAATTTTATAATTTTTAGTCAAGTAGATTATTTTATACAATTTTTCAAAATAAGGATAAAATGGAGTTTAAAAACCAGAATGTACTATTTATGGTTAGGGTTTTAATTCTTTGTTCTTCTTGCATTGCTTTGGTTCTCCAAAGGTAGGTTGGTCCTTAAACCTAACCCTAAACACTTTAAATACACTTGAATCAATGAATGTTATAATCAATTGTTCTTTGCCCTAATTGCATTGTTGAGATTGAACAATGTTATGTTGTGCATTGTGAATGGTAATGTGTTTCATGAGTAATGTGGAATGAAATGTTGATATTTATGAATGATGCTATGTGAAATATAATGTGATCATGGATGAGATATATATATATATATACTTGAATAATGAGATGTTATATTGTGAAATGAAATGTGAAGCCATTGTTATTGGCTAAGATGATGTAATTGAAAGAAAGAAGGCATGTTTGCCTAAATGTGATGAGAATTGAGAATGGAAATGAATTGTTTGTTTAATATGTTATTCAGTTTCAGAGTTCTGGATTTGGGTGGCATGCCTAAGAAATGATGAAAGGTAACAGTCTTGCCGGGTTGAGGACCTCCTCATAGGTGTTGAGTTGATGGTCCAAGAGACTGGGTCTGTTACACTATGAGATATATGATTTGTAACAGTCTTGCCGGGTTGAGGATCTCCTCATATGTGTTGAGTTGATGATCCAAGAGACTGGGTCTGTTACACTATCCATGGATAGAGATACATGTATATACATTGCCTACGGGCGTGATTATTGTGACTATGAACCAAAGCAGTAACTCTGAACTCTGAATATCGTATTAAATACCTGTTGGGCCCATAGGTGTCAAGGTTATATGAATGTCCTAAATAATATTATGAGTTTAATGAAATGAGATGTTGGTTATGGAGTATGATTGATTAATGTTGAATGTGAAAAGATGTTGAAATGTGGTATGCTCATATGACTATGATTTGTGAAATGCATAATTGTGTGGTTAACTTTATATTTATGATGTTGATCTTATCAATAACATATGTGGCATTGCATTTCATTAAAGCATACTGTTAGCATGTTTTATCTTACTAAGCCGTTGGCTTAGCGCGATAGTGTTTAATCGCGCAGGTAGTAGAGTGGATAGAGTTGAACCCGAGAGTTCATCAAGACCTAGTGAGAGTAGACCTTGAAGAATCCATTTTGGGAGCTTAAAGATCAGAGCAGACTTGCCAATCATGTATAAATTTTATGTGTTGTAAAACTTGAGTTTTGATGTATATGAATTTGTAAATATGTAAATATTTTATAACTTCCGCTGTGTAATATTTAAATATGGGGGTTGTCACAAAACCTTTATTTTATGTTGTACTAGAAGTGTAAATCCTTTTTGCAGGTGTAGTTGAGGTTACAAGGGGGATTTATTAGGAGTGTACTGAGAATGATTTTGTTTGCATTGGTTTGTGTAAAATGTTTTTTTAAAATAAGAAAAAAACCGGTTTTGTCGACACTTGGGACTCAATTTTTAGGCGAAACTATGGCAAAAATTTTGTAAAAAAATCGGAACTAAAATTTGACTAAGTAAAATTGGTAGCAACATTAGGTTAGTGTGGCGCCTCTACTCAGCTTACATATGTAGGTTGGGAAGGGGTGTTACAATTGTTTTGGTATCAGAGCCTAGGTTTGAGATTCTTAACCTAGGTAAAATGTAAGAAAAAGACTATTTTTACTTAAAAAGTGAGTTTTTGAACAAAAATACATGTTTGGGATTGGCAGTCTCTGATCTTTAATAAGAGGTATTCTGTTGTGTTTGCAGATTTAGGTTGTGATTGTAACACCCCCATATTCAATGCACACACACTACAACCACAACAATGTAACATAAGTGCACCAAACATAGGGATGCTACGATTTCCTTAACATTCAAAACATTTTAAACAAAACCATAACCTTTCAATTATTTACATTATAGAAAAATAGGTCATTTACTTATAAAACAAAACATATTAGATATACATATACATTTAAATATTACACAGCGGAAGTTATAAAATATGTATATATATATGAAAACATTTGAATACATATTTACTATTATACTTATATTTACATTATCAACAAAACTTTACACAATATAAAAGATTTATACATGATTGGCAAGTCAGCTCTGATCTTTAAGCTTCCAAAATCAACTCTTCAATGTCTACTCTCACTCGGTCTCGAAGAGCTCTCGGGTTCGATTCTATCAGTTCTATCACCTGCGCGATTAAACACTATCGCGCTAAGCCAAGGGCTTAGTAAGATAAAACATGCAATCGATATGCTTAGATGCTATACAATGCCAATTCTGATTTATATCATATATGTAACAACATAGATGCAAAGCTAACAACATACATATATGTATCTCACAATTCAACATCTTTGCATATACTTTATTAGTTAATCATTTAATCATCCATGAACAACACTAAGCAAAGACAAGCATGGGCCCAAGACACACTAATATGCCATTCAATTTTCAGAGTTAATGCTTTGGTTTTGTTATCACATTTATCAATATCAATATCATATACCCAACTAGGCTTCAAGGATTAAGTTCAACCAAGCTTCAAGGGGAGCAAAGCATGCTAAGCATCAACCCAACTTGGCTTCAAGAACTAACCCAACCTAGCTTCAAGGGTTGTAACATCTCAATTAGGCTTCAAGGATTCAATCCAACCTAACTTCAAGAGATTGTTACACTCATTAGGCATGCCACCAACAACAAACTCTGAAGATGGAATAACACATTAGCCACACAATTCATTTAGATTTCATTTTCAATTCTCATTATCATTTAGGCAAACATGCCTCATTTATCTCCATTAAATCATCTTAGCCAATAACAATGGCTCCACATTTCATTTCACAATATAACACTTCATTATTCAAGTGTATATTTATCTCATCCATGATCACATTATATCTCACATAGCATCATTCATAAATATCAGCATTTCATTCCCATCATTCATGAAACACATTACCATTCAAAATGCATAATGTAACATTGTTAATTCTCAACAATGCAATTAGGGCAAAACACAATTGACATGATTCATAGCTTTAGGACCATCCACATTCATTTGATTAGATCATTCTTGTGTTTGAAACATGTTTATAATATTCATGTTTAGGTTTAAGAACAATGGAACTTTTGAAGAATTTAAACCATGCAAAGAGAACCAAGAAATCAAACAATGTTCAAATCATTTGAAGGACACGCCCAACTCACTTGATTGACACGCCCAACCAACTTGAGTGACACGCCCGTGTCCTTAAAAAGAAAAGAGGCAGTAGCTAATTCAAACAATTGACACGCCCAGCACCTTTGATGGACACGCCCGTGTCACTAAAACCAAAAGAGACAGTAGCCAATCCAAATAATTGACACGCCCACTCCCCTAAATTGCTTTTGGCCGTGTCACTAAATCACAAAACATTAACTAAAACCAACACTTTCTCAATTGCACTCAAACACAATATTCATCATATAACATATTTCACATGAACATAATCAATGTTCTAAACACATATTCATCACAAAAACCACTTCATCACACATTAATATCACAATTAAACACATATTAACTCAAAACCCTAAAATCAACATCCTTCTCCATCCATCCAAATCAACAACCATCATTTCCAACAACAACCTTCAATTAAACTCATGACTTAAAATCAATTTAACACTTGAAAACACAACCAAACACATCTCAAATCCACCAAATCACAAAATCATCAAACCCTACTTTACTTCCAACACAACTTCCAAATAAGTAAAGAAAACAAGAAAATACTTACCTACAAAGAAGAAATTCCACAAATCCCTTGTCAAATCCTTTGATTGCTTCTTCAATTTGCTTCTATCATCAAGAACACTTCTTTTTCTCTTTTCAATTTAGAGAGCCGGCCACCTCTTGAAGAAAGAAGACAATGATCAAGATACAAAGTCAAATTTTGCTTTTAATCTCCACCAAGTGTTCTTATCCAAGCAATTACTAAAACACCCTCAATCATATAACTAACCTTTGTCTCATATAAGTCCTTATATGTAATTTCATTAACAACCAAAAATATCTTCTTCCACTTAACCATCACCTTGACTCTTCATTTGACCACTTTATATGTTATATATATCATCATATACACAACATATACATTTGTCTCTAAACCCTAATTCTTCCTCCAAAACACATATGCACATGCATTCACTTTCCAATTTCTTTTCTTATCCCATCATATGCATTCAATTCAATTTAACAATAACAACAACAACAACAACAATATAATCAAAACTTCTAAGCCACATATAAGGATATTACAGTGATGGATTCTCACTCACGTCAGTCGATTGAGGGTAGTGCCGAGAGTATTGCTCCTGCTGAGGGAGCTAGGGTTGATAGTGTTGAGGAGGCACCTGCTTCGGTGTCGGGTAGACCAGCTGGGGAGGAGGTTCCGCCAGCCTGGTTTAGGCCTATGATGGAAGCTATGAGACAAGCACCTGTGCAACCACAGCCACCGCCACCACCCCCTCAGCCTTCAGTACCAGTAAGGCACTATGATAAGCTAAGGAAATATGGAGCAGAGGATTTCTTTGGTACAGTTGATCCGGCTGTAGCAGAACAGTGGCTTGATAGAGTTCAGAGGGTATTTGTGCAGTTGCAAGCCACTTCAGAGGAGAAGTTTGACTATGCAAGATCTTTGCTACAGAAGGATGCCTATGACTGGTGGAAGACAGTGCCCCATTCTATGGATAATCCTCCAACACTGTCTTACACTGATTTTCTGAGGGAATTTGAGTTGAAGTATACTCCTAGGGAGTATAAAGATGGGAAGAAAAGAGAGTTTCTAGATTTGAAGCAAGATCATCGGACCGTAACTGAGTATGAGGTTGAGTTTATTCGACTGAGCCAGTATGCTGGGGGCATCATTGCTGATGAGATTGATAGATGTCGGCGATTTGAGGAGGGATTGAGGCCCTCGATCATGTGCTTAGTGGCTGGATCCAGATATCAGGATTTCTCACAGCTTGTGGCAGCAGCTCGAAGTGTAGAGCGAGCTCAAGTTATTGCAGCTGCTTCAGAGGAAGAGGTTAGGGTTAGGAGGCCCCAGTTTGAGGCAGGGTCTTCTTCTGCGAAGAGGGGTAGAGGAAGTTTTGTTCCTCGGAGTAGTAGGAGCCAGAGACCAGCGGGTAGGTCAGTGCAGTTCCAGAGGCAGAGATTTAGACCTGCAGCTTCAGTAGCGAGTGCTCCTACTCCTGGAGTTCAGAGATCCACCTTACCTGTGTGTAACCAGTGTGGTGGAAGACATGGGGGCGTTTGTTGGAGGCATAGTAGATCAGGGGTATGCTTCAGGTGTGGATCACCTGACCACTTTGTGAGAGACTGTCCTGAGAGGCAGGAGCAGATGTCAGTTGATTCTGCTGCTTCTCGAGCTAGTGTGAGGGGAGGCAGAGGAGGCAGAGGTGCCAGCCGAGGAGGTAGACCAGGATTCAGTTCTAGAGGAGGTGCTGCATCCAGGGAGGGTAGACCAGAGGAGGTTGGATCTTCCCAGAGGATGTATGTTATGAAGAGGCAGCCAGATGCATCAGCAGTCATAGCTGGTACTTTTTCTTTATTTAATACTCCAGTACTTGCTTTGATTGATCCGGGTTCCACGCATTCATATATTAGTGCATCTATTTTGCCTGTATCTGATTTGCATGCTGAGTCCCTAGGATTTGATGTGTTGGTAACAAATCCGTTAGGGCATAGTGTGGTTGTGAGTAAGGTGCATAGAGATAGTGCAGTAGTGGTGCAGGGTGAGGAGTTCCTTGGGGATTTGATTGAGATGCCATTTAAGGATTATTATGTGATCTTAGGTATGGATTGGCTATCTCGACATGGAGCTGTGGTGGATTGTAAAAAGAAAATTGTTTCTTTGAGAACGGGTGATGGTAGAGAGGTGATAGTATCTAATGAGCAGGAACAGCTAGCCTCCTTATTTGTTTCAGCTGTTGCAGCCAGGAGGTTGATTAGAAAGGGGTGTGAAGCCTATCTTGCTCATGTGGTAGATACTAGAGTAAGAAGTTCTCCCATTGATAGCATTGCCACAATTGCAGAGTTCCCAGATGTGTTTCCAGAGGAGTTGCCAGGGTTACCTCCTGAGAGAGAGGTGGAGTTCGGTATTGAATTGTTGCCTGGTACCACTCCTATCTCTATTACTCCTTATAGAATGGCACCAGCAGAATTGAGGGAGTTGAAAGTGCAATTACAGGAGTTGTTGGACAAAGGATTTATTCGCCCCAGTGTTTCTCCTTGGGGAGCTCCTGTGCTTTTTGTGAAGAAGAAAGATGGTACTATGAGGTTGTGTATCGATTATAGGCAATTGAACAAGGTGACCATTAAGAATAAATATCCTTTGCCTAGAATCGATGATCTCTTTGATCAGTTGAAGGGAGCGTCAGTGTTCTCCAAAATTGATTTGAGATCTGGGTACCATCAGCTGAGGGTAAGAAGTGAAGATGTTCCTAAGACTGCTTTTCGGACCAGGTATGGGCATTATGAATTTCTAGTTATGCCTTTTGGTCTGACGAATGCACCTGCAGCTTTTATGGATTTGATGAATAGGGTGTTTAGGCCCTATTTGGATCAGTTTGTAGTGGTCTTCATTGATGATATACTGGTGTATTCGCGGAATGAAGAGGAACATGATATGCATCTGCGGTTTGTGTTGCAGATTTTGAGAGAAAAGCAGTTATTTGCCAAATTGTCGAAATGTGAGTTCTGGTTGGATCAAGTAGCTTTTCTCGGACATATAGTTTCAGCAGAGGGTATTAGAGTTGATCCGAGCAAAGTTGAAGCTATATTGAATTGGAGTCCACCCAAGTCTGTGACTGAGATTAGAAGTTTTCTGGGTTTGGCAGGCTATTACAGGCGGTTTGTGAAAGGGTTTTCTTTGATAGCTACTCCACTCACCAGATTGCTTCGTAAGGGAGTGAGATTTGTGTGGACGGATCAGTGTCAGGCGAGTTTTGAGCAGTTGAGAGAATTGTTAACTCAAGCGCATGTTCTTACTTTACCTGTTGAAGGTAAACCTTATGTGATCTACAGTGATGCTTCACATAGAGGTTTGGGGTGTGTATTGATGCAAGAAGGTAAAGTTATAGCTTATGCATCTCGACAGTTGAAACCGTATGAGCTTAACTATCCAACCCATGATTTGGAATTGGCTGCCATTGTGTTTGCATTGAAGATTTGGCGCCACTATCTGTTTGGGGAGAAATGTTTCATCTACACTGATCACAAGAGTTTGAAGTATTTGGGTGTCCAGAAAGAACTCAATCTTCGTCAGAGGAGATGGTTGGAGTTGATTAAAGACTACGACTGTTTGATTGACTATCATCCAGGTAAAGCAAATGTTGTTGCTGATGCCTTAAGTCGGAAGTCTTTAGCTGGTTTAACAATTTATTCGCTCTCGTTGCTTGTTGAATTGAGAGCTCTGCGTGCTAACTTTGTATCTTGTGACGATGGTGCATTGTTGGCACAGTTGCTTTTGAAACCAGTTTTGTGAGATCAGATCAAAGAGGCTCAGTTGATTGATATGAAGATTCAGAAGATTATTTTCAGATTGCAAGAATGGGAAGACTAGAGATTTTATTGTGAAGAGCGATGGGAGTCTCTGGTTCAAGAGCAGATTGTGTGTACCCGATGATGCTGAATTGAAAAGGGTCATTTTGGAAGAAGCTCATCAGTCAATGTTTGCTATGCATCCGGGTAATACGAAGATGTATCATGATTTGAGACAGCATTATTGGTGGATTGGTTTGAAGAGAGACATTGCAGATTTTGTGTCGAAATGTCTCACCTGTCAGAAGGTTAAAGCAGAGCATCAGGTCCCAACCGGGTTGCTTCAACCATTGTCAGTGCCAGAATGGAAGTGGGAAAGAGTGACAATGGATTTTGTGTCTGGTTTGCCATTGGCACAAAAGAAGCATGATGCTATATGGGTGATTGTGGATAGATTGACTAAAACAGCTCATTTCCTTCCGGTTCGAATGGATTATTCTTTGGAGAGATTGGCTGAGCTGTATATCCATGAGATTGTGAAATTGCATGGTGTTCCAACTTCTTTAGTGTCTGATCGAGATCCCCGATTTACTTCAAGATTTTGGAAGAGTTTGCATAGTGCTTTGGGTTCTCGACTACACTTCAGTACTGCTTTTCATCCACAGACGGATGGACAGTCAGAGAGGGTGATACAGATTATTGAGGATATGTTGAGAAGCTGTGTCATCGATTTCACTGGAAGTTGGGATAGATTCTTACCTCTTGTGGAGTTTGCTTACAACAACAGTCACCAATCTAGCATTGGTATGGCACCGTTCGAGGCATTGTATGGTAGACGGTGCAGAACACCTCTTTGTTGGAGTGAACTTGGTGAAGGTAAAATAATTGGACCTGATTTGATTCAAGAAACTGAGGAAAAAGTGAAGTTGATCCGAGGTAGGTTAAAAGCAGCTTCAGACCGACAGAAGTCTTATGCAGATCTGAAGAGGAGAGACATTCAGTTTGATGTTGGAGATAAGGTGTTTTTGAAAGTATCTCCTTGGAAGAAGATTTTGAGGTTCGGTCGGAAAGGAAAATTGAGTCCTCGTTTCATTGGGCCGTATGAAGTGTTAGAAAGAGTTGGGCCAGTTGCATATCGACTTGCTTTGCCACCTGAGTTGGATCGTATTCATAATGTATTCCATGTTTCTATGTTGAGGAGTTACAGGTCAGATCCATCTCATGTGTTGCCATTTGAGTCTATCGAAGTGAGCCCAGATTTGACATTTGAAGAAGAACCAGTTGCTATCTTGGCACGTGATGTGAAAGAATTGAGGAACAAGAAAGTGCCATTGGTGAAGATTCTTTGGAAGAATCATGCAAAAGAAGAAGCAACTTGGGAAAGTGAGCAAACTATGCGAGAGCAATATCCTCAACTATTTCAGAGTTGATATCAGGTAATTTCGAGGACGAAATTTCTTTTTAGAGGGGGGGAATTGTAATATCCTCATTTATGCCCTAGAAGTTTTGCATATTGTTGTTGTTGTTAATGTTATATATTGGATTGAATATATGTGTTAAATTGTAAGAGAAAAGAAATTGAGAAGAGAAAGTATATGTATATGTATTTTGGGAAGAAATAGGGTTTAGAGACAAATTTATATGTTGTGTATATGTTAATATATATGACATATAAAGTGGTCAAAAGGCTTGGTCAATGCAAGAGAAGATATTTATTTGAGATTGGTAAATTACTTAATTGGGCACATATAAGACAAAAAGATAATTATGTGAATAAGGGCACTTTGGTAATTGCTTGGATAAAATCACATGGTGGATATTTAAAGAAGGTTTGACTTGTGTTTTCTTCATCATTTCTTCTTCTTCTTCTTGTTGATGGCCGGCCCTCCATAGCCAAAGAGAAAGAAAGAGACAAGTGATGGTTTTGATGATTTCAAGCTTAAATTGAAGAAAGATTAAGTGTTCAAGTGTTGATTTAAGAAGTTTTTAACTAAGGTAAGATCTTTTCTCTAATTTCTTCAATTCTTTTGAAGTGGTATGATTAAGTTGCTTATGGTATGATTGTGAGTATTGATTTTGCTTGATAGATGAGAAGTTGGGTTGGTGTTGGTGATGGAAGAGTAAGATTGGTGTTTAGTGAAATTGTTTCTGTTTTAGGATTAGTAAAGGCTGTGAATTGTATGATTTTTAATTAATTTTAGAAAAATATTCTTGAAGTGAATTTTTGATATGTTGTGCCTCTATGAGTCTAGAATGACTGAAAAATATGTTGATTCGATTTTGGAATGGTTATGAGTTTAGAAAGATTATTTTCATTAGACCTGTTCCAGCAAGTACCTTAACTGGGACAACTATATTTCGGGATTTTTAATAAAATGTAGAAAAATCATATCAAATCGAATTTTGGATATGTTGTTGCTTAGTGAGTTTAGTATTTGAGAAAAATAATTTGGAATCACGTTGATTGAATTTGATTTATGGAATTCACAAAGTTCAGAACTGCTGCCAGGATGCAGGGAAAATTGGGGCAGTCTGGTTAGGTGAACTATTTGACCAAGATTTTGCGTTCAGTTTGATCTGAAATTTTAAAGGGATGATTTTAAGATACAAAACTAAATTCTGTAAAACTTTTATAATTTTTAGTCAAGTAGATTATTTTATACAATTTTTCAAAATAAGGATAAAATGGAGTTTAAAAACCAGAATGTACTATTTATGGTTAGGGTTTTAATTCTTTGTTCTTCTTGCATTGCTTTGGTTCTCCAAAGGTAGGTTGGTCCTTAAACCTAACCCTAAACACTTTAAATACACTTGAATCAATGAATGTTATAATCAATTGTTCTTTGCCCTAATTGCATTGTTGAGATTGAACAATGATATGTTGTGCATTGTGAATGGTAATGTGTTTCATGAGTAATGTGGAATGAAATGTTGATATTTATGAATGATGCTATGTGAAATATAATGTGATCATGGATGAGATATATATATATATACTTGAATAATGAGATGTTATATTGTGAAATGAAATGTGAAGCCATTGTTATTGGCTAAGATGATGTAATTGAAAGAAAGAAGGCATGTTTGCCTAAATGTGATGAGAATTGAGAATGGAAATGAATTGTTTGTTTAATATGTTATTCAGTTTCAGAGTTCTGGATTTGGGTGGCATGCCTAAGAAATGATGAAAGGTAACAGTCTTGCCGGGTTGAGGACCTCCTCATAGGTGTTGAGTTGATGGTCCAAGAGACTGGGTCTGTTACACTATGAGATATATGATTTGTAACAGTCTTGCCGGGTTGAGGATCTCCTCATATGTGTTGAGTTGATGATCCAAGAGACTGGGTCTGTTACACTATCCATGGATAGAGATACATGTATATACATTGCCTACGGGCGTGATTATTGTGACTATGAACTAAAGCAGTAACTCTGAACTCTGAATATCGTATTAAATACTTGTTGGGCCCATAGGTGTCAAGGTTATATGAATGTCCTAAATAATGTTATGAGTTTAATGAAATGAGATGTTGGTTATGGAGTATGATTGATTAATGTTGAATGTGAAAAGATGTTGAAATGTGGTATGCTCATATGACTATGATTTGTGAAATGCATAATTGTGTGGTTAACTTTATATTTATGATGTTGATCTTATCAATAACATATGTGGCATTGCATTTCATTAAAGCATACTGTTAGCATGTTTTATCTTACTAAGCCGTTGGCTTAGCGCGATAGTGTTTAATCGCGCAGGTAGTAGAGTGGATAGAGTTGAACCCGAGAGTTCATCAAGACCTAGTGAGAGTAGACCTTGAAGAATCCATTTTGGGAGCTTAAAGATCAGAGCAGACTTGCCAATCATGTATAAATTTTATGTGTTGTAAAACTTGAGTTTTGATGTATATGAATTTGTAAATATGTAAATATTTTATAACTTCCGCTATGTAATATTTAAATATGGGGGTTGTCACAAAACCTTTATTTTATGTTGTACTAGAAGTGTAAATCCTTTTTGCAGGTGTAGTTGAGGTTACAAGGGGGATTTATTGGGAGTGTACTGAGAATGATTTTGTTTGCATTGGTTTGTGTAAAATGTTTTTTTAAAATAAGAAAAAAACCGGTTTTGTCGACACTTGGGACTCAATTTTTAGGCGAAACTATGGCAAAAATTTTGTAAAAAAATCAGAACTAAAATTTGACTAAGTAAAATTGGTAGCAACATTAGGTTAGTGTGGCGCCTCTACTCAGCTTACATATGTAGGTTGGGAAGGGGTGTTACAGTTGAACCTTGGAAATGGATTATCTTTGGTGTTGGGCTTATCCAGCTCGGGCAACTTGCCATTATCAATTAAATTCTGGATCTCATGCCTCAGTCGAGTACATCTAGCAGTCTCATGTCCTTGAGTCTGATGAATTGACAAAAAGCCTTAGTGTCAAATTTTGGGGGTAAAGGATTCGGCAAAGGTTGAGGGGCCAATGACTATAATAGTCCCTTCTTTTGTAGCTTGTTGAAGGCCCAAGACAAGGGCTTCCCTAGATCTGAAAATTTACGCCTCTTTCCTGGTTCAGTTGCTACATTTTCCTCAACACCTCTTCTTTTCTTTTGATTTTGTTCATTGGGGTAGTAGCCGCTCTTATTACCCCAATTAGACAGCATATGGCTCGGCTGACCTTGTAGAATAGGGATTGATCCCTCATTTCTCATTCGATCTCTATTAGTGAATATGTTCTCCATGGATGCTGCCTTTCCCTTCCTTCTTATGTCAATGGGAGATGTCTCATTAGCATTATTGATGATCTCTAGAATTTGAATCAACTGGGTCCTCATAATTTCAACCAATTGATCTCGAAGCTCGGCCATCCTAGCTTTGACAACTTCATCGACTATGTCCCTTAGCCGGTTCACATCCATCCTTCCAATAAAGTGCTTGAATCAAAATCAATGTTGTAGGTGGTATCATTGTATGCTCTTGAATTGTTGTACTTTAGGTCTATGAGCCAGAAAGGATCAATGATATGAGATGCAAACGTATGCATGTATGCACAAACAATCAACAAAGAAAGATAATTAGGACGTTCCTTCCAACTTTATAACATCCACACACAAATGGCGAGTCTCTTTTCCTAGGTAATATGGTTAACAAAATACCAACATGGGGTATCTTGTTTTCAAATAATTCCCTCGGACATTTTAAACAATAGTTATGTTTTCAAAAATGGAAATCAGTTCACAATAATTCCCATTAATTAGGTTTTAATCCATTCAACCAACTATAGTAGCTTCTATGCTAAATTGGATTAAAACTAAATTAAGAGGTTTATTATAAACAAATTTCTCACATGAAGAAGTAACTAATGATTCATGCCAAAAACAAGCCCATGATTAATTATTTCTTAGTATAAACTAGGCTCACAATTGATTTTTGGTATTTCTTAATTGACCTAAATAATTTGCAAGCTCTTTGTAAGAAAATGGTTGGATGAAAATAATTTTGTTTCTAAGCCCATTGTAAAAGATTTTAGAAAAATGGCTTTTGGGCTTAGTATTTGAGCCATGGGCCAAATAATTTTTGATTTGTTTTTAGAAACGTCTTATGTCCAAAGACCATCTTGAAAAAATTTTGAAAATAGCTTTGGTCTTTTGGATTTTAAAGAAAAATTTATTTTGAGCTTACAATATACTTAGGTCATATTAGAAAAAGAACAAACCAAATAAGCCATGATTTAAGCCAAGATAAATCAACCATAGTCAAACAACATGCATTTGGGGTAAAACCTAAGGAAAGTAACTAGGCCAATTACATGAGCTTTAGTCTTTGGGTTAAAAGGCTTAGGTTCCCATAGCAAGTATATACCAAATGGTACGAGGCTATGAGTGGTTATGCCATGCTCGATCTCCATACCTTGAGTGAAAGTATGGTATCCCTTACATAACATAACACGGGTAACACGGGCGTCCTAACTCACGCACACGATGCAAACTAATATGATGCAATGGATAATATCATTATAAGAAAGAATAGAACAATATAAAGACCAACAGAATCAACTCCTCTTATCCCCAGTGGAGTCGCCACTGTGAGCGGGGATTTTTGCCCCCACTCCCGGTGGAATGGTTCTTGCGACTTCGACACTGTTTAGGCTCGGGGCCTTAGAGAACACGGACCTAAGTCTGGAGAAAATGGAGTCGCCACCCAGATGGGTTGGGAAAAAGAAAGGGGTGGATGACTCGATTCCTAAGGAATCCCCAACCCCCTAATGGGTTTAGAAAATTGGGTACGTGTGGGGAAGGTGAGAAATGGCCTAGCACCCCCCACAATGCCCGGTTCATTGGAACCGGCCTCCTTTACAGGTCTTAATATTATAAAATTCTTAAATATAACAACATTATCCATATTACACACAATAATTAAAAGAAAGCATCATTATATTAAAATCAAAGCAAGGTCCAAGCAAAATAAATAAATGGACACCCATCCGAAGATGGAAACATGTCCTTACATCACATGCCTAAATAGGAACCCACCGAAAGGCAGAAACATGTCCTTTACATAGGTTCTAAAATAGAAAAGAAAATTAAATTACATGATATTTAACTAATGAGGTATCCAACAAGTGGAAACATACCTATTACAACATTTGAAAATCTAAATAAATTGATAAAAGGAAATAACCATTCACCATAAATAAATCATTCATCAAAGCTATTAATCAAAATATAAAATAAACATCCATCCATGATAAATTAAATAAATCAAGCATTGAAATTAAATAAATCAACCATCAAAAAAATAATAAACTATATAATCAAATCTAAAATTAAATAAAGCAATAGATATGTAAATTTAGGGTTTTAAAGGATTATCAATTGAATTTAGAGTTTCAAAATTTAGGGTTTTAGAAACTAAAGTTTTATAATTAAGGTTTTGAAATTAGGATTTTTAGGGTTTTTGAAACTAGGGTTTTGGAGTTAGGGTTTTGGAACTAGGGTTTTGGGAATTAGGGTTTTTAAAATTAGGATTTTGGAATTAGGGTTTTTAAAACTAAGGTTTTTAAAATTAGGGTTTTGGAATTAGGGTTTTTGGAATTGACTTACTGCCTAAAAAACACAATTTTGGATTTGGAAAAATAAATTAAGGTTTTGGAAAAATAATCAATATTTTGGAGTTTAATAATGAAATGGTTTTTGCTTTTGGATAAAAAGAGTTTGAGGTTTTGAGTTTTAATGAAATAACATACGGTTCTCGAAGTTAAAGTAAACAAGATAGATTTTAACAATTAATTGTTGACTACTAGATAGTTTTATGCTTTATGAAATATGCCAGTGGGTTACGAATACCAATTGATCAATGTGATAATTAAAGCAAAAGATTAAAGTTATTAAAACAAAAACAAAGCAAACGAATAAAGTTACTAAAACAAAAAAACAATTCATTGCATGTTCAAAGATCAAGGTGCGGTGTGTTCAAAGTTACTGCATGCATGCATGTTCTCATTAATCAAAGAAATGAAACTACTGTAAACATAAATAATTCATGATTAAAGATCAAACCTCCACTCGTTGGTTACTCCACAATTAACTTCTGGATGAACAATTAATAAAGACAGCACTGCTGTCTTTGATGGATTGATTACTGATGAATGTTTGCTGCTAATCTTTTCTGTTTGTTGCCGTCTCTTTGCTATCTTGTTAATGTTCCTTTCCATCCCCTCTTAATGTTACCTTGTTAATGTTTTCTCCCTCCTTTTGAATTCTGAAACATTAATATTTATATCTGAAACTCACTCAGAATCCTTAACCTAATATAAAACAGTCCCTAAAACAAATTCTAGTTGAATTAGGAAACATATTGAACCCATGTCGACCTAGTTGCCCTAGGTCGACATGAGACCAACCTCATGTCGACCTTGGGCTACCCAAGTCGAATGAGGCATGCTCATGTCGATCTTGGGCTGCCAAGGTCGACATGAGGCATGTTCATGTCGACCTAGCCTCCCAAGGTCGACATGAAGTATGCTCATGTCGACCTAGCTTGCCCAAGTCGACATAAGGCATGCTCATGTCGATCTTGGGCTACCAAGGTCAACATGAAGCATCCTAATGTCTCCAGGCCGGCCTCAATTAAATTACTCTGACCTTTTTTAACTTATGAACCGAAAAATTTTAATTTAGGCCAATTCCACTTTGTTTTAGGGTTTTACAATCAAATATATGCCTCTTTAATCCGAACTGACTCCTCTTAAAAATTATAAACTAGGTTTAAATATTTAAAGTCGGATCAAATTTATTTTGGCATCCTTAATTAGGACCATATCAAATTGGGGTAAAAATTAAGGGTCTACACATATGAAATAATTGTGTGTCTAGTATGTTATTTAATTTTCAGAGTTCTGTGTTTGGTGTCATGCCTAGGATGTAACAATCCCTTAAAGGTTGGGCATAGCCCTTGAAGCCTAGTTGAAATGTTACATATGAGGTTATCCTCACTATTTTCCTTTGGATATCATATCTCATATTATTTCATCTTAACATATTTCTCATTTTTTCACCATCAACAATTCACATAAAGACGAACACAAGCATGGGCCCAAAGAATCTAATATGCTATTCAAATCCTAGAGTTTCTATTTTGGTCAAAGTTGACACCATGTGTCTAGCCCCAAGGGCAAATCAAATAATTGCTTAAAAGCTAGTCCCGAAGGCAGATCATATCACATTGACGCCAAGCGTCTAGCCCCGAAGACAAATCAAATAATTATTCAAAAGCTAGCCCCAAAGGAATATCATATCACATTGACGCCAAGCATCTAGCCCCGAAGGAAAATTAAATAATTGCTCAAAAGCTAGCCCTGAAGGCAAATAATGAGGATAACCTCATAGGCATGCCACTAAACACAGAACTCTAAAAATTAAATAACATACGAGGCACAAAATTATTTCATATTTCCCTTATCAATCTCTTTCTCATTTTCTCATGATCAAGCTAGGCACATTGCCTCATTTATCTCTTTATTACTAGGCACATTGCCTCATTTATCTCATTTATATCATCATCATCATATAATCATAATGTATCACATTTTGCATACCTTCCACTTTTACTCAATTTAACCATTATCAATGGCTTTTCACATTACATATAATGCATTTATGGCATTACAAATGTCATAGCATTTTACTCATGCGTAATCAATGCAGTAAGTAACTTAACACATTTTCCAACCAAAGTCTATTAAGCCCAATTGTCATGCAAATATAACCAATTTATTCAAAGTTTGTACTTACCTCTAAAAACAAGAAAACAAGCTCAAACACCACTTTCAATCTTCTCTTCCAATGTATCCTTTAGCACTCGATTGGGCAACTCAAATCTCCTCAAAGCCCAAACCAAATGTGATTATAAATAATCACATAGTATCACACTTAAAGGCATATACATGATCTCTCAACACAAAGATAAGTACCATAAAGGAAACATAAGAAAAAAGCTATCTAGAGTACAATCTACAAATGATATGCTCAACAACACGGGCATGTCAATAACCGTGCCCTAAGCCCACAACACAGAAGCTTTGACACGCTCTGTGACATAGGCGTTTCAATGATAGTGTCCTTAGTTCTGCATTACAGAAGCTATGACACGTCCAGAAACATGTGTGTGTCACTGCTCTTGCCAAAACTCTTACATCATAGTAGCCGTGACATGCTCAGTGACATAAGTGTAACACTGCACATGTCAATGAGTGTGCCACTGCACGTGTCAATACTATTGCATTACAGGAACTGTGACATGCTCAGTGACATGGACGTGTCACTTCACACATCACTAACACTGAAACCAGAACTATCGATGTAACACCCCGATACCCCATATAAATACTGTACATATACCAGGTACACATACAATATGTATATAGAGTATAAGAATGTCACTTTTCATCACCATTATAACTCTTTACTTTAATTTTTAAAACCATAATACATTTAAATCATATGAAAGTATTTACAAAATGGTTATTCTTATCATGGTAATACATAAATATAAGTTACATTGTTTCTTCCAAAGATTCATTTATACAAATGAATACATTCTTATGAAAATTCAGTATAATTACATGCATGCACCACCATCTAGTTGGTCTCGAACTACACTTGTCCTCGTTGTGACATAGTAGCTTATCTCCAGCTTCATCACCTATATACCTGCGCGATTAAGATAACCGCGCTAAGCTCGAAAGCTTAGTAGTACAAGTAACCATTAAAATATACAATATAAAGGAAACATACCTCATATGTTTAGTCTCATGTTTTAACATTTTCTTACTCTGTTTTCCCCTTTTTCAATGCATTCTTCATATAATCCTATTAACCTTATAGAGGATATACATATACACATATAACATAACCATCAAACATAATTCAATAAATTGATAGAACCTTCATATTATGATACTTACCAATTTCACCTCATACATATCATATATATCATTTTATACTTTATAATCGCATATTGCATATAACTTCACAAACCATATCTCCTTTCAATAATTCATGTATGTTATATAATCATATCACTAACCACAATTCATCATTCACAACTCACATTTCCAACAAAGGCAACATAAATCCCATTACTCATTTATTTCAACTTGTATATACATCACATTAACAACAAAGACAGACTCGGGCCCAAAAGACACTAATATGTCATTCAAAGTTCAGAGTTAATGCTTTGGTTTTGTTATCACATTTATCAATATCATATACCCAACTAGGCTTCAAGGATTAAGTTCAACCAAGCTTCAAGGGGAGCAAAGCATGCTAAGCTTCTACCCAACTTGGCTTCAAGAACTAACCCAACCTAGCTTCAAGGGTGGTAACATCTCAATTAGGCTTCAAGGATTCAATCCAACCTAACTTCAAGAGATTGTTACACTTATTAGGCATGCCACCAACAACAAAACTCTGAAAATGAATAACACATTAGTCACACAATTCATTTATTATTTCATTATCAATTTCATTCTCATTCTCATCATCATTTACATCATCATAGCCAACCACAATGGCATCATTTAGGCAAAACATGCCTCATTTATCTCATTCTCAATATCATAGCCAACCACAATGGCTTTATACATCATCACCTCTCAATTTACATTTCATATTCCATCACAATATCACATTTCATAGTTCACCACAATATCACATTATCACATTTCATAGTTCATCACAATATCACATTATCACATTTCATAGTTCATCACAATATCACATTATCACATTTCATAGTTCATCACAATATCACATTATCACATTTCATAGTTCATCTTTGATATTTATATACATAATCATTCATTACTCAAGTATGCACAATCAATTGCATTACCATATAAATTGGAATACACATCATACAAATCATATCCTCACATCTTTCACATTTCATAACATATATATATTGAATGCCTTCACATCTTATATGTATTAATGTATTATCATATCTCTTATCTTTTCATTGCGTATACAATATTAATATTTATTTTAACAATATACTTATATGCAATCCAATAGGGTTTTGTACTTACCTCTAAAGAACTCACTCCCATATAACTTCTCTTCCATAGATCTTTCAATACTTGGATTAGAGCAATTCCATCTCTTAAAACCTAATCCAAAAGTAATCATACACACTCACTTAGAAATACACATGAGGTAATACAAATAAGAATCAATTAGGGCAAACTCAACACATGACACGCTCATCAACACGGGCGTGTTCCTGATCGTGCCCTAACTCCACAACACAGAAACATTGACACGCTCATAACCACGGGCGTGTCACTGGGCGTGTAATACATTATGTATCTCAAAAACATCAACACGTCCAATCAACAAGAGCGTGCTCATGGCCGTGTCAATTCTCCAAACTCACAGTAGCTATGACACGCTCAATAACACGGGCGTGTTACTGGTCGTGTCAATTCTACTGCCACACAGAACTTATGACACGCTCAATAACATGGGCGTGTCACTGCTCGTGCTACCAACTCCAGAAAACAGAACCAACGACACGCCTAACAAACTGGCCGTGTCTCTGGGCGTGTCCGACTAAAAACCCAGATTCCGGTCAACACACAACAACATCCAACAATACCCATCTTTTTATCATTACTCACTTCAAACAATCTTCATCAAACACACCCAAAAACCATAACAAACTTACCAAAACATCAACAACACTCAAAACACACACCAATCATCATTATAAACTTCATTCATATACCAATTTATCAAATCCCCAAATTTCATTAAACTCAACCCTTATTCAACAATTCATCATCATCTTCACAAATAATCATATTATCATCATCCAATTACCAAATCAACACATATATATACTTAAATCTTTCAATATCATCATCATCACACATCAACCATACCAAACCCAACTCAAACAATGAAAATCAATTTAAAGAAATAAATACTTACTTGAATCCTTTATCAAATCTTCATCTCTATCATCAAATCTCTTGAATTCCTTAAGAAATTTGGTAAGAAAATCACATCTTTCTCTCTTTCTCTCTCTCTCTCTCTCTCTCTCTCTCTCTCGGCCAAGAAGAACGAAGAAGACGAAGAAGGAGTAGAAGGAAGAAGAAGTTTCTACTTCTTTCCTTTGTCCTTATCCATATATATATATATAATAATAATAATAATAATAATAATAATAACAATAACAATAACAATAACAATAATAATAATAATAATAATACTTTAAATCTCCACCACATATTCTTTCTTTGATTTTCTTCTTCTCTTTTCTTTTTGTCTTTATTATTATTATTATTATTTAGTTATACAAATATATATACAACTCACTTATCCTTCACCATTATATATATCCCATGTATATGTGATGTATATGTATATGTCTTACATATATTATCCTTATATTTCACATATATACATATACATTAAATACAAATACAACAACAATAACTCCAAAACTCTTAGGGTCTATTCCGGGATATTACAATCGATACACCCAATGACATGGCCGTGTCACTGGACGTGTCAGGCCATATTAATGATATCAACACATAATTGTAACATCTAAAGTTATCTTTCTTTGCTCATACTTTGAACAATCTATCTTTCCATTTTTAACTCTATTCATACTCAACCAAATCCATCATTTAACTTTAAAATACTTGCTTATGCATCAAAGTAACTCAAATAAAATCAAATTACATAATTTAAAACCATGAATTCACAACTCAAAAGTTACAAGATCCTAAACTCTCTTCCTACACCAAACTCAACTCAAACTTAACTATTTCTTCAATCCAACCTTAAAATCATTGTTAACTACTCAAAACAACTTCATACATACCAATTCCAACCATTAACATACAACCATAACAAGTAAACTTCACATCTATATGAAAATCCAAGAAATACAAGTTAGAAACTTACTAACTCAAGTGGAAATCACTAGCTCTTCCTTTGAAACCCTTAAAACTTCTTCACCTTGAGTAGTATGCAAGAAGAGAAAACCTCCCTTGCATAATAATGGAGATCGACTAAGGAAGAAGGAAGAAAAAGAAGAAGACCAAAGATGTAGACTCACAGGTCATCTCTATCCCATAACTTTTAATTTGAACCTTATATATTTTCCACCTTTTAATCTTAGCCATGTATTTATATTAGCCCTGTATTTATATTATTATTTAATTACAACTTCAAAATATCCTCTTGCATTAACATTATAATTTAATTTTTGAATTTATTAAAATACACTTTGACTTTTAAAATATCCACTTGTCTTGTTATGTATATTTACATATATATCACATATATATTTTACTTTTTCACTTAAAATCTTTTCTTATTAAATTATTTATTTAATTTATTAACTTATAATTTATTTATTTAATTTCCAAAAATTAAAATTTTCAAAATTTTGAGATATTACATTTAAAGTCTCTGATAAGAGTGTGAGACATTTGTTCACGAAGATTAGGCAAGACTCCTCTTACTATCATCCTGATTTGATTAGACTCATCTGGCCTCTTTTTATGTAGTGTAGATTTATTCCTCCATCTCTTCACATAGTTAATAAAGTTTTCATTCTACTTCTATCTGATTAATTCTACTTCAATCAGAGTGGCTTCTAATCCCGCATTGTACCCATACTATTGGATAAAGGATTTATATAGCAAATCCCAGTTATTTTGAGTACTGTCCTATAATGTGTTGAACCAATTTTGCACAATAGGGTCCAACGAGAGCATAAAGTATCTCAGAGTTTGAGCCTTAGTAGCTCGAGCAGACTACATGTAGTGATATATTGCTTGACATGTAGATGAGGATTCCTAGTTCCATTGAACTTAACAAAGGAAGACATCTTGAATTTGAGAGGGATTCCTTCATCTTGTTCAAATGGTTTGTCCACTTCTGACATCTCATCTACCTTCAGCTTCTTTTCAAATTTCTTTTCTAAATCAACAATCATCTTCTTCACATTTAATGTTTCAGTCTTTTTCATAATTAATTTCTCCGCAACCTTTGTTTCTTTCTCCTTATCTTGAGAATCTTAGAAATATTGTGCTCAATCATCATCATCATCATCAATCATCACTTTGTCATCATCAAAGGCCACTTCGCCAACCTTAGCCTTTCCTTTATTCTTCTACTTCTTAGTACTAGCAGATGCTTCAACAGTTTTTCCAGTAGTGCATCTAGCTGGTTTTTCATGGTCTCAGCTATGGCCCCCTTTAGTTCTTCAACCATCTTCTAAATCTGTTCAGGTTCCATTGCTTTTGGTGAGAAGCTGAGTGAGTTGTTATTGGATTCTATGTCACTAGCGTAGGTCATATTATCATAATCTTTTGAACTACTATGCTCCAGGTCTGTGAACCATAAAGGATCAATGTCATGTAATGCAATGCATGTATACATGGATGCATAAGTAATAGATAAACAAAGATAATTAGGATGCTCCGTCCAATCTTATATCTTCCACACATGAATGTTGAGTCTTTTTTCCTAGGTATATGATCAACAAAATATCAATATGGGATATCATGTTTTCAAAAAATTCACTTGGACGGTTTAACAAATAGTTGTATTCTCAAACTTAGACGTTGGTCCATGATAATTCCCATTAATTAAAGCTTAATCCATTGGATAAACTAAAAATAGCTTTTATAGTATATTACGGATTAAAACTAAATTAAAAGGTTTATCATAAATATATTTTATATTTGAAAAAATAACTAATGACTCATGCCACAAACAAGCCTGTGATTAACAATTCTTAGTATAAATTAGGCCCACAATTGATTTTTAGTATTTCATAATTTTCCTAACTAGCTGTAAGCCTATTTTAAGAAAAATTGTAATTTGAATGAATTAAAAAAATAGTTTTGCTTTAAAGCCTATTTTAAGAAAAATTATAATTTGAATGAAGTAAAAAATAGTTTTGTTTCAAAGCCTATTGTAAAAAAAGGTTTGTTTAAAAATGAGTCTTAGGCTTTACTCTTGGGTCATGAGGTGGAAAAAGATTTTAGACTCATCTTAAAAGGTTTTCATGTCCAAAGACCATCATGAAACAATAGTTTGAAAATATTTTTGCCTTTTTGGCTTACAAGAGTAAAATCATTTTGGTCTTTAAAGAGTAAAATCATTTTGGTCTTTAAAGAGTAAAATTGCTTTAGGCTTTAAAATTTCTTTGGGCTTAAACCATAATTAGGTCATATTAGAAAAAGAATAAACCAAATAGGCCATGGATCAAACTAAGATATATCAATCATAGTCAAACAACATGCATTTGAGTAAAAATATAAGGAAAGTAATTAGGCCAATTACATGAGCTTTAGTCTTTTAGGTTGAAAATTTTAGGCTCCCATAGCAAGTATATGCCAAATGGTATGAGGCTATGAGTGGTTATGCGATGCTCAATCTTCATACCTTGAATGAAAGTATGGTATCCCTTACATAACATAACACGGGCTACACGGGCATCCTAACTCACACACAATGCAATCTAAATGATGCAATGGATAATATTATAATAAGAAAGAATAAAATAATATAAAGACCTATGGAATCAACTTCTCTTATCCCCAATGGAGTCGCCAATGAGCGGAAATTTTTGCCTCACTCCCATGTGGAATGGTTCTTGCAACTTTGCCATTGTTAGGCTCAGAACCTTAGAGAACACGAGTCCAAATCCATAGAAAATAGAGTCGCCACCCAGACATGTCGAAAAGATAGAAAAAGGGTGGATGACTCGATTCCTAAGGAATCTCCAACCCCCTTTTGGGTTCAAAAAGTTGGGTACACATGGGGAAGGCGAGAATTGGCCTAGAACCCCCATAATGCCTGATTCATTGAAACCGACCTCCTTTTCAGGTTTAAATATTATTAAATTCTTAAGAATTATAATATTATCCACACTATATACAATTATTGAAATAAATATTTATTGTATTAAAATTGAAAAAAAAGTTCAAACAAAATTATAAAATGGGTACCCATACATGATAGAAAGATGCCCTTACAATAATGTCCAATGTCCACAAAGAAAGTAAATAAAATAGGACATCCACTAAAAGGTGGAAACATGTCCCTTACAATTGTCCCAAAGTTCTTAAATAAATTAAGTTATACAAAATAAATAAATTAAACAATATAAGGCACCTACAAGTGGAAACATGGTAAATCATCCATCATGAGTAGATAATGATAAATCAACAGTTATGAAATCTGACAGTTATTTAAAGTTTGATCTTATTTAAGAAATTTAAAACTATTTAATAAGCCAAATTATTCCAAATTAAAAACCATGGCAAATTTGGCAATGCCAATTCACCATGGAGGCTATTCCATGTCGAATTGGCAAGACAATTGGCCATGGAATGGCTTCCATTGGGAATTGGCACGGCCAATTCGCCATGGGTCACCCCCATCGCAAATTGGCTAAGCCAATTCATCATGAATTTAGGTTTTGGCTTGGTCTGGCTTGGTTTTATCCTTTTAAAATTGAATCCAACCTAATTTGGTCTATAAATATTAAATTGGACAAGGTTTAGGGCTTTAAAAATTGAATCGATTTACTTTAGGCCTTTTAAAACTGGACTAACCTAATTCAAAGCTATAAATTAGGTTTAAGCTTTTAAAATCAGACCAAAATAAGCTTGGTCTTCTTTAATTGGGATCAGACTAGCTTAGGGCCAAAATTAATGGTCTACACTGGCAAAATAAAAAGGGGTGGATGGCTCAATTCCTAATGAACCGGCCTCCTTTTTAAGTCTAAATATTATTGAATTCTCAAACATATTATAAAATTATCCATGCTACATGCAATTAAAAATAAAATAGATCCATCCATAAAATAAGATAAAAAAGTGCATCACAAAATAAAATGGTACCCTTCTTTAATAGAAACATACCTTTACAATCCTCAAATGTTAATACAAATAAATAAAATAGGGCACCCACTAATTGGTGGAAATATGTCCCTTACAATTGTCTCAAAGCCCATAAAGTAAATTAAATAATAAACTAAATAAATAAGGCACCCACATAGTGTGGAAACATGCCTTTTACAGTCCTCTTTGAAAATACATGTAAATTCAAGGAAAATAAAAATGCAAGGAAAAAATAATTCAAACATACATGAAAATAATTGAATAATTAAAAGAAATAAAAACAAACATATCTTAATATTAATGCGCTAATGAATTATATTATTTTAACAATCAATTTATGTCCTGGATCAAATACCCTAAAACACAACCGACTAAATGAATTTAATTTGTGAAAATCATACCTCTGTTCATTGGATTTACCAAAATGTTTTGAATGTTGAAGCAAGCCACTTAATTGCACAATCGCTTCTGCCTTGTACAACTTATATGGGTTTGAATCAACCAAAGTTTTGGTTAAACAATGAGCTCAGGGTTTCTATGTGTTTATTTTAGTCTCTCTGTGTCTTTGGTATTGTGGCTACTGATCAATTGCTAAAGATGACTCTATGCTTAATTTCTAAAGGTGACCATTGTTTTTCTTTTTTAATCATTAATTATTCTCGCTTTCTGATCGCTCCTCTAATCTGTATATTTAATTATCTAAATCATTCTTAATTTAAGAAACTAAAGTCAGCTCATATCGAATTTAAATTTGGCCAATTTGATATGGTCTAATGCTCATATAGAAATGAAATTTGGCCAATTCGATATGGTCCAATGCTCATGTGGAATTGGACAAGGTCTAATTCATATGAGCATCAACTATATCAAATTGGAAAAGGTTCAATTTGACATGATTATGCTCATATCAAATTGGCTTCTGAATTTTGCACTAAGCTTCTGCAAAAAAAACATAAAGACAAGCAAAAAAAAAAATCCAAAGGATGGATACACTATGGTGAGGAACCAATGAGTACAGACATCCAACCTTTGAATGATTCTAATATCTCAACAGGCTATTGGGAAACTCTAATATCCCAATTGAAATCACCAAGCAACTTTAATATCTTGGTAAAACAAAATAATCATCAAGTGATTCTAATATTCTTATGAAAACCATCAAGCAACTCCAATATCTTAATGAAACTACCAAGCATTGAGTGACTCTAATATCTTGATGAAACTATTAGGCGACTCTGATATCTTGGTTTTGATGAACATGAACTAGTTTGGATTTTAGACTCGAGGTTGGATTTGGGTTCTGGATTTGAGGTTGAATTTGGATTTTGGACCCGAGACTGGATTTGGGTTTTGGACCCAAGATTAGATTAAGGTTCTCAACCCGAGACTAGATTTGGGTTCAAGATCCGAGACTGGATTTAGGTTCTCAACCAGAAATTGGATTTGGGTTCTTGACTCGAGGCTAGACTTGGGTTCAGAACCCAAGATTGGATTTGGATTCTCGACCTGAGATTGGATTTGGGTTTTGGATTTGAGATTGGATGTGGGTTCAAGTCCCGAGACTGGATTTGAACTCGAGACTAAATTTGGATTCTCAACCCATGACTTGATTTTATTTATGGACCCTCTATTTGGTTTGGGTTTGGGACCTATTGAGCTACTCTAATATTCCAACATATATTAGGCAGCTCTAATATCCCAATAGGTTCATCAGGCAACTCTAATATCCTGATGAAATGACTAAGCAACAAAATCATTGAGTGACTCTAATATCTAAACAGGTCATTGGGAAACTCTAAGTTCTAATGGGTCTATCAAGAAAATTTAATATCACTAAGCGATTCTAATATCTTAGTGAGTGAAAATAACCATCAAGTGACTCTAACATCTCGATGAAATCCACCAAATGACTATACTTTCTTGGTAGGATAGTGAGCAACTCTAATATCTCACTAGAAACAATCCAAGATACTTCAACATATCAAGAAAAATTGCACCATTAGGATACTTCATCAAATCTAATATAGGCTAGAGATTATGACATAGGATACTTTAATAAATCCAACATTGGTTGGAGATTCTGCCATCAGGATACTTTAACAAATCCAATATAAGCTGGAGATTGTGTCATCAGGATACTTCAACAAATCCAATATAGGTTGGGTAGTGGATGCTTTAACAAATCTGTTTAAAAATGTCTGCCTTTACAGAAATGAATCTTTATATTGATTCTCTATTCTTAGGGATGGACCTTTATCTTGCCTCAACTTTGGCTCTTCTAACTAGACTGATCTTCTATTCTTGGACCTTTGTCTCAATCTTTTATTTTTTGTATGCTCAGCAATATAGTTCTGATTTTCCTCGTGTTCCATTCTTTTAGTTCTTTAACTATGCAAAAAATTTAACTATTTTTTAGTTATCCCTCATATCCTCTCTTTACCCCCTATGTGGCAAAATATTGAAAGTTTGAAAATGTTTATACACACATAAACTCAAAAATTGAAAAGAGGAAGTTTGCCTCCTATGTAGACTCAAAGTAATGATTTTGTTCCCATCCAGGCTCCAATTGACATTTGTGTTTTGTTTGGTTTATTGCACAAGCATGCATCTCCATTTTTGTAAAGTAACTGGATCTTTCTCAAGCAATGGGCCTTCCATACCCCCTAACACAATGTATGCTTATCATTATTTACTTCTGTGGGTGTCTACTGCTCAAAGAATAGGCAGTAGAAGACAACAAAATGTGGTGTGATATGCTAATATATGCATGATATGCATGGATGATACTTAGAGTGGTTCCATTGACTCACAAACTAAGGTGATAAGCCTAAGCACTCCCATTGGCTCCTTCAAGATGCTTGTTTAGGTCTTGCATTAGAATAACATAAGACTTCACATCTATGGCTTTAATCTTCAACATGAAAGCATGAGAAGTGGGGGCCCAATAATAGTAGTTAAAAAGATGGGAGATACCCGTTTCAACACATTTGGTTGGCAACTTCTTCATGACATGACCTTACAAGTAATCCTTTCATTTGCCCACTTTTTCCCAATATGTCCTTTGAGGTTTGACAATACAACATACTTTTCTAAACTTGAAGGCTCATGTAACAAAAAATACTTTTTAAAAAATCTTTAAAATCACATGTTGGCTTTGTCAAATCAGTGTCATTATACCTCAGTGCTCAATTTTTTTCAAATTAACACATCTATAATATGACAACCCTAGTTACCATACTAAACTTAGGAATCATTTCTATTTGAGTAAGAACTATTGCACTTGAAATAGACACATACACATTACTCAGACAAAGGTCTCATTGGTTTTAAATATTGTCTATCTCGTATGCATGCTTTTTCAAAAAAAAATTCTCCACTAATAGACTCTACCTGTAATATCCCAAAATATACCCTAAAAGTTTGGAGTAATTATTGTTGTATATGGGTTTAATGTGAATGTCTATTGAAAATCAAAAGAAGAGTAACGAATTAATTTGATACCCCGATTTTGGTGTACATTGGAGTAGTAGCTGTGAGAAGATATGTTGGTAATATATATAAGGATAATATGTATATATGGTATTTGGGAAAATATATGGGAATATAAAAGTGATATATAAGAAATATACATATACCAACATATACATCACATATACATGAGGTATAAAGTGGTGTGGGAAAGTAAGCTTAATTAATTAATAATAATAATTAAAAGAAAAAGAAGAAAGAAAGTCAAAGAGTGACAAGTGTATGGTGAAGATTTGAAGGTATTTAATTATTAATATATATATATATGATAAGTATGAGAAAAAGAAGAAAAGATCTTCTTTTCATCTTCTTTATCTTCTTCTTCTTCTTGGACGAGAGAGAGAGAAAGAGAAAGAGGGATAGAGAGAAAGAGAGGTGATTTTATCTACATATACACCAAATTCTTATGGGTTTTGAGAGAATTGAAGATGGTTATTGAAGATTTGACATAATAGTCAAGTAAGTATTCATTTCCTTGTATTGATTTCTATTGTTTGAGTTTGGATTTGATATGATTGATGTGTGATGATGATGATAATGAAAGATTGAAATATATATATGTGTGGAATTGGTATTTAGATGATGATAATATGGTTAATTGTGAGGATGATGATGAATTGTTGAAATTATTGAGTAAGGGTTTCATATGAATGAATTGGGGAAATTGAGTAGTTGATATATGGTGGTGTATATAATGATTATTATTATGATATATTGAAGTGATATAAGTGTTAAATTGATAGGTAATTGATGAATATAACCAAGATGTTGATTAAGGGTGATGAAGTATGAGTTTTGAAGTGTTTGTGTTTTCATGGATGAGAGTTTGAATTCATGATTTTTGGCTGACACAGCCAGTGACACGGCCACAATGTTGGGCGTGTCAATGGTACTGAGTTGGATGTTTGCGACACGACCATTAACACGGCCATGTTACTGAGCGTGTCATAGCTACTGTGAGAAAAAGTAATTGACATGGCCATGAACACGCCCGTGTTGTTGGGCGTGTCAATGTTTTTGTGAGGCAGAATGAGTGACACGTCTATTAACATGCCCATGTTACTGAGCGTGTCAAAGCTTCTGTATTGTTGGTTTATGGCACGATCAGGAACACGCCCGTGTTGGTGAGCGTGTCATGTGTTGTGTTTGCCCTAGTCAGTCATCATTCTTACTTCTTATGGGTGTAATTATCTTTGGATTAGGTTTGGAAGAGATTATGTTGCACTAACCTAATGTGAAAACTCTTGGAAGAGGAAGTGTATAGATTAATGGGAGTAGTTCTTGAGGTAAGTACAACTTACATAGATGCATTCTTTTATATGATTTTGTGACCTACAACAATGTTAAGTAATTTATTATATGGTTAATACAATGTGACTAATGTTATTAATTGTATAGTGTGAAAGCTATGGTGATCATTCAAAAAGGTATGTGCAATGCAATTGGTTATGATAAATATTCTAATGATGAATTATATTAATGTGCCTTGAGAAGTGATGAAATGTAATGTCATTATGGTTGGTAATAGTGATTGCAATGAAATAAATGGACATATTGTCTATATGTTCAATGAAATTGATTATGTATACTTGAATGATGAAGTGTTGTAATGTGAATTGAGATATAATTCAAATGACATGTGAAGCCATTGTGATTGGCTATGATAATTCAAATGACATGTGAAGCCATTGTGATTGGCTATGATGATTCAATTGAAACAAGTGGGGCATGTTTGCCTAGATAATGATGAGAATTGAGAATGGAATTGATAATGAAATAATAAATGAGTTGTGTGGCTAATGTGTTATTCCATTTTCAGAGTTTGTTGTTGGTGGCATGCCTATAGTAACAATCTCTTGAAGTTAGGTTGGGCTTGATACTTGAAGCCAAGTTGGGTAGAAGTTTAACATGTTTTACTCCCCTTGAAGCTTGGTTGGGTCTAGTCCTTGAAGCCTAATTGAGATGTTACAACCCTTGAAGCTAGGTTGGATTGGTTCTTGAAGCCAAGTTGGGTTGATACTTAGCATGCTTTGTTCCCCTTGAAGCTTGGTTGAACCTAATCCTTGAAGCCTAGTTGGGATAATGATAAATGAGAAAATTAAACCAAAACATTAACTCTGAAAGTTGAATGGCATATTAGTGTCTTGTGGGCCCATGCATGTCTTTGTTTTAATGTGAATTTTGGAATGAAATATAACATTATGTGATATATGATAATAATCATGGAATGAGATGTATACAATACATAAGTAAATGATTGAAAGTGAATATGGCTTGAGAAGCTATGTTGAATGATGAGTTTATGAAAACATAATATGATGTGTAAAATGTTTATGGATGTGGAAATTGTGAGCATTATTTCATGAAGGTTTTGTTAAGTCATTGAATTGTGATTTGTTGGAATGATGTATAGGAGTATATATATATTATGAGAATGGTGGAAATATATAAAGAGTGCATTAAAAAGGGTAAATATGATAAGAAAATGGTAATACATGATGTTAATATATGAAATATGATTTATTTGAAATGTATATTTTAAATTATTTCTTTATACTACTAAGCTTTTTAGCTTAGCGTGATTATGTAAATCGTGCAGGTGAATAGGTGGTTGATCTAAAAGTCAATCGGTATGCTACGAGTAAGGTAAGTGTGTTCTGAGACCAACTAGAGTGTGTTGCATACATGTATAATTTAATTATGCTGTATTTTACTACAAGAATGTATTCATATGTATAAATGAAGTTTTGTTAAAGACAAGATTATTATTATATTTAAGTATAAGATCATTAAAAGAAATACTTTATGAAAGATATGATTTGAACTTAGTTAAAGGTTTTTAAAGTGTAACGAAAAGTGACATCCTTATACTTTATATGCTTACTGTATGTATACAAGGTATATGTATAGTATTTATATGGAGTATCGGGGTGTTACACTACCTACCAAAAGAGATCAATAGGTCTTTAATAGGCTTGAAATGGGGTCTATAAGAGGCATGGGTTAAGTGAAGGCCATGTTTAGAATGGAGTTGATATAACACTATGGATATACCTTCACACTATAAACTTTCTGCTGGAACCATAGACAGTTGGAAACATTAAACTCTAGACTTCATTTTCACCTTTTAGGCATCTTGTTATCTTGCTTTGATAAAATTCAGAACTTGAAATATTGCTTCATGAAAAGACAAAGCTTGAAATCTTACTTCGTGGAAAGATAGAGTTTATCTTCTTGGCAGAAATCTGAAATTGTTCAAGATGATCTTTGCTTTTATAAAAAAAACTTGAAACTCTATTCTTCTTCCCTTTTCTCCTTTTTCCTTTCTTTTTCTTTTTCTTTTTCTTTTCTTTTTGTTTTTTTTCTTTTCTTCTTTCCTTTTTTATTTGTTTTTATTGTTTTTGTTTTCATCATTTTCCTTTTTTTGTGTCCTAGCTCCAAGAGAGTGGCATTGTTTTGCACCATCTTATGCTCCTGATAATGGATAAGTGGAGTGGCGTAAGTCTGCTTCAATGAGGATGAATCCTTTGTTACCCTAATGTTATCTCAATGATGAAATAGATCTGAGATGTTAGGTATAGATTAAGTAAACTTCAACTATCCTTATGGTATTAACTATGTATACTTTTCCTTGATCTTCTTGTCCCTAGTACCTTAACGATCATTAGATTTTTATAAATGTCACAACAGCATAGGGTAGGTTATCAAACTTTCAAGCCAATAAAAAGCAAGCTCAAATCTCATGAAGGCTCAAAGGGACAAACTAGGGATTAATGTTAACAGGGTGGATACTAGTTGTTGGCTAACCAAAAAAATGCTTAAATCATCTCTCCCTTAAATAAGCAAAGTTCAATTTTTCCTTGAAAGTTCTTCAAAGAATTTTCTAAGATCAACTAGGACCTAGACAAAGATAATTATGCAAGAGCCCTCTCTAAGTAAGTATACCAGCTCAATGCTATAAAATAAGTCTCATACCTAGTAAAGTCAGTCGAATTATAATGCATAGATATACTAATTTATGAATATCAAGCTAGATTCATCATTGGTTAACCACTAAAATGAGCAAAGAACAACAAAAACATAAATATAACAAAAATAGTTTATTTGCAAAAATGTTATTTGAAAAATAATTGTTTCAAAATGTATCAAAGAAAGAAGAAGTAAAATAAGCAACATTCAAGCCTAAGGAAGTTTGTTGCATTGTAATAAAACAAAGTTTCATCTATTTAGACATATCAAGGGTAAGGATTTTCCATCATCAATGATAGTCATCACCTCTTCATTCGCAATTAGCACAAGCTTGCTTAGTAGCACCTCTTCTTTAGTAGTTTTTCACCTATATCATGAAAAGGCGACAAGAAAAAACTTTCCATTAATCCTTCCCCTATCATAAAGGTCGCTGGATGTAATATCCCAAAGTATACCCTAAAAGTTTTGGTATTATTGTTGTATTTGGATTTAAAGTATATGTATAATGGAAAGAGAAAAGAAATAAAGAGAGAGTGTATATGTTATATATATGGTGAAATATATAACATATACAAGTCAAAGTAAGTGGTCAAAAGAAGAAATAATTTATTTTAATTAATTAGTGGAAAATGGAAATTTATTAAAAGGAAATTAAAATGAGTGGAAGAGAAATATTTGAATATTTTATTAAATTAATTGCTAGGTGGAGGTTTAAGTGGAGGTTGAGTATTTGACTTTGCATCTTTTTCTTCTTCTTCTTCTTCTTCTTTCTTTGTTGTTGGCCGGGTATCAATAGCAAGAGAGGGAGAGGATTTTTGATTTTCTAAGCTCAAGATTGAAGAAATGTTTCAAGTGATCAAGTTGGAAATCTAAGAAGTTTCATCACTTTTGGTAAGTTCTTCACTTGATTCTTTGATTTTCTTTGAGTTTGTGAGTTGAGGTTATGGTTGATATGTGTTTGTTTGATAGTGGTGTGTTAAAGAATGTTTGGTTCATTTGATTTTGGATCTTGGGGTTGGATAGAAGGAAAGAGTAAGTTTGTTGGAAGAGTATGCGTTGTGGTTGCGTTTTGGGTTTGTGGTGATGATTATGATTTGTGTTTGATGTGTATGTTTTGAATTGTTTTGGTGTTTTTGCAAGTTATATTGGTTTATGGATGTGTTTAATTAAGTTTGTTTGAAGTGGAAAATGGTGGAAGTAAAAAGTTTGTTGGATGTGTTGTTGTTGTTGCCGGAATCTAGATTTTTGGCCTAACACGCCCATGAGCACGGCCAGGTCCTTAGGCGTGTCAATGGTTCTGTGTTCTTGGAGGTGTGACACGAGCAGTGACACGCCCATGTCACTGAGCGTGTCACAGCTTCTGTGTTGTTGTAGCATTGACACGGCCAATAACACACCCGTGTTATTGAACGTGTCATAACTACTGTGTTGAAGGAGGATTGACACGGCCAGTGACACGCCCATGTCACTGAGCGTGTCAAAGCTTCTGTGTTATGAGTTTAGGGCACGGTCAGGTACACGCCCGTGTTGTTGAGCGTGTCATGTGTAGAGTTTGCCCTAGTTGGTTTTTATCTATTTTATCTTATGTGTATCTCTAAGTGAGTGTGTATGATTACCTTTGATTTAGATTTTGAAGAGAGTTGAGTTTTTCTAATTCAAGCTTTGAAGGATTTTTGGAAGAGGAAGTGTATAGATTGGTGTGAGTTGTTCTTGAGGTAAGTACAAACCCTACATTATTGCATACATTTACATGACATTGGAACTTAACACATTTGGTTATAAATGTGTTAAGTAAACTATTACATTGTTGATATATTTGATTATTGTTATGATTTGCATAATGTGAAAGATATGATGAATTGCTTTAATGTGAATTGAGTTATGATAAGATGTGAAGCCATTGTGGTTGGCTATAATGTATCAAATGAAATGAGTGAGGCATGTTTTCCTAGATGATGATGAGAAATGAGAATGGAATTGATAATGAAATAATGAAAGAATTGTGTGTCTAATATGTTAGTTAATTTTTAGAGTTTTGTTGTTGGTGGCATGCCTAATAGTAACAATCTCTTGAAGCTAGGTTGGGCTTGATCCTTGAAGCCAAGTTGGGTTGAAGTTTAACATGTTTTACTCCCCTTGAAGCTTGGTTGGTTCTAGTCCTTGAAGCCTAGTTGAGATGTTACAACCCTTGAAGCTAGGTTGGGTTTGGTTCTTGAAGCCAAGTTGGGTTGATACTTAGCATGCTTTGTTTCCCCTCGAAGCTTGGTTGAGCCTAATCCTTTAAGCCTAGTTGGGATAATGATAATGATAAATGTGATAATTGAACCAAAACATTAACTCTGAAAGTTAAATGGCATATTAGTGTCTTTTGGGCCCATGCTTGTCTTTGTTTAAATGTGAATCATGGATGGTGAAATAAATGAATAATAAGATGTAGTGTAAGGTTTTGAAATATACTATTCTTATGTATTGTTTATGATATTTAAATGTGTGACATTGGCATTGCATTGAAGCATGTTGTTATAGTAGTTTGTACCACTAAGCCGTTGGCTTAGCGCGATTGTGGTTCATCGCGCAGGTGACAGGGAAGAGCCAGAGAGTTCATCTAGACCGAGTCGAGTCTAGACCTTGAGGTGTTGATAGTGGGCATAAAGATCAGAGACGAACTTCCAAACATGTATAAATGTTATGTTTTTGTAAAAATATATTTAGGATGTTTATGTATTTTGATGTATATAAATATATGTAAATATAACTATATTTTCCGCTGCGTATTAAATGAATGTTTTATTTATTGTGTTTTATAATATAACCTAAATGTTTAAGTTTGCTTATATTATTGTTTAAAGAAGTAAGTTGTTTGTTTAGTAAACCGTGGCATTCCTATATTCAATTATACGTATATTACGATCGTAGTACAATTAATTTGGTATCAGAGCCTAGGTTTGAGATTCTCAACCTACACTTAATATTTTTGGGAGACACGGCCAAAATAAGAAGAGACACGGCCAAGACTTAATCGTAGTAGCATGCTGTGTATGTATATGGGGTATAGGGGTGTTACACTGGAGGTTACACCCTTCTAAATTTAGGCAAAGGATTACTCTTGGTGTTAGGCTACCATAATCCCTGGCATTTGTCTATCTCATGCCTTTACATTTGATAGAATTAACAAAAGGGCTCTGCATCAAATTTTAATGGTAGAGGATCATGTAGCGGTCGAGAAGCCAACAACTCTAATAACCCCTATTTTGTAACTTATTGAAAACTCAAGATAGAGGTTTTCCCTACTCTGAAAAATTATCTTCAATTTGCTTGACTAGTTACTACATTGACATCTACTGATATCTATGTACTATGACTGCCAGACTGATAATTTTCTCTCTCGTTCCTTCTTTCAGAAAAATGGTTATTCTCTTTTTCCCATTCTACTATTTGCAATAAACCTGGAGAAGATCTTTAAAGTCTCTGATAAGAGTGTGACACATCCATTCACAAAGATTAGGTAGGACACCCCTCACTATTATCCTAATCTGATCTAACTCATTTGGCCTCTTCTTAAGACGTACAGCCTTATTCCTACACCTCTTCACGTAATCAACAAAGTTCTCATTATGCTTTTGTCTAATTGATTCTACCTTTGTGGGAGTTACTTCTAATTCAACATTGTACCTGTAAGCGGGGATTTTTGTCCCCGTCCCGGTGGAATGGTTCTTGTAACTTTGGCACTATTTAAGCTCGAGGCCTTAGAGAACACGGACCTAAGCCCGGAGAAAATGGAGTCGCCACCCGAACGGGCCATAAAAAAGAAAGGGGTGGATGACTCGATTCCTAAGGAATCCCCAACCCCTTAATGGGTTTAGAAAGTTGGGTACGTGTGGGGAAGGTGAGAAATGGCCCAACACCCCCATAATACCCGGTTCATTGGAACTAGCTTTCTTTGTAGGTCTTAATATTATAAAATTCTCAAATATAACGATATTATCCATGCTACATGCTATCATAAGAATAAATAAATACTTTATTAAAATCACAATAATGTCCAAACAAAACAAATAAATGGATACCCACCCGAGGATGGAAACATGTCCTTACATCATCTAATATCTAAAACTAAATAGGCACCCACCGAAAGGTGGAAACATGTCCTTTACATTGATCCAAAAACTTTAAAATAAATTAAATTACATGATGCTCACAATATAAGGTATCCAAAACATGGAAACATACCTCTTACAATGTTTTGAAACCAAAGCAAATCAATAAAAGTAACCAACCATTCATCATAAGTCAAATATTCATCCATGACATGAAACATCAGTAAAAATGTATAACAAACATTCATCTAATAAGGCAGTAAGTATATGAATTTAGGGTTCATGCATCATTTAGGGTTTCTTGAATAAAATTAGGATTCTGTAGGTTTTATGTTTAACAATTAGGGTTTTGTATTTACTGGATTAGTCAACTAAGAAATATTTAATGTAAAAGAAATAACATGGCTAATGGTTATTTGAATCAAAGATTAGGTTTGAAATAAATTAGGGTTTGAATATAGAGAATGGATGTTCCGGATTTAGGGTTTTGGAAAATAATATTAAGGTTTAAGGTTTAAGTAAATAAAATTGAAGATCATGAAAATAGGATTAAGAGTTAGGTGTTTGGAAAGAATAAGCTACTGTGAATTTTAGAAAAGCAAAATTGATTATGTTTTTGAAAAACAGATTGTTGTTTTGTGGTTTTAGAAAAGTGCAATTAGGGTTTTAGGCTTCAAAAATTAGTTTAATAGGTATTAAGATATTAGGGTTTTGAAAAATAATTTTAGGATTTTAGATAGAAACTAGATGATAAATAGAATAATTGATCAACGTGTTTTAAATAAAAATCCATCCATTGTATGCTTAAACAATTGATCAAATTGAATAATGACGCTACTAAAAATATAAAAAGTTAATAGAAACTTAAACCTCCGTTGTTGGTTCCACCATAATTTTAATTCTGGTTGAACAATAACAAAGACAGTGTGTGCTGCCTTTTATGGATTGTTTTGTTTTTTGCTGCCTCTTGATCCTTCCAGTCTGAGGTTATCAATAAATTACAAAAAAGAATTCAAATATTTCTTGAATAAAATTCTGATCTCAAAAGTCCAATCTCATCCCCCCTTTCTATGTGTTTTAATGTGGTATTTATAGGTAATCAAAATAAAAAATCTAGTATGTTAAGGAAATTAAAAATTATTTTGAAAATAAAATCAAAAGCCAAGTAAAATAAGGTTTCAGTGGGAACTGCACGTGGGCCAGGGAGAAATTGGCGTTGGGCGAGCTGAGAGTGAGTTATGGGTTGGACGCAGGCAAAACTGCACGTGGGGAATAGTTTCGTCACAAGTGTTCCTACGGCGAATTGGCCCAAGTCAATTCATCTCCAGCGACTTTCATCGCCGATTCTACCATCGCCAATTTTTTATTTTTTATTTGTATATATATATAAATAATAAATATTTATAAATAAATAATAAATAAAATAAATAATATATATTAAGTAAAATAAATATGTAGACCCTTAATTTTTGACCCAGTCCAATCCGATAATTCAAGATAATTTTTGTGTTATTTTAATTGTTTAAATAATATTTTAATTACTAATAATATTTAATAGTTATTTTGAATAAAAATGAAACATAAAAAATATAAAAAATGAAAAAATAAAAAATCAGACGGATCTGCGAGCGACTGCCGCGCGGTAAGAGAATTCGTCGCAGAGGCTGGGCTTGCCCAGTTCTGTGACGAACTGGCTTGCCCAGCTCGCGCCCATAGCCCGCAGCAGTTTTTTTTTGCCAACGCAGCCCACAGGCCCGGCAGATCGCACGCTGCCGATTTTTTGACCAAACCTTGTTTTACACGATTTTGTAATTTTTCCTAAAAAGTTAGTATTTCCTTATTAAAATAGGATTAGGTTTTTATTTTTATTTTCCTATAAATACCACATTAAACACACTAGAAAGAGGGAGACAGAACACGGTAAAACCTTAAACAAAGAGAGGAAAGGCAGAACATGAAAAAAACCTAAAGAAAGGGACAGAATACGGAAAAACCCTAAAGAAAGAGGTCGACAATTAACATTAAGAGAGATGAAACAGCAAAGCAAAAGATAGTAAAAGAAATTAGCAACAAATAGCACTCATCAATCATTAATCCATCAAAGGCAGCAATAATGTCTTTGTTCTTATTCAGCCAGAGTCAATTGTGGCGGAACCAACGGGGCGGAGGTTTGATTATAAATCTTTAATTTGTTTATATTTACATCATTCTTATGTTTTGATTCATGAATTGTTTAAGCATACGATAGTATTGCCATATTTTCTTTTAAGTGTTTCTATTATTTGCTTTGATATTGAGTCTTTCAGTAACCTAAATTATTAATTATTAAACCCTAATCGTATGTTTTATAAGTCAGATTTTTCATTCATCCAGTAGCCTAAGTCATTGATTAAATTATCAAAACCCTAAACTGTTATTTTATTTCCAAAACTTTAAAACCCTAAACTATTTTTTCCAAAACTATAAACCCTAAATTATTCCATTAAAGTCTCGAAACCCTCTTTGTTTTCCAAAATCTTGATTATTCTTCCAAAACTTTAATTTATTTCTCCAAATCCAAAATTGTTTTTCAATGGCAGTAAGTTAAAACCATAAACCCTTAATAGCCTCAAAACATGTTTTTCAAATTAAAACCCTAATTACACCTTTTTTAAAACAAAAACAATAATCTGTTACCAAACCTATTTTTTAAAATCACAGTAGCATTATTTTCATAAAAATATCCAAAACCCTAAATCTTTAAAACATTCAGTAGCATTATTCTTTTAAAAAATAATATTAGTTCCTCAAAATCCTAAAACCCTATTTTCTAAATCCTAAATGCTAATATCTTAATTTTCAACGCCAAAACCTACAACCCTAAAAGCCAGTTTCTAAAATTTTATGGGGCGCTGCCCGCTTGATCCCCGCCCGCTAACCGGCTAGCGGGACCACTGTATGGGCTCATCGAAGGGGTCAATATTCATTTGTTTATTATGAGTCAGTGTATTTAACTTTCCTTTTTCCAAAGCCCTAATTTAGTAATTAAAATTCTAAAACCCTATTTTAAGATGTGAACCCTAAATTTATATATTTATTACTTTATTTAATTTTAGATTTGATTATGTAGTTTATTATATGTTTTGATGGTTGATTTATTCAATTTCAATGCTTGATTTATTTAATTTATCATGGATGGATATTTTCTTTATTATTATGATTATTATTTGTTTATTTTGGTATTAAAATTGTAAGAGTATGTTTCCATTATTGGTTACCTCACTAATTAATTTTCATATAATTTAAATTGTTTTTATATTTTAGAATTAATGTAAAGGACACATTTTTACCTTTCGGTGGGTGTCTTATTTAGTTTTAGACATGGACGATGTAAGGACATGTTTCCATCCTTGGATGGGTGTCCATTTATTTATTTTGTTTGGACATTGCTTTGATTTTAATATAATGATACTTTATTTTAATTGTTGCACGTAGTATGGATAATATTGTTATATTTAAGAATTTTATAATATTAAGACCTGCAAAGGAGGCCGGTTCCAATGAACCAGGTGTTGTGGGGGTGCTGGGCCATTTCTCACCTTCCCCACACTTACCCAAGTATCCGAACCCATTAGGGGGTTGGAGATTCCTTAGGAATCGAGTTATCCACTCTTTTCTTTTTCCCAGCCCGTCCAGATGGCGACTCCATTTTCTCCGGGCTTAGGCCCGTGTTCTCTAAGGCCACGAGCCTAAACAGTGGCGAAGTTGCAAGAACCATTCCACCAGGATTGGGGGCGAAAATCCCCGCTCACAGTGGTGACTCCGCTGGGGATAAGAGAAGTTGATTCCATTGGTCTTTATATTATTCTATTCTTTCTTATCATGATATTTTCCACTGCATCATATTAGATTGCATCGTGTGCGTGAGTTAGGACTCCCATGTTACCCGGGTTGTGTTATGTAAGGGATACCATACTTTCACTCAAGGTATGGAGATCGAGCATGGTATAACCACTCATAGCCTTGTACCATTTGGTATATACTTGCTATGGGAAGCTAAGCCTTTTAACCCAAAGACTAAAGCTCATGTAATTGGTCTAGTTACTTTCCTTAGGTTTTTACCCAAAATGCATGTTGTTTGACTATGGTTAATTTATCTTGGTTTAAATCATGGCTTATTTGGTTTGTTATTTTTCTAATATGACTTAAGTACATTGTAAGCTCAAAATAAATTTTTCTTTAAAATCAAAAAGATCAAAGCAATTTTCAAAACATTTCAAGATGATCTTTGGACATAAAAATTTTCTAAAAACCAAAGCAAAAATTCTTTTCTCATGACCCAAATACTAAGCCCAAAATCCATTTTTTCTAAAATCATTTTACAAAGGGCTTAGAAACAAAATTATTTTCACAATCTTTTGAAAGAGTTTACAAATATTTAGGTCAATTATAGAATACCAAAAATCAATTGTGAGCCTAGTTTATACTAAGAATAATTAATCATGGGCTTATTTTTGGCATGAATCATTAGTTACTTTTTCAAGTGAGAAATCTATTCATAATAAACCTCTTAATTTAGTTTTAATCCAATATAGCATAAAAGCTACTTTAGTTGGTTGGATGGATTAAAACCTAATTAATGGGAATTATCATGAAATGATTTCTATTTTTGAAAATATAACTATTGGTTAAAACATCCGAGGGAAATATTCGAAAACAAGATACCTCATGTTGGTACTTTGTTAACCATATACCTAGGAAAAGAGACTCACCATCCGTGTGTGGAAGTTATAAGGTTGGAAAGGACGTTCTACTTATCTTTGTCTATTGTTTGTGCATACGTACATGTATGCATTTGCATCTCATATCATTAATCCCTTCTGGCTCACAGCCCTTGATTACAATAGTTCAAAAGCTTATGACAATCTGACCTACGCTGGAGATGAAGAATCTAGCAACGACTCAATCACTTGCTCACCAAAAGCAATGGAGCCCGAACAAATTCAAAGAATGGTGGATGATGCCCTCAATGCCAAGATGGAAGAAATAAAAGAGGTCCTGGCTGAGACCATAAAGAACCAATTGGCTGCAATTTTAGAAAATAATGCCGAAGCATCTACTAGCACCAAGAAAGACAAGGGGAAGGCTAAAGTTGGTGAAGTGGATTTTGATGATAAGATGATCATTGATGATGATGATTGGGCTCAATACTTCCAAGATCTTCAAGATAAAAATGACTCAAAGGTTGTTGAGAAGATAATTGTTGAAAAGACTGAGACATTTGATGTTGAGAAGATGATTGCTAATTTAGAAAAGAAATTTGAGAAGAAGCTGAAAATCGAAGAGTTGTCCGAGATTGACAAACTGTTTGAACAAGATGAGGAGGTCCCTTACAAGTTTAAAATGCCTTCCTTCACTAGGTACAATGGTACTGGAAATCCTCATCTCCATGTGAAGCAGTACATCACTGCTATGCAGTCTGCTCGAGCTACTAAAGCTCAAACTCTGAGGTATTTTATGCTCTCATTGGACCCTATTGTCCAAAATTGGTTCAACACCTTAGAGGAAAGTACTAAAAAAGATTGGGATATGTTGTACAAGGCTTTCATTCAGCAATATAGGTATAATGTCAAGCTAGAAGTTACCTTAATGGAAGTTGAGTCCATTAGACAAAGGTCAAATGAGAATTTTGTGGACAATGTGAAAAGATGGAGAAATAAGGCTGCTTTGCTCAAGAAGAGGCCTGATGAATCTGATCAAATAATGATGATTGTGAGAGAGGTGTTGCCTAGTATCCATGAAAGGATGTCTCACACCCTTATAAGGGATTTCAAAGATCTTCTCCAAGCTGGTCTGCAAATTGAAGAATGGGAAAAGGGAGAAGAATTGCTTTTCAGCAAGAAGGAATGAGAAAGAAAATTGTCAGCCTACCAATCAAAGTACACAAAAGGAAGCTGATGTTAATGCCACTAGTCAAGGAGGAATGAGGTAGTTTTTAGAATTAGGGAAGTCGCTGTCTTGGGTTCTCAATAAGCTACAAAAGAAGGGATTATTACAACCATTGACTCCTCGTCCTTTGCCTAATCCTCTTCCACATAACTTTGATAATAATGCATTTTGCCAATTCCATCAAAGGCCTGGACACGAAATGGATAATTATATGAAGTTGAGGCATGAGATCCAGAATCTAATTGACAGTGGTAAGCTACCTGAGCCAGACAAGCCCAATACCAAGAACAATCTTTTCCCTAAATTTGGAAGAGTGCCACCACTAGCAACCTTCATGGTAGGAAAAGGATTGGAAGAAGATTTTGTTTTATCGTCCTTTCAAGATGGTAATATTGAAGATGTGAAAGGAGAAGAAGTTTAATTCAACAAACTTTCCTTAGCTTGAATGTTGCTTTTCAATTTTGTTTTCTTTAATATCTAATTGGAACAATTGTGTCTTTCAAATTTAAAGTTGCTTAAAATAAATTATTTTTGTCAAAATTTTTGTTGGTATTTGTTCATTTTGGTGCTCAACCAATGAGGAATCTAGCTTGATAATTCATAAATTAATATATTTATGTATCATAACTTGAATGACTTTACTAGGTGAGGGAATTGCTCTATAGCATTGAGTTGTGTATGCTTACTTAGAGAGGGCTCCTGCATAATTACTTTTGCCTAGTTCCTAGTTTGTCTTAGAACATGTTTTGACAAATTTTCGAGGCAAAATTAAACTCTACTTATTTAAGAGAGAAATGATCTAGGCATTGTTTGATAAGCCAACAACTAGTATCCACCCAATTAAATATCAATCCCTAGTTGTCCTTTTGAGCCTTCATAAAATTTTATCTTTCTTTTCATTGGCTTACAAACCCCAACAACCTGCCCTGAGCTGTTGTTACACTTTTGACAAGTCTTATTATCACTATGGTGAAGAGGCAAAAAGATCAAAAAATGGAATGCATAGCCAAAACTGTAAGGATAGTTGATGTTATCAAGACCATAAGGGTAGTTGAAGTTCTCATAATATCTCCAATCTATCAAGATAACATTAGAGTAACAAATGATTTATCCCTATTAAAGGAGATTTATGTCACTCCACTCATCCATTATTAGAAACCCAAGTTGGTACAAAAAAGACAACACTTTTAGAGCTAGAACCAAAAAAAAGAAAAGAAAAAAAAAAGAAAGATAAAACATAAAAAGGTGGTTCAGAAAGTCAACTGAGTTCTCTTTTACCTAAAGCAGCAAAAGGCTTCCATTTGGTTTATAAGGACAGTTTGACATGAATTAGTCCAACCCAACCAAAGATTTGATCAAAATCAGAGAAAAAGGAGAAAGACCATCCAGTTCTTGAAAGTTTTGTAGTTGACAGTCCTACAAGGAAGAAGGACAAAATGATAAAATGCTCAAAGAAAGGGAAGAGTAAGGAAAATAAAAAGAAGGAAAAGGGAGAAGAAGAAAAGAAATGAATATGGGTACTAAACTTTTTACAAAGGTAAAGACTATCCCAATCAAGATCTAGATTAATGCCAAGAAGATAGAAGGAATTTGGAGTCTAGCAAGATTGCTACCAGCTACCTAAAGTCCAAACAAGAAATTTATATTGTGAGGGTTTACCCATAGTGTCACAACTGCTACAACTTACAAATGGCCTTCATTTAACCCATGTCCCTTATAGACCCCATTTCAAGCCTATCAATGACCTGTTGATCTCTCTTGGTAGGTAGAGTCTATTAGTGGAGATAGTTTGAATAAGCATGCATATGAGATAGACAATATTCAAACTCAAATGAGTTCTTTGACCAAGTAATGTGTATGTGCCTATCTGAAGTGCAATAGTTCTTGCTTAAATAGAAATAATTCTCGAGTTTAGTATGGTAACTAGGGTCGTCATGTTATAGATATGTTAATTTGAAAAATTAAGTCCTGAGGTAAATTGACATTGATTTGGCAAAGCCAACATTTGATTTCAAAATCAAAATTCAAAATTGAAAATTAAAAAAAAATCAAGTTAAGGGGAGTATGTTGAACTATCGAACCTCGAAGGACACATTGGGCAAAGGAAATGATTAATGGGAAGGTTATAAAGAAGCTACTGAATCATAATTTGAAATAGATGTATCTCTACTGCTTGGGGCCTCCATTATTCATGTTTTCAATATCTCAAAGATAAAAGACATAAATGTGAAGCATCCTGTCATTCCAAAGCATGACCTGAATGGGCATCTGGAAGGAGTCAATGAGAACACTTCTGCTGATCACCTTTGTCTGTGAGTCGACGGAATCACTGTAAGTGTTATTCATGCATATCATGCATACATGAGCATATCACATGGCATTTTCTTGTATTGTATTGTCTATTCTTTGTCAAAGCGAACAGCAGACACTCTATGAAGCAAAGATGAAGCGAGTATAGAATCAGGGGACATAGAAGACCCATTGCTTGAGGAAACTCTAGTCATGTTGCAAAAGAAAGGAAGAAATGCATGCTTGTTCAAAGAACTAGATAATCTACAAACATCAACCAAATCCCGCATATAAAAATCATGGGGGGCGAGGAGAAGATTTGAAGGTTAGCTAAAATGGCTGAATTTTATTTGCAAAAGTGCAAAGGAAGAACAAAAAAAATGAAAAAGAATGGAACATTAGAACATGCACTTTCAAGGGTGAAGACCCGATTTCTAAGGATGAAGATCCAACTTAAAGGATGAAGATCCACTTTCAAGGGTGAAGACCCAACTTCCAAGGATGAAGATCCACTTTAAAGGGTGAAGACCCAATTCCAAGGATGAAGATCCAGCTTAAAGGATGAAGATCCAATTTCAAGGTGAAGACCCGACGTCCAAAGGATGAAGATCCGTTTTCAAGGGTAAAGACCCAATCTCCAAGGATGAAGATCCATTTACAAGGGTGAAGACCCTATCTCCAAGGATGAAGATCTATTTTCAAAGGTGAAGATCCAATGCCAAGGAAGAAGATCCAAGGTCCAAGGATGAAGATCCATTTTGGTGGGTTAAGACCCACAATCCATTAAAGAATGGAATAACAAATTGAGTTCAGAACTTAGCTTAGGTCCAGAACCTAAATTCACCCTTAAGTCCAGAACTTAGCTCGGGTCCAGAACCCAAATTATCCTTAAGTCTAGAACTTAATTTAGGTCCAGAACCTAAATTCACCCTTAAGTCTAAAACTTAGCTTAGGTCCAGAACCCAAATTATCATTGAGTCCAAAACTTAGCTTAGGTCCAGAACCTAAATTTCCTCTTAAGTCCAGAACTTAGCTCAGGTCCAGAACCCAAATTACCCTTAAGTCCAGAGCATAGCTCATGTCCAGAACCCGAATTACCCTTAAGTCCAAAACTTAGCTCGGGTCCAGAATCCAAATTATCCTTAAGTCCAAAACTTAGCTTAGGCCCAGAACCTAAATTCCCTCTTAAGTCCAGAACTTAGCTCGGGTCCAGAATCCAAATTACCCTTAAGTCCAGAACTTAGCTCGGGTCCAGAACCCAAATTACCCTTAAGTCCAGAACTTAGCTTAGGTCTAGAACCTAAATTCCCTCTTAAGTCCAAAACTTAGCTCAGGTCCAAGTACCCAAATTCAATTCAATCTCAGGTCTAAGTACCCAGTCACGGGTCCAAGTACCCAAATCCAATCCAGTTTTGGGTCTAAGTACCCAATCACGGGTCTAAGTGACCAAATCAAATTTAGTCTCGGGTCCAAGTACCCAAAATAAATTTAATCTAGGATCCAAGGACCCAAATCAAATTCAATCTTGGGTCCAAGTACCCAATCTCGAGTCCAAGTACCCAATCTTAGGTCCAAGTACCCAAATCAAATTCAGTCTTGGGTCTGTTGCGCTCAAATTAAGTACTACTACAAAGCGTCACTCGCAAGTATACGAGGTAGCTGTAGCAATGGTGATCGCCCCAAGGTCGTTTCCCCAAGAAGGTGTGGTTCGTAATAGCTTGATAGACAATTTATTTAAATGTAGAAGTTTGTTGCTGGAATTGTAAAAGAACAATTTAAACCTAAGATTAACGTGTGTAGGGTTTGATGTGTGTGATGAATGCACAAGATCAATTCGGTTCTTGGGAAAGTGCCTAGGATTATAGGTCCATTCAATCAAAGTTCAATTCTCAATTATCCATTAACATAGCCTTGTAATTAATTTGTTTCTTAAGGTTAATTAGTCAATTACCAATTCATTAGTTCTCACATTCATGAATTAGAAATAACCAATTACTTACATTACCAAATTAATGAAACCCTAGAACTTATATTTCTAAATCATTCTTAGGGTAGTCGATTGCATAATTCAGATATCGAATTTCACCTCTCGGTCCTTCATTCAATATCTAGAGATCAATAGGTAGCTAATCTATCAACCTAGCATACATTCCAATGCAATCAACCAATCAACAAGATACATCAATGGAAATATCAAATCAAAACATTCAATCAAATATAATACAAACCCTAAGCATGGGTATTTAGCTCAACATCATCAAATTAAAATATTCATTCAACTCAATATAAATCAAATACAAATTGTTCATTGCGATATCAATCTCTTAATAAAACAAAAACAATATTGAACTGAATTAAAAGAGAGAATAGAAAAACCCCTTGTGAAGATGCTAAGAGTAGGATTGCTAATCTTCCTCCTAGCTCCACTGGATGTATGATGAAGAACTCAAGCCTCTTCAATGGTTGATTCCCCTTGCAATGTGGATGGAGCTTTCTCAAGTCACCAACTCTTCAATTGATTTGCCTTTGGAAGATAGAAAGGAGCTTTCTCAAGTCACCAATCTTTTCCATGAAGCTTCTTCAACCTTTGATAGCTTGTAACCCAAATTATCCCAAAGAACCTTAAAGATCTATCAATGGAAGATGGAGAAGATGAAGATGGAGGATGAAGATGAGGGACAAGAAGAGTGTCACCCTCCCCTCTCCCAAGTTGGGTTTGCCTCCTTTTCTTCTCTTTTCTTTTCGTTCTCCAAACCCTAGCTGCTCTCTAGTTCTTGCTTCTTTTTCCTTGTATATGAATCATCCGTTTAAAATTGCTGCGCGTTTGGTTCATGAGGGACACGGCCAAGTCAGAAGTGACTTGGCCGTATGAGTGCTCTTTGGAGGGACACGGCCAGGTGACTTGGCCATGTCCCTTGCATGTGTCTTCCACTGGAGATTTGCAATTTCTTTTCCTTTGGCATTTGGTGAGACACGGCCAAGTCAGAGTGACTTGGCCGTGTCTGGGCTTCATTGGAGGGACACGGCCAGGTGACTTGGCCGTGTCCCTTGCCTGTGTTTGCTTCTGGACTTGATTTCTTGAGGGACACGGCCAAGACATGTGGAGCTTGGCCATGTCACTTGTTTTTCTTCAATTTCTTCTTTTGATGAGGGACACGGCCAAGACAATGAGACATGGCCAAGCTTCAAGTGACATGGCCATGTCGATCAGACACACTCACAGACATGGCCATGTCTGTGAGTGTGTCGCCTCTAAATAGAATGAAACACGACCAAGACCTCTATTTTAGGATGAAACACGGCCAAGACCTCTATTTTAGGATGAAACACGGCCAAGACATTGAGACATGGCCATGTCGATCAGACACACTCATAGACATGGCCATGTCTGTGAGTGTGTCAGCTACTGTTCTTTGTTCTTTGCTCTTCTTGCACTGTTTTGATCTTTCAAGGGTCTTTTTGTACCTAAACCTAAAAACAAACACAATAAACAAACTTAAAACAAAAATCAATCAAAACATTAACTAAAACACACATAAAATCATACTAAAAACTAGTATAAAAATGACCTAAACAACTACCCCACACTTAACTCCTTGCTTGTCCCCAAACAAGACTAAAATCAAAACACACTAACTAGATGAATTTTGTTAAGTTCAAGAGTTATAAAGATGCATCAAGACCTCCTTATCCCTAAATCCACAATCAATATCGAATCAAACAAAATCAACACTCATGCAATTAAGTGGTTTCCATGCAAAACCAATGTTGTCTCTCCCTCACCAACTCTTTCAAGTGTTTGATCATGGTGGTGTTTACACTCATAACAATCAATGAAAGATTATTACCATAGGCTTGCTTATCAATCAAATCTCCACCACAAATAACAATCAAGCATCAATCAAAAGGTCTTTCTTTTGGTTGTAATGGGGCTAAGGTAAAGGCATGACATTTAGGAAATGTAAGCTTAATCATTAAGTTCAAGAGCACTTCAAGAATGAAGTAACCGATCTATGTATAACTAACAATCCCAAAATATCTTCCTCTCATATACCCATTGACATTAAAGAGCTTTAAAAGGGAATTCACTTATTAAATATTGCAATGATACATTCCAACCCTTTCAACAAGAACAACAATTATTCTTATTATTATATATATATATTTTTTCTTTTTCTTTTTCTTTTTCTCTTTCTCTTTTATTTTTTTTATTTTTTATTTTTCTTGTACACAAGTTTTTGTACAAGTTTTTATTTTGCTTTGCAATCTTAAACCTACTAAATTTAACCCCACACTTAATTCAACACAACACTCGGTCATAAACGGTCTTAAAATGCTCTTGACCTAATGAAAGGGTAAAAGTTAAACAACAAGGTCCAAGCTAATGGTGTTGTGAAAAAGAAAGAAAAGGAAAATAAAATAAGCTCAAAATTGGCTAACTAAGGTTGAATATAGGATTGGTCTTTTAAGCCAAAGTGGGTTCACCTAATTACCTTAATCATCTTGATGCCAAATTGAAATTTTTATGTAATCTTAAAATGTATTTCAAAGCAAGTTCTAGCAATTCATCAATCAACGATGTTCACCCACAACAAGAATAATAAGTTGATGGCTCAATTCCTCACTAGGTTAATGGCAATGCAAAGAAAAACCAACAAAATTGACAATAAGCACCAATTCTACTCAATTCTCAATTTCATGCTTCAAAAATTCAAAGGTCATCTATCAACAATTTTTATAACAATTGAACTTTCTAAAACTCATTTATTCAATGAAAAACATTAAAACAGTCACTAAAACCTAAACAAAATGCAATTAAAAGTAAAAACATAAAACACCAAATGCACCCCACACTTAAAAATTCACATTGTCCTCAATGTGAGCATGCATACTACAAAGAGAGAGTTTAGATGATACCTGATTTCCATCGTTCCCATATACGATGTGTGGGGCTCCTTCCACCCATAATGCAATTGGAGCCCATGAATGAGAGGATGAACACCATGCAACTTTGAAATGTGCCCAATGTAAGGAAAAGCCTAGGTATCATTCTTAAGAGAGCAGTTGTCCAAAAAGAACATGTGGGGGTTGTCTTAGCTTGATTCACTAATGCTATAGGAACATGATAAGACCCTTTTTCAGTTTGCAACATGGTTATATATGGTTTTTGCTCATTCTCACCACCAAGGGTGGGAGAGATTATAATTTGTTGCATACTGTAATCCCCAACCAAAACATCTTTCATAATTCTAGGGGTCTTTTTAAGTTCAACCAAGTTTGGTTGAATCACTTCTTTATCCTCTTTAGCAATTTGAAGCTCCCCCTCAACAATCTCATTTTTTAATAGTAAATTGCTCTCATCAATTTCTAAATTGGAAGAATTAGGCTCTACTTCTATGGTCATGGCCACCTCAAGCTTATCTACACTATCTTCACTATAGGGCATATCATGGAGTTCAGAAGGTTGCATACCTTGTTTATCTGCATTTAGCTTACCTGGGAATGGGATTGGTGGCATACAAGGATTTGGAGGTTCATGCAATTTTGCCGAAGTCGATGCTTCCAAATTCTCCTCTTCCTTCGATTGAATTAACTCCTCTATGTTTGATTGAATTTCCTCGCCATCTTCTTCATTGTTAGTTCCTACATCAAAGGAATCACAAAAATCGTTATATAGCACCTGTTCATTCTTAACATTTGTGATTACCTCTATTTGCTCCAATTGGCTAGGAAATTCCTCCTCTTGGTGGGCTTGGAGTTGATGTGCCAGTTGCCCAACTTGCTTTTCCACCCTCTTCAATGATTCCTCCAAAGAATCAAACCTCTCATTGCTTCCTTCCTGAATTTCTGTGCTAACTTGAAGGTAAGCATTCAAATCATCCTCCACTGTGGATTTCTCAAATTTATCATGGTTTTGTGAGCTAATTTGAATGAAGGCATTCAAACTTTCTTCCAAAGTGGGTTCCTTAAGTTTACTTTGATTTTGCGCGCTAATTTGAATGTAGGCATTCAAACTATCTTCTAATGTGGATCGCTTAAGGTACTCTTGATTTGAATATTGTTCTTGAGAGTAAGAACTTCTTTGGTAAGGTTGAAAAAAATTTGGAGGTGGAATGTGCTGCTGGTTTTCCCAAGAAAAATTTGGGTAGTTTCTCCAATTTGGATTACAAGGATTGGAATATGGGTTACTTCTACCCCTTTGCTGGAAACTTTCATAGGCATATTCTTCCTCTTGCCTCTCTTGATATTGTCCATAATCAAATGAACACATGTTTGCGTTATGTCCTGCAATGCTACATGCTGAACATACTTCACGAGTAGGCATAGGTGTTTGTCCTCTGGCACTTAGCATCTTAAGTTGGTTTGTTAATTCTGCTAATTGCCGTGCCATGTCAGAGTCTGGGTTATCATCATAAACCCCTGCATACCTTGGAAATTGCATATTTACACAAGGCACTTAGCAACTTAAATAAAATAGACAAATAATTAAATTGAAAGAAAAATAAAACAAACAAACAATTCACAGAAAATAAACAAACAATGAAAAGAAAAATCAAACTATCACTACTAAACAACCTTCCGCGGCAACGGCTCCAAAAATTGTTGCGCTCAAATTAAGTACTACTACAAAGCGTCACTCGCAAGTATACGAGGTAGCTGTAGCAATGGTGATCGCCCCAAGATCATTTCCCCAAGAAGGTGTGGTTCGTAATAGCTTGATAGACAATTTATTTAAATGTAGAAGTTTGTTGCTGGAATTATAAAAGAACAATTTAAACCTAAGATTAACGTGTGTAGGGTTTGATGTGTGTGATGAATACACAAGATCAATTCGGTTCTTGGGAAAGTGCCTAGGATTATAGGTCCATTCAATCAAAGTTCAATTCTCAATTATCCATTAACATAGCCTTGTAATTAATTTGTTTCTTAAGGTTAATTAGTCAATTACCAATTCATTAGTTCTCACATTCATGAATTAGCAATAACCAATTACTTACATTACCAAATTAATGAAACCCTAGAACTTATATTTCTAATTCATTCTTAGGGTAGTCGATTGCATAATTCAGATATCGAATTTCACCTCTCGGTCCTTCATTCAATATCTAGAGATCAATAGGTAGCTAATCTATCAACCTAGCATACATTCCAATGCAATCAACCAATCAACAAGATACATCAATGGAAATATCAAATCAAAACATTCAATCAAATATACTACAAACCCTAAGCATGGGTATTTAGCTCAACATCATCAAATTAAAACATTCATTCAACTCAATATAAATCAAATACAAATTGTTCATTGCGATATCAATCTCTTAATAAAACAAAAACAATATTGAACTGAATTAAAAGAGAGAATAGAAAAACCCCTTGTGAAGATGCTAATAGTAGGATTGCTAATCTTCCTCCTAGCTCCACTGGATGTATGATGAAGAACTCAAGCCTCTTCAATGGTTGATTCCCCTTGCAATGTGGATGGAGCTTTCTCAAGTCACCAACTCTTCAATTGATTTGCCTTTGGAAGATAGAAAGGAGCTTTCTCAAGTCACCAATCTTTTCCATGAAGCTTCTTCAACCTTTGATAGCTTGTAACCCAAATTATCCCAAAGAACCTTAAAGATCTATCAATGGAAGATGGAGAAGATGAAGATGGAGGATGAAGATGAGGGACAAGGAGAGTGTCACCCTCCCCTCATCCCAAGTTGGGTTTGCCTCCTTTTCTTCTCTTTTCTTTTCGTTCTCCAAACCCTAGCTGCCCTCTAGTTCTTGCTTCTTTTTCATTTTATATGAATCGTCCGTTTAAAATCGCTGCGCGTTTGGTTCATGAGGGACACGGCCAAGTCAGAAGTGACTTGGCCGTGTGAGTGCTCTTTGGAGGGACACGGCCAGGTGACTTGGCCGTGTCCCTTGCATGTGTCTTCCACTGGAGATTTGCAATTTCTTTTCCTTTGGCATTTGGTGAGACACGGCCAAGTCAGAGTGACTTGGCCGTGTCTGGGCTTCATTGGAGGGACACGGCCAGGTGACTTGGCCGTGTCCCTTGCCTGTGTTTGCTTCTGGACTTGATTTCTTGAGGGACACGGCCAAGACATGTGGAGCTTGGCCATGTCACTTGTTTTTCTTCAATTTTTTCTTCTTTTGATGAGTGACACGGCCAAGACAATGAGACATGGCCGAGCTTCAAGTGACATGGCCATGTCGATCAGACACACTCACAGACATGGCCATGTCTGTGAGTGTCTCGCCTCTAAATAGAATGAAACACGGCCAAGACCTCTATTTTAGGATGAAACACGGCCAAGACATTGAGACATGGCCATGTCGATTAGACACACTCACAGACATGGCCATGTCTGTGAGTGTGTCAGCTACTGTTCTTTGTTCTTTGCTCTTCTTGCACTGTTTTGATCTTTCAAGGGTCTTTTTGTACCTAAACCTAAAAACAAACACAATAAACAAACTTAAAACAAAAATCAATCAAAACATTAACTAAAACACACATAAAATCATACTAAAAACTAGTATAAAAATGACCTAAACAGGGTCCAAGTACCCAATCACGGGTCCAGGTACCAGTCTCGAGTCCAAGTACCCAAATCAAATTCAATCTAGGGTCCAAGTATCCAATCTCGGGTCCAAGTACCCAAATCCAATCCAGTTTTGAGTTCAAATATCCAAATTCAATTAAATCTCGGGTCTAAGTACCCAGTCTCACGTCCAAGCATCCAATGTCCAAGTACCCAAATCCAATCTAGTCTTGGGTCCAAGTACTTAAATCAAATTCAGTCTCGGGTCTAAGTATCCAATCTCGGGTCCAAGTACCAAATCCAATTCAATCACGGGTCTAAGTACCCAAATAAAATTTAGTCTTGGGCCCATGTACCCAATCTCGGGATCAAGTACCCAACTCTAATTCAATCACTGGTACAAGTACCCAAATCAAATTTAATCTCAGGTCCAAGTACCCAATCTCCGGTTCAAGTACCCAATCTCGGATCCAAGTACCCAAATCCAATTTAGTCTTGGGTCTAAGTACCCAAATCAAATTTAGTCTCAGGTCTAAGTACCCAATCTCGGGTCTCAGTACCCAAATCCAATTTAATCTCGGGTTTAAGTACCCAATCTTGGATCCAAGTACCTAGTCTCGGGTCCAAGTACCCAAATCAAATTCAAAAACCCATCCTCATCCAAAATCTGCTCAAAGTCATGTTGCTTTTCACTCTCTTCTCCTGAAAGTCTTAGATCGTTCAAGTAGAGGGAAAACTGTAAACCCTTAATTTTTAACCCAGTCCAATATGATAGTTCAAGATAATTTGTGGTATTTTAATTACTTAAATAATATTTTAATTACTAATAATATTTAATAGTTATTTTTAATAAAAAAATATGAAAATAAAAAATATAAAAATAAAAAAGCGACGCGCGGCAGCGCTGCGGCAAGGGAATTCGACAGATGGGCTTGCCTAGTTCTGCAACGAACTGGCTTGCCCAGCTCGCCTGGCCCGTGCCCATAGTCTGCAGCAGTTTTTTTGCCATCGCAGCTTTTAGGCCCGACAGCCCGCGCGAGCTGCTGATTTTATGACCAAACCTTGTTTTACACGGTTTTATAATTTTTCCTAAATAGTTAGTATTTTCTTATTAAAATAGGATTACGTTTTATTTTTTTTCCTATAAATACCACATTAAACACACTAAAAAGAGGGAGACAAAACACGAAAAAACCCTAAAGAAAGAGAGAAGAGACAGAACAAGGAAAAACCCTAAAGAAAGAGAGGAGGGACAGAACATGAAAAAACCGTAAAGAAAGAGGTCGGCAATTAACATTAAGAGAGATAAAATAGCAAAGCAGAAGACAGTAAAAGAAATTAGCAACAAATAGCACTCAACAATCATCAATCTATCAAAGGCAGTAATGTTGTCTTTGTTCTTGTTCAGCCAGAGTCAACTATGGTGGAACCAACGGGATGTAGGTTTGATTATAAATCTTTAATTTGTTTATATTTACATCATTCTTATGTTTTGATTCATGAATTGTTTAAGCATACGATAGTATTGTCATATTTCTTGTAAGTGTTTCTATTATTTGCTTTGATATTGAGTCTTTCAGTAACTTAAATTATTAATTATTAAACCCTAATCGTATGTGTAGATCCTTAATTTTTGATCCAGCCCGATCCAATATATTTTAATTAGTCCAAAATAATTTTTGTGTTGTCCAATATATTTTAATTAGTCCAAAACAATTTTTGTTATCTTAATTAAATAATATTTACTTTAGTATCTAATTTTTATTAATAAAAAATAAAAAATAATAATAATAAACAAAAAAATAAGCGTGCAGCGAAATGGCCCACAGGCCAATTTCGCCCACCGCTGCCGCAGCCAGCTGCGTCAGCTTTTTTGCCTGTGCAATTTTTTCGCAGCAGTTTTTTTTCACCAGCGTAATTTTTCCGCATCAGTTTTTTTTCTCCAGCAAAATTTTCTGATGCAATTTTTTTTGAAACGTAATACAATTAGGTTTCAGTTTCCTTTTCTTAAGTAATGTTATATTCCGTGAATAACTAGAATTAATCAAAAAAATCTTCTACAAATAAGACCAAAAACAACACAAAAGGGGGAAATCGATCGGATATTAGGAGGAGAAATTGAGACCAAAATTGAGAAGGAAAACTTTGAATCAATCTGATTTTTTGAGAGAGCAAACAAACAATTCAATCCATCAAAGGCAACAAAGCTTGTCTTTGTTTTTGTTCATCCAAGAAGAAATTTTTGGTGGAACTAACAAACGGAGGTATGCATCAATTGTCTAATTTCTTCAAAGTAGCTCAAATCATCCAATTGTTTCTTTTAATTCAAAAACCTTAGAATCTTAATTCCCCTTTTCTAAAGTTTAAAAACCTTAATTCGTTGCTTTGTTTTCCAAAAAGCATAAAATTGTTATTTTTATTTCTTCAAAATCTCAAAACCCTAATTTGCTTTCCAAATTTTCAAAATCATAAATTAAATCTATTTCTTTCCAAAAACCCTAAAAAACAACTTTTCTATTTCTATAAACCTTAAATTGTTTTGTTTATTTTCATAAAGTTTCATAAAATTATCAATTGATTTTCAAATCCTAAAACCTACAGCTTTCTCCGAAACCTTAATTCTAAAATTCTAAAACCCAACTCAACTCCAAAACCCAAAACAGTAAACCCTAAACTAGCTAACCTAAACCCTAATTTTTCTAAACCCTAATCCTTTAAAACCTTAAAACATATAAATCTAAATGTTATAATTCTATACAGTAAGTAACCGTAAATTATAAATCCAATATTTTAAAGTGTTCAAACCCTAATTTCATGATTTTACCACTCAAACACTAATTTGGTTAATCAAAGAGCTTTACCAACTTCTTAAATCATAAAACTTTAATCCATTTTAATTCCCTTAAAGTTCATAGTAGCTAAGAATTACAAACCCTAAATAATACTAAAATTCCAAAACCCTAAACACATTAAATAAAGAATCTTAAATAGAAACAGTAGCCCTAATTTGAATCTTTACTTGCTTTATTCAATTTTATATTTGATTATGCTTTAATTTATCTTCAATGCTTTGTTGATTTATTTAAGTTCAATGCTTGATTATTTTAGTTTATCATGAATGAATGTTTATTTTATATTTTGATTAATACCTTTGATGAATGATTTATTTATGATGAATGGTTATTTACTTTTATCGATTTATTTAGATTTTCAAATGTTGTAAGAGGTTTGTTTCCACTTGGTGGGTACCTCATTAGTTAAATATCATGTAATTTAAAATGCTTTTCTATTTTAGAACCAATGTAAAGGACATGTTTCTATCTTTCGGTCGGTGTCCTATTTAGGCATGGATTATGTAAGGGCATGTTTCCATCTTCGGATGGGTGTCCATTTATTTGTTTTGCTTGGATATTGTTTTGATTTTCAATATATCGATGCTTTATTTTAATTATTGTGTGTAATATGGATAATATTGTTATATTTAAGAATTTTATAATATTAAGACCTGTAAAGAAGACCGGTTCCAATGAACCGGGCATTGTGGGGGTGCTGGGCCGTTTCTCACCTTCCCTACACGTACCCAACTTTTCGAACCCATTAGTGGGTTAGGGATTCCTTAGGAATCGAGTCATCTACCCCTTTCTTTTTCCCAACCCGTCCGGGTGGCGACTCCATTTTCTCCGGACTTAGGTTTGTGTTCTCTAAGGCTCCGAGCCTAAATAGTGCCGAAGTCGCAAGAACCATTCCACCGGGAGTGGGGGTGAAAATCCCCGCTCACAGTGGCGACTCCACTGGGGATAAGAGAAGTTGATTCCGTTGGTCGTTATATTATTATATTCTTTCTTATAATGATATTATCCATTGCATCATATCATATTGCATTGTGTGCGTGAGTTAGGACGCCCGTGTTACCCGTGTTATGTTATGTAAGGGATAGCATACTTTCACTCAAGGTATGGAGATCAAGCATGGCATAACCACTCATAGCCTCGTACCATTTGGTATATACTTGCTATGGGAACCTAAGCCTTTTAACCCAAAGACTAAAGCTCATGCAATTGGCCTAGTTACTTTCCTTAGGTTTTTACCCCAAATGCATGTTGTTTGACTATCTTTAATTTATCTTGGCTTAAATCATGGCTTATTTAGTTTGCTCTTTTTCTAATATGACCTAAGTACATTGTAACATCAAAATAAACTTTTCTCTAAATCCAAAAGACCAAAGCTATTTTCAAAATGTTTTCAAAATGGTCTTTGGACATAAAATTTTTCTAAAAATAAATAAAAAATTCTTTTGCTCATGGCCCAAATACTAAGCCCAAAATCCATTTTTTCTAAAATATTTTTACAATGGGCTTAGAAACAAATTATTTTCATCCAACCTTTTCTTACAAAGAGCTTACAAATTATTTAGGTCAATTATGAAATACCAAAAATCAATTGTGAGCCTAGTTTATACTAAGAATAATTAATCATGGGCTTGTTTTTGGCATGAATCATTAGTTACTTTTTTCAAGTGAGAAATCTATTTATAATAAATCTCTTAATTTAGTTTTAATCCAATTTAGTTTCAAGTGAGAATTATCCTTAATTGATTTCCATTTTTGAAAATATAACTATTGGTTAAAATGTCCTAGGGAATTATTCGAAGACAAGATGCCCTATGTTGGTATTTTGTTAACCATATTACCTAGGGAAGGAGACTCACCATTCGTGTGTGGATGTTATAAGGTTGGAAGGAACATCCTAATTATCTTTCTTCATTGATTGTTTATGCATACATGCATACATGCATACATTTGCATCTCATATCATTGATCCTTTCTGGCTCACAGCCCTGGATTATGAAAGTTCAAAAGCTTACGGCAATCCGACCTACGCCGAAAGCAAATAGTCTAGCAACGACTCAATCACTTGCTCACCAAAAATAATGGATCCTGAACAAATTCAAAGAATGGTGGATGATGCCCTCAATGCCAAGATGGAAGAAATAAAAGAGGCCATGGCCAAGACCAGAAAGAATCAACTAGCTGCAATTTTAAGAAATAATGCCAAAGCATCTGCTAGCTCTAAGAAGCCAAAGGACAATGGGAAGGCTAAAATTGGTGAAGTAGCTTTAGATGATGATAAGGTGATCATTGATGATGATGATTGGGCTCAATACTACCAAGATCCTCAAGATAAAAAGGAGCTGAAGGTTGTTGAGAAGGAAACTATTGAAAAGATCGAGACATCTGATGTTGAGAAGATGATTGCGGATTTAGAAAAGAAATTTGAGAAGAAACTAAAAATCAAAGAAATGTCCAAAGTCGACAAACTATTTGAGCTAGATGAAGAAGTTCCGTACAAGTTCAAGATGCCATCTTTTGCAAAATTTGATGGAACTGGAAATACTCACGTCCATGTGAAGCAGTATATCACTGCCATGCAGTCTGCCCGAGCAACTAAAGCTCAAACTCTGAGATATTTCATTCTCTCATTGGACCCTGTTGTCCAAAATTGGTTCAACACTTTAGAGGAAAGTACTCAAAAAGATTGGAACATGTTGTACAAGGCTTTCATTCAACAATATGGGTACAATGTCGAGCTGGAAGTTACCTTAATGGAAGTTGAGTCCATTAGACAAAGGCCAAATGAGAATTTTGTGGACTATGTGAAAAGATGGAGAAATAAGGCCGCTTTGCTCGTGAAAAGGCCCGATGAATCTGATCAAATAAGGATGATTGTGAGAGGGGTGCTGCCTAGCCTTCGTGAAAAGATGTCTCATACACTCATCCATGATTCCAAGGATCTTCTCCAAGCTGGTCTACAAATTGAAGAGTGGGAAAGGGAGAAGAATCGCTTTTCAATAAAAAGAAATGAGAAAGGGAATTATCAGCCTAGCAATAAAAAGTACACAAAAGGAATCTGATGTTAATGTCACTAGTCAAGGAGGAATGAGGCAGTTTTCAGAATTAGGGAAGCCACTATCTTGGGTTCTCAATAAGCTACAAAAGAAGGGATTGTTACAACCCTTGACTCCTCGTCCTTTGCCTAATCCTCTTTCACCTAACTTTGATACTAATGCATTTTGTCAATTCCATCAAAGGACTGGACACAAAATGGACAATTGCATGAAGTTGAGGCATGAGATCCAGAATTTAATTGATAATGGCAAGTTGCCTGAGCCGGACAAGCCCAATACCAAAGGTAATCCATTTCCAAGGTTCAACAGGGTGCCACCACCAGCAACCTTCATGGTAGGAAAGGGATTAGAAGAAGATTTTGTATTATCATCCTTTCAAGATGGGGATATTGAAGATGTGAAAGGAAAAGAAGCTTAACTCAAGAAACTTGCCTTAGCTTGAATGTTGCTTTTCAATTTTACATTCTTTAATATTTAATTGGAACTATCGTGTATTTCAAATTTAAATTTGCTTGAATAAATTACTTTTATAAAAAATTTTGTCGGTCTTTGTTCATTTTGGTGCTCAACCAATGAGGAATCTAGCTTGATAATTCGTAAATTAATATATTTATGCATCATGACTTGAATGACTTTACTAGGAGAGGGAATTGCTCAATAGCATTAAGTTGTGTATGCTTACTTAGAGAGGGCTCCTGCATAATTATCTTTGTCTAGGTCTTAGTCAGTCTTAGAACATGCTTTGACAAACTTTCGAGGCGAAATTGAACTCTACTTATTTAAGGGAGAGATGATCTAGGCATTGTTTGATGAGCTAACAACTAGTATCCACCCAATTAGATATCAATCCCTAGTTGTCCCTTTGAGCCTTCATAAAATTTTAGCTTTCTTTTCATTGGCTTACAAACCTTAAAAACCTACCCTGAGTTGTTGTGATACATTTGAAAAGTCTTATGATCACTAAGATGAAGAGACAAGAAGATAAAAGAAAGCAATGATTAGTCAAGATCATGAGGATAGTTGAAGTTCTCAAGACCATGAAGATAGTTGAAGTTCTCAAGACCATAAGGGTAGTTGATGTTTTCAAGACCATAAGGGTAGTTGAAGTTTTCAAGACCATAAGGGTAGTTGAAGTTCCCTTAATATCTCCAATATATCAAGACAACATCAACATCAGAGTAACAAATTATTTATCTATAATATCCCAAAGTGTGTCCTAGAAGTTTTGATATAATTGTTATTTTAATTGGAATTAAGTGTATATGTTTTACTGGAAAGAGAAAAAAATTAAAGACAGAGTGTATATGTTGTATATATGGAAATATATACAACATATACAAGTCAAATGTGGAAGTCAAAAGATGATTATTTAATAAATTAATTAATTAGTGGAAAATGGAAAATTAAATGAGTGGAAGAGATTAAATGGAATATTTTTATATTAATTGCTTGGTGGAGAGGGTTTTGAGGAGAGAGAAGGTTGAATGTTTGACTTTGTTTTCTTCTTTCTTTCTTTCTTCTTCGTGTATCTTCTTCTTCTCCTTTCTGTGTTGGCCGGCAGCACCATAACAAGAGAGCAAGGGAGAGATTTAATTTTCTAAACTCAAGATTTAAGGAAGTTTTCAAGTGAACAAGTTGGAAATTTAAGAGTTTCTTTATCTTTGGTAAGTTTCCTCTTGATTCCTTAGTTTTCTTTTAAGTTGTGTTTGAGTTTGTTGATTGATTTTTGATGGTATGTGAATATGTTTGATTATGATGTATTTGAGAGTGTTTGGTTTAATTGATTTTGATGTTGGTGTTGGATTGGAAAGAAGGAGTTAGGTTTGGTGTTGAAAGAGTAAGAGTTGTGTGTATGTGATGGTTGTAAAGTGGTGTTTGATGTATGTTTTGAAGTGTGTTGGTGTTTTTGCAAGTTATTATGGTTTATGGGTGTGATTAGTTAAATTTGTTTGAAGTGGAAAATGGTGGAAGAAAGTGGTTTGTTGGATATAGAGTTTTTGTTGCCGGAATCTGGATTTTTGGCCTAACACGCCCATGAGCACGACCAGGTCTTTAGGCGTGTGATGATTCTATGTTGTTGGTGTTTAGACACGGCCAGTGACACGCCCATGTCACTGGGCGTGTCATAGCTACTGTGTTGGTGAAGAATTGACACGGCCATGAGCACTCCCGTGTTGTAGGACGTGTCAATGTTTCTGTGAGACAGAATGTATTGCACTTTCAGTGACACGCCCGTGGTTCTGAGCGTGTCAAAGCTTCTGTGTTGTGAGTTTAGGGCACAGTCAGGGACACGCCCGTGTTGTTGAGCGTGTCATGTGTGTAGAGTTTGCCCTAGTTAGTCCTTAGTCTTATTATTTCTTGTGAATTGGTATTAAGTGTGTATATGTTCCTTTTTGGATTAGGTTGTGAGAAGTTGAATTGCCCTAACCTAAGTGGTGAAGAATTCTTGGAAAAGGAAGGTTGTAGATTGGTGTGCATTGTTCTTAAGGCAAGTACAAACTACATGATTGCATACATTTACATGATTATGATACTTAACATATTTGATTGTACATATGTTAAGTAACTGATTACATGGTTAAAACATTTGATGAATGTTATGATTTATATAATGTGAATGATTGATGAGCATTTAAAATGTATATTAATGCAATTGGTTGTGTACACTTGATGATGAATTTATTTAATGTGAATTAGGATATAATGAGATGTGAAGCCAATGTGATTGGTTATGATGATTCAAATGAAATAGATGGGGCATGTTTGTCTAGATAATGATATTCAATGCAATTAATTATGTATACTCTTTTGATGAGATGTGAAGCCATTGTTGTTGGCTATAATGATGCAAATGAGATGATTGTGGCATGGTTGCTTATTTGATTTTGGAATATGAAATGAGAAATGGATTGAGAAAGTGATTGTTAAAGATGTAATTGAAATAATTGTGTGATTAATATGTTATTCAATTTTCAGAGTTCTAAGTTTGGTGGCATGCCAATGAATCGCTGGATAGGTGAAAAGACCGGGTCGTAAGCCGATTCTAGCTGAAATGTAAAAATAGTAACAGTCTTGCCGGGTTGAGGATTTCCTTGAGTTTAGTCCAGTTGAGATCCAAGAGACTAGGTCTATTACACTAAGCTTCAAAATCAGTAACAGTCTTGCCTGATTGAGGATTTCCTCGAGTTTAGTCGAGTTGAGATCCAAGAGACTGGGTCTGTTACACTAAGCCTCAAAATCAGTAACAGTCTTGCCGGGTTGAGGATTTCATCAAGTTTAGCCAGGTTGAGGTCCAAGAGACTGGGTTTGTTACGCTATCCATGGATAGAGATATATGTGTATCACCTACGGGCTTGATGATTGTGATTATGGACCAAAGCAGTAACTCTGAACTTTGAATAATATATTAATGTATTTTGGGCCCATGCTTGTCTTTGTTTGTAATGTGAATTATGAATGGTGAAATAAATGAATGTGGCTTGGGAAAAATTATGTTGAGTAATGAAACTATGAAGATATTACATGATGTGTAATATGTTTATGGATGTGATAAATTGTGAGTATTATCTCATGAACGTTGTGATTAATTATTGAATAATGTAAGATTGGGAAATATAATATTCTTTTGAATTGTTTATGAAATTTGATTGTGTGACATTGGCATTGCATTGTAGCATAATATTATTGTAGTTTGTACCACTAAGCTGTTGGCTTAGCATGATTGTGGTTCATCGCGTAGGTGACAGGGAAGAACCAGAAAGTTCATCTAGGCCGAGTCGAGTCTAGATTTTGAGGGGTTGATAGTGGAGCTTAAAGATCAAAGACATACTGACAAACATATATAAACTTTATGTTTTTGTAAAATTTGAGTTTTGATGTATATGTATATAATTGTAAATATCACTATATTTCCGCTGCGTAATGAAAGAAAGTTTGTTTATTAGACTTTATAAAATAACTTAAATATTTTAAATTTGTTCACATTATTGTAAAGGGATGATTTGTGTATTTTGTAAACCGTAGCATTCCTATATTCAGCATACGTATATTATGAATACAGTAGTATGTAGTGTGCGTATACGGGGTATAGGGGTGTTACAATTATTTTGGTATCAGAGCCTAGGTTTGAGATTCTCAACCTAGGTAAAATGTAAGAAAAAGAAAATTTTGATTTTAAAATATGGTTTTTAAATAAGATACATGTTTTGGTATTGGCAGTCTCTGATCTTTAATGAGGTATATTCTACTGTGTTTGCAGATATAGGTAGGGATGGCGTCTCAGTCACATCAGTCTGTTGAAGGTAGTGCTGAGAGTGTAGCTCCTGAAGAGGGTAGAGATGGAGCTAGGGTTGATAGAGTTAGTGAGGCACCTATTTCTGTGCCAGAGAGATCAGCTGCTGATGAGGTTCCACCGGGTTGGTTAAGGCATATGGTAGAACTATTGAGACAAACTCCAGTGCAGCAGCCACCACCGCCACCACAGCCTGAAGTGCCAGTGAGACATTATGATAAGTTGAGGAAGAATGGGGCTGAGGATTTCGTGGGCACTACAGATCCTGCTGTAGCAGAGCAGTGGTTGGATAAAGTGCAGAGGATATTTATTCAGTTGCAAGCTACTCCTGATGAGAAATTTGATTATGCTAGATCCCTTCTGCAGAAAGATGCTTATGACGGGTGGAAGACGGTTCCTCATGCCATGGATGATCCACCTACATTATCTTATGGGGATTTTTTGAGGGAGTTCGAGCAGAAATATACTCTGAGGGAGTATAAAGATATTAAGAAGATGGAATTCCTGAATTTGAGGCAAGACAACCGGACAGTGACAGAATATGAGATTGAGTACATCCGGTTGGGCCACTATGCCGGTGGGATTATCTCTGATGAAATAAACCGGTGCAGAAGATTTGAGGAGGGATTGTGGCCCTCTATTATATGCATTGTTGCTGGTTCTCGATACCAGGATTTCTCTCAGCTAGTTGCAGCAGCTAGAAGTGTTTAGAGAGCACAAGGTATTGCAGCCGCTGCTACTGAGGAGGAGACTAGAGTGAGAAGATCCCAGTTTGAGGCAGGGTCTTCGTCTATGAAGAGAGGCCGAGGAAGTTTTGTGCCGAGGATTAGTAGGAGCCAAAGGCAGTCTAGTAGATCAGTTCAGTATCAGAAGCAGAGACCGAGACCTACAGCTTCTGTAGCTAGTGCTCCGACTCCAGTGGTTCAGAGGTCTACTCTACCTGCATGTGAGCTTTGTGGTAGGAACCATGGAGGTGTTTGTTGGAAGGTTGGTGGATCGGCTGGGTGTTTCAGATGTGGGTCACCAGCTCATTTTATTAAAGATTGTCCTGAGATGCAGGAGCATAGGCAGGCTGAGTCTGCAGTTTCTCGACCTAGTGTCAGCAGAGGTGGTTGAGGGGGCAGAGGTTTCAGTAGAGGTGGTAGACCTGGATTTAGTCAGAGAGGAGGATCTTCATCCAGAGGCAGTAGGCCAGATGAGGCCGGATCTTCTCAGAGAGTTTATGTGATGCAGAGGCAGCCGGATGCTTCAGCAGTTATAGCGGGTACATTTTCTTTATTTGGCATTTTAGTTCTTGCTTTGATTGATCTAGGATCTACTCATTCATACATAAGTGCATCTATCTTGCCGGTGTCTGAATTGCATTCAGAGTCCTTAGGATTTGATGTCTTAGTGACAAATCCTTTAGGACATAGTGTTGTGGTGAGTAAGGTGCATCGTGATAGTGCAGTTGTGGTTCAAGGTGAGGAATTTTTGGGTGATTTGATTGAAATGCCTTTTAAGGAGTATGATTTGATTTTAGGCTTAGATTGGTTGTCTAAGCATGGAGCTGTGGTAGACTGTCAAAAGAAATGTGTTACTTTGAGAACCAGTGATGTTAGCACTGTGATGGTGTCTAATGAGCAGAGACAACTTGCATCCTTGTTTGTATTAGCTATAGCAGCTAGAAAGTTGATTAGAAAAGGGTGTGATGCTTATCTTGCTCATGTTGTGGATACTAGAGTAGTAGGTTCTCAACTTGATAGTATACCCACAGTTGCAGATTTTCCAGATGTGTTTCCTGAGGAGTTGCCAGGGTTACCCCCTGAGAGAGAGGTTGAGTTTGGTATCGATTTGTTACCTGGTACCACTCCCATCTCTATTACTCCTTATCGAATGGCACCTGCTGAGTTGAGAGAGTTGAAGGTGCAGTTGCAGGAGTTGTTGGATAAAGGGTTTATTCGCCCTAGTGTTTCTCCGTGGGGAGCTCCTGTTTTTTTTGTGAAGAAGAAGGATGGTACTTTGAGGTTGTGCATCGATTATAGGCAATTGAACAAGGTGACTATCAAGAATAAGTATCCTTTGCCTAGGATTGATGATCTCTTCGATCAGTTAAAGGGAGCAGCAGTGTTTTCCAAAATTGATTTAAGATCAGGGTACCATCAGTTGAGAGTCAGAGCTAAAGATGTTCCTAAGACAGCTTTTCGCACAAGGTATGGGCATTATGAGTTCTTGGTGATGCCTTTTGGGTTGACGAATGCACCTACAGCTTTCATGGATTTGATGAATAGGATGTTTAGGCCCTATCTGAATCAGTTTGTGGTGGTCTTCATTGACGATATTTTGGTGTATTCGAGTAATGAAGAGGAGCATGACAAGCATTTACGGAATGTATTGCAGATCTTGAGAGAGAAGCAATTGTATGCTAAGCTGTCAAAGTGTAAGTTTTGGCTGGACCAAGTTATTTTTCTGGGTCATATAGTTTCGGCAGATGGTATAAGAGTCGATCCAAGTAAAGTTGAAGCTATTTTGAATTGGAGTCCACCGAAGTCAGTAACCGAAGTTAGAAGTTTTCTGAGTTTGGCAGGCTATTATCGACGCTTTGTGAAAGGTTTTTCTTTGATAGCTACTCCACTCACCAGATTGCTTTGAAAGGGAGCTAGATTTGTGTGGACAGATCAGTGTCAAGCTAGTTTTGAACAGTTGAAAGAGATGTTGACTCAAGCGCCTGTTCTTACTTTACCTGTGGAAGATAAACCATATGTGATTTATAGTGATGCTTCACATAATGGTTTAGGATGTGTTTTGATGCAAGAGGGTAAAGTTGTAGCTTATGCTTCTCGGCAGTTGAAGCCGCATGAACTTAATTATCCGACGCATGATTTGGAGTTGGCAGCCATAGTGTTTGCTTTGAAGATTTGGCGACACTACTTGTATGGGGAGAAATATTTTATCTACACAAATCATAAGAGTTTGAAATATTTGGGGGTTCAAAGAGAGCTTAATCTTCGGAAAAGACGGTGGTTAGAATTGATCAAAGACTATGACTACTTGATTGATTATCATCCGGGTAAGGCGAATGTTGTTGCTGATGCCTTGAATCGAAAATCTTTGGTAGGTTTGACTGTGTATTCGCTCTCATTGCTTGTTGAGTTGAGAGTGTTGCATGCTAGTTTTAAATCTTGTGATGATGGTGCGTTGTTGGCTCAGTTGCAGTTGAGACCAGTATTGTTGGATCAGATAAAAGAGGCTCAATTGGCATATGAGAAAATTCAGAAGATTGTTTCAAGTTGCCAAAATGGGGAGAGCTGAGATTTCTTTGTGAAAAGTGATGGTAGCCTTTGGTTCAAGGATAGATTGTGTGTTCCTGATGATGCTAGTATGAGAAGGATTATTTTAGAGGAAGCACACCAATCGGTCTTTACTATGCATCCTGGTAGTACGAAGATGTATCAGGATTTGAAACAGCATTATTGGTGGTCAGGTATGAAGAGAGACATAGCGGAGTTTGTATCCAAATGTCTCACTTGTTAGAGAGTGAAAGCTGAGCATCAAGTTCCAACAGGGTTGCTTCAACCTTTAACAGTACCTAAATGGAAATGGGAGAGAGTGACAATGGATTTTGTGTCTGGCTTATCATTGACTCAGAAGAAGCATGATGCTATCTGGGTGATTGTTGATCGGTTGACAAAGATAGCTCATTTTCTTCCAGTTAGGATGGATTATTCTCTGGAAAAGTTAGCCGAGTTGTATATCAGTGAGATAGTGAAGTTGCATGGAGTCCCAATTTCTTTAGTGTCTGATCGAGATCCTAGGTTCACTTCGAGATTTTGGAAGAGTTTACATGGTGCTTTGGGTTCTCGATTTCACTTTAGTACTACTTTTCATCCACAGATAGATGGGCAGTCAGAAAGAGTGATACAGATAATTGAAGATATGTTGAGAAGTTGTGTCATTGATTTTTCAGGAAGTTGGGACAGATTTATGCCACTTGTGGAATTTGCTTACAACAACAGTCATCAATCCAGTATTGGTATGGCACCATTTGAGGAATTGTATGGTAGAAGATGTAGAACGCCTTTATGTTGGAATGAACTTGGAGAAGGCAAATTAATTGGTCCTGATTTGGTTAAAGAGACGGAAGAGAAAGTGAAGATAATTCGGGATCGGTTGAAAATAACTTCAGACCGACAGAAATCTTATGCAGATTTGAAGAGGAGAGACATAGAGTTTGATGTTGGAGATAAAGTATTTCTGAAAGTGTCTCCTTGGAAGAAGATTTTAAGATTTGGTCAAAAAGGAAAGCTGAGTCCTCGTTTTGTTGGTCCCTATGAGATATTAGAAAGAATTGGACCAGTTGCTTATCGACTTGCCTTGCCGCCTGAGTTGGATAGAATCCACAATGTCTTCCATGTTTCTATGTTGCGGAGGTACAGATCAGATCCATCTCATATTTTACCAGTTGAATCCATTGAGGTGAGTTCGGATCTGACTTTTGAGGAAGAACCAATTGCTATTCTGACACATGAAGTGAAAGAGTTGAGGAATAAGAAAGTGCCATTGGTGAAAGTTCTTTGGAAGAATCATGCTAAGGAAGAGGCAACTTGGGAGAGTGAGCAAACGATGCGAGATCAGTATCCTCAGTTGTTTCAGATTTGATATCAGGTAATTTCGAGGACGAAATTTCTTTTTAGAGGGGGAGAATTGTAATATCCCAAAGTGTGCCCTAGAAGTTTTGATATAATTATTGTTTTAATTGGAATTAAGTGTATATGTTTTATTGGAAAGAGAAAAGAATTAAAAAGAGAGTGTATATGTTGTATATATGGAAATATATACAACATATACAAGTAAAATGTGGAAGTCAAAAGATGATTATCTAATAAATTAATTAATTAGTTGAAAATGGAAAATTAAATGAGTGGAAGATATTAAATGGAATATTTTTATATTAATTGCTTGGTGGAGAGGGTTTTGAGGAGAGAGAAGGTTGAGTGTTTGACTTTGTTTTCTTTTTTTTCTTCTTTCTTTCTTTCTTTCTTTCTTTCTTTCTTTCTTTCTTTCTTCTTCGTGTATCTTCTCCTTCTCCTTTTCTGTGTTGGCCGGCAGCACCATAACAAGAGAGCAAGGGAGAGATTTGATCTTCTAAACTCAAGATTTAAGGAAGTTTTCAAGTGATCAAGTTGGAAATTTAAGAGTTTCTTTATCTTTGGTAAGTTTCCTCTTGATTCCTTAGTTTTCTTTTAAGTTGTGTTTGAGTTTGTTGATTGATTTTTGATGGTATGTGAATATGTTTGATTATGATGTATTTGAGAGTGTTTGGTTTAATTGATTTTGATGTTGGTGTTGGATTGGAAAGGAGTTAGGTTTGGTGTTGAAAGAGTAAGAATTGTGTGTATGTGAGGGTTGTAAAGTGGTGTTTGATGTATGTTTTGAAGTGTTTTAGCGTTTTTGCAAGTTATTATGGTTTATGGGTGTGAATAGTTAAATTTGTTTGAAGTGGAAAATGGTGGAAGAAAGTGGTTTGTTAGATATAGAGTTTTTGTTGCCGGAATCTGGATTTTTGGCCTGACACGCCCATGAGCATGACCAGGTCTTTAGGCGTGTCGATGATTCTGTGTTGTTGGTGTTTAGACACGGCCAGTGACGGGCATGTCACTGGGCGTGTCATAGCTACTGTGTTGGTGAAGAATTGACACGGCCATGAGCACTCCCGTGTTGTAGGACGTGTCAATGTTTCCGTGAGACAGAATGTATTGCACATTTAGTGACACGCCCGTGGTTCTGAGCGTGTCAAAGCTTCTCTGTTGTGAGTTTAGGGCACGGTCAAGGACACGCCTGTGTTGTTGAGCGTGTCATGTGTGTAGAGTTTGCCCTAATTAGTCCTTAGTCCTATTATTTCTTGTGAATTGGTATTTAGTGTGTATATGTTCCTTTTTGGATTAGGTTGTGAGAAGTTGAATTGCCCTAACCTAAGTGGTTAAGAATTCTTGGAAAAGGAAGTTTGTAGATTGGTGTGAGTTGTTCTTAAGGTAAGTACAAACTACATGATTGCATACATTTACATGATTATGATACTTAACATATTTGATTGTACATATGTTAAGTAATTGATTACATGGATAAAACATTTGATGAATGTTATGATTTGTATAATGTGAATAATTGATGAGCATTTAAAATGTATATTAATGCAATTGGTTGTGTACACTTGATGATGAATTGATTTAATGTGAATTAGGATATAATGAGATGTGAAGCCAATGTGATTGGTTATGATGATTCAAATGAAATAGATGGGGCATGTTTGCCTAGATAATGATATTCAATGCAATTAATTATGTATACTCTTTTGATGAGATGTGAAGCCATTGTTGTTGGCTATAATGATGCAAATGAGATTATTGTGGCATGGTTGCTTATTTGATTTTGGAATATGAAATGAGAAATGGATTGAGAAAGTGATTGTTAAAGATGTAATTGAAATAATTGTGTGATTAATATGTTATTCAATTTTCAGAGTTCTGAGTTTGGTGGCATGCCAATGAATCGCTGGATAGGTGAAAAGACCGGGTCATAAGCCGATTCCAGCTGAAATGTAAAAATAGTAACAGTCTTACCGGGTTGAGGATTTCCTCGAGTTTAGTCGGGTTGAGATCCAAGAGACTGGGTCTGTTACACTAAGCTTCAAAATTAGTAACAGTCTTGCCGGGTTGAGGATTTCCTCGAGTTTAGTCGGGTTGAGATCCAAGAGACTAGGTCTGTTACACTAAGCCTCAAAATCAGTAACAGTCTTGTCGGGTTGAGGTTTTCCTCGGGTTTAGCCGGGTTGAGGTCCAAGAGACTGGGACTATTATGCTATCCATTGATAGAGATATATGTGTATCACCTACGGGCTTGATGATTGTGATTATGGACCAAAGCAGTAACTCTGAACTTTGAATAATATATTAATTTATTTTGGGCCCATGCTTGTCTTTGTTTGTAATGTGAATTATGAATGGTGAAATAAATGAATGTGGCTTGGGAAAAATTATGTTGAGTAATGAAACTATGAAGATATTACATGATGTGTAATATGTTTATGGATGTGATAAATTGTGAGTATTATCTCATGAACGTTGTGATTAATTATTGAATAATGTAAGATTGGGAAATATAATATTCTTTTGAATTGTTTATGAAATTTGATTGTGTGACATTGGCATTGCATTGAAGCATAATATTATTGTAGTTTGTACCACTAAGCTGTTGGCTTAGCGCGATTGTGGTTCATCGCGCAGGTGACAGGGAAGAACCAGAAAGTTCCTCTAGGCCGAGTCGAGTCTAGATTTTGAGGGGTTGATAGTGGAGCTTAAAGACCAAAGACATACTGCCAAACATGTATAAACTTTATGTTTTTGTAAAATTTGAGTTTTGATGTATATGTATATAATTGTAAATATCACTATATTTCCACTGCGTAATGAAAGAAAGTTTTGTTTATTAGACTTTATAAAATAACTTAAATGTTTTAAATTTGTTCACATTATTGTAAAGGGATGATTTGTGTATTTTGTAAACCGTAGCATTCCTATATTCAGCATATGTATATTACGAATATAGTGGTATGTAGTGTGCGTATACGGGGTATAGGGGTGTTACATTATCCCTGTTAAAGAAGATTTATGTTACTCCACTCATCCATTATTGGAAGCCCAAGTTAGTACAAACAAGACAACTCTTTTAGAGCTAGAACCAAAAACAAAACAACAAAACAAAAGAAAAGAAAAAAAAAAGAAAAAAAAGAAGGAAAAAAAAAAGAAAAGAAGAAAAAGAGAAAGAAAAGAAAAAAGATAAAACCTAAAAAGGCGGTTCAAAAAGCCAACTGAGTTCTCTTTTACCTAAGACAACAAAAGGCTTCGATTTGGTTTATAAGGACATTTTGACTTAAATTGGTCCAACCCAACTAAAGATTCAATCAAAATCAAAGAAAAAGGAGAAAGACCATTCAGTTCTTGAAAGTTCTGTACTTGACAGTCCTACAAGGAAGAAGGACAAAATTATAAAATGCTCAAAGAAAGGAAAGAGTAAGAAAAATAAAAAGAAAGAAAAGGGAGTAGAAGAAAAGAAACAAATTTGGGTAACAAAACTTTTTGCAAGGGCAAAAACTGTCCTAATCAAGATCCAGATTAATACCAAGAAGATAGAAGGAATTTGGCATCTAGCAAGATTGCCTCCCAACTGTCTAAAGTTCCAACAAGAAATTTGTAGTGTGAGGGTTTGTCCATTATGTCACATCAGCTCCTATCTCAAAATGGCCTTCATTTAGCCCATGTCCCGCATAGACCCCATTTCAAGCCTATCAAAGACCTGTTGATCTCTCTTTGTAGGTAGAGTCTATTAGTGGAGATAGTTTGGATAAGAATGCATATGAGATAGACAATATTTAAACTCAAATGAGACCTTTGGCCAAGTAATGCGTATGTGCCTATCTGAAGTGCAACAATTCATGCTTAAATAGAAATAATTCCTGAGTTTAGTACAGTAACTAGGGTTGTCATGTTATAGATATATTAATTTGGAAAAATCAAGTCCTGAGGTACATTGGCATTAATTTGGCAAAGCCAACATTTGATTCAAAAAATAAAAAAAAACAAAAAAAAACAAATGTTTTGTCATACAAAGCCTTCAAGTTAAGGGAAGTATGTTGAACCTCCAAAGGACACATTGGGCAAAAGAAATGATTATTAGCAAGGTCATGAAGAAGCTATCAACTAACATGTTGAGACATAGTTTGAAGTAGATGAATCCCTGACTCTGCTGCTTGGGGTCTCCATCACTCATGTTTTCAACATCTTGAAGATAAAAGCCACAAATGCAAAAGCTTTCGATCATTCCAATGCAAGACTTGAACAAGCGTCAAAATAGAACCAACGAGAACACTTCTGCTAATCACCTTGGTCTGTGAGTCGACGGAACGACTGTAAGTATTATTCATACATATCATGCATACATGAGCATATCACATCGCACTTTCTTATCTTGCATTCTCTATTCCTTTTCAAAGTGAACAGCAAATACCTTGCGAAGTAAAGAATCAAAAGAAGATATTGAATCAAGGGGGGGCATGGAAAGCCTATTTGCTTGCGAAAGCTCCAGTCATTTTGTGAAAGAAGAAATATGTGCTTGTGCGAAGAACTAGAAGGCAAAAACATCAATTAGAGCCCGCATAGAAAAATCATGGGTTTGGGCCTACACAGGGGGCAAAGTTTCTCCTTTTCAATTTTTTGAGTTTATATTCAAAACATTTTCGAACTCACTTACGATTATTTCGCCACGCAGGGGGCAGGAGAGGATATAAGGTCCAATTAACTATAGCTGAATTTTTACAAAAAGGAAGAACAAGAAAGAATGAGAAAGAAGAAAATTAGAATTCTCAAAAGAATGAAGATGCAAAAGACAAAAGATTAGTCCAGCTAAAAGAGCTGAAGCCAGGGTAAAGACCTAACCTCCAATGGATAAAGATCCATGTTTCAAGGGTGAAGACCCAATCTCTAATGGATAAAGATCCACGTTTCAAGGGTAAAGACCCAATCTCCAGTGGATAAAGATCCATAGTTTGAGGGTGAAGACCTGATTCTAAGGATGAAGATCCAATTTCAAAGGGTGAAGTCCCGAAGTCCAAGGATGAAGATCCACTTTCAAAGGATGAAGACCCGAAGTCTCAAAGGATGAAGATCCATTTTTAAGGGTGAAGACCCGATCTCAAAGGATGAAGATCCATTTTCAAGGGTGAAGACCCAATCTCAAAGGATGAAGATCCATTTTCAGAAAACCTGATCTCAAAGGGTGAAGACCCGATCTCAAAGGATGAAGATCCATTTTCAGAAAACCCAATCTCAAAGGGTGAAGACCCGATCTCAAAGGATGAAGATCCATTTTCAAGGGTGAAGACCTGAACTCAAAGGATGAAGATCCATTTTCAAGGGTGAAGACCCGATCTCAAAGGATGAAGGTCCGTTTTCAAGGGTGAAGACCCGACCTCAAAGGATGAAGGTCCATTTTCAAGGGTGAAGACCCGATCTCAAGGGATGAAGATCCATTTTCAAGGATGAAGACACGATCTCCAAGAATGAAGATTCATTTACGAGGGTGAAGAACCACAATGCATAGAACAACCGGAGCAGTCAGACTTCTCAACTGATAAAATGTCAGTCAAACTCAGTCTCGGGTTTAAGTACCAATTCTCGGGTCCAAGTACCCAAATCATATCATTTTTGGGTCCAAGTACCCAAATCAAATCAATCTCGGGTCCAAGTACCCAAATCAATTCAAGCTCGGGTCCAAGTACCCAATCTCGGGTCCAAATACCCAATCTCAGGTCCAAGTACCCAATCCCAGGTCCAAGTACCCAAATCAAATCATTCTCGGGTCCAAGTACCCAAATCAATTCAATTTCGGCTCTAAGTACCCAATCTCGGGTCCAAGTACCCAATACCGGGTCTAAGTGCCTAAATTCAATTGAATCTCGGGTTCAAGTACCCAAAACAAATTCAAATAACCATCTCATCAAAAGTTAAGTATTATTGCTTTTCACTCTCTTTTCATAAAGTCTCGGATCGTTCAAGCGGGGGCAAATTTGTGAGCGGGATTTTTGCCCCCACTCCCGGTGGAATGGTTCTTACGACTTTGGCACCGTTTAGGCTCGGGGCCTTAGAGAACACAGACCTAAGTCTGGAGAAAATGGAGTCGCCACCCGGACGGGCCGGGAAAAAGAAAGGGGTGGATGACTCGATTCCTAAGGAATCCCCAACCCCTTAATGGGTTCGGAAAGTTGGGTACGTGTGGGGAAGGTGAGAAATGGCCCAGCACCCCCACAACGCCCGGTTCATTGGAACCAGCCTCCTTTACATGTCTTAATATTATAAAATTCTTAAGTATAATAACATTATCCATACTACACCCAATAAAAAGAAAGCATCATTATATTAAAATCAAAGTAATGTCCAAACAAAATAAAATAAATAAATGGACACCCATCCAAGGATGGAAACATGTCCTTACATCACATGCCTAAATAGGACACCCACCAAAAGGTAGAAACATGCCCTTTACATAGGTTCTAAAATAGAAAAAGCAAATTAAATTACATGATGTTTAACTAATGAGGTACCCACCAAGTGGAAACATACCTCTTACAACTTTTGAAAATCTAAATTGATTGATAAAAGTAAATAATCATTCATCAAAAGTATTTAAATATCAATAAAATAAACATCCATCCATGATAAATTAAATAAATCAAGTATTTAAATTAAATAGATTAAAGCATAAGAGATAAATCAAAGCATATCAAGTATGGAATTGAATAAAACAAATAAAAGTCTAATTTATGCCTACTGTAACTTTTTATGAAATTAGAATAAATTAGGGTTTTATGTTTTAAAGGATTGGTGAGACTCTTTGATTAACAAAATTAAGATTTGAATGGTAAAATTATGAAATTAGGGTTTTGGATACCTTGAAATACTTTTTAATTCATGATTTTAAATAATGATTTAAGCTACTGTGACTTTTTGACTTTTTTATGTTTTTATGTTTTTTAATGTTTTAAAAGGATTAGAGTTCATAAAAATTAGGGTTTAAGGTTTTAAAAGGGTTACGGTTTATTATTTTAGGTTTAAAAGTTGAAATTTGGATTTTTATGGTTTTAGGATTTAGGTCACGGGTAGAAGAATTTTTAGGGTTTTTAGAAATCAATTTGATATTTTATGAAGTTTTATGAATTTAAATAAACGAATTGAGGTTTTTATAAGTTAAAAAGATATTTTTTAAGGTATTTTGAATGAAATAGAACCTACTTTAAAATTTTAAAAGAAGCAGAATTTGATTTAGGTTTTGTTGAAAAGTATGTTCAATTAGAGTTTTAAGGTTTTTTAAGAAGAAAAAATAACAATTTTAAGCCTTTTTAGAAAAGAAAGTCACATTTTAGTATTTTACTCTTGGAAAAAATAAATTACAACTTTTAGATCTTTGATTTGAAGAACCCTAATTTCATAGGTTTGCTATTGTGAAAACATAAATCAAAAAGAATTTAACATACCTTCTTTTGTTGATTTTCCAAAAAAATAACTCTTCTTGGATGAACTTGTCACATCCACCTATCGTATTTATGCAGTGTAGTCACGTGCACAGTGAGAGAAGGGGAAAGGAGAAGATAATTTCTGACAACGGCCCCAGATAAGGCTATAGGACCACTGGGACCTACTTGAAGAAAAATGCAAAGTGTTAGGGAGGTGATTGTAATTTCAAAAAGTTTTGGGGAGGTGACTGTAATTTTCAAAAGTTTTGGGGAGGTAAATGTAATTTTCAAAAGTCATACTAGATGTTCTTAATAGTGCACATAACAGATTCCAAAAATGGAAAATAGAGAAAAACTGGGTCACAACGACGCGTAACGGTTTTTCCATAAAACGCACGGTTTGGAAGATATAGGGGACTTTGACTAGGGACATTTTGGTCATTATACATGAATCCGAAGTAGGAAATAAAAACAAGAGTGGGTAGAGGACGTTAAGGGGGTAAATATGAAATGATCGTCAGTAGAAACAGGGCCCGGGCAACACCCGAGCAAAGAAAGGACCTAAAGGAAATTTTGTAAAAAGTCGAGGGCTTATTGGTAATTTTTCAAAACGACTTGGAAACCTAAAATAGACTTTATAAATAGAAAGTAGAGGTTGAAAGGATCAAAACTATATGTAGTTTGACTCGTGGAACTGTACGGTTTAAAAGATATGATCGATTAATCGCCGGAACGTAAAGTGGGCCCGGTTTCGTGTTGGGACCGGATGGGTAACCCGGGACAACTTTATGATATCCTATGGGAAGAGGGACAAGTGGAAAGAAGTAAAGGAAAAGAAAACTATAAAAATCTAATGTTGGCCAATCAAAAGTAACCATTTAGCATGTGTAATAAATGAAGAAAGAGAATGGTGGACAAGTGGTCTTAAAGGGTTCAACCAACACATAAGGTGATCATCATTTCCCTTGTATATAAATATATGTGAAATGAAGAACCAATTTCTCTCTTTTCCACTTACAAATTTCGGCCAACAAAGGGAAACACCAAAGGACTTCCATGTTTCTCCAAATTTGATTTTTAAGGTAAGTTTTTAAGGTTTTCTAGTAAGTAGACTTTAATTTTAGTATTAATTTTAGGTAGTTATATATTTATTGGAAGATTGGATATTAGAATCGTTATGTGGAATTGGAAAAAATATTAAGTAAGTGATGAGATTAATTGATTAAATGGAAGAATAAAGATGTATAAAGATTAATAAGGTTGGATTAGGGTTTCGGTTGGAAAAGAAATGGAGGATAATTTATTATTTTGAATTTCTAAGGTTTATGTTGTATCTTAAATTGATTGAAGGAGAAATAAAGAATTAAGGAAGGAGAAGAAGGAAAAGCTAAGGGGAAGTACAAGAATAAGGTTTGGTACTTTACCTTTGAATAATTACTTTTGATTTGGTGCTTTACCATAAAAGAAATTTTATTTTTCTTACAAACTTCTTTGGTTTATGGAATTTTTGATGTTTATGAACTTTAATTAGTTTGATTTGAGTTAAACATGCAAAAGTTGTCAAAGGGAAGTGTTTGAATCTTCACTTTACCATTAAAGAAGACTTCATATTGATTTGCAAAAGAAAAATAAACTATCCTATGTATTTCATAGGTTTGGGCCGAAATGGTCCCAAAAAGACAGCTTTCTGGTTCTTTTTGTGGCAATTGTTTGAGGCAGAAAATGAATGAATATTTCAACGAAATTTTACATGCAATTAGTCCACATACGAAATAAGTTTCCTGTAAAATTTCAGCCAAAAATAAGATCATTTACTTGGTCAAATGCATGACTGAACTGGACTAAAATTTTGACGAAAACCCAGATTTTACTATTCATTTGGTCATACCATTTTGCGTTGCCGATTTTTCGTGCCGCGACACTATTTATTTGGTCAATTTGTGATTTTTTGAGGAATGCTTTGAAATGTTTAATATATTTATTGTGGATATTAAATATGTGAAAAAGGGGAATGGTTTGACTAAAGAATGTGTTGCGCGGCATAAATGGCAAAGTGCGATGGGAATTAAAATGATTTCTCGAATCATTCTAAAATGAAGTTTGAGACTTAAAGCGAATTATTTTAATCTTTATGCTCTACTGGATAGTGGGAGTGGTAGATAAGGGTATGGTGCACTATACTAACTTATGCAGTACTACCACTTATTGTGTTTGATACGCCCCGGCGATTACCTTCGGGTATAGGCTGTGGAGCGGAGATGTTGTGAGATTGTGATTGGAATGCTCCGGCGGTTACCTTCGGGTATAGGCTGTGGAGCAGAGATATTGTGAAATTGTGATTGAAATGCTCCGGCGGTTACCTACGGGTATAGGCCGTAGAGCGGAATTGGTTATAACCAGGATGGGGAGGCCCATTCCTGTGATCTGATATCGGTGGTGAGGGCCACCTATGTTATAGCGGGGAGGCCCACTGCCTTATCACTATGGTTCCCTATATACCAGTAGAGCCTGAATCAAAGACATATTATTTTTCGTTAAACTACATAATGCAAAATGAGTTTGAATTATGGTTTTTACATTTGTTGAAAGCATATTTACACTGAATGTACAGTAACTTCCATTGGTTTAAGGTGGGTTGATTTATGATTTAATTATTTCCTTTTATTTCAAATGCTTTCATGTTTCACTTATATTTTCATCGGTAAAGTACCCACTGAGCGTCATTGCTCAGCGAGTTGAGTTTTCTTGACTTGTAGGTTTGGAGTAGTAGATTTCGGTGATTAGCATCGAGCAGCACAACACAGCGCAGCACCTCAGAGTAGCCTTTAGTTTCCATTATGAGTTAGCTAGTTGTGACATGTATATGTATATATAAGATTGAGAGTCAGTATGTGATACTGTACGTTGTTGGTATGTAATAATAATAAATCTCTACTTTATTCTAGATTAGAAGTGTGAACTCTTCATGCAGGTTTGTAGTTGAGGGTATAAGGTGGATTCATTGGGAGTGCATTAAATTTGATGGTCTTCACATTGGTCTGTGTAAAACATTTTCAAAAATCAAAAAAATAAGTTTTGTCGACACTTGGGATTCAAATTTCTAGACGAACCTCTGGCAAAATTTTTGTAAAATCGGAACAAAAATTTGACTAAGTAAAATTGGTAGCAACATTTGGATAGTGTGGCGCCTCTACTCGGCTTACACATGTAGGTCGAGAATGGGTGTTAATATTTTGGTATCAGAGCCAGGTTTAGCCGCTTCTGGGTAATCCAACATAGGAGGATGTACATTTTATGTCGGGAGTGGCCATTACCGACATAAAACGAGATATCCTGTAGTAAATAAGAGATAAAAAGTAGGCATCATTTAGGAAGGAAATATAGGAAAATAAATAAGGTATGTTTACATATATTTGATTAAGTGTTTTGTCTTTATATACATGCCACATAGGGTTTAATAGTGCTGCTGAGTTGTGCTGCTGTTGACTGTGAGTTATGTGTTAGAATATAGATGTCGCGAGAGTCCTCTCAAAGAGCCGTAGAGGAGGAAGTTGAATCTCGAGCATCACATATTGCAGAGACGCATGTATCTGAAACACCAGAGGCTAAGCAACCCTCAGCAGGAGCTCCTCTTCCGAATGAGATGTTGCAACAGATGGCTGTAGCGCTGCGACAGATAGCGGGCGTTGCCTCGGCACCACCACCAGCGCCAGCACCCATACCAGTACCTGCTATAGGAGGGGAAAGGAAACCCCCGATCAAAAAGATAAGAAAGTATGGGGCGAAGGAGTTTAGGGCCCGAAGGGACGATGATTCTTCTACAGCCGAGTATTGGCTGGAAGGAACGGTAAGAGCCTTAGATCAGTTACAGTGTACTCCAGAGGAGCAAGTGGTAGGTGCTACTTCCTTATTAGTGGAAGAAGCGTATGTCTGGTGGGACACAGTGCAACAACGAGTTCCACCGAAATAGAGGACATGGGATTTCTTTGTGAATGAATTCAAGAGGAAGTTTATATCGGAGGCATACCTAGATGCCAAGAAAAAGGAGTTTCTACACTTAAAGCAAGGTCGACTGACCGTTGCTGAATACGAGAGAGAATTTACTAGGCTAAGTAGGTATGCCAAGAAGACAATTGAAGACGAACATGATAAGTGTAAGCAATTCCGGGATGGTTTGAATAATGAGATTAGGATGCAGCTAATTGCTGCTAATATCAAGGAAATTTCCGAGATGGTCACTAGGGCTCTGGAAGTAGAGCAATGTCAGAAGGATGAGCGAAATAGGAGACATAGGGTAAGACCAAGAAGGTATACCCAGAGTTATTCAGAAAATTTCCAGCAAACAAGGAAACAGTTTAGAGAAGGTAGTTCCTTGGGAGGAAATCAGAGCAGGATATCCAGTCAAAGGTCGATTCGGGGCGGCCCGAGTCAAGCTACCTTTGTAGCTAGTACTGGTAGGTCTGGGAGAGGAAAAGGAAGAGGGCATGGCCAAGGTGGAGGTAACTTTGCTCAGTTCGAAACTATCAGAGGAAGTGAAAACACCCATCCACGCTGTGTTCAATGTGGGCGTAGGCATTCAGGAAAATGTTGGGGCAAGGCCTGGGTATGTTTTATTTGTGGAGCGAAGGACCACTTTAAACAAGAATGCCCCTTAAGACAGCAAAACACACTAGATAATATCGAAGGATCTCGAGCCATAGCTGGTAGAGGTCGAGACAGAGGTCGAGGAGGAAATCCATCGCGGGCATAGTCAGAGATGGTGGATAGACCCAAGCCAAGAGCCCCTGCGAGGATGTATGCAATGAGGGCGCGTGAGGAAGAAGAGGCTCCAAATGTCATAACAGGTCAGCTAATTATGTTTGGAATGCCGATTTATGCTTTAATAGACCCAGGTTCTTCACATTCATATATATATGCATGAAAAATGAAGAATTAAAGGATTTAGAAGTAGAACTTGAAACAAATGGAGTGTTAGTTATAAATCCTTTGGGTAGTGAGATGGTTACCAGGAAGGTAATAAAGGATTGTCCGGTAGAAGTACACGGACACACTTTCTTAGGTGATCTGTTTGAGTTGCCATTCCAGGAATTTGATGCAATACTTGGAATGGATGAGCTGACCAAACATAAGGCATTAGTGTACTGTTCGTGAAAAAGAAAGATGGGTCCCTAAGACTATGTGTGGATTATCGGCAGTTAAATAAGCTTACGATTAAGAATAAATACCCGCTACTCTGGATAGACGATTTATTTGATTAATTGAAAGGTGTGAGAGTTTTTTTTTTTAAAGATTGATCTGCGATCCGGCTATCATCAACTAAAGATTAATGATGAAGATATACCAAAGACTACATTCAAAACTGATATGGACATTATGAGTTTATCGTAATGCCTTTTGGGCTCACGAATGCACCTGCGGTATTCATGGATTTGATGAACCGGATTTTCCATCCTTATTTGGACCAATTTGTCGTGGTATTCATCGATGACATACTGGTTTATTCAATGAATGCAGAGGATCATGGCCGGCACTTGAGAATCATGTTACAAACATTGAGGGAGAAGCAGTTATACGCCAAATTCAGCAAGTGTGAATTTTGGTTAGAAGAAGTGGCCTTTTTAGGACATATTGTATCGGCGAAAGGAATAAGAGTTGATTCTAAGAAGGTAGAAGCAGTATTGGATTTGAAAGAATGTTATTATGGCCAGGGATCAAGAGAGATGTGGTAGATTACGTGGCGAAATGTTTAACCTGCCAACAAGTAAAGCTAGAACATCAACTACCCTCGGGACTTCTACAACCTATTACGATTCCAAGATGGAAATGGGATCACATAACTATAGATTTTGTGGCGGGACTACCAATGACAAGAGACAAACATGATGCAATATGGGTGATAGTAGACCAGCTAACTAAGTCAGCTCAATTCTTACCAGTAAGGATGGACTACTCCCTGGATAAGTTAGCGGACTTGTACATTAAAGAGATTGTACGACTTCTTGGAGTCCAACATCAATCATATCGGAAAAAGATCCACGCTTTACGTCGAACTTTTGGCAAAAGTTCCAAACGACTTTGGGAACTCGAACGGACTAGAGTACGTCATTTCATCCACAAACGAACGGACAGTCAAAGAGGGTAACCCAGATCTTGGAAGATATGTTAAGAGCATGCATATTAGAATTCAAAGGTAGCTGGGAGAAGTATTTAAGTTTAATGGAGTTCGTTTACAACAACAGCTACCAGTCCAGCATACAGATGGCTCCTTATGAAGCACTATAAGGACAAAAATGCAGGACTCCAATTTGCTGGATGGAATTAAGCGAAGCAAAGATCTTGAGTCGGAGATAGTTAAGTAGACCGAGGAGAAAGTACAAATTATCCGGGATCGGTTAAAAGCTGTGACAGATAGAAAAAAAAAAATAATCATAAGCGGACCTGAAGAGAAGGGACATAGAATTCAATGTTGGTGATAAGGTATTTCTTAAGGTTTCACCATGAAAGAAAGTGCTAAGATTTAAACAAAAGAGTAAGCTAAGTTCAAGGTTTTTGGGCCTTACATATTCATTGAACGTATAGGTCCGATAGCTTACCAATTGGCGTTACCACCCGAATTAAGTAAAATACATGATGTTTTCCACGTTTCAATGCTAAAGAGGTATCGTTCAGATCCAACCCATGTTATACAAGCTCAAGATATCGAGATTCATCCCGACTTGACATACGAGGAAGAGCCGGTAGAAACCTTAGCACGGGAAATCAAAGAGTTGCGAAATAAGAAGATTCCATTGGTCAAAGTGCTTTGGAGAAATCACAAAGTAGAAGAAGCTACATGGGAACGCGAAGAAACTATGAGGAAGCAATACCCATGTTCGTTTCAATCTGATGGACTTCGGGACGAAGCCTAAATTAATGAGGAAGGAACTATCACATCCGCCTATCTTATTTATGCAGTGTAGTCACGTGCACAGTGAGAGAAGGGGAAAGGAGAGGATAATTTCTGACAACGGCCCCAGATAAGGCCATAGGACCACCGAGACCTATTTGAAGAAAAATGCAAAGTGTTAGGGAGGTGATTGTAATTTCAAAAAGTTTTGGGGAGGTGACTGTAATTTTCAAAAGTTTTGGGGAGGTAAATGTAATTTCCAAAAGTCGTACCGAATGTTCTTAATAGTGCACATAACAGATTCCAAAAATGGAAAATAGAGAAAAATCGGGTCACAACGACGCGTAACGGTTTTTCCAAAAAACGCACGGTTTGGAAGATATAGGGGATTTTGACTAGGGACATTTTGGTCATTATACATGAATCCGAAGTAGGAAATAAAAACAAGAGTGGGTAGAGGACGTTAAGGGGGTAAATATGAAATGATCGTCAGTAGAAACGGGGCCAGGGCAACACCCGAGCAAAGAAAGGACCTAAAGGAAATTTTGTAAAAAGTCGAGGGCTTATTGGTAATTTTTCAAAACGACTTGGAAACCTAAAATAGACTTTATAAATAGAAAGTAGAGGTTGAAAGGATAAAAAATATATGTAGTTTGACTCGTGAAACTGTACGGTTTAAAAGATATGATCGATTAATCGCCGGAACGTAAAGTGGGCCCGGTTTCATGTTGGGACCGGATGGGTAACCCGGGACAACTTTATGATATCCTATGGGAAGAGGGACAAGTGGAAAGAAGTAAAGGAAAAGAAAACTATAAAAATCTAATGTTGGCCAATCAAAAGTAACCATTTAGCATGTGTAATAAATGAAGAAAGAGAAAGGTGGACAAGTGGTCTTAAAGGGTTCAACCAACACATAAGGTGATCATCATTTCCCTTGTATATAAATATATGTGAAATGAAGAACCAATTTCTCTCTTTTCCACTTACAAATTTCGGCCAACAAAGGGAAACACCAAAGGACTTCCATGTTTCTCCAAATTTGATTTTTTAAGGTAAGTTTTTAAGGTTTTCTAGTAAGTAGACTTTAATTTTAGTATTAATTTTAGGTAGTTATATATTTATTGGAAGATTGGAGATTAGAATCTTTATGTGGAATTGGAAAAAATATTAAGTAAGTGATGAGATTAATTGATTAAATTGAAGAATAAAGATGTATAAAGATTAATAAGGTTGGATTAGGGTTTCGGTTGGAAAAGAAATGGAGGATAACTTATTATTTTGAATTTCTAAGGTTTATGTTGTATCTTGAATTGATTGAAGGAGAAATAAAGAATTAAGGAAGGAGAAGAAGGAAAAGCTAAGGGGAAGTACAAGAATAAGGTTTGGTACTTTACCTTTGAATAATTACTTTTGATTTGGTGCTTTACCATAAAAGAAATTTTATTTTTCTTACAAACTTCTTTGGTTTATGGAATTTTTGACGTTTATGAACTTTAATTAATTTGATTTGAGTTAAACATGCAAAAGTTGTCAAAGGGAAGTGTTTGAATCTTCACTTTACCATTAAAGAAGACTTCATATTGATTTGCAAAAGAAAAATAAACTATCCTATGTATTTCATAGGTTTGGGCCGAAATGGTCCCAAAAAGACAGCTTTCTGGATCTTTTTGTGGCAATTGTTTGAGGTAGAAAATGAATGAATTTTTCAACGAAATTTTACATGAAATTAGTCCAAATATGAAATAAGTTTCCTGTAAAATTTCAGCCAAAAATAAGATCATTTACTTGGTCAAATGCATGACTGAAGTGGACTGAAATTTTGACAAAAACCCAGATTTTACTATTCATTTGGTCATACCATTTTGCGTTGCCGATTTTTCGTGCCGCGACACTATTTATTTGGTCAATTTGTGATTTTTTGAGGAATGCTTTGAAATGTTTAATATGTTTATTGTGGATATTAAATATGTGAAAAAGGGGAATGGTTTGACTAAAGAATGTGTTGCGCGGCATAAATGGCAAAGTGCGATGGGAATTAAAATGATTTCTCGAATCATTCTAAAATGAAGTTTGAGACTTAAAGTGAATTATTTTAATCTTTTATGCTCTACTGGATAGTGGGAGTGGTAGATAAGGGTATGGTGCACTATACTAACTTATGCAGTATTGCCACTTATTGTGTTTGATAAGCCTCGCCGGTTACCTTCGGGTATAGGTTGTGGAGCGGAGATGTTGTGAAATTGTGATTGGAATGCTCCGGCAGTTACCTTCGGGTATAGGCTGTGGAGCGGAGATATTGTGAAATTGTGATTGAAATGCTCCGGTGGTTACCTACGGGCATAGGCCGTAGAGCGGAATTGGTTATAACTAGGATGGGGAGGCCCATTCCTGTGATCTGATATCGGTGGTGAGGGCCACCTATGTTACAGCGGGGAGGCCCACTGCCTTATCACTATGGTTCCCTATATACCAGTAGAGCCTGAATCAAAGACATATTATTTTTCGTTAAACTACATAATGCAAAATGAGTTTGAATTATGGTTTTTACATTTGTTGAAAGCATATTTACACTGAATGTACAGTAACTTCCATTGGTTTAAGGTGGGTTGATTTATGATTTAATTATTTCCTTTTATTTCAAATGCTTTCATGTTTCACTTATATTTTCATCGGTAAAGTACCCACTGAGCGTCATTGCTCAGCGAGTTGAGTTTTCTTGACTCGTAGGTTTGGAGCAGTAGATTTCGGTGATTAGCATCGAGCAGCACAACACAGCGCAGCACCTCAGAGTAGCCTTTAGTTTCCATTATGAGTTAGCTAGTTGTGGCATGTATATGTATATATAAGATTGAGAGTCAGTATGTGATACTGTACATTGTTGGTATGTAATAATAATAAATCTCTACTTTATTCTGGATTAGAAGTGTGAACTCTTCGTGCAGGTTTGTAGTTGAGGGTATAAGGTGGATTCATTGGGAGTGCATTAAATTTGATGGTCTTCACATTGGTCTGTGTAAAACGTTTTCAAAAATCAGAAAAACAGGTTTTGTCGACACTTGGGATTCAAATTTCTAGACGAACCTCTGGCAAAATTTCTGTAAAATCGGAACAAAAATTTGACTAAGTAAAATTGGTAGCAACATTTGGATAGTGTGGCACCTCTACTCGGCTTACACATGTAGGTCGAGAATGGGTGTTACAGAACTAGCTCCAAAAACAAGCCTTGGTCGCCTTTGAATTCCCCTCTTATGTGATGCTGCTGTCCAGAAAAGCTTTTAAATTGAATTTCCTCTTTTCCTTGCTTGATTTGGTTTCAAATCCTAAAGTCACTATGTAAATTTTTTCCTCCCTTCATTAGGTTTAATTAGTCCTTATTTATAGTGGTTTTTAGGTTGTATATTCCTAATTAATTAAGGTAATAAAAATTAATAAAAAAAAATTAAAACCTAATCGGATTAGGATTCTAAAAAATTAGAGAATATAGGCCTAAGCTGAAGAAATAGAGTCGACACTCGGACAAGCCGAAAAAAGAAAGGTGGATGACTCGATTCCTAAGGAATCTCAAACCTCCTAATGGGTTTAGAAAGTTGGTTACATGTTGGGAAGGTGAGAAATGACCCAGCACCCCCACAACGCCTGGTTCATTAGAACCGGCCTCCTTTGCAGGTCTTAATATTATAAAATTCTTAAATATAACAGTATTATTTATACTACATGCGATCACAAAAATAAATAAATACTTTATTAAAATCACAATAATGTCCAAACAAAACAAAAAAATGGACACCCATCCGAGGATGGAAACATGTTCTTACATCGTCTAATATCTAAAACTAAATAGGGTACCTACCGAAAGGTGGAAATGTGTCCTTTAATTTAATCCAAAAACTTTAAAATAAATTAAATTACTTGATTCTCACAATATAAGGTACCCAAAACATGGAAACATGCCTCTTACAATGTTTTAAAACCAAAGAAAATCAATAAAAGTAACCAATCATTCATCATAAGTAAAATATTCATCCAGGACATGAAACATTAATAAAAATATATGATAAACATTCATCTAATAAGGCAGTAAGTATACGAATTTAGGGTTTATGCATCATTTTAGGGTTTCTTGAATAAAATTAGGATTTTGTAGGTTTTATGTTTAACAATTAGGGTTTTGTATTTACTGGATTAGTCAACTAAGAAATATTTAATGTAAAAGAAATAATATGGCTACTGAATGTTTGAATCAAAGATTAGGTTTGAAATAAATTAGGGTTGAATCTAGAGAATGGATGTTCCGAATTTAGGGTTTTGGAAAATAATATTAAGGTTTAAGGTTTAAGTAAATAAAATTGAAGATCATGAAAATAGGATTACGAGTTAGGTGTTTGGAAAGAATAGAGTACTGTGAATTTTAGAAACGTATAATTGATTATGATTTTAAGAAAAAAGATTATTGTTTTGTGGTTTTAGAAAAGTACAATTAGGGTTTTGGCTCAAAAATTAGTTTAATAGTTATTAAGATATTAGGGTTTTAAAAAATAATTTTTAGGGTTTTAGATAGAAACTAAATGATAAATAGAATAATTGATCAACGTGTTTTAAATAAAAATCCATCCATTGTATGCTTAAACAATTGATCAAATTGAATAATGAGGCTACTAGAAATATAAAAAGTTAATAGAAACTCAAACCTCCATTGTTGGTTCCACCATAATTTTAATTATGGTTGAACAATAACAAAGACAGTGTGTACTGCCTTTTATGGATTGTTTTTTTGTTGGCTGCCTCTTGATAAATTGCAAAAAAGAATTTGAATAGTTCTTGAATAAAATTCCAATCTAAAAATTCCAATCCCATCCCCCCCCTTTCTGTGTGTTTTAATGTGGCATTTATAGATAATTAAAATAAAAAACCTAGTATGTTAAGGAAATTAAAAATTGTTTTGGAAATAAAATTAAAAACCAAGTAAAACAAGGTTTCGATGAGAACTGTGCGTCGACCCTGGAAAAATTGGCATTGGGTGAGCTGGGAGCGAGCTATGGGCTGAATACTGGCAAAACTGCGTGCAGGGCAAAGTATCATCACAGGTTTTGCTTGCAGCAAATTGGCTTGTGGCCAATTCACCGCAGGTGGCCTGTGGCCAATTCTTCGCAGGTGTTCATGCGGCGAATTGACCCAAGCCAATTCATCGCCAGCGACTTTCATCGCTGATTTTTTATTTTTTATTTATATATATAAATAATAAATGAAAAGTAAAATAAATATTAAAATAAATAAAAAGTAATAAATATTTATAAATAAATGATAAATAAAATAAATAATAAATATTAAGTAAAATAAATAATTTATACCACAAAAAAATTATTTTAAACTGTTTTAAAATCTTTGGACTGGATTGGATCAAAAATTAAGTGTCTGCAGTACCCATACTATTGGATAAAGGGTTTGTACAACAAATTCCAGTTCTTTTAAGTATTTTCCTCTAAGATGTTGATCCAGTTTTACACAATAGGATCCAATGAGAGCATGAAGAACCTTAGAGTTTGAGCCTTAGTAGCTCTTGCAGACTATATAGCAGTGATGTACTGCTTGACATGCAGATGGGGATTTCTTATTCCATCAAACTTAGCAAATGAAGGCATCTTAAAAATGTAAGGAACTTCTTCATCTTGTTCAACAACTTGTCCACTTCTTGCACCTCCTCAGTCTGTAACTTCTTTTCAAACTTTTTTTCCAAATCAGCAATCATTTTCTCCACATCAGCAGTTTCAGTTTTCTCTACAGATTTCTTTTCTTTCTTTTTTTCTTGAGGATCTTAGAAATCATCCATCACTACCTTGTCTTCATCAGAGGCCACTTCAACTATCTTAGCCTTTCCCTTATTCCTTTGCTTCTTGTTACTAGTAGATGTTTCAGTATTGTTATCCTCCAATATTAAATGTAGTTGACTTCTCATGATATCAGCTAGGGCCCCCTTTAATTCTTCCATCTTGGTGTTTAGGGCATCATTCACCAGTTTTTCGACTTAGTCAGGATCCATTACTTTTGGTGTGAAGTTGACTGAGTTCTGACTGGATTATAAGTCACTGGCATGGGTCGAGTTGTCGTAAGCTCTTAAATTGTTATACTCTAGGTCTGTGAGCTAGAAAGGATCAATGCTATGTAATGTAATGCATGTATGCATGTAGGCAAAAGTAAAAAAAAAAAGAACCATAATGTTCCTTCCAACAATATATCTTCCATACATGAATGGCGAATCTCTTTTCCTAGGTATATGGTCAATAAAAACATCAGGATTTTTTGTTTATGAGAGATCCACTCAGAGGAATTAACCAATAGTTGTCTTTTTAAATTTAAAAGTTAGTCCATGATAATCCTCACAAATAAAGTCTTAATCCATTGAATCAACTAAAAATAGCTTTTATGTTATATTATGGATTAAAACTAAATTAAAGGATTTATCATAAATAAATTTCTCATTTGGAAAAGCACTATAGATTCATGCCACAAACAAGGCAATGATTAACAATTCTTAGTATAAATTAGGCCAACTATTGATTTTAATATTCCATAATTGACTCAATTAGTTGTAAGCCCATTTGAAAAAAAAGGTTGTAAAAATTTGAATGAAGTAAAAAAAAAGCCTTGAGCCCATCTTTGAAAATATTTCTAACCCCATTGTAAAATGGTTTGTTTAAAAAGGAATTTTGGGCCCATGTTCAAAAAATATTTCCTTAAGGATTTTTGCCCCATCTTAAAAAGGCTTTATATCCAAAGATCATCTCGAAAAAAAGTTTGAAAATAATTTTGGTCTTTTGGTCTTAAAAGAGTAAAATTATTTTTGTCTTACACCATATAATCAGGTCATATTAGGAAAAAACAAACTAAATGAGCATTAACTCAAACCAAGATATGTTAATTATAGTCAAACAACAAGCATTTAAGGTTAGCTTATAGAAAGTTAATAGGTTAGGTTCCCATTGTAATTATATACCAAAAGGTATGAGACTAAGAGTGGTTATGCCATGCTCAATCACTATATCTTGAGTAAAAGTATGGTATTCCTTGCACAACATAACACGGTTACATAGGGCATCCTAACTTATGCACACAATGTAATCTAAGTGATACAATGGATAATATAATAATTAGAAAGAATAAAATAATATAAAGACCAACGAAATCAACTTCTCTTATCCCTAGTAGAGTCACCACAGTGAGCGAAGATTTTTTCCACCACTCCCATGTGGAATAATTATTGCTACTTCAGCACTGTTAGGCTCAGAGCCTTAGAGAATATGAGCCTAAATCCGAAGAATTTAGAATTGCCACTCGGACTAATAAGAAAAATAGAAAGGGATGAATGACTCAATTCCTAAGGAATCCCTAACTCCTACTAGGTTTAAAAAGTTGGGTACACATGGGGATGTAAGAATGACCCAGCACCCCCCATAGCGCCCGGTTCATTGGAACCGACCTCCTTTTCAGGTCTAAATATTATTGAATTATTAATCATATTATAACATTATCCATACTATGTGCAATTAAAAATAAAATAGATTCATCTATAAAATAAGATAAAATAGTACATCACAAATTAAAATGGGTACCCATCCTTAAATGGAAACATACCCTTACAATCCTCAAATGCTCATACAAATAAATGAAATAGGACACCCACCAATTGGTAGAAACGTGTCCTTACAAATGTCCCACAGTCTATAAAATAAATTAAATAACAAACTAAATAAATATGGCATCGACATAGTGTGGAAATATGCCTTTTACAATCCTCTTTGAAAATACATTTAAATTCAAGGAAAATAACAAAACAAGGAAAAAATAATATAAACATACATGAAAATAATTGAATAATTAAAAGGAAGACAAAAAATATATCTTAATATTAGTGCGCCAACAAATTATAGGGCAAGATGCACACGACAGTCCTGCTAGCCGGTTAGAGGTAGGGGGTCAAAGGGAGTAATGCCCCTTGCAGGGGATTGAAGGCAGCGCCCCAAAAGTTAAATGATTTATAAGATATTATTTTATGGGGAATTACGATTTTGTTAATGGAATTAAGTTTAAACATGCAAAATTAAACATGTAAAATTATGTTCTTATAATATGATTAGAGTGATTAGGGTTTTAATTCTAGACTCAAGTTTTGATCATGTATAATAATGATTTGGTCTCATATAAAATTTAGGCTTTAATAATTAATTTGCTTCTCGGATCAAATACCCTAAAGCACAACTGACTAAATAAATTTAATTTATGAAAATCATACCTCTATTTTTTGGATTTACTAAAGTGTTTTGAATGTTGAAGCAAGCCTCTTAATTACACAAACGCTTCTGCCTTTTTACAACTTCTATGGGTTTGAATCAACCAAAGTTTTAGTTGAGTAATGAGCTCAGGGTTTCTGTGTGTTTATTTTGGTCTCTCTATGTCTTTGGTTTTGTTGCAACTAATCAATTGCTAAAGATGACTCTCAGCTTAATTGCTAATGGTGGTTGTTGTTTTTCTTTTTTAATTATTATTTCTTCCTGCTGCCTGATCGTTCCTCTAATCTATATGTTTATAAGCCAATATTACGGTTTTACCATGTTTAACAACATTAACCCTTGTTGATTATCTGAATCCTTCTTAATTTAGGGCATTAAAGTCAGCTCATATAGAATTGAAATCTGGCCAATTCAATATGTTCTAATGCTCATATTGAATTGAAATCTAGCCAATGTGATATGGTCTAATGTGCAAGTCGAATTGGACAAGGTCCAATTTAACATGAGCATCACTCATATCAAATTGGATGAGGTCTAATTCGTCATGATCATGCTCGTATCAAATTGGACAATGTCCAATTTGATATGAGCAGTGCCCATATCAAATTGGGCTGTCCAATTCGATATGGGCATGGCTTATACCAAAGTAAACCTAATCGCATAGATTTTTACCTTATACCAGACCTATTCAAACTTTAAAAATTGGATTGAGTGTAATTTGGGCATTTTAAAATTGGATTGATCTAACTCAAAACTTTAAACTAGGTTTAAGCGTTTAAAATCATACCGAATTTGTTTTGGCCTCTTTTAATTGGGATCAAACTTTGTTTAGGGAAAAAATTAGGGGTCTACATCTATGTTGATGACCATCATATGCCTCATCCACCTTCCGGCAATGAGTACTTCAGGGCATACTTCCAGGGTTACAGACATCTTGGTGCCTCTTCATCAAGTGTACCTCGGGCTGATGATGTACCTCCTCCTTTTTCATGAGATGAATTTTTTATGGCATTGTTTGATTATAGACCACCTCCCCTTTCCTAGTGATTAGCTTGTATTGTATCCATTAATGCCCCTGTAATAACACTTATTTTTGTAATAATATTTTGTTGACTTTTCTAATTTATCTCTTTTTCTTTTTCTTTTTTTAAATAAACAAAACCCCTTTTGCTTTTTTTTGACCTTTTTTTAAATAGATAGAATCCATGATGAATTCTTTTAAATTCAAGATGAATTCATCATGGATTAGGATTTTCCTTTTCTTTCTTTTCATTAAAACCCATGGTGAATTTCTTGGATCTTTGACGAATTCATCATGGATTCCTTTTCCTGCCTTGACATGTAATCCTTCTTTCTTTTCCAGATCGGTCTTCAGATTATCTATTTAATTCTCTTCCCTTCGTTCATTTTGCACACAAAATTAAAGCAGATTTTGATTTTCGCAAAACATGACTGAAGCTAGTTTAAAGAAGATGAAAGATTTATTAAAAACCCTTGAAGCTATTTATTGAGAACAAGTATCTAAGTCTCAAATTAGTGCTTTAAAATTCCTTTAAAACATCAAATTGAATCACTTTCTTGCATACTATGGCTTCTTTTTGGAATGTAGGATTTAGGGCCTTTAAAATTAATAGTTTTGAGTTGTGTCCCATGGTTAAGGAATTTGAAGCCATCCTTGGATATCTAAGAAATAATTAAATAGCATCGCCCATATTATCCTCAAAGTATCATTAAAAAGTGCAAATGCTATTTCAAATTTCAAAACCCAAAATTCTATAATTGACTAAAGGTGAGAAAATTTTACATGGTCCTTTGATTAATTTTTGTGCATCCCATTTGGCTCTCACCAAATCATGGGGATGCATGTTTTGCTTATGCTTACTTAGTCAATGTTTGTTTGTTTCTTCTGGTGGTGATATTGACCCATGAGTGCTATATATTGTTGACTAAATAAAGGGAGGATTTTCACTAGTATTGTAACACCCAAATTTTTGCTAAAATATAATTAAATAAATAATGTAGAAGGTTAATTAAGGTGTTAGAAGGTCGAAAATATAAAAAGTATATGTGAAGTATATGTAGAATATATAACATATAAAGTCAAAAGGAAATAGTAAAAGTCAAAGGATGAATAGAAAAAAATTAAAAAGTTAAAAAATTCAAAATTAAAATTAATTTTGAATGGAAGAAATAAAATTTGAATTTAAACATAAATAAATAATTAAAATAATTAAATAATATATATATATGGTTAAAAATGAGAAGAGAAAAATCAATGTCAAAAATTCTTATTCATCTTCTTCTTCCACTCTTCAAGTGGTTGAATTCTCCATGGGTGAGCAAGGTGATTTTTTATTCTTCCAAACATCAATTTTTTGAATAATTTTCAAGAATTAAAGGATGTTTTGGCAGATTATCAACTAACTAGTATGTTTCCTTCTTGAATTTATGGAATTTCTTTGAAATTATGAATACGTGTAAAGTGGATTTTTGAAGGAGGATGATTTAATTCATAAAATGGGTATGGATGATGTTAATTTGATGTGAAGGCAATGATTTTGTGGTTAAATGGTTGAAACAAATGAGTTTGGTAGAAGATTGAGAGAGTTAGTAATGATGGAATTTTGGCAAGAATTGATGTTCATTGAATTTAATTGCTTAAATTATATTATAATATGATTCTAATCGTAGAAATGAACTTAAAAATCACTGGGGAATTGATTGGAATGGTTTTCCAAAATTGAAGAATGTTAGGGCAAAAAATGAAAGTTTAAAGGAAATGTGATAAAATGTGTTTTACTAGTTAATATGCATAGAAATATGATTCTAATGTATTATATATATTCACATTTTGATTAGGTATTAAGTAGATAGTAATTGTCCAAACCAAATGGTTAAGGATATTGTGGAAAAGTGGTGAGAAAGGTGTGATTTTTAGCTTGGAAGTTGCTTGAACAAAGGTTAGTATATACTTTGATAAAAAAAAAAGTGTATTGAAATACATTAGAATGGCATGTTACATTGTATGTTGGCATTGATAATATGCTACTTTGATGTGGAAATTCACATATAAAGTGCATAGTTATGTGTTTGAAGGCATGAATTATATAATGCATGAATTATTAAGCCATTTTAAGATGGCTAATGGCATTGTTGAATGTATTTGAGGAAAGAAAGTATTTATACCAATTTAAATGCATGATTTGACCACAATGTCTAAGTGGCAAAGAATTTGATGTTTGTGATAAAAAAAAGTATGAAAATATGGTAAAATGATGGGAAAAATGCAAAAAATATGGAAAGTGGCATAATTGACAGTGTTATGAAAAAGTATGAAATGTTACTTGTTACCTTAAGCAATATTCTTTTCCAGAGTTTTATTTTTGGCAATAGGGATATAGCATGCGTATGATGTGCCTGAAAAGATATTATATCACCATGGAACAGTTTCAAACGAGTAATGCTTACCATTTCATTATTCAAACAAATCCTTCAATGACTAATCGGCTGATGTTGGGAGTCATTGTTATATGATTTACTTTTAGGCTAAACGCTAGGCATCACAATTATATAATTTGTCTTTTGGCTAGACACTGGGCATCATTGGTATTGCTTTCAAGCTAGACATTAGGTGTCAATAAGCCAAAACATTATCTCTAGAATTTGAATATTATACAGGGTCATTTGGGCCCAATGCATGTAAATGTGACATATGATGGTTTTCTAAGAAAAATGTATAGTTTCTAATATGTATTAGCTTGCCTAATAGGCCTGAGCAGGTATAGGGTTTTCAAGTTTTACTAGAAGCTTTGCATAGGCTGCCACAGGACCAGAGGCAGTTGCAGACATGTAAATATTTATTTTATGAAACATGTTACATTTTGTGCATTATATAATTATATACGAATTTGATGTAAATTTTAAAGTTTTAGTGAAATGTTATAAATTTAGGGATTTTGTATGTTTATATATATTTGAATATTTTGGAGAATGTTGGATAAATTGATTGTTTGAATATTTTGGGAGTGTGAATTTCTTATGTAGGTTAAATTGTATTTTTGGGAAACATACGAAATACAAACAAAACTCTGTCAAAATTTTTCTAGAGATTTTTTTTAAAATTCATAGTTTTTGATAATGAATCACTTAAGAATATATTTATTTACTTATTAAATTATGTTTTAAGGAATAACTTATTTTATTGGAATTATGGTGGAATTTTCTATAGGCTGGAACAATGACATTCTTATATTTTGTGCACATATTTTACATATATAGGGTTTATATATTATATGTGTATAGGGTATAAGGGTATTACGAGTATTGTGAGTGGAAATTTTTGCCCCCATTTCTTGTGGAATGGTTTTTACAACTTCGACACTATTAGGCTCAGGGTCTTAGAGAATACAGGCCTAAATCCAGAGAATTGGAGTCACCAGCTGAACGGGCCTGGAAGATAGAAGGGGGTGGATGACTCAATTCCTAAGGAATCCCCAACCCCCTATTGGGTTCAAAAAGTTGGGTATGCATGGGGAAGGTGAGAATGACCCAACACCCCCATAGCATCCAGTTCATTGGAACTGGCTTCCTTTTAGGTCTTAATATTATTAAATTCTTATGTTATTATGACATTATCCATATTACATGCAATTATTAAAAAATAAATAATTATCATATTATAAATTAAAATAACCAAACAAAATGGGCACCCATACAAGATAGAAACGTGCCCTTATAATAATGTATAATGTCCAAAGTACAAGTAAATTAAATAGGACACTCACCAATTAGTGGAAATATGTCCATTACAATTATCCAAAACTCAAAATAGATAAAATAACAAATCAAATAAAACAAACATGCCTTTTACATCATTGAATTCAAAATAATCAACTAAGTATAATTAAATCATTCACCCATTCACCACAAACAAAACAAAATAAATCATCCATCCTAAGCATACAACAATAAATTAATTAATCAAGTCTATGATTTAATCTTAAATTACAAATTAAACATATAAAATTAGGGCTTTACATATGGGATTAGGGTTTGTTGATATAAATTAGGGTTTTTTGGATAAAAACTAGGGTTTTTGGATAGAATTATAGTTTTAGTTTGAAAACAAGATTAGTAATATGTAAATTAAACTAACACATGAAAATCTAGGGTTTTAATATGTAAATTAAACTAACACATGAAAATCTAGGGTTTGATATGCAAACTACACTTAAAATATGCAAGATTAGTGGTTGGTCATGCAATACTATGATTTAATCCTAAAACTACGATACAATATTATAAGACTAGGGTTTTGAAAAATAAACTAAAACATGGAAGCCAAAGTTTTAGAATACAACTAAGATTTATTAGGTAATTTAGGGTTTAAGATTTATAAAAATAGGGTGAAACAAACAATTTATGTTACAGTAAATAACTTATGATGTTGTTTATTAATGAAACAATGTAATAAATTAATTGGTAAAAGTTAATAATTGAATTGAGTTAGTTAAAAGAAATTACACATGCGTTGTTGGCTTTACCAATTTGAATATGTTGAATCAAGCTCGAGGTTGTCAGTGCCTGAGTCAACTTTGTTTTGGTCGAGTGAGACAATTGCTACTCCCTCTTACTATGTTTTGGATTTTGTGTGTTTTGGTTTTTACATCCTGGCTGCTCTCTTTGTTTCTTTGCTAAAAGGTGGTTATTGTCTCCTTTTTTATCTTAATTCAAGGTAGCTGCTATGTCCTCTCCTCATTCTCTAAATGTGACTTTGTATTTATAGGAAAGTCTGGGGCAACGGTTTGCACCATCCGAGCCTAAGCAGAATTAAAATTCTTTAAACTAGGCCTGCCAACCTCACTTAATTCGACATGAATAAGGATTCATGTTGAATTGGTAGCCTAATTTGACATAAGGCCTTAACTCATGTTGAATTGGTACCAATTAGACATGAGATAGCCTCATGTCAAATTGGTGCAAGCTAGATTTGACATGAGGCCTAACCTCATGTCAAATTGGCCAATTTGACATGACCTTAATTTCAGCCCACTATTTAGCTTTTTGGGTTGATCCTGAGTTGATTTGGTCCTTCTAATTTAATTTAAATTTAATTAGGGCCTTTGAGTTTGGTTGGGGTCTTTAAATTGTAACCAAATTTAATTTACCCATTTTAATTAAAATCGAATTCATAATGGACTAAAATTAATGGTCTATAGTTTTGTCCTCTGCTTCAACCATCTGAAACTTTAGTAGAAGAGAGTGAAAAGAAATGACACAACTTTTGAATTTTGCACCAATCATCTATAAAACAAAACACAAAGAAAAAAAAATATAAAGGATGGATACCCTATTGTGAGGAACAATTGAGTATCGGCATCCAACCATTAAACGATTCTTATATCTCAAAGGGCTATCGAGAAACTCTAATATCCTAATGAAAATTGTCAATCAACTCTAATATCTTAGTTTTGATGAACTAGAACTGGATTTGGATTTTGGACTCGAGATTAGATTTGGGTTCAAGACCCGAGATAGGATTTAGGTTCAAGACTCGAGACAGGATTTGGGTTCAGGACCTGAGACTATATTAGGTTTCTAGACCCAAGACTGGATTTGGATTCAGGATCAGAGACTGGATTTAGGTTCTTGACCCGAGACTGAATTTAGGTTTGGGACCAGTGAAACTATGTCATTAGGATACTTTAACAAATCCAATATAGGCTGGGGTTTGGATACAGCCGCAAAAAAGTGTCGTTAGGATACTTCAACAAATGCAACATAGGCTGGAGATTGTGTCGTCAAGATACATCAACAAATCCAATATAGGGCTAGATATTATGCCGTCTAGATACTTCAACAAATTCAATGTAGGCTGGAGATTGTGTCATCATAATTCTTTAATAAATTTGATATACTCTGGAAATTTTATCGTTAGGATGCTTCAACAAACCCAATATAGGCTAGACATAATGCCATCAGAATACTTCAACAAATCCAATATGGACCTTTTTTCTTGCCTTGATTTCAGCTCTTCTAGTTGGTCTTATCTTCTATCATTTGAGAATTTTTGCCACTTATTCTATTCTTTAATGGATTATGCTGACCTTCTGTCATCTGAGAGTTTTGGCTTTCTTCTAGCCTCTTGGTCCATTCTTCAATGGATTGTACGGAACTTCTGTCATTTGAGAGTTTTAACTTTCTTCTAGACATTTATTCCATTTTTCAATTCTTCACTCTACAAAAAAATCAAGTACTTTTTAGTAGCTAGATCTCATATCCTCTCTTTAACCCCATGGTGGCAAAATATTGGAAGTTTGAAAATGTTTTGTACATGCATAAACTTATAAATTGAAAAGAGGAAGATTTGCCCCTTGTGTAGGCTCAAATCTCCATTTCTTTTACAATGGCCCTTTCATGCCCCCTTGATTCCATATCTATTTTTGATTGTTTACTTCACAGGGTGTCTACTATTCACTTTGACAAAGAATAGATAGCACAAGATAAAAATGCAGTGTGATATGTTTATGTATGTATGATATGCATCAATGATAATTATAGTGGTTCCATTGACTCATAAACTGAGGTGATAAGCCAAAGTACTCTCAATGGTTCTTTTCAGATACTCATTCAATTCTTGCACTAGAACATTAGAAGCCTTCACATCTATGGCTTTATCTTCAGGATGAAATCATGAGTAGTGGGGGCCCAAGCAAGGTAGTTAGAGACATAGGGGATACCTGTTTCAGTCCATGACTCAACACATTAATTGGTAATTTCTCTATGATCTTGTAAACATTTCTTTCATTATCCTACCTTTGCCCAATGTGTCCTTTAAGGTTCGATAGTGTGAGTAGGAATTTTTGCCCCCACTCCTGATGGAACGGTTCTTGCGACTTCAACACTGTTAGGCTTGAGGCCTTAGAGAACATGGGCATAAGCAAGGAGAAAATAGAGTAGCCACCCGGACGGGCCAAAAAAAAGAAAGGGATGGATGAATCAATTCTTAAGGAATTCCTAACTCCCTAATGGGTTCAAAAAGTTGAGTATGTGTGGGAAAGGTGAGAAACGGCCCAGCACCCCCACAATGCCCAATTCATTGGAATCGACCTCCTTTGTAGGTCTTAATATTATAAAATTCTTAAATATAATGATATTATCCATATTACATGTGATCATAAGAATAAATAAATACTTTATTTAAAATCACAACAATGTTCAAACAAAATAAATAAATGGACACCCATCCGAGGATGAAATTATGTCCTTAGATCATCTAATGTCTAAAACTAAATAGGACACCCACCAAAAGGTGGAAACGTGTCCCTTACATTAATCCCAAAATATAAAAACCAACTTAAATTACATGAAAATTAATTAATGAGGTACCCAATCATGGAAACATACCTCTTATAATTTTAATAAAAAAATAATAATTGAAAAAATATTCATCCATGATAAATTAAATAAACCAAACATCAAAATTAAATAAATCAATCATCAAGACATATAATAAACTACATAATCAAATCTAAAATTAAATAAAGCAATAAATATATAAATTTAGGGTTTACATCTTAAATTAAAGTTTTTAGAATTTTAATAACTAAATAAGGATTTAAAATAAAGGAAGTTATTTAGGGTTGTAGGTTTTCGTATTGAAAATTTTGAAACCTAGTTTTAGGGTTTGAGGAAAATACGATTAGGGGTTTTTAGTTTAGAAATTAGAGTTAGGGTTTTGATAAAAATTTGAAACTTTTATGAAGACAATGCTAGGATTAGGGTTTTGATAAAAACATGGTCACTGTGTATTTCAAATTAGGGTTTGGATTTTAATATCCGCTACTGTGATGAATAAAACAAATGTAAATATGGCTATGATTTGTTTGAATGTCTAGTAAATTAATGCATAAGATAACAATAATGTAACTATTATAATTTAAATGAATTAAACATAACAAACAAACCTTCGTTCGTTAGCTCCACAGAAATTAAAAGATTTGAACCAAGCTTTTGTTTGATTTTGCTACTGCCTGATTCAATTACTTTTTCGATTGAAGTTTGGCAATTTGGCAATTGCCTTGACACTGCCAGTTACTTCCTTCGTTCAATAATTTTTGCTCCTTTGGCTGCTAGAGTTTCTCCTTTATTTTTATTGCTTTCTCCTTTCAAATTTCCAAAGTCTAGTCCCTGAACCAATTGCTAAGAAAAAGTTAAAATAATTCTTCTGTAAATTTTCCCTTCTGGCCGAGTAAAATTCTCCTCCTCCTCCTTCTGTGTGTTTTTTTAATTTGGTATTTATAGGCAATTAAAATAAAAAAAACCTAGTATGTTAAGGAAATTAAAAACTATTTTGGAAATAAAAGCAAAAATCAAGTAAAATAAGCTTTCGGCAAAAACTGCTAGCGGGCCCGGGCGAGACTGGCACTAGGCGAGCTGGAGGCAAAATTGCGGGCTGGGCGCGGGCAAAAATACGCGCGGGAAGTAATTTCGCCGCAGATAAAACCTGCTGCGAATTGGATCGTGGCCAATTCATCGCAAGTGTTCCTACGGCGAATTGCCCTAAGCCAATTCGTCGCTAGAGACTTTCGTCGTCGATTCTGTCGTCGTTGAATTTTTTATTTTTTATTTTTTTATTTTTAATTTTTTAATTATATATATTAAAAATAAATAAATAATAAATGAAAAGTAAAATATATAATAAATATTAAAATAAATAATATATACCACAAAAATTATTTCGGACTGTTTTAAACTTTTTGGACTGGACTGGATCAAAATTTAAGGGTCTACAGTTTGCCCTCTGCTTGAACGATCTGAGACTTGGTTAAAGAGAGTGAAAAGCAACATTACTTTAAGCAGATTTTGGATGAGGATGAGTTCTCGACCTGAGGTTTAAAATGGTTTGGGTTATTGATCCGAAAAAGATTTAGGTACTTAGACCTGAGACTGAATTAGATTTGGATACTTGAACCCGAGACTGGATTGGGTACTTAGACCCATGATTGAGTACTTGGATCTAAAACTAGGTACTTGGACCCAAGACTAAAATTAATTTGGATACTTAGACCCGAGACTGAATTGAATTTGGGTGCTTGGACCCGAGACTGAGTTAGATTTGGGTACTTGGACCCAAGACTAAAATTGATTTGGGTACTTGGACTCGAGACTGAATTGAATTTGGGTGCTTGGACCCGAGACTGGGTACTTAGACTCAAGACTAAATTTAATTTGGGTACTTGGACTTGAGACTAGATACTTGGTCCCGAGACTGAATTGGATTTGGGTACTTGGACCCAAGACTGGGTACTTAGACCCGAGACTGAATTTAATTTGGGTACTTGAACTTGAGACTGAATTTTAGTTGCTTGGACCTGAGACTGGGTACTTGGACTTTAGACTGAATTTGATTTAGGTACTTGGACCCGAGGCTGAATTTGATTTACCTTTTATTAATTGAGAATTCTAGCTGCTCTGGCTGTTTCATTCTTTAATGGATTGTGGGTCTTCACCCTCAAAATGGATCTTCATCCTTGAACCTTGGATCTTCATCCTTGGCATTGAGTCTTCACCCTTCAAAATGGATCTTCATCCTTTGGACTTTGGTCTTCACCCTTTGAAATTGGATCTTCATCCTTGGCTTCGAGTCTTCATGTAACACCCCCACATCCAATACATGCACACTACATACACCACAATGTAGTATACATGCATCGAATATAGGAATGCTACGAATTTTCTTAACATTCAAAACATTTCCAATGATACTATAATCATTCTTATTATACATAATAGAAAAAATAAGTGATTAACCTGTAATATAAAACAAAATAGATATATATATATATACATATACTTAATACGCAGCGGAATTTAGAACTATTTACATATAGGAAAACATTTAAATATTTATATTTACAAATGTACATATATTCACATTATAAACAATACTTTACAAAATATTAAAAGAGTTATACATGATTGGCAAATCTTCTCTGATCTTTAAGTCCCAAAATCAACTCTTCAATGTCTACTCTCACTCGGCCTCGAAGAGCTCTCAGGTTCAACTCTATCACCTGCGCGATCAACACTATCGCGCTAAGCCAAGGGCTTAGTAGTACAAAACATGCTAACATTATGCTTGTATGCTATGCAATGACACACATTCCATTAATATCAACATCATAAGTGAAGAGCTAACATCAAACCTTTGCCTTTCACAAATCATAATCATATAAGCATATCACATCTCAAAGTCCTTTCATGAATTTCATTATTCAATTATTTTACCATCAATGAATCACATATAAACAAAGACAAGCATGGGCCCAAAACACACTAATATGCCATTCAATTTTCAGAGTTAATGCTTTGGTTTTATCACATTTATCATTATCACATATACCTAACTAGGCTTCAAGGATTAGGTTCAACCAAGCTTCAAGGGGAACAAAGCATGCTAAGTCTCAACCCAACTTGGCTTCAAGAACCAAACCCAACCTAGCTTCAAGGGTTGTAACATCTCAATTAGGCTTCAAGGACTAGACCCAACCAAGCTTCAAGGAGAGTAAAACATGTTAAACTTCAACCCAACTTGGCTTCAAGGATTAAGCCCAACCTAACTTCAAGAGATTGTTACTATCTTTAGGCATGCCACCAACAACAAACTCTGAAAATGGAATAACACATTAGCCACACAACTCATTCATTAATTTGTTATCAATTTCATTCTCAAATGAATCAACATAGCCAATCACAATGGCTCTACATTTTATTTGAATTATCATAGCCAATCACAATGGCTTTATATTCCATTTCATCTCAATTCACATCATAACATTTCAATCTTTCATATACACAATCATTTGCATCATCATGTCATTCACATTATTCATATATATATATATCATCATTGATATAAACATAACAACACACATTGCTCATATAAATTAACAATGTAGTAATGCCACATTTGTACTTACATACCATCATATAGGTTTTGTACTTACCTCAAAAGCAAATCACACCACTCTTAACACTTCCTTGTTCAAGATCCTTCTACCTCTTAAATCAATGATCAATCACTATCTTCAAGACCTAAATCAAAAGTAATAGTATATACTTGCTTAGGGATACACAAGAGATAATCCAATTAGAAATTAATTAGGGCAAACCCTAACCCTGACATGCTCACCCACACGGGCATGTTCATGGGCGTGTAATACCTACTGCCTCTCAACCATAACAACACGTCCAACATCATGAACGTGCTCCTGGCCGTGTAAATTCTCCAAACTCACAGTAGCTATGACACGCTCAATAACACGGGCGTGTTACTGGTCGTGTCAAATCTACTGCCTCCAACACAATTGACACGCCTAAAAACCCTGGACGTGCTCATGGGCGTGTCCGGCCACAAATCAAAACTCCGGTCAAAACAACCAAACACTCAACAACACACTTCTATCCATTAACATCCTCTTCAAACAATCTTAACAAAACATACTCAAAACTCATCTCAAACTTACAACACACCAAAACAAGCCAAAACACACATCAAACACAAAACACAAAATCATCTCAAAACCCTCACCACATATACAACATCATCTCTTCCAACCACTTACTCTTTTCTTCAATTCATACTCAAAATCCATCATCAAATCACTCAAACACTTCTCACATCTCAAAATCAACCAACACACTCTTAAAAATCTATCAAACTCAAATATCATTTCAAATAAGCACAAAGATCACAAGAGAACTTACCAAAGTTATAAGACTTCTTGTATCATCCACTAGATCACTTCAATCTTCCTTCAATTTGAGTTAAACACCTCAAGATCTTCACTTTGTCTTTTGCTTTCCTTTGTCTATGGGAGAGCCGGCCAAGATGAAAGAAAAAAAAGAAGAAAACACAAAGAACAATCAAGAAGCCCAAAGTCAACTCATCTTTAAATCTCCACCAAGTATTTCAATTCAAGCAATTACCAAAACACCCTTTAACCACATGTTTTGATTTCCTTACAATCACTTGTCCTTTTAAGTCATTTCACAAATCTCAACTAAAAATATCTTCTTCCCTTGACCACATATTTGACCAACTTATATGTTATATATATATATCATATAAACAACATATACACTTCTCTCTAAACCCTCTTTTCTTTCCCAAAACACATATACATAAACATTCTCTTCCAAATTCTTTTCTTATCACATACATATACATTCAATCCAATATACAACAACAACATAATCAAAACTTTTAGGTCATGCATTGGGATATTACACTTCACCCTTGAAAATGGATCTTTATCCTTGGAGATCGGGTCTTCACCCTTCAAATTGGATCTTCATCCTTGGCATCAGGTCTTCACCCTTCAAAATGGATCTTCATCCTTTGGACTTTGGGTCTTTCACCCTTCAAAATGAATCTTCATCCTTGGAGATTGTGTCTTCACCCTTGAAAGCAAATCTTCATCCTTGGTAATGGGTCTTCACCCTTGAAATGGATCTTTATCCTTGAAAATTGGGTCTTCACCCTTGAAATTGGATCTTCATCCTCGGTAGGGTCTTCACCCTTGAAATTGGATCTTCATCCTTTAAGCTGGGTCTTCAACCTTTAAGTTGGATCTTCATCCTTGGCAAGGTCTTCACCCTTCAAAATGGATCTTCATCCTTTGGACTTCAGGTCTTCACCCTTTAAATTGGATCTTCATCCTTTTAAACTTTTGTCCTATATTGGCTTCAACTCTTCTAGCTAGACTAATCTTTTATCCTTTTGCAAAATTTGAAAACTAGTTTTAGGGTTTGAGGAAAATATGATTAGGGGTTTTCAGTTTAGAAATTAGGGTTAGGGTTTTTATTAAAATTTAGAACTTTTATGAAGACAGTGTTAGGGTTTAGGGTTTTGATAAAAACATGGTCACTGTGTATTTCAAATTAGGGTTTGGATTTTAATATCCGCTACTGTGATGAATATAACAAATGTAAATATGGCTACTGATTTGTTTGAATGTCTAGTAAATTAATGCATGAGATAACAATAATGTAACTATTATAATTTAAATGAATTAAACATAACAAACAAACCATAGTTCGTTGGCTCCACCGAAATTAAAAGATTTGAACCAAGCTACTGCCTGAGTCAATTACTTTTTCGGTTAAAGTTTTGCAATTTGGCAATTGCCTTGACACTGCCAGTTACTTCCTTCATTCAATAATTTTTGCTCCTTTGGCTGCTAGGGTTTCTCCTTTATTTTTATTGCTTTCTCCTTTCAAATTTCCAAAGTCTAGTCCCTGAACCAATTGCTAAGAAAAAGTTCAAATAATTCTTCTGTAAATTTTCCCTTCTGGTCGAATAAAATTCTCCTCCTCCTCCTTCTATGTGTGTTTTTAATGTGGTATTTATAGGGAATTAAAATAAAAAAACCTAGTATGTTAAGTAAATTAAAAACTGTTTTGAAAATAAAATAAAAAACCAAGTAAAACAAGGTTTCGGCGAAAACTATGCGCGGGCCCAGGAGAGACTGAGATAGCTAGGGGCAAAATTATGCGCGGGGCGTAATTTCGATGCAGGTTTTTCTTGCGGTGAATTGGCCAGTGGCCAATTCATCACAGGTGTTCCTGTGGCGAATTGGCCCAAGCCAATTCGTTGCCCTTTTTTATTTTTTATTTATATATATATTAAAAATAAATAAATATTAAAATAAATAATATATACCACAAAAATTATTTCGGACTATTTTAAAATTTTTGGATTAGACTGGATCAAAATTTAAGGGTCTACAGATAGTACGACACACTTCCCTCAGAGCTCGATTTTTCCAACGTAACATATCTATAATATGAAAACCCTAATTACCATACTAAAGTCGAGAATCATTTCCATCTGAGCAAAAACTGTTGCACTTCAGATAGGCACATCCGCATTACTTGGCTAAAGATCTTATTGAGTTTAAATATTTTTCATCTCATATGCATGCTAATTCAAATAATCTCCACTAATAGAGCCCACTTACTAAGAGAGATCAACAAGTCTTTAATAGGCTTGAAAAGAGGTCTGTAAGGGATATGAGTTAAATAAAGGCCATTTATAAATTGAAGCTGATGTAACACTATGGATAAACCTTCACACTATAAATTTTCTACTGGAATCATACATAGTTGGAAACATTAAACTCTAGACTTCATTTCCACATTTTATCTTGCTTTGAGTACTTAAAATATTACTTCATGAAAATATAGAGATTAAAATCTTGCATCGTGAAACAATAGAGCTTGTCTTCTTGGCAGAAATCAGGATTTAATTAGTATAATCTTTTTTTTTTTGCAAAAACATTGAAACCCTATTATTCTTCCCTTTTCTCCTTTTTTTTCTTTCTTTTTATTTTATTCTTTCCCTTTTTGTTTATTTTTTTATCCTAGCTCTAAAAGCATTGTATTGTTTTCCACCATCTTATGCTCCTGATAATGGATGAGTGGAGTGGCATAAGTCTACTTCAACAAGGATGAATCCTTGGTTACCTTGATGTTATCTAAATGATGAAATATATCCAAGATATTAGGTCTAGTTCAGGTGACCTTCAACTATCTTTATAGTCTTGATTATGCATTCTTTTCCTTGATCTTCTTTGGCCCTTAGTACCTTAGACACCAGACTTCTCATAAATGTCACAATAGCTTATGGTAGGTTATCAAGGGTTACAAGCCAAAGCTTAAAGGAAAAAACTAGAGATTGATGTTAACAGGGTAGATTACTAGTTGTTGGCTCACCAAACAATGTCTAGATCATCTCTTTCTTAAATAAGTAGAGTTTAATTTTGCCTCAAAAGTCCATCAAAGCATATTTTAAGATTAACTAGGACCTAGACATTCATAATTATCCAGGAGCCCTCTCTAAGTAAGCATACACAGCTCAATGCTACAAGATAATTCCCTCACCTAGTAAAGTACTTTGAATTATAATCCATAGATACACTAATTTATGAATAGCAAGCTAGATTCATCAACTATTGAGCACCAAAATGAACAAAGACCAATGAAAATTTAATGAATGTAATTTATTCAAATAATCTTAAATGAAAAATCATAATTATTCTAGAAAACACCAAAGAAAGAAAATGAAACAAAAACCAAATAAGCCAAAGGAAGCTTTATTGAGTTGGAGTAAAAAATGATTCATCTACTTGGACATATCAAGGGCAAGGATTTTTTCATCATCATTGATAGTCATTGCCTCGTCATTCATAGTTTGTTCAAGCTTGTTTAGTAGTACCTCCTCTTTAGAAATTCCTCCATGTACATCTTGAAAAGTTGATAAGAAAAAACTTTCCTTAATCCTCCTTCTATCATGAAGGTCACTGGTGGTGACACTCCTTCAAATTTAGGCAAAGGATTACTTTTGGTGTTAGGTTTATCTGGCTCAGGAAACTTTCCACTATCAATTAAATCTTAGATCTCATGCTTAATAGAGCACATTTATCTATCTCATGCCCTTATATTTGATAGAATTGACAAAAGGCCTTAGTATCAAAGTTTGATGGCAGAGGATCCTGTAGCAGTTGAGGAGCCAATGGCTGTGATAATCTATAACTTCTTAAAAACCCAAGACAAAGGTTTTTCCAACTCTAAAAATTATCTTCTATTTGTTTTACCAGTGGTGGCATTGACATCCACTGATTTTTGTGTACCCTGACTATCGAACTGATAATTCCCCCTCTCATTCCTTCTTTTAGAATAAATGGTTCTTCTCTCTTTCCCATTCTTCTATTTGTAAGCTAGCTTGGAAAAGATCTTTGAAGTCTCTGATAAGAGTGTAGGACATCAGTTCACGAAGATTAGGTTGGACACCTCTTACTATCATTCTAATATGATTTGGCTCATTTGGCCTCTTCTGCATGGTAGTGATGTATTGCTTAATGTGCAAATGAGGATTTCCTGTACCATTATACTTACCAAAAGAAGGCATTTTGAACTTATAAGGAACTTCTTCATCTTGCTCAAAAAGCTTGTCCGCCTCTTCAGTATTTAGATTTTTTTCAAACGTCTTTTCTAAGTCAGTAATCATTTTTTCAATATTGGCAGGATCAGGCTTCTCGTCAGCCTTCTTTTCTTCTTTTGATTTAAAGTAAGCATCCCAATCATCATTGTCAATTATCACTTTGTCTTCATCAAAGGCTACCTCAGCTACCTTAGCATTCCTGTTGCCCTTTTGCTTTTTAGAAGTGGGGGATGCCTCAGCAATATTTCCTTCCAATAGTGCAGCTAGTTGATTTCTCACGGTCTCAGCTAGGGTCCCTTTTAACTCTTCCATCTTGGATGCGAGAGCTTCATTCACTAGGTTTTGAACTTGGTCAGGATTCATGGTTCTAGAAGTGAAATTAACTATAACTTCACTGAACTATGAGTTAATGATGTAGGTCAGGTTGTTGTATGTCCTTGAACTATTATACTTCAGGTTTGTGAGCTAGAAAGGTTCAATTCTTTGTAAAGCAATGCATGTATGCATGTATGCATGTATGGACATGTAATAAATAAACAAATAGAGTAAGGATATTCCTTCCAACATTATATCGCCCACACACGAATGGCTAGTCTCTTTTCCTAATTATATAGTTAATAAAACATCAACATGGGATATTTTGTTTTTGACAGATCCACTCAGACGAATTAACCAATAGTTATATTTTCAAATTTAGAAGCTAGTCCATGATAATTCCCACTAATTAAGACTTAATCCATTGGGCCAACTAAAAAATAGCTTTTATGCTATATTGTGGATTAAAACTAAATTAATGGATTTATCATAAATATATTTCACATTTGGAAAAGCAACTAAAGATTTATGCCACAAACAAACCCATGATTAATAAGTCTTGGTATAAATCAAGCCGCAATTAATTTTAATATTCCATAATTAACACTAGTTGTAAGCCCATTTAAGAAAAAGTTGTATTTTTTATGAAGTGAAAAATAGTTTTGAGCCCATTAAAAAGTGTTTCAAAGCCCCATTGTAAAAGGGTTTTAAAATCAGTCTTAGGCTTTGTGCTTAAGCCATGATATGAAAAAGGATTTTTAGCCCATCTTTTAAAAAATTATATATTTTATGTCCAAAGACCATCTTTGAAAAAGAGTTTGAAAATAATTTAGTCTTTTAGGCTTTTAAAAGTATATAATAATTTTGGGCTTACACCATAATTAGGTCACATTAAAAAAAAACAAACCAAATGAGCCATAGATTAAACCAAAATATGTTAACCATCGTCAAATAACAAGCATTTGGGGGTAAACTTAAGGAAAGTTACTAGGCCAATTACATGGCCTTTAGTCTTTGGGTTGAAAAGCTTAGGTTCCTATAGCAAATATATACCAAAAGGTATCAGGGTATAAGTGATTATGTCATGCTCGATCTCCATACCTTGAGTGCAAGTATGATATCACTTATACAATATAACACGGGTTACACTGGGCATCCTAACTCACACACACAATTAAATTCCAAATGATGTAATGGATAATATCATAGTAGGAAAGAATAAAATAATATAAAGACTAATAGAATCAACTTCTCTTATTCCCCAATGGAGTTGCCACTATGAGCGAGGATTTTCTCGCCCACTCCTAGTGGAATGGTTCTTGCGACCTTGGGATTGTTAGACTCAAGGCCTTAGAGAACACGGGCCTAAACTCAAAAATTTGTAGTTGGCACCTAGATGGGTCGAGAAGATAGAATGGGATAGATAACTCGATTCCTAAGGAATTCCCAACCCCCCTATTGGGTTTAAAAAGTTGGGTATGCAGGGGAAAGGTGAGAATGACCCAACACCCCTATAACGCGCAGTTCATTGAAATCGGCCTCCTTTTTAGGTCTAAATATTATTGTGTTCTTATGTTATTATGAAATCATCCATATTACATGTAATTATTGAAAAATAAATAATCATCATATCATAAATCAAAACAACCAAACAAAATGAGTACCCATACAAGATAGAAACATGCACTTATAATAAAGTTCAATGTTCAAAGTACAAGTAAATAAAATAGGACACTCACCAATTGGTGGAAAAATATCCTTTACAATGATCCAAAACTCAAATTAGATAAAATAACAAATCAAATAAAACAAAGGCACCTACAAGGTGGAAAAACGCCTTTTACATCCTTGAAATCAAAATAATCAACCAAGTATAATTAAATCATTCAACCAGTCACCGCAAACTAAATAAAGGTAAATCATCCATCCTAAGCATATAATAATAAATTAATTAATCAAGTCTAGGATTTAATCTTAAATTAGTAATTAAATATATAAAATTAGGGATTGACATATGGGATTACGATTTGTTGATGTTAATTATGGTTTTTGGGATAAAAACTAGGGTTTTTGGGTTAAATTATGGTTTTAGGATTTTGAAAATAAGATTAGGGTCTTAATATGTAAATTAAACTAACACATGTAAATCTAGGCTTTGATATGCAAACTAAACTTAAAATAAGGAAGATTAGTTTTTGGTCATACAATACTAAGATTTAATCCTACAACTAAGATACAATATTATAGGATTAGGGTTTTGAAAAATAAACTAAAACATGGAAGCTAAGGTTTTAGAATGCAACTAAGATTTATTAGGTAATTTAAGGTTTTAGATTTATGAAAATAAGGGTGAAAAAAACAATTGATGTTACTATAAATACCATATGATGTTGTTTATAAATGAAATTAATTGGTAAAAGTAAACAATTGAATTGAGTTAGTTAAAATAAATTATACCTGCATTGTTGGCTTTACCAATTTGAATGTGTTGAATTAAGCATGATGTTGTCACTGACTGAGACAATTTTATTTTGGCCGAGTGAGACAATTGCTACTGCCTCTCGCTATGTTTGGATTCTGTGTGTATTGGTTTTTGGATCGTGGCCACTCTCTCTTTTTCTTTGCTAAAAGGTGGTTATTGTCTCCTTTTTTCTCAATTCAAGGTAGCCACTGTGTCCTTTCCTCATTATTTAAAAGTGGCTTTATATTTATAGGAAAGTCTAAGGCAACGGTTCGCACCATCCGAGCCCAAGCAGGATTAAATTTTTTTTAAACTAGGCCTACCAGCCTCACCTAATTTGACATTAACAAGGATTCATGTCGAATTAGTAGACTAACTCGACATGAGGCTTTAACTCATGTCAAATTAGTACAATTTTGACATGAGATGGCCTTATGTCAAATTGGTGTATGCCAAATTCAACATGAGGCATAACCTCATATCGAATTGGCATCAATTCGGCCTGAGGATGGCCTCATATCAAATTAGCTTATGCCAATTCAACATGATCTTAATTTTGGCCCATAATTTTAGGTTTTTAGGTCAGTCCTGAGTTGATTAGTCCTATTAATTTAATTTAACTTTAATTAGGGCCTTTGAGTTTGATTGGGGTCTTTAAATTGAAACCAATTTGAATTTGCCCCTTTTAATAAAAACTGAATTCATACTGGAGCAAAATTAAAGGTCTATAGTTTTGCCCCCTGCTTGAACCATTTGACACTTCAGTAGAAGAGAATGAAAAGTAATATCACAGCTTCTGAATTTTGAACCAAGCGTCTGTAAAACAAAACACAGAGACAAACCAATAAAAATCCAAAGGATGGATACCCTATAGTGAGGAACCATTGAGTATCGACATCTAACAGTTGTGCGATTCTAATATCTCAACAGGCTATCGGGCAACTCTAATATCTCAATAAAAATCACCAAGTGACTCTAATATCTTGGTTTTGATGGACTTAAACCGGATTTGGGTTCTGGACTCTAGATTGGATTTGGGTCTCGACCCAAGACTGGATTTGGGTTCAAAACCTGAGACTGATTTGGGTTCAGGACCCCAGACTGGATTTGGGTTCTAGACTCGAGACTGGATTAGGGTTCTAGGTTCGAGGCTGGATTTGGGTTTATGACCCAAGACTGGTTTTTGGTTTTTGACCCAAGACTAGATTTGGGTTCACGACTTGAGAAACTATGCCATTAGGATACTTCAATAAATCCAATATAGGCTGCGGGTTTGGATACTCCCATAAAAATGCACTGTCAAGACACTTCAACAAATTTAATATAGGCTGGAGATTGTGTCATCATGTAACATCCATATTTTATAAAAATAAAATTAAATAAAAACTAAAGGATTAGAAGTGAAAAAATTGAGAGTATATGTGATATATATAGAATATACATAACATATACAAAAGTCAACTTTTAAAGAAGAAAAGTCAAAAGTCAAAAGGAAAAATTATAAATTTACTTTGTAAAATTAAAATTAATTAAATAATTTAAAAATAAATAAATTTGAATGGAAGAGGTAGAGTATGGTTTTTATTAAATAAATAAATAATTAATTAAAAATATATTAATATATATTATATATATGGTCTTATTTGAAAGTGGAAAGAAAGAGAAAATTTAAAAAGTTAATCATCTTTTTCTTCTTCTTCATGGAGGCCGAACTTCTACAGCCAAAGGAAGCCAAGTTTTTCTTCTTCCAAGCATCACAAATTGAGGAGATTTCAAGAATTCAAGTGGAGTTTTTGGAAGTTCTTCATCAATTGGTAAGCTTCTTTAATAATTTTACAAGTTCTTTGGAAAATTATGGATATTTGGATTTTGGGGTTTTGTTGTAGCATGATTTAATTGTTTAAATGAGTATGTAAGAAGCTATTTTGATTACTTATTAATTATTTTTAAGTTGGATTGGAGAAAAGATTAAGTTTGAGTTGATTTTAGTTGAAAGAGATAATTTAGGGTTATGTAAAATTTGGACTTTTGAAATAATGTATTTTAATTGTGCAAATGGATTCCAAAGATTTTCTTTTTATGCATAAACAAGGATTTTAAAGTCAAATAATGGATTTAGTTAAGTTTGTTTAGAGATTAGATATGGTAGTATGAAATTTAGGGTTTTAGAAGGGAAATTTTCAAAGAATGGTTGGTTGTTTATTTTAATGAATAAACTACGTTATTTAATGATATAAATGATAAATATAAGCTTGGTTAACTATTGGAATTGGATGGGATGAAGAATTGGATATGATGAAGGTTATGGCATTTTAAGGTTTTAATAAAGAGTATGTGTTTATTGAATTTAATTGATTAAAACATGTAATAATATCTTTTTAATGATGTAAATAAACTTAAAACACCAATTTAAATGGATTAGAATGGAATTTCAATGTTAAAGTAATGAAAGGCAACATTTTGGGACATTGGTTAGAGTGAGGTTTAATTAGGGTTTTATGCTTGTAATGCCTTAAAATGTGATTCTAAATGATTGTATTTTCTCACATTTTGAATAGGTAATAAGACGAAGTGATTTGCCAAACCTTAGTGTTGAAGGGCAAGTTGGAACTGAAGGTTAAAGAGTATTTTTAGCTTGGGTTTGATTGATAATTAAGGTATGTACATACTTTTGATAATTTAGATATATTTGCTTTAAATTTGGCCTAACACATCTTGGATAGAAAATGTGTTAAGCTACTTGGCATCTTGAACATGCATGAACATTGTGTTATAACATGTGAATTGTTGAGTATGCATTATGTGCATTATGTAAAGCCATTATTAATGGTTAATTAAATGAAATGTGGTTTATATGAATTTTGTGAGAATGACCCAAAATATTTTGGTTAATATGTTTGTAATATTAAATGATTTGACATTGTGATGAATGAGAAAAATTAAAAAGAGCCAATGAGATAAAGAAAGTTGATTATGGAAAATGTGATACATATGAGAAAGTAAGAAAAATGCCAAAGAAATTCGGGTAAAGAGGTCACATTATACATGTTACTAAAGTTATGGAAAAAGAAATATGATTGAATATATTGGAATAATACATCATGACATAGTGGGAATGAAAATGATGAAATTGATTACAAAAGATGAAGGTATATTATTTGTGTGCCAAGTATGTTCAATTTCCAGAGTTCTGTGTTTGGTGGTATGCCTATAAGGTTATCCTCATTATTTGCCTTAGGGGCTAGACGCTAGGCATTAATGATATATGATTTGCCTTCAGGCTAGATGTTGGGCATTAATATAATTTTCCTTCGGGGCTAGAAGTTGGGTGTCACTTGCCTTCAAGCTAGACACTGAGTGTCAATATGGACCAAAACAGTAACTCTAGGATTTGAATAATATATTAGTTTATTTGGGCTCATGCTCGTGTATGTGTTAATGTGAATTATAAAAAGAATAAAGATTATGTTTTAAAGTGGAATTGCATAGCATATTGTGAAATACCATGCAACAACATTATGCATTGTTATTATTTTAAAGTTTTATTATTATCAAAGTATGTACTACTAGGCTTTTAGCTTAGTATGATTGAAATTCATCACGCAGGTGACATGGTTGCTCATAGATCTGGAGAGTTCATCTAGACCTTGTTAGGTCTAGGCTTGAGATTGATAGTATTTGAAGTGAGTTTGGCTCTCACAGAATCAGAGTCAGCTGCTGTCATGCATGTATTTTATTTTTATAAAACATGACATAATTATGTCTATTATGTTATATTTTTAAGAGCTTGTAAATTATAAAGCGTTTTTGGAATAATTATATAATGTGGAAATGTGTATATGTGCTTATATATATGTACATATTTGAATATTTTGAGAAAAATGTAGAGACATTGAGAAGTCGGTGTGAAATATTTGATTTATTATTATTGGGAGTGTGTTTTTCTACAGGTTAAGTGTTGTTGAAATTTTTGAGATGTCCAATTTACAAACGAAACTCTGGTGAAATTTTTCCCAGAGATTTTTATATAAAGTACTTATTTTGGGTACCTAAAACTATCAAAGAATATTTTATTGGTTTATTAGAAATATATTTTAAAATATTTGGGATTTTAAATTGGGAATATGAAAATTTTAGTAAACTAAGTTGTAGTATTTTTATACTTTATATGCATATTCTACATATACTGGGTATATGTATTATACGTATATAGGGTTTAAGGGTGTCACACAACAGGATACTTTAACAAACCTATTATATATTGGAGATTGTATCATCAAGATACTTCAACAAATCCAATATAGGTTAGAGATTGTGCCTTCAAGATACTTCAACAGATCCAATATAGCCTGGAGATTGTGCGGTCAGAATTCTTCAACAAATCCAATATAGGCTGGAGATTGTGCGGTCAGGATTCTTTAACAAATCCAATATAGGCTGGAGATAGTGCCATCAAGATACTTCAACAAATCCAATATAGGTTGGGTAGTGGATGCTTCAATAAATCTGCTTTAAAATGTCTGCCTTTACAGAAATGGATCTTTATTGTGATTTTCATTCTTGAGGATGGACCTTTTATCTTGCCTCGATTTTTGCTCTTCTAGTTAGACTGATCTTTTATCATTTGAGAGTTTTGGCCACTTGTTCCATTCTTTAATAGATTCTGCTGACCTTCTATCATCTGAGAGTTTTGACTTTCTTATAGCCACTTGTTTCATTCTTTAATGGATTATACTGACTTTCTATCATTTGAGAGTTCTGGCTTTCTTTTTGCCATTTGCACCATCCTTCAATTCAAAAAATTCAGGTATTTTTTAGTAGCTAGCCCTCATATCCTCTCTTTGTCCCCTGCGTGGAAAAATATTGAAAGTTTGAAAATGTTTTGTACATGCATAAACTCAAAATTTGACAAGAGGAATATTTGCCTCCTGTGTAAGCTCAAACCACTGATTTTGCTCCTATGCAAGCTCTGATTGATGTTTGTGTTTTGTCTCATTCCTTGCACAAGCATGCACCTCCATTTCTTTTGTAATGGCCCTTTCATGCCTCCTGATTGCATATATGCTTTTGATTGTTTACTTCACAAGGTGTCTACTGTTGCACTCTAATAAACACTACTAAAGCTACACTCGCAAGTATACGAGGTAGTTGTAGCAAAAGTGATCGCCCCAAGGTCGTCTCACAAGGAAGGTGTAGTTCATAATAGCTTGATTGATAACTAATTTAAAGATGAGAGTTTATTGTTTGGAATGGTCCAAGAGTAATTTAAACCTAAGATAATGAGTAAGGGTTAATGTGTGTGATGGTTGTACAAGATCTAATCGATTCTAGGGAAGGTGCCTAGGGCTATAGGTCCATTCAATCAAAGCTCAATTCTCATATTATCCATTAACTTAACCTTGTAATTAATTTGTTTCTTAAGTTTAATTAGTCAATTACAAATTCATTAGTTTTCACATTCATGAATCAACAACAACCAATTGTTTTCATTCGTAAATTAATAAACCCTAGAACATATATTTCTAATTCATTCTTAAGGTAGTCGATTGCGTAATTCCGATATCAAATTTCACCTCTCGGTCCTTCATTCAATATCTAGAGATCAATAGGTAGCTAATTTATTAACCTAACATACAATCCAATGCAATCAACCAACAATAAGGTACATCAATGGAAATATCAAATCAAAGCATTCAATCAAATATATTAAAAACCCTAGCCTTCTCCCCCTCGACTCCCATCTCTGTTTCGTGCAAAAGAATCCAAATATATTAAGGGTGACACGGCCAGGCTTGCTTTGGCTTGGCCGTGTCTCTCATTTTTCTTTGGGACATGGCCAAGCTTGCTAGTCGTGTCCATCACTGCTTCTTTCTTTCTTTCTTTTCTTTCTTTTCTTTGGTCTCAAGGGGTGACACGGCCAAGCTCCTAGCCGTGTCATGTGGGTGTGTGCTCTTCTATTTTTTTCTTTGGTCCTTGCTTACTTTGAGCTTGGGATGGGACACGGCCAAGTTCCTGGCTGTGTCACATGGCTTGGCCGTGTCACTTGAGTGTGTCAAGTTCTGCTTCTTTATTTTTGCTCTTTCTTTGCTTTGGTTTCTTGTTTTGCTCCTTGGATGAGACACGGCCAGTGGCTTGACCGTTTCTCCTGGCTGTGTCAAGCTCTACCTTGAATTTCTTTAAGGTGACACGGCCAAGCTTGATTTGGCTTGGCCATGTCTTGCTTGATTCATGCTTTTCCTGCACTGTTTTGATCTTCCAAGGGAGTTTTTGCACTTAAACCTAAAACAGACACTTTAAACAAACTTAAAACAAAAATCAATCAAAACATTAACTAAGAACACATAAAAATAACATTAAAAACTAGTACAAAAATGATCTAAATAACTACCCCACACTTAATTCCTTGCTTGTCCCCAAGCAGGGCTAAAATAAAAACACTAAACAAGATAAATTTTTTCAAGTTCAAGAGTTATAAGAGTGCATCAAAACTTCCATATCCCTCGCAATCAATATCGAATCGAACAAAAACAATACCCATGCAATTAAGTGGTTTTCCATGCATAACCTATGTTGTCGCTCCCTCACTAACTCTTACAAGTGTTTGATCATGGTGGTGTTTACACTCATAACAATCAATGAAAGAATATTACCATAGGCTTGCTTATCAATCAAATCTCCACCACAAAATTACTATCAAGCATCAATCAAAAGGTCTTTCTTTTGGTTGTAATGGGGCTAAGGTAAAGGCATTACATTTAGGAAATGTGAGCTTAATCATTAAGTTCAAGAGAACCTCAAGAATGAAGTAACCATTCATATATATATATACCCCAACAATTCCAAAACACCTTCCACTCATCTACCCTTTGTAATTAAAGAGCTTTTTAAGGGAACTCACTTATTAAATCTTGCAATGATTATTCCCAAACATATTCCAACCCTTTCAACAAGAACATCAATTATTCTTATTCTTGTTATTTTTTTTATTTTTCTATTCTTCTTTTTTTTTATTTTTTCTATTTTTTTAAGGTTTGCAACTAACTAACATAATAGTTTGCAATCTTAAACCTACTAAATTTAACCCCACACTTAATTCAACACAACACTCGGCCATAAACACTCTTAAAATGCTCTTGACCTAATGAAAGGGTAAGAGACAAATTAGCATGATTCAAAGTTAGTAGTGTTGCGAAAAAGAAAGAAAAGGGAAAATGAAATAGGCTCAAAATTGGCTAACTAAGGTTAAAAATAGGGTTGGTCTTTTTAAGCCAAAGTGGGTTCACCTAATTGCCTTAATCATCTTGATGCCTAATTGCAATTTTTATGTAGTCTCAAAATGCATTTCAAAGCAAGTTCTAGCAACTCATCAATCAAAGATGTTCACCCACAAAAAGAATAATAAGTTGATGGCTCAATTTCTCACTAGTTTAAAGGCAATGCAAGGAAAAACCAACAAAATTGACAATAAGCACCAATTCTACTCAATTCTCAAATTCATGCTTCAAAAATTCAAAGGTCATCTATCAACAATTTTATAACAATTGAACTTTCCAAAATTCATTTATTCAAAGAAAAACAAAAAAAGCATTAACTAAAACTTAAACAAAAACAAGTTAAACGTAAAAACACAAAAACACATAATACACCCCACACTTAAAGATTCACATTGTCCTCAATGTGAGCATGCATCAACTAAAAGAAAGGGTTTAGATGAAACCCGATTTCCATCATTCCCATATGCGATGTACAATGCTCCTTCCACCCATAATGCAATTGTCGCTCATGTCTGCAGGGATGGATAGCATATAACTCCGAAGGATACCCGATGTATTGCTACGCCTAAGTAGCGTTATTTGAAAACATGTGAAGGTCATCTTAGGGTAATCCTCCAGTGCAATAGGAATGTGGTAATAATCTTTATCTTTGTGCAACATGGGCATATTATATTTCTGCTCTTCCTTACCACCAAGAGTAGAAGAAATGATTTTTGGGGACTCTTTAAGTTCAACCAAGTTTGGTTGAATCACTTCTTCATCCACTTTAACAATGTCAAGTCCCCTCTCAACAACCTCAGCATCTAAAATTAGCTTACACTCCTCAAGTTCTAAATTGGGCATTTCATGCTCTTCGTCTAAGGTCATAGTCATCCCAATCTTATTTTCACTATCTCCTTAGAAGTGCATATTATAGATGTCAGAAAGTTGCTTACTTTGCTCCTCATCCTTCAAGCTATATGGAAATGGATTTGGTGGCCTATCAGGATTGGAAGATTCATGCAACTTTGGTGAGGTTGATGCCTCCAAATTCTTCTCCTCTGTTGATTGGCTTGGCTCCTCTGTGTTGGGTTGTATCTCCTTGCCATTATCTTCTTGATTAGTGCCTGCATCCAAAGAATCACAAAATTTGTTATATATCACCTGTTCACTCCTCAAATTTGTGATTACCTTGACTTGCTCCAATTGGCTAGGAAATTCCTTCTTTTGGTGTGGTTGGAGTTGATGTGCCAGTTGCCAAACTTGAATTTCCACCCTCTTCAATGATTCCTCCAAAGAATCAAACCTCTCATTGATCCCTTCCTAATTTTGTGTGCTAATTTGAAGGTAAGCATTCAAATCTCCTTCCACTGTGGATTTCTTGCCTTGATTCTAATTTTGTGCACTAATTTGAATGAAGACATTCAAACTATCTTCCAAAGTGGGTTCCTTAAGTCGATCTCGATTTTGTGCGCTAGTTTGAATGAAGGCATTCAAACTATCCTCCAATGAGGGTTTCTTAAGGTGATTTTGATTTGAATATCATTCTTGAGAGTAAGAACTTCTTTGGTGAGGTTGAAAACAATTTTGAAGTGGAATGTGTTGCTGATTTTTCCAAGAAAAATTTGGGTGGCTTCCCCAGCCTGAATTATAAGGATTGGAATATTGGTCATTTCTACCCATTCGCTGGAAACCTTGGTAGTCATATTCTTCCTCTTGCCATTCTTGGTATCATTTGAAACCAAATGAGCAAGTATCTCTTGGTGTGGCATAGGTGCTCTTCCTCTTGCATTTAGCACCTTAAGTTGATTCGTCAATTTTGCTAATTGCCATTCCATTTCAGAATCATCGTTCTTATCATAAACTCCCCCATGCCTTGAAAACTGCATCTTTACAAAAGGCACTTAGCAACTTAAAGAAAATAAACAAATAATTAAATTGAAAGAAAATTAAACAAAACAAACAAACAATTAAATAAAGAAAAATCAAACTATCACTACTTAAACAGCCTTCCTCGGCAGCGGTGCCAAAAACTTGTTGCGCTCTAATAAACACTACTAAAGCAACACTCGCAAGTATACAAGGTAGTTGTAGCAAAAGTGATCGCCCTAAGGTCATCTTATAAGGAAGGTGTCGTTCGTAATAGCTTGATTGATAACTAATTTAAAGATGAGAGTTTGTTGTTTGGAATGGTCCAGGAGTAATTTAAACCTAAGACTAATGAGTGAGGGTTAATGTGTGTGATGGTTGTACAAGATCTAATCGATTCTAAGGAAGGTGCCTAGGGTTATAGGTCCATTCAATCAAAGTTCAATTCTCATATTATCCAGTAACTTAACCTTGTAATTAATTTGTTTCTTAATTTTAATTAGTCAATTACCAATTCATTAGTTTTCACATTCATGAATCAACAACAACCAATTGTTTTGCATTTGCAAATTAATAAACCCTAGAACTTATATTTCTAATTTATTCTTAAGGTAGTCGATTGCATAATTCTGATATCAAATTTCACCTCTCGGTCCTTCATTCAATATCTAGAGATCAATAGGTAGCTAATTTATTAACCTAACATACAATCCAATGCAATCAACCAACAACAAGGTACATCAATGGAAATATCAAATCAAAGCATTCGATCAAATATACTACAAACCCTAGCCTTCTCCCCCTCGACTTCCATCTCTGTTTTGTGCAAAAGAATTCAAATATATTAAGGGTGACATGGCCAAGCTTGCTTTGGCTTGGCCGTGTCCATCACTGCTTCTTTCTTTCTTTCTTTTCTTTCTTTTCTTTGGTCTCAAGGGGTGACACGGCCAAGCTCCTGGCCGTGTCATGTGACACGGCCAGTGGCTTGGCCGTGTCATGTGGGTGTGTCCTCTTATGTTTCTTTTCTTTGGTCCTTGCTTGCTTTGAGCTTGGGATGGGACACGGCCAAGCTCCTGGCCATGTCATGTGACACGGCCAGTGGCTTGGCCGTGTCACTTGAGTGCGTCAAGTTCTGCTTCTTTATTTTTGCTCTTTATTTGCTTTGGTTTCTTATTTTGCTCCTTGGATGAGACACGGCCAGTGGCTTGGCTGTGTCTCCTGGCCATGTCAAGCTCTGCTTTGAATTTCTTTGAGGTGACACGGCCAAGCTTGATTTGGCTTGGCCATGTCTTGCTTGATTCATGCTTTTTCCTGCACTGTTTTGATCTTTCAAGGGAGTTTTTGCACTTAAACCTAAAACAAACACTTTAAACAAACTTAAAACAAAAATCAATCAAAACATTAACTAAGAACACATAAAAATCAACTAAAAACTAGTAAAAAAATTATCTAAACATCTGCTATTCACTTTGATAAAGAATAGGTAACACAAAGTCAAAAATGCAGTGTGAAATGTTTATGTATGCATATATGCATCAATGATACTTACAGTGGTTCCATTGACTCATAGAATGAGGTGATAAGCCAAATCACTACCATTGGTTCTTTCCAGATGCTCATTCATGTTCTGCATTATAACATCAGAAGCCTTCATATCAATGGCTTTTATCTTCAAGATGAAATCATGAGTAGTGGGAGCCCAAGCAAGGTAGTTAGAGCCAGAGGAGACACCCATTTTAGCCCATGATTCAGCACATTAATTGAAAACTTCTCCATGACCTTGCAAACATTTCTTTCATTATTCTACCTTTGCCTAATGTATCCTTTAAGTTTTGATAGTACGATGAACTTCTTTAAGCTTAAAGGTTCATGAGACAAGAAACTTTTTTTCAAATTAAAATCACATTTTGGCTTTGTCAAATCAATATCATTATACCTCAGAGCTCGATTTTTCCAAATTAACATATCTATAATATGAAAACCCTAATTACCATACTAAACTCGAGAATCAATTTCATTTGAGCAAGAATTATTGCATGTTAGATAGGCATATACACATTACTTAGCCAAAGTTCTCATTGAGTTTCTTTATTTAAACACTTCTATTATAAGCTCATGCTATCTTCCTTGGTATAGTTGGCAATGATACAATGCCTTCAACCTTCTTTCTTCTAATAAGGCCAACTATGTGTATCTACTTAATACAATACCCACTCTGTCTTTGGCAACTTAGCTTCCAAGACCACCCTTGGTGACTTAATCTCAATCTCGATAGGTAGCACTGCTTCCATTATGTAAACTGAGGAAAATGACATTATTCCAGTCAAAGTTCAAACACTAGTTTTGTACCTCTTATAAAGAAAAAGGAAGCATTTCTGATCAATCCTTATACATCTTGGTCATCTTGGAAAGAATTTGCTTAATCATCTTATTTGTTGCTTCTACTGCATCATTAGCTTTTGGTCTATATAGGGAGGATCGACGATGATAGATTTGATACTTAGAAAATAATTCCTTAATATCTTCTTGAAATTACACCCTATTATCTGATACTACGTTATATGGAATCCCATATCCACATATGAAACATTTCTTAATAAACTGAGCTATTTCCTTTGCCCTCAGTTTATTGAAAGATTCAGGTTTCACCCATTTTGAAAATTAATCAATTGCCACTATGTATCGTTGACCATTTGAGGATGTTGGATGTATATCCCTGATAATGTTAATCCCTCAAATTGCAAAAGGCCAGGGTGAAGAGATATAATGGAATTCCTTGGGAGGTAAATGATTCAAGTTTCTTTACAGATGGCATTGTTGGCACCTTCATACAAAGTCAATACAATCTTTTTTTTGTGGTTAACCAGTAGTAGCCTTGTTGATTATCTTCATAGCCATAGCTAGCATAACACCCTTATACTCTATAAACATATAGTACTCAGCCTATAAATATGCATATAGAATATAAAAGTATCATTAACTTTATCATTGAAGGATTCCTCTAATTTCCATGAAAATAGTTTAGCCTTTAGTTTATAATATATATAGATATAAGAAAATCTCTATAAAAATTTCTCCTGATTTTTACCTATAATTCGAATGTTTCTTAAAATCAAAGGAACTCAACCTATATAAAAGTTTATACTCCCCAAAGCATATTCATATAACTCAAAAGTTTAAAGTCACATGGTCATATATATATAGTATCTCAAAAGACTACATTACATAATTTGAATGCTATTTTATTACATGTTTACATCATAACATAATATACATATTATAAAAATGTTCAACAACATAAATGTTTACATGATATGTCAATGGCTCTGGTTTGGTGGCATAGTCGAACTTCTAGTACCAACCCACTAACCTAGACCTGGCCTGGTCTAGTAGGGTTCTCAGCCTTAACCCTATCACCTGCGCAATAAATAAATCACGCTAAGCTACTAGCTCAATGGTACATACTTTGATATTAATGAAAAAAGGATAACAGAATAACTTAAGAATGCATTAAGTCTTAATGTCATGCAAATCATTAACAAATTACCATCATCAACACATACATGCCTAAAAATCCTTATACAATAATCTAGTCCTAGAAATATTGTTTTAGCATTTCTCTTTAATAGTGACACCAGTGTGTTTCACCTGTGGATATAACTATATCTGCGACACCGTCGTGTCTCATCTAACAGTGTAATCATATTTGTGATGTATTGTCTAAAATTTTTAAGCAGTATCTTCTGAATTATATATCGATATTAGACTATGTAAAATAGTGAAAGTGCCTGGATATTTGAAATAGATGGAAAATAGGGTTAGTTATGTAACATCCCTAATTTTTAAAAATTAAATAAAATAAATTAAAATTAAATAAATTATTTAAATTGGAAATGGAATGTTTAGAAGTCAGAATACGGGATGTATATGTGAAATATACATAATATACAAAGTCAACTAAAAGTCAACACTTTAAAAGTTAAAAGTCAAAGGTCAAACGACATGTTTATAAATATATTTTAAAAATTAAAAATTATTTGAATAATTCAAAAATAATTTATTTTTGTATAGAAGAGGAAAATTATTATTTTTTAATAATTAATTAATTAATTAAAATATAATAAAATAATAATATATATAAGGACAAAAAATGAAAGTGGAAAGAAAGGGAAATTGAAATTTGGTCTTCTTCTTCCTCTTCTTCCTTAGTGTGCTGATTTTTCATAGCCAAGAACCCAAGCTTTATGCTTCTTCCAAGCTCTATTAACTGAAGGATTTCAAGGTTTCAAGTGGCATTTTTAGTGATTTTCACCATAAAAAGTAAAGTTCTCTAACTTTTTCTTTGGAAATTCATGGTTATTTGAATAAGTTGAGATTGAGTTTTTGGAAAAGCATGATTTAATTGTTCAATTGGGCATGAATGAAGTTATTTTGAGTAGTTAATAATGATTTTAAGTTGGATTGAAGAAATGATTAAGTTTGAATGAAGTTTGGTGAAGTGAGAGAATTTAGGGTTATGGAACTTTTAGATTTTGAATTCATGTGATTTAATTGTGCAGTTTGGTTCAAAATGTGTTGTTTTGATGCATAAACAAGTATTTTAAAGTCAAGTGATGAATTTGGTTAAGTTTGGTTAGAGTTTGGAAATGGTAGTGTTGAATTTAGGGTTTTGGAAAGGAAACTTACAAAGATTGGTTAATTGTTTGGTTTTAATGCTTAAATCATGTTCTTTAATTATATAAGTGATGGAAATAAGATTGGATTGATAATTGAATTGAGTTGGAATGAAGAACCTTCAATTGTGAAGGTTATGTCATTTCAGGGTTTTGAACAAAAGCATGTACTTAATTATTCTAATTGGTTTAAACATGTTAAAATATATTTATAATGATATAAATAAACTTAAAACACCAATTTGAATGGTTTAATATGGGTTTTCTAAGTTAAAGTAAGGAAAGGCTATATTTTGGAATTTTGATTAGAGTGATGTTTAATTATGGTTTGATGCTTGTAATACCTTAGAATGTGATATTAAATTATTGTATTTGATCATATTTTATATAGGCATTAAGGAGAGATGATTTTCCCAACCTTAGTGTTGAAGGGCAACTTGGAAGTAAAGATTTGTGGGAGTTTTTGAGCTTACTTTTGAGTGCTTTCTAAGGTAAGTACAAACTTTTGATAAACTAGATATGTTGGCAATAAATTGGGCTTAACACATTTTGGATGGAAAATGTGTTAGGCTACTTGATACATTGAACATTCATGAACATTGTGCTATGATATGTGATTTGTTATGTATGCATTAAATACATTGTGAAAAGCCATTGTTAATGGCTAAATTGTATAAAATGTGATTTATATGAATTATGTGAAATTAACCCAAATTATTTGGGTAATGTAATTTTGATGTAAAATGTCATATATTGTGATAAAATGATGGAATGTGATGAGATATGATTAATTGATATTTATATGAAAGAGAAAAATGAGAAAATGAGGCAATATGCCTAATTGATAATGAGAAAATGAGGCAATGTGCCTAATTGATAATGAGAAAAGAGGCAATGTGCCTAGTTGATTATGGGAAAATAAGAAAGAATTTGATGTTGGAAAATATGAAATAATTTTATGCCTAGAATGTTATTCAATTTTCAGAGTTTTGTGTTTGGCGGCATGCCTATGAGATTATTCTCATTATTTACCTTCGGAGCTAGCTTTTGAGCATTACTTTGATTTGCCTTTGGGGCTAGATGCTTGGCATTATTTTGATATGATTTGCCTTCGAGGCTAGCTTTTGAGTATTACTATGATTTGCTTTCGGGGCTAAACACTTGGTGTCAATTTGGACCAAAACAGTAACTCTGGTGTTACAAGTTAAGTCTTAAAAATGTTAAAAATTAAATCCGAGTATGAATAAAATTGGTATATTTGAAAAGATTATTTAAATAGTAAAACTCTATACAAATATCCTTTTGACCCTAGAATTGGATTTTTACTGGAATTAGGATGTGGGATATGAATAATAAAGTTTTAAATTAACTAAAGAAATTATTTTTATAATTTTACAAAATTAAAAGTTGGATTAAAAATAATTTAAGAAAGTAGGTGTACCAAAATTTTAGTGTGAGCACCACACCTTATAAAATCCTAAATAATATATAAACAGATAAATGTGTAGAATTTTTTTCTTCTTCTCCATCAAAACCAAATTCACCCTTCCACCATAGCCAAATTTCATTTCTTCTACTTTCTTCCATTAAACCAAGGAGAAAAATTAAGGAAAATTCATACACAACCAAATTTTTTTTATTAAAATTCATTATAATAGGTGAAAACCTCAAAAGCCATCACCATAAATTCAAGAAAAATTGAGGAAGAGAGAAAAAGTGCTACTTTATAAATAAGTTTGTGCCTGCATATTTATAATTTGCTATTCTTTGATTTTTCTTTTGATTTTGATGAATTATGTGAGTTTATTTCACTACTTTAATTGAATTTTCATAATGAAATTTTTTAATTGAATTTGTAAAGAGCGAAAATATGAGTATGGAACTAAATAAAGAGAAAATTGATTAGAATCCATTTTTGAATAATTTTAAGCGTATATATATATATATAGTTTTTAGCTTAAAATTATGTTTAAAACTACCTTTGACTCATTAAAGATTCAATTGAGTGTTATGACTAATTTAGGGTTATAATTGACTATGAAGCCTTTTTGTATGAAGAGATTGATTATTGACTTATTGATGAGAGATACCAAGTGTGTTTGTATAATTTTTAACTTAAGGTTATGTTTAAAATAACTTTTGATCCATAAGAGAATTAGTTTAAGTCTGTGGTAAATTTAGGGTTTAGAATTCTACATGGAACTAATTGGCAAAGAAATTGATTATGGATTTATTATTGAGTGGAATTAAGTGTATTTGTTTAGTTTTAACTTAAAACTATGCCTAAACAATCTTTTCAACTAATAAAGTGTTGAATTTAGTGTTATTGAAAAATTTAGGGTTTTTAGAGGATTGATTTAAATTGATTATGGAAGATTATGAATTGATTGAATGAATTAAACTGTGAAAATAATTAATTATGGATTAATTAGTGACAATAATTAAATATGGATTAATTTTGAAAATAATTGATTATGAATTAATTGGTGATAATAAGTTATTACGGACTAAATTGTGAAAGAATTGATTATGGATAACTTGTGATAATAATTGATAATGAATTAGTTAATGAAATTATTTGACTATCGATTAAATTGTCAAAATAATTGATTATTTACAATGGTAATTGATCGTGAATTGATTAGGCGAAATAATTAGTTATGGATTAGGTTATGGAAAATAATTGTTTTTAGGTTAAATTGTCAGAGTAATTGAATATGGAATAAATTGTGAAGAAATGAATATGGAACTAATTAGAGAAGGAAATTGATTTATAGATTCAACTATGAATAAAATTAAATATGTTTATGTGGTTTTTAGTTTAAAATTGTGCTTAAAGGAACGATTGAAATAAATAAACATTGAATTACAATAGTAATTGATTGTGAATTTATTAGTGGAAATAGTTTATTATGGATTAGGTTCTGGAAAATAATTATTTATAGGTTAAATTTTGAAAGTAATTGAATATGGAATAAATTGTAAAGAAATCGGACATGGAACTAATTAGAGAAGAAAATTGATTATAGATTTAATTGTGAATAAAATTAAATATGTTTATGTGGTTTCTAGTTTAAAAGTATTCTTAAAGGAACTATTGAAATAAACAATCATAGAATTATAGGGTTATGGGAGATTTTAGAATTATGTAATAAAATGATTATTTGAAGTATAATTGATAATTAAAGATTAATTGATTTATTCATTTAGAATTAATTAAAATTGAATTTATTTATTTCCAATTATTTAAGTATGAATGCATACTAGTTGATGAGAAAAAGAAATGAATAATCAAATAAGTCCTAGTAGCTAAATTTAGTAAACAATGTATAAATATATAAATTGTATACCTACTGTATACTTAATAGCAACACCATTTGGTGATTTATGATAATTTATAAATTTTATATAGATGTATTTGATATGATAAATATTATTGTTTGTCAAGTAACTAAAGAGGAAAAGAAAAGTAGTATAATTGTGAATTTAATAAGAAGATAGTTTTAAAGAGGAAATATACAAGGTATGTATAGTATATTCACAAAATATATATCTTTAGAATGATAATGATAATTTATGAAATTTATGTGTTTAGAAAGAGTTATTTAAGGAAAACTATAGTAACTATTTGGAATTTAATTGTTAAAGGTAGAATGTGAAATATGAGCTTCAAAAGATAATATTGTTATATGAATAAAATTGGCCAATTTATACCCATTTATGTATGTTCAAAGTAAGTGGTGAAATGATGTGTAAAGAGTATGTTGTCCCAAACTAGCAACCAAGAGGGGTGGTGAATTGGTTGAAATGAACAGTGATGTTAAATTCATAAAAAGCAAGAGATAAAGAAGATATAGATGGAGATGGAGTAGAGTTGAGAACAAAAAATACAAAGAGTTATAGTGGTTCATATTTACCTCAATCCTACATCCATTTCCTTAACAACTTGTTAAGGTTCCACTAATCTTGAGTTTTTACAACCTTAACTCTAACTTGGTGTTTTTCCTAGCTCACTCTGAACTATTACAATATTTTGAGATCAATCCTCACAACCTTTACAAGTGCTTCCTAGGCTCACTCTCATAACCTAAGTATTTCTAAGTTCACACTCAAAGTTATGATGGTGTTTAGTGCTCACACCCAACACTCTAAGATTCTAGATTTTGATCTTTAGATAAGAAAATGAAAAGTGTTGTTCAATGAAATTACAATAATAATCAAAGTATTCTCGAACCACAAAAATGAAGTCTAATGTGGTATTTATAGCCATTTGGCTTAAACAATCCGTTTGAGGTGGTTCCCACATGTTTAGTGCTTGTCTTCCACTAATTTGGTGGGTGGACCTTGGTGTACGATCGCTCAGCACGATGTGCGATCGTACAGTTTAAAAGCTTTATGTAATGGGTAGTTCCAACAGTCAGATTTTGTTGTCTGGCGGAATCCCGCATGCCCATACCTTTGTGTCTTCTAATCGCTTGGCTCATCGTGCAATCACTAGGCACAAAGTTACCATTGAGTTCAAATTTCTTCCCCCACGTGTTCAGTTATCGTTGGACTAAGAAATTCATTGCTAAGATTCAAATCTGTCGAACTTGTGTGCTCACTCAGGTCTTCTGGTGCGCACAAGGTTTTGAGCGTCAACGAAGCACCGCGAAAGCTTACCACTATCTCTTCTGTTCTTTTTAGTATCTTAGCTCTTTGATAGGTGCGATCACTTAGGTGTTTGGGATGGTCGCATGATGTTCTGGCATCCTAACTTCACCGATCATTGAGACCACTATCCTTTCTATGAGTTTATGAATTTTTACCTTGATTAGATGTGGTCACTCCGTTCTCGTGTCCATAGTTGGCTCATCTAGCTTGGTATAGAGTTGTACTACTTGCTTAGCTCAATTGTTCCTTCAAGCTGCTTTTGGCTTGATAGTTTGGTCCTTTTAGTTCGGCAGTTCTATATCCAATTGGGCACTCTAAGTGTACATTCAATTCTCTGTGCTTTTTGCTTGGCAAGTCTATATGTCATGTGCCCATTCGATTTTGCCCTTTCTACTCAGCAAGTTTGTATGCCATATGCCCATTTTGTTTTGCCCTTTCTACTCGACATATCAGTGCTTCATATATTTGTTCGGTTCTATACTTTTTGTTGCATTTGTGCAGTCGCTCAGTAGTTTTGGCGGTCACATAAAACTTCTTGGTTTATAACTCTGCAAAAGCCAACTTGTTTGAAATCATTAGTTCTTTATTAATTTGATTGTCAATGATCAAAATAGAGTTTGATTGTCCATCAGTCAATAATCTCTTCCTTTTTGACTTTGGCAATCAAATTGAATTTAAACATAATCAAGTGCATGACAATTAGTGCAATGATAATAAATTTTCTCCCCATATGTTTCACAATTGATGCATGTTTTTCTTGATGACAATTTTGTTCTCTTTTCTTTCTTAGATAATTAAATTTATCTCCCCTTTTGATAATTAAATTAAATCCTTTAAATTTAATCACATATATCTTTCTCCCCCTTTTACAAAGGAAAAAGACAATTAAAGTAAAAGAAAGATGAAATTCATTAATACCAATAAAGATGAATACAAGAGAAAAAATAAATTTGATACCAATTGAAAAAAAAACACGAAAATGATCAATCTAAAACTTTTTCTTTTCCTTTAATTGATGATGGAGGTCGAGTTTGAGTTCTTTCATCATCATTTCCAAGAGAAGGAGTTGGAGTGGAGTCATGTGAGGATGGTGAGGATCCTTCCTAAGGACTTTCAATATGCTCGTTCACATCCCATTCACTTAACTCACATTGAGGAAGATCAAATTTCCTTTGTAAGTCATATATGTCATGATGAATGTGGGAAATAAGATCAACTTTTTTATTAAGTTTTTTGATTCTCTTTGTGACATCCTTCTTAAAATGATTAAATTATTTTTGGAGAGAAGATATTACCTTGAGGATAAGTTTGAGGGTTTTGGATGATTCACCTTTCTCTTTGGTAGATTTGGAAGGTCTAGGGGGGTGCTTAACTTCAAAATCGATAGGTTCACCTTCTTCCTATCTAGTAGGCTACCAGCAAAATCCACATCGAAAAAGCCTAATATGTCAAATAATGTGTTTCTAGGATACCATAGACCTAAATGCAATGAACCACTCAAGTATTTTAAAATTCTTTTAGTTGCGTTTAAATGTGATTCCCTCATACAAGATTGAAATCTAGTACACAAATATACACTATACATCATATCAAGTCTAGAGGCCGGTAAGTAAAGTAGTGATCTGATAATACCTCAATATTGGATTAGGATGCTTGATCTAATATTGGATTAAGATGCTCGATCCAAAATTGGGTTAGGGTACTCGACCCAAAACTGGATTAGGGTTCTCTACCCAAGACTGAATTAGGGTACTCGACCCAAGACTAGATGCTTTAAGAAAAAATAGATCAGCTTCAGCTCTTTTAGCTTGGTTAACCTTTTGTCATTTGAGAATTGTGGCCTTCTTATAGCCTCTTGTTTCATTCTTCAATGGATTCTGCTGACCTTTTGTCATTTGTAAGTTTTGGCTTTCTTTTAGCCATTTTTTCCATTCTTTAATGGATTGTGCTAACCTTTTGTCAACAAAGGTTTTATCTTTCTTCTAACTGGTTGTTCCATTCTTTAATGGATTATGGGTATTTACCCTTCAAAAATGGATCTTTATCCTTTAGAGATTGGGTCTTTAGCCTTCAAGATGGATCTTTATCCTTTGAAAATTGGGTCTTTACCCTTCAAGATGGATCTTCATCCTTTGGAGATTGGGTCTTTACCTTTTAAGATGGATCTTTAACCTTTGGAGAATGGATCTTATATTGGCTTCAGTTTTTCTAGCTAGACTGATCTTTTGTCTTTTGTATCTTCTTTCTTTTGAGATTTCTAATTTTCTTCTTGTACCATTTTTGCAAAAAATTCAGCTATTCTACCATTTTATCCATCATACCCTCGCTCTTCCCCTGTGTATTGGCTCCTACCAATGCAGGCCCTGACTAATGTCTATATTTTGTCTGGTTCTTTGCACAAGCATGTATATTCTCTTTCTTTATGCAATGGCCTTTTCATGCCCCCTGATAATATGATATGCATGATATGCATGAATAATACTTACTGTGATTCTTTGACTCATAGACTAAGGTGATCAGCTGAATGCTCCCATTGATTCATTCCAGATGCTCATTCAAATCTTGCATTAGAAAAGCAGAATACTTTTCATCTATGACTTTTATCTTTTAGATGCATAAAGTGTGATTAATGGGGGCCCAAGCAAGGTAGAGACACGAGACATCCATGATTCAGCTTATAAACCCTATGAATGATTCTTTCATCAGCCCATTGTTGCCTAGTTTGTCCTTTGAGGTTTGATAGTGCAACATACTTCCCTTGACTTGAAGGTTTATGCAACAAGAAAATAGTTTTTTTTTAAAATCAAATGTTGACTTTATCAAATCAATGTCATTGTACCTCAGGATTCGATTTTTCCAAATTAACACATTTATAACATCATAACCCTAGTTACCAAACTAAACTTGGGAATCTTTTTCATTTAAGTAAGAATTGTTGCACTTTAGATAGGCACATAAACATTACTTGGCCAAAGGTCTCATTGAGTTTAAATATTGTCTATCTCATATGCATGCTTATTCAAACAACCTCTACTAATATACTCCACCTATCAAGAGAGATCAACAAGTCTTTAATAGGCTTGAAATGGAGTCTATAAGGGATATGGGTTAAATGAAGGTCGTTTTCAAATTGGAGCTAATACGATGCTGCTAAAAACCCTCACACTATAAACTTTTTAATGTCATTAGGTGTAATCTTAACCATTGGGCACCATTTCCTTCTATCTTCATGAAAATACAAAGATTGAATGTTCTTCCATCTTCTTGGCATAAATCTGGATCCAATCAGGATGATCTTGATCTTTTCCTTCTAAAAACTCAAGACCACCATTTTCTTCCTCTTCCTTTCCCTCCTTCTCCCTTTTGGAATATCAAGTTTAAGACTTTCAAAATTGCAAATTTGGAACTGTGATAAGATGGTTATTCTCTTATTGATTCATTGGCTGGGCTGCACCAAATCAAGTCAATTTATTCTCATAGACTAAGTGGAAGTCTATTGCAGCTGTAGGTAATGAGAGTTGTGTTCGCTTTCTGGCCCCTCTTTGGGTTTTATTTTTCTCTTTTTTTATTTTTTTTTCTTCTTTTCTCTTTTTCTCTTTTTTCTTTTTTTATTATTTTCTTTTTTATTATTTTTTTTGTTTTGTGTTGTTTTATCCTAACTCTAAGAAATTTATCGTATCTACATCATCTTATGCTTCTAGCTATGAATGGGGTAAGATGCGTCTACCTCAGTGTGGATGATTTGTTTTCCTGATGTCATTTTGTGATATTAGGTCTAGTTCAGGTGATATTTAACTATCCCTATAGTCTTGGTTGTATATCCTTTTCTTTGATCTTCTTTCTCATTTATATCAGTGAATATTAGACTTGTCATAAGTGTCACAATAGCCAAGGGTAGGTTATCGAGGTTCACAAGCCAATAAATGCAAGATAAAAATTTCATGAAGGCTCAAAGGGACAACTAGGGATTGATGTTTAATTGGGTGGATACTAGTTGTTGACTTACCAAATAATGCCTAGATCATTTCTCCCTTAAATAAGTAGAGTTCAATTTCACCTCAAAAAGTTTTTTAAAGCATGTTTTAAGATTGACTAGGACCTAGGCAAATATAAGTATGCAAGAGCACTCTCTAAGTAAGTATACATAGCTCAATGCAACATAATAATTCTCTCACCTAGTAAGGTCATTCGGATCATGATGCATAGAGATACTAATTTATGAATATCAAGATAGACTCGTCATCAGTTGAACACAAAAATAAACAAAGACTATAGACTCGTCATCAGTTGAACACAAAAATAAACAAAGACTAAAAAAATTTGATGAAAGTAATTGTTTCAAACAATATAAATTTAAAAAAACATACTTGTTTCAGAAAATGTCAAAGAAATAAAATAAAACAAATAACTAAATAAGCCAAGGGAGGTTTTATTAAGTTGGAGTCAAACAATGGTTCATCTACTCAGACATGTCATGGGCAATGATCATCACCTCCTCATTCATAATTTCTCCATCCACATCTTGAAAAGATGATAAGACAGAACTCTCCATTAATCCTCCTTCTATCATGAAGGTCGCTGGCGATGGCACTCTTCCAAATTCAAGCAAAGGGTTTGGGCTTATTACGTTCAGGCAACTTTTCACTATCGATCAAATTTTGGATCTCATGTTTGAGTCATAAGCATTTGTCTGTCTCATGTCTGTGTGTCTGATGAATTTGGCAAAAGGCTTTAATATTAAATTTTTGGGGTAAAGGATTCGGTAAAGGTCGAGGGTCCAATGGCTGTAACAATTCCTTTTTTGTAGCTTATTGAAAACCCAAGATACAGTTTTCCCTAGATCTAAAAACTATCTTTTATTTTCTTGACCAGTTATTGCATTAACATCTACCACCTTTTGTATGCTCTGATCACCAGCTTGGAAATTTCCCTTTTCATTTCTTCTCCTATAAAAAATGGTTCTTCTCCCTTTTCCATTCTTCCATTTGCAAGCTGACTTGGAGAAGATCCTTGAAATCCCTAATAAGGGTATGGGATAATCTCTCACGAAGGTTGGGTAGGAAAGCTCTCACTATCATTCTAATTTGGTCAGACTCATCGAGCCTCTTTTTGAGAAGAGCAGCTTTACTTCTCCTCCTCTTCACATAGTCAATAAAATTCTCATTCTGCTTCTGTCTGATTAACTCTACCTCCATTAGGGTAACTTTCAATTCCACCTTATAGCCATACTATTGAATAAAGGCTTTGTACAGCAGATCTCAATCTTTTTGGGTGTTCTCTTCTAAGGTGTTGAACCAGTTTTGCACAACAGGATCCAGTAAAAGCATGAAGTACCTTAGAGTTTGAGCCTTAGTGGCTCGGGCAGATTGTATGGCAATGATGTATTGCTTAACATGCAAGTGTAGATTTCTTGTGCCATTGTACTTAGCAAAAGCATGAATTTTTAATTTGTACAGGACCTCCTCTTCTTGTCCAAATAGTTTGTCCACCTCCAACATTTCTTCAGTTTCCAACTTCTTCTCAAACTTCTTCTCCAAGTTTGAAATCATCTTCTCCACATTAGAAGTCTCAGTCTTTTCAATAGTTAATTTCTCCATAATCTCTGGCTTCTTCTTCTTATCTTGAGGATCTTGAAAATACAGAGTCCAGTATTCATCATCATCCATAACCACCTTGTCATCATTAAAGGCTACTTCACCAACCTCAGCCTTTCCCTTGCCTTTCTTGGTACTAGCAGATGATTCAGCAGTATTCCCAAACATTACAGCCATTTGGCTTCTCATGGTCTAAGCTAGGACTCCCTTTAGCTCTTTCATCTTGGTGTTGACTGCATTGTCTATCATCCTCTGAATTTGTTCAGATTCCATTACTCTTGGTGAGAAGCTAACTGAGTCAATGCTTGATTCTACGTTGCTAGTGTATGTCGGATTGTCATATGCTCTTGAACTGTTGTAATCCAGGGCTGTGAGATGAAAAGGATCAATGATATGAGATGCAATACATGTATGCATGGATGCACAATTATCAAACAAACAAACCCAACATAATAGGAATGAACCTTCCAACCGTATAACTTCCACACATGAATGGCTAGTCTCTTTTCCTAATGGCCAATAAGATACTAACATGGGGTATCTTGTTTTTGAACAATTTACTCGGATGGTTTAGCCAATAGTTTTATTTTCAAACTTAGATTAAAGGGTTTATCAACTAGTGATCCATACTTCAAATAAGCCCATGATTAATAAGTCTTAGTATAAACTAGGCCCATAATTGATTCTAAGCATTCTATAATTGACCTAAATAGTTATAAACCCAATGAAAAGGTTCGTTTAAAATGATTTTATTTCAAAGCCCATTGTAAAAGATTTGTTTCAAAAATGAATTTTAGGCTTTAAGCTTTAGGTCATGAGGTGAAAAACATTTTTTTTTCAAAGCCCATTGTGAAAAGATTTGTTTGAAAATATATTTTGGGCTTTGAACTTGGGTCATGAGGTAAAAAATGTTTTTTTTATTTCAAAAACCCATTGAGAAAAGATAGATTTTAGGCTTTGATCTTGGGCCATGAGGTAAAAAGAATTTTTAACCCATCTTGGAAAAGGTTTTATGTCCAAAGATCATCTTTAAATGTTTTTGAAAATAGTTTTTGCCTTTTGGCTTAAAAATCATTTTGGGCATACATTATAGTTAGGTCATATTAGGAAAAGAACAAACCAAATAGGCCATGGTTCAAACCAAGTTATATCAATCATAGTCAAACAACAAGCATTTGGGTAAAAACCTAAGGAAAGTAACTATACCAATTACATAAGCTTTAATTTTTGGGTTGAAAAGCTTAGGCTCCCATAGCAAGTATATATTGAAGGGTACGAGGCTATGAGTGGTTATGCCATGCTCGATCTCCATACCTTGAGTGAAAGTATGGTATCCCTTATATAACACAAAACGGGTAACACGGGCATTCTAACTCATGCACACAATGCAAACTAAGATGATGCAATGGATAATATCATATAAGAAAGAATAAAATAATATAAGGACCAATGGAATCAACTTCTATTATCCCTAGTGGAGTCACCACTGTGAGATGGAATTTTTGCCCCCACTCCAATGTGGAATGGTTCTTGCGACTTCAGCACTGTTAAGCTCAGGGCCTTAGAGAACACGGGCCTAAACTCGGAGAAAATGGAGTCACCGCCCAGATGGGCCAAGAAAGAGAAAGGGGTAAGAAATAGGTTCCTAAGGAATCCCCAACCCCCTACTGGGTTTAAAAAGTTGGGTACGCATAGGGAAGGTGAGAAATAGTCCAGCACCATCATAGCACTCCGTTCATTGGAACTAGCCTTCTTTTCAAGTTTAAATATTATTAAATTCTTAAGTATTATAGTATTATCCATACTACATGCAATTCAAAATAAATAAAGAATTTATTACATCAAAACAAGTCAAAAAATAAAATAATAAATAGGCACCGATCCGAAGATGAAAACGTGCCCTTATAATTTTCAAAAGTCCATAAAGAAAAAATAAAATAGGACACCCACCAAAAGGTGGAACCATATCCTTTACAATAGTCCCAAAATCTTTAAACGATAAACTAAATTACATAATGAAAATCGAGACACCCACAAAGTGGAAATATGCCTTTTACAATTCAAGAAATTAAATAAATAACTAATCATTCAAACATAATAATTAAAATAAAACATTCATCATAAACCAAACAAAATAAATCATTCAGCCATAAAAAGGCATGTAACAAATTAAATAACTAAAACTAGGGTTTAAAATATTAAATGTACATAATTAGGGTTTACATCTTGGCTTATAAAATAAAAATTAAGATTTTGGGGTTTTATTTTGGAAACTAGGGTTTCATATTGAAAAATAAGATTTTAGGGCTACTAGATGAAAATTGGTTCTGGTTTACTATATTAAGGCTAGGAAGTTTAGAAGATAACGAGATAAAAGGTTTCAGTGGTTTACAGCATTAGGGTTTAGAAATTAAGTTACTGGGATTAGGGTTTGGACCTAAGTTTGGAATTAAGCTACTAAAATTAGGATTTAAGGGTTTAATAGATTAGGGTTTTATGTTTGGGGTCTAAATAATTGAGATCATTGGATATTAAAGAAAGTAGATTTAACAATTTAGGGTTTGGAAATTGAAACAAACAGTTTAGGGTTTTAGGATTTAGCAAAAAAGATTAGGGTTTTTAGGAGTTAAGAAAACAAATTAGGGTTTTGGCAATTAATTTAAATCTTAAGCTACCGGTTAGTCTAATGGATTGAATTTTAGTTTTATAAAATATATAATTTAGGTTTTAACAATTAAACTTGATGAATCAAAATGATCATTAAAATAATTAATCAAAATATTCAAAGGAAAAGAAGAATCTAGCTAATGTATGCTTAAACAACTTTATAAGTCAAAATATTAAGTTACTGTAAATATAAACAAATTATTGATTAAGATCAAACATTTATTGTTAGTTCCACTAAAATTGATGTTTGATTATAGCTGAACAAAAGAAAAGATAGTGCGACTGCCTTTGATGAGTTGGTGGTTGATGAATGATGTTGGTTGCTACTTGAATCTTGCTTCATCGTTGATTGTTGCTACTGCCTTCTATTTTATTGCTCTCTTGATTACCGCTGCTCCATGTTGCTTTCCTTCTTAAAATTGACAATCCTTGTTAAAGTATAAAACATCATTATTTATAGGCAAAGTAAGGGTTAACATAAACCTAATCTTCCTAATCCAAGATATAAAAGGATTCTAATCTAATAAGGAAACTCAATTGTTGGCCAAAATTGCTTCAAACTCAAAGCTCATGTCGATTTGGTGTGCCAAAATGACATGGGACTACAGCCATGTCTATTTTGACAACCAAATCAACATGAGCCATGGCTTATGTCGAATTGGGCCCTCCATGTAGATATGAACCATGGTTTAGGTCACCAAGGGCCCTCCTGACTCAAAACTGGTCTAAAAAAAACTTCAATTGGACCGAACAATTAAATTTGGGCCGAATAAATTAAGCTTGGACATTTAAAAAATTAATTAATTGAATGTATGCCCTTCAAAATCGGACCAAACTATTTAAAAATTATAAATTAGGTTTAAATCTTTTAAAGTCGGTATGAATTTATTTTGGCATCCTTTAATTAAGACCGTACCAACTTAGGACCAAAATTAAGGGTCTACATGGACCCTGTTGTGCAAAACTGTTTTAGCACCATAGAGGAAAGTACTCAAAAGAATTGGAATTTGTTGTACAAAGTCTTCATCCAGTAGTATGGGTATAATGTGGAATTGGAAATTACTTTGATGGAGGTATAATCAATCAGGCAGAAACAAAATGAGAATTTTGTTGAGTACATGAAAAGGTGGAGGAACAAAGTTGTATTGCCCAAGAAAAGGCCCAATGAGTCAGATCATATTAGGATGATTGTGAGAGTGATGCTATCTAATCTTCGCAAAAGGATGTCCCACACCCTTATCAGAGATTTCAAAGACTTTCTACAAGCTGGACTGCAAATAGAAGAATGGGAAAGTGAGAATAATTATTTTTCTAGAAGAAGAAATGATAAGGGAAGTTATCAATCTAGTGGTCAGGGTACACAGAAGTCAGTGAATGTCAATGTAACAACTGGTCAAGCAAATAGAAGATAGTTTTCAGAGTTGGACAAATCTTTGTCTTGGGTTTTCAATAAGTTACAGAAGAAATGATTATTGTAACCATTGGCTCCTCGACTAATACACGACCCTCTGCCTCCAAACTTTGATGCCAAGGCCTTATGTCAATTCCATCAAATGCAAGGGCATGATACAGATAAATGTGGTTGACTAAGACATGAGATCTAAGATTTGATCAACAGTGGCAAGCTGCCCAAGTCTGATAAACCCAATACTAAAAGCAACCCATTGCCTAAGTTTGGAAGAGTGCCACCGCCAACAACCTTCATGATAGAAGGAGGATTGATATAAAATTATATCTTGTCATCCTTTCAAGATGTAGATAGGGGAAATGTGGATGGGGATGTGATGACATTGCCCTTGACATGACCAAGTAGATGAAGCACCATCGATTGTAATTCAACAAACTTTCTTATGCTTGAGTGCTACTTATTTTACTTTTGCTTTCTTTAATACTTTTGGAATAATTATGTTTTTTAATTAAAATTATTTGGAAAAATTAATTTTATCAAATTTTTGTTTATGTTGGTCTTTGTTTATTTTGGTGTTCAACCGATGATGAATCCACCTTGATATTCATAAATTAGTATACATATGCATCATGATCCAAATGACTTTACTAGGCGATGGAAATTGTTCTTTAGCATTGAGTTGTGTATGTTTACTTAGAGAGGGCTCCTGCATAATAACCTTTGTCAGGTCCTAGTCAATCTTAGAACATGCTTTGATGAACTTTTGAGGAAAAATTGAACTTTGCTTATTTAAGGGAGAAATTATCTAGGCATTGTTTGGTTAGCCAACAACTAGTATCCACCTTATTAATATCAATCCCTAGTTTGTCCCTTTAAGCCTTCATAAGATTTTAGGTTGCTTTTTATTGGCTTGTGAACCATGATAACCTACCTTGGGCTATTGTGGCACTTATGACAAGTCTAATGATCACTGATGTAAAGGGGCAAGAAGATCAAGGAAGAGGATGCAAAGTCAAGACCATAAGGATAGTTGAAGTTTACCTGAAATGGACTTCATATCTCAGATCTATCAAGGCAACAAAGGATTCATCCTGGTTGAAGAAAACTCACCCCACCCCTATTCATAGCAAGAAGCATAAGATGGTGCAAATAAGATAACTCTCTTAGAGTTAGGGTAAGCTCAACTCAACTCAAGAAAGCCTTAATCCCAAGTCAATTGGTGTCGGCTATATAAATTCTTCTTTTCCACTCAATACGATTTAAGATTATCTCTTCTGCTAGATGTAACATTATAAGATCATTTTGGACCACCTTTGACCAAGTCAGTTTAAGCCTACCTCTGCCTCTCTTAGCTATATCTACTCTAACTTGTTCAGTTTTTCTAACCAGTGCATCGTTAGGTCTTTGTTTCACATGGCCAAACCATCTCAATCTATGCTCTCTTATCTTATCCTCAATAGGTGCTACCCCCACTTTTTCTCCATTGCACTCATTGCAGATTCTATCCATCCTAGTATGACCATACATCCATCTTATTATTCTCATTTTCGTAACATGCATTTTACTCATGTGTTGTCCTTTTACTACCCAACACTCACTACCATACATCATCGCAGGTTGTATTGCAGTGCAGTAAAACTTTCCTTTTAATTTAATTGACATCTTTTGATGATATAGAACTCCTGTAGCACCCCTCCACTTCATCCAACCAACTTCAATCCTATGATTTACATCTTCTTCATAACCCCCATCTTCTTGAAGAATAGAGCCAAGGTATTTAAAATAAGTACTATGAGGTACTACTATTCTGTTTAAAATAATTTTGCTTCTTTCTCTATTCTCGCTATTAAATCTACAATGCATATACTCAGTCTTAGTCCTACTTAGCTTAAAACCCTTAGATTCCAAAGTGCTTCTCTATAACTCCAACTTTTGACTTACCTATGCTTGAGTCTCATCTGTTAATACAATATCATTTGCAAACATCATACACCAAGGGATGTCATCCTGTATAAGTCTTGATAGCTCATCCATGACCAAGGCCAAAAGATAAGGGCTCAAAGCTGAACCTTGGTGTAATCCAATAAAAATGGGAAAATCCTTAGTATCCCCTTCCACAGTACGGACACTGGTGATGACTCCCTCATACATATCCTTCAAGACTTGGATATATCATATAGATATTCCCCTATGCTCTAGGACACACTGTAAAACTTCTTTAGAGACTCTATCATACGCCTTTTCCAAGTCAATAAAAATCATATGTAAGTCCTTCTTCATCTCTCTATACTTTTCTGTCAAATCTCTTATAAGAAAAATAGCTTCCATAGTTGATCGACCAGACATAAAGCCAAACTGATTTGAGGAAATACAAGTCTCTAACCACAAACGGTGTTCCACAATTTCATAGTGTGGCTTATAAGCTTTATACCTCTATAATTTGAACAATTCTAAAAACCTTCTTTATTCTTAAAAATAGGTATCAAATTACTTTGCCTCCATTCATTAGGAATTTTTTTTGTACTTAAGATCTTATTGAACAAAGATGTCAACCATGCAACTCCTGTATCTGCCAAACATTTCCAAACCTTAATAGGTATCCCATCTGGTTCACAGGCTTTACCAACTTTCATCCTCTTCAAAGCTTCTTTAACTTCCAAAAACCTAATCCATCTAATGTATTTCACATAAAAAAACTAAGAAAAAAAGAAAAAGGAAGAAAAGAAAAATCCCAAAAGGGCGATTAACCAAAAGAGCTGGTTTAGACAGCCAACATAGTTCTTCTTACATGAGGCATCAGAAGACTTCCACTTAGTTTATGAAGACAGATTGACTTGTATTGGTCCAACCCAGCCAAAACTCAAATAAAACCAAACAATAGGGGACAAACTATCTTTCATCCGACACAGCTTGAAATCCGTAATTTTGAAGATCTTTGATTTGATATTCCAAAAGAGTAATGGAAAAAATTATGGTCTTAGGTTTATGCAAAAGAAAGAGATCAAGATTATACTAATTAAATCTGGATTTCTACTAAGAAGATAAGCTCTATCCTTTCATGAAGCAAGATTTTAAGTTTTGTCTTTCCATGAAGCAAGAAAACAAGATACCTGGAAGTTGGAAATGAAGTCTAGAATTTAACGTTTCCAACTATCTATAGTTTCAGTAGAAAGTTTATAGTGTGAAGGTTTGTTAGCAGTATCACATTAGCCCTAATTTAAAAATGGCATTCATTTAACCCATATCCTTATGATATCCCATTTCAAGCCTAATAAAGATATGTTGATCTCTCTTGGTAGGTAGAGTCTATTAGTGGAGATTATTTGAATAAGTATGCATATGAGGTAGACAATATTTAAACTCAATTTGACCTTTGGCCAAGTAATGTGTATGTGCCTATCTAAAGAGTAATAGTTCTTGCTTAAATAGAATTGATTCCCGAGTTTAGTATGGCAACTAGGATTATCATGTTAGAGATATATTGATTTGGGAAAGTCGAGTCCTGAGGTAAATTGACACTGATTTGATAAAGTCAACATTTGATTTTAAAAAAAAAAGTTTTCTTGTTATATAAACTTTCAAGTTAAGGGAAGTATGTTTCATTGTCAAACCTTAAAGGACATTTTAGGCAAAAGTGGGATAATGAAAGGATCACTTGTAAGGTCATGAAGAAGTTGCTAATTAAATGTGTTGAAATGGATGTTTCTCGTGTCTCTCACTATATTGCTTGGGCACCACCACTCATGTTTTCAACATCTAAAAGATAAAAGCCATAGACACGAAGACTTCTGTCGATTCTAATGCAATACCTGAATGACCATCTAGAATGAATCCATGGGAGCACTTTAGTTGATCACCTCGGTCTGTGAGTCAACATAACCACTGTAAGTATTACCTATGCTTATCATGCATACATGAGCATATCACACTGCATTGTCTAGTCTTTGTCAAAATGAATAACAGATACTCTATGAAGCAAACATGAAGTAGATATGAAATCAGGGAGCATAGAAGGTTCGTTGCATGAGAAAGATCTAATCACTTTACAAAAATGGAGATGTGTGCTTGTGCAAAGAGCCAAACAAAATGCAAATATCAATTGAAGCATACATGGGAACAAAATCATTGGTTTGAGCCTACACAGGGGGGCAAGACTTCCTCTTTTCAATTCTTAATTTTATGCATGTTCAAAATATTTTCAGACTCACTTTTAATAATTTGCCATGCAGGGGGCAAAGAGAGGATATGAGGCTTAGCTAAAAAAAATAGCTAATGTTTTTGTAAAAGGAAGAACAAGAGAAGAAAGCCAAAAGCCTCAACTAATAGAAGGTCAGTCAAACTAGAAGAGCTAAAATTATTTGGCTAAAAGAAAGCCAAAACTCACACATGATAGAAAGTTAGTCTAGTTAGAAGAGCTGAAGTTAACCCATTGAAGAATGGAACCAATAGGCTAGAAGAAAGCTAGAATTCTCAAATGGCAAAGGGATGATCAAGCTAGAAGATCTTAAGTCTCAGGTTGAGAACCCAAAATTCAGTATCAAGTCAAGAACCCTAATTTAGTCTCGAGTCGAGCACCCTAATCCAGTTTTGGGTCAAGCACCCTAATCCAGTTTCAGGACAAGCATCCTAATCAAGTCTCGGGTCGAGTACCCTAATCACGTTTCCAGTCAAGCACTCTAATCTAGTTTTGGATCGAGTAGCCTGATCTAGTTTCGGATCGAGAACACTAATCTAGTCTTGGGTCAAGCACACTAATATAGTTTTGGGTCAATCACCCTAATCTAGTTTCATGTTGAGTACTCTAATCCAATTCGGGTCAAGCACCCTAATCCATTCTTGGATCAAAAACCCTAAATCAATCTTGGGTCGAGCACCCTAATACAGTTTCGGGTCAAGCACCCTAATCTAGTTTTGGGTCGAGCACCCTAATTTAGTTTCTAGTTGAATACCCTAATCTGATTTTGGGTTGAGTACCTAATCCAATCTCAAGTCTAGAACCCAAATCAAATCTAGTCTCTGCTCGATAATCCAAATCCAATCTCAGATCGAGTACCCAAATCCAGCATCGGGCCGTACCCAAATCAAATCTAGCCTTAGGATGAGAACCTAAAATTCAGCATCGGGTTAAGGACTCAAATCCAGTCTCAAGTTGAGAACTCAAGTCTAGTCTCGAGTCGAGAACTCAAATCAGGTATCGGGTTTAGAACCTAAATCCAATTTCAGGTCGAGTACCCAAATCAAGTCTAATCTCGGGCTGTGAATCCAAATCTATTATTTGGGTTTAGAACCCATCGTCATCCAAAATCAGCTCAAAATCATATTGCTTTTCACTCTCTTCTACTAAAGTCTCAGATCGCTCAAGCAGGGGACAAACTGTATGTAACATCCAAAATTTTTGGAAATATAATAAAATAAATTAAAATTAAATTGTATAAATTAAATAAATAATTTTAATGGAAAATAAAAGGATTTTAAATGAAAAAGTGAAATTCATATGTGATATATATGCAAAATATATATAATATAAGGTTAAATCTTTTAAAGGAAAAGTCAAAGGATATTTTGGTAAATATACTTTAGAAATTGCAAATTTTAAAAATAATTATAAAATATTTTATTTTTGTGTAGAAGATGTGAATTTTGGATTTTTATTAAATAAATAAATAATAAATTAATTAAAAATTATTAAAATAATATATATATGGATATAAAAGAAAGTGGAAGGAAAGAGAAAATTCAAAGTTCATCATCTTCTTCTTCTTCCTTCTTCAAGGCTGAATTCCATGGTTGTCCAAGCTCAAAGTTTTTTTTTCTTCTAAGCTTCCAAAATTGAAGGATTTTCAAGGTTTCAAGAGAAGATTTGGTAATTTCCACTTGAATTAGTAAGTTTACTCAGTTTTTTTGGATTTTCATGAAAGTTTGGAATATGTGTGTTTTGGGTTGTTGAAGTGGTATGATTTAATTGTCTATTTTGGTATGAATGAGGTTATTTTAAGTGGTTAATAATGATTTTAAAGTGGGATTAAAGAAATGGTTAAGTTTGAGTAAAGATTGGTGAAGAGAGAGAATTTAGGGATATGGGAGAATTGGACTTTTGAATTTATGGGTTTTAATTATGCAAATTGATTCTAAATGAGTTGTTTTGATACATAAACAGGTATTTTAAAGTCAAATGTTGGATTTGGATAAGTTTAATCAGAGTTTGGGAATGGAAGTATCGATTTAGGGTTTTGGAAAAGGGTATTTTTAAAGTTGGTGAATTGTTTGATTTTATTAGTTTAAGCATGTTCTTTAATGATAAAAGTGATGAATGTAAGATTGAATTGATAATTGGATTGAGTTGGAATGGAAAACCTTCAATGGGGGAAGGTTATGCCATTTTAGGATTTTGGACATAAGTGTGTATTTTTGTAATGTAATTGTGTTAAATATGTTATAATATGCTTTTAATAATATAAATAAACTTAAAACACCAAATTGAATGGCTTAATATGGTATTCCAAAGTTAAAGTGAGGTTAGCCTTAACTTTGGAATTTTAGTTTGAATGTTGTTTAGTTATGATTTGAGATTGAAAATGCCTTAGAATGTGATACTAAATGATTATTTATGATCACATTTGGTATAGGAATTGAGAAAAATTGAATTGCCTAATCCATGTGTTGAAGGGCAAGTTGGAAGAAGAGGTTGGTGATAGTTTCGTGGCTTTCTTTTGGAAGCTTTTAGAGGTAAGTATAAACTTTGGATGAATTGGTTATATTTGCATTACATTGGGCTTAACACATTTTGGATAGGAAATTGTGTTAAGCTACTTGATACATGGAACATGTATGAATAATGTGTTATGACATGTGTAATGTCATATATAAATTAAATGCATAGTGAAAAGCCATTGTTAATGGCTAAATTGTGTAAAATGTGAAATATGTGTATTATGAGAAAATGACCCAAAATTGTTTGGGTAACGCCATTTGTTGTGTATGCATTAGGGGCATTGTTAAAAAGCCATTGGTAATGGCTAAAATGCATAAAATGTGAATCATATGTGGATTATGTGAAATTACCCAAAATATTTAGGTGATGAGTTTTAAGGTAAAATATGATACAATGTGATGATATGATGAAATGATATTACTATAAATGAGAAAAATGAGAAAAGTAAGGAAAAAGATGAGAAAATAAGGCAATGTGCCTAGCTTGATTATGAGAAAATGAGAAAGAGATTGATAATGAGAAATGTGAATTAATTGTGTGCCTAGTATGAGCGGGGATTTTCTCCCCCCACTCCTAGTGGAATGGTTCTTGCGATTTTGGCATTGTTAGGCTCAGAACCTTAGAGAACACGGGCCAAAACTCAGAGAAAATAGAGTCTCTATCCGAATGGGCAGAGAAAAAGAAAGGGGTGGATAACTCAATTCCTATGGAATTTCTAACCCTTTAATGGGTTCAAAAAGTTGGGTATGTGTGGGGAAGGTGAGAATGATCCAGCACCCCCACAACACCCGGTTCATGGAATCGACCTCCTTTTTAGGTCTAAATATTATAGTATTCTTAATTATTATGATATAATACATACTACACGCGACAATTAAAATAAAAAAATATTATATTAATAATTAAAGTAATGTTCAAACAAAGCAAATAAATGGACACCCATTCGAGGATGGAAACATGTCCTTACAACATCCAACATCTAAAACTAAATAAGACACCCACTAAAAGGTGGAAACGTATCCTTTATATTAGTCCCAAAACTTGAAATTTAACTAATAAGGTGCCCACAAAGTGAAAACATGCCTCTTACAATTTTAAAGCTAAGATAATCAAATAAAAGAACATTCAATCATCCAGTATAAATAAAAGTAAATCATTCATAAAATAAAATAAACCATTCATCGTTAACATATAACAAATCACATAATCAAATAAATAAATAAAATTATAACTCAATCCATTAAATAAATAAGGTTAAGGTTTAAGGAACTAGGATTTGGAAACTAGGGTTTTGGATAGGGTTTATGAGATTTAGGGTTACTGTGAAACTAGGTTTTAAGTTATTGGAATTAGGACTTGGACCTAGATTTGGGGTACTGGGGTTATTGAATTTTGGTTTAAGAAATTAGGGTTTAGGTTTTTGGCTTTGAGGAATTTAGGTTTTGAGAAATTTAGAGTTCGGGAAAAATAATTTAAGGTTTCTGGAAAAACAGTTTAGGATTTTGGGATTTAAGGTTTAAAATTTAATTTTTGGGGTTACTGGATAATTAGAAAACATATTAAGATTTAAGAAAGAAATTTTGAATTTTAGAATTTAAGAAAATAATTTAGGGTTTTGGTAAATGCAAAATTGTTTTGGGGTTTTACAAAATACAAGAAAAATTAGGGTTTGGGTCTTGGAGATTACTGGAGCTAGGGTTTAGAAATTTGGTTATTGGATCAGTTTTAGGAATTAAACTATTTGTAAACTCAAGTTTGGGGCTTCTGGAATTGAGGTTTTGGAATTAGGGTCTTAGGAAGCTAGGTTTTGGATAGTTAGGGTTTTTAGAATTTGAAATTTATTTTAGGGTTTTTAATGTTAAGGAAAACAATTAGGGTATTATAGATTGGAAATATCTTAGGGTTTTGTAAATGGTGAAAGAAATTTGGGTTTTAAGATTCATAAACTTAAACTGGATCAAGATATCAATTAAGATATTAAATTAATCAAAATTTTCAAAGAAAAATGAAAACCCGAATATTGCATGCTTAAACAAATTATTAAACTAAAAGATGAAACAATTTTAAATATGAACAAGTTAATGTCAAAGCTCAAACCTCCATTGTTGGTTCCACCACAATTTGATTCTAGTTGAACAAGAGCAAAGACAGTGTGGCTGTTGTGAGCGGGGATTTTAGCCCCCACTCCCGGTGGAATGGTTCTTGCGACTTCAGCACTGTTTAGGCTTGGGGCCTTAGAGAACACGGACCAAAGTCCAGAGAAAATGGAGTCGCCACCCGGACTGGCCGGGAAAAACAAAGGGGTGGATGACTCGATTCCTAAGGAATCCCTAACCCCCTAATGGGTTCGAAAAGTTGGGTACGTGTAGGGAAGGTGAGAAATGGCCCAGCACCCCCACAACGCCCGGTTCATTGGAACCGGCCTCCTTTATAGGTCTTAATATTATAAAATTCTTAAATATAACAACATTATCCATATTACACACAATAATTAAAAGAAAGCATCAATATATTAAAATTAAAGCAAGGTCCAAACAAAACAATTTAATGGACACCCATCCAAGGATGGAAACATGTCCTTACATCCCATGCCTAAATAGGACACCCACAGAAAGGTAGAAACATGCCCTTTACATTGGTTCTAAAACATAAAAGAAATTTAAATTACATGATATTTAACTAATAAGGTACCCACCAAGTGGAAACATACCTCTTACAACATTTGGAAATCTAAATAAATTGATAAAAGTAAATAATCATTCATCATAAATAACTCATTCATCAAAGGTATTAAACATCAATAGAAAGTAAACATCCATCCATGATAAATTAAATAAACCAAGCATTGAACTTAAATAAATTAAAGCATATAAAATAAATCAAAGCATAATCAAATATAGAATTGAATAAGGCAAATAAAAACCTAAATTATGGCTACTGTTTCCATTTGGGTTCTTTATTTTATGTGTTTAGGGTTTTGGAATTAATGGAATTTGGCTACTGTGACTTTAAGAGAAATAAAATAGATTAAGGATTTTATGTTTTAAAAGGTTGGTAAGACTTTTTGATTAACCAAACTAGGGTTTATGATGTAAAGTCGTGAAACTAGAATTTGGACTCTTTAAAACACTTTTAATTTATGGTTTCAAGTTTACTGTGTGAAATTAAAATATTTGTATTTTTATGGTTTTTTAAAATTTTAAAGGATTAGGGTTTAGAAAAAAATTAGGGTTTAAGGTTTTAAAGGGGTTAGGGCTTTACTATTTTAGGTTTGGAAGTTGCATTTGGATTTAGTATTTTAGAATTAGGGTTTTAGAATTTGGAAAAATCAATTTATAATTTTATGAAAGTAGACCAACGATTTAAGGTTTATATAAATAGAAAAGATGTTTTTAGGGTTTGTTAAAAGAAATAGAATCAAATTTTGGTTTTGAAGAAAAACATGTTCAATTAGGGTTTTAAGATTTTGAAGAAGTAAAAATAACAATTTTAAGCCCTTTTGAAAAATAAAGCAACGAATTAGTGTTTTTAACTTTAGAAAAACTAAATTAAAGTTCTAGGGTTTTTGATTTTGAAAGACATAATTTCATAATTTTTGCTACTGTGAAAAAAAAAATAATTAATACATACCTCCTTTTGATGGTTTCTCCAAAAATAATTCTTCTTGGATCAGCAAAAAAAAAAGGCCGTTGCTGCCTTTGATGAATTGTTAATGACTTGTTTGCTCCCTTCCAGTCCGATTCAATTTACTGCCAGAAGAAATTTAAAGTTTTCAAGTTTTCCTCCTTCCTCTCGGTCATCAATTTCTCTCCACTTTTTGTGTTGTAATTATACTTATTTATAGAAGTTTTTTATGGTTTTTTCCTAGTTGCTTATGGAATACATTATTTATTAAGAAAAGGAACTGAAACCTAATTGTATTAGGTTTTGAAAAATTTGCGTCGGAAAATTTTGCTGGCGGCAGAGAAAAAATTGCTCTAGCGAAAAAAAATTGCCGCAGGAAAAATTGCGCTGGCAAAAAAGCTACCACAGCGCGAGCGAAATGGGCCTGCGAGCCATTTTGCCCGCAGACTCCCGCAGGAAACTCCTGCCGGCGAAATGCCCACGGGCCCGCGCTAACTTTCGGCGATGATTTTTTCGTCGCCAGTTTTTATTATTATTATTATTATTTATTATTTATTTTTTATTCATTTCACCATTTTTACTAAAATAAATATTAAAATTAATCAAGATACCATAAAAATTATTTTGGACTAACTAAAATATATTGGACCGGACTGGGTCAAATATTAAGGGTCTACAGCTGTCTTTGGTGGATTTGTTTGTAGATGAACATCCTTGGTTGTTGTTTGATTCTTTTTTGCGGTTGCATGTTGCTTGTTGCCTCTTACCTTTTTTAAATGCCAATTGTTGATCGTTTGCTTGCCTTTTAAACTTATATTTATAGGCAATTCACCATTAACCCCAAACCTAATTGACTGGATCCATGTTTAACAACGAATCCTAGCTAAATCAGGAATCAAGCAGCCAAAAACTAAAAAATACCTAGGTTCATGTCGATTCGGAGTGCCAAGTTGACATGAGGCCTTGCCCATGTCGGCCTGGGTCATCCAGGTCGACATGAACAAAGGCTCAAACTGCCTAGGCCCATTTCGACTCTAAGTTATGTTGTATTTTTTAATTTCTTGGACCATAAACTCTTAATTTAGGCTAAACCAACTTGATTTAGGGTTTTACAATTGAATTTATGGCCTTTTAAAACTGAACTGGCTTTATTTAAAAGTTTTAAACTAAGTTTACATCTTTTAAAGTCAGATCAAATTTATTTTGACATTTTTTAATTAAGATCGTACCAACTTAGGGTCAAAATTAAGGGTCTACAGTTTGCCTCCTGCTTGAACAATCTTGAATTGATTCAGAGAGTGAAAAGCAACATGACTATTAATTTTGGTGAAAATGAATTAGGCTCTGGTCCAATGTTGGTTTGGGTTCCTGGACCCAGTTTGAGTTCTGGACTAGAAAAAGATTTGGGTTCTAAACCCGAGGTGGTTTGGGTTCTGGACACGATTTGAGTTCTAGACTCAAAAAAGATTTGGGTTCTCAACCCGAGACTAAATTTTAGGTTCTCGACCTGATATTGAATTTTGGTTTGGGTGCTCCACCCAATACTGGATTAGGATACTTGTCCCAAGACTGGATTAGGATTCTTGACCCAAGACTGGATTAGGGTTCTCGACCCAAAACTGGATTAGATTTCTCAACCCAAAATTGGATTAGGGTTCTCGACTCAAAATTGGATTAGGGTGCTCAACCAAAACTTGCTTACGGTGCTCGATCCAAAATTGGATTAGGGTACTCGACCTGAAACTAGATTAGGGTTCTCAACACGAAACTAGATTAGGGTGCTCAACCCAAAACTGGATTAGGGTGCTGGACTTGAAACTGGATTAGGGTACTCGACCCGAGACTTAATCTCTTCTAACTTGATCATCCTTTTATCGTTTAAGAATTCTGGCTTTCTTCTAGCCATTTGTTCAATGGGTTGACTTCAGCTCTTCTAGCAGATCTTCTATTAGTTAAGAGTGTGAGCTTTCTTCTTACGACTTCTTCCATTCTTCAATAGATCAACTTTAGATCTTTTATCTGGAATGACCTTCTATCATTTGAGAGTGCAGCTTTCTTCTAGCCATATGTTCTATTCTTCAATGGATTGACTTTAGCTCTTCTAGCTGGACTAACCTTCTATCATTTGAGAGTGTGGGCTCTCTTCTAGCCACCTATTCCATTCTTCAATGGATCGACTTCAGCTCTTCTAGCTGGATTGACCTTCTGTCATTTGAAAATGTGGGCTTTCTTCTAGCCACTTGTTCCATTCTTCAATGGATTGTTCTAACTTTCTGTCACCTGAGTGTTCAGGCTTTCTTTTAGTCATTTTTCCATCCTTCAATGGATTGACTTCAGCTCTTCTAGATGAACTGACCTTCTATCAGTTGAGAGTTCTGGCTTTCTTCTAGCCGGTTGCTTCAGGTCTTCACCTTTCATAACGGTTCTTCATCCTTGGACATTGGGTCTTCACCTTTCATAACGGATCTTCATCCTTGGACATTAGGTCTTCACCCTTCAAAATGGATCTTCATCCTTTTTCATAACAGATCTTCATCATTAGACATTAGGTCTTCACCCTTCAAAATGGATCTTCATCCTTTGGACATTGTCTAACATTGGCTTAGGCTCTTCTGTAGAAAGTTCAGCTATTCAGCTATTTTTGGCCGTCATATCCTCTTTTTGCCCCCCCCCCCCCCTACATGGAAAAACATTAAAGGTGAGTCTGAATATATTTTATATATAAATTTAAAAAATTAACAAGGATAAGTTTTGCCCCCTGTGTAGGCTTAAATCAATGTAGGCTCTGACTGATGTCTATATTTCATCTAGTTCTTTACACAAGCATGCATCTTCACTTTCTTTTGCAATGGCCTTTTCATACCCCCTGATTCTATATCTGCTTCTGATTGTTTACCTCATTGGGTATATGCTTTTCAAAGAATAGGCAATACAAGACAACAAAATGCAATGTAATATGATCATGTATGCATGATATGCATGAGTGATACTTATAGTGGTTCCATTGACTCACAAACTGAGGTGATAAGCAGAAGAATTTTAATTGGTTCCTTCTAGATGTTTATTTAGGTCTTGCATTAGAATAGCAGAAGACTTTACATTTATGGCTTTTAAGATGTTGAAAACATTAGTGGTGGGGCCCAAGTAGCATAGAGATACAACCATTTCAAACTATGATTCAGCACATCAATTGGTAGCTTCTTCATGACATGACCTTGCAAGTGATCCTTTCATTAGCCTTCTTTTGCCCATTATATCCTTTGAAATTTGATAATGCAACACAATTCCCTTGAAGTTTCATATAACAAGAAAACATTATTATTTATTATTTTTTAAATCAAATGTTGACTTTGCCAAATTAGTGTCAATTTATCTCAGGACTTGACTTTTCCCAAATCAATATATCTAGAACATGATAACCCTAGTTACCATACTATACTTGGGAATCATTTCAATTTAAGCAAGAATTATTTCACTTCAGATAGGCACATACACATTACTTGCCCAATGGTCTAACTGAGTTTAAATACTTTCTATCTCATATGCATGCTTATTCAAACAATCTCTACTAATAGACTCTACCTACCAAGAGAGATCAACAAGTCTTTAATAGGTTTGAAATAGGGTCTATGCGGGACATGGGTTAAGCGGAGGCCATTTATAAGTTAGAGCCAAGTAACACTATGGATAAACCTTCACACTATAAACTTCTTGCTGGAACCTTAGACAGTTGGAGGTTCCATTTTCACCTTCTGGGTAGTATTTCGTTATGACTTCATGAAAATACAATGCTTGAATGTCTTTCCATCTTCTTGGAAGAATTCTTGATCTTTTTCTTTTGTAAAAACTTAGGACCATTATTCTGTCATTTTTCCCTTTGGAATATCAAGTCTAAGACTTCCAAGATTGTAGACTTGGAACTGTGATAAAATGGTCATCAAGTCAATTTACCCTCGTAAGCTAAGTGGGAGTCTTTTGTTGCTTCAAGTAAAAGGAACTATTTTTGCTTTATAAACTGCTCTTTTAGGGTTTTACTTTCTTTTGTTTCTTTTTATTCTCTTTTTCTCTTTTTCTTCTTTTCTTCTTCTTTTTTTGTCTTTTTGCTTTGCTTTTTTTGTCTCTTTTTTTTTGTTTTTTTTTGTATTTTCTTTTTTCCTAGCTCTAAGAGATTTGTCTTGTTTTCACCATTCTATGCTTCTGACTGACGATAGATCTGAGATATTAAGTTCAATTCAAGTAAACTTCAACTATCCTTATGGTCTTGACTTTGCATCCTCTTCCTTGATCTTCTTGCCCCTCTACATTAGTGATCATCAGACTTATCATAAGTGTCACAATAGCCCTAAGGTAGGTTATCGAGGTTTACAAGCCAATAAAAAGTAAGCTAAAATCGTATGAATGGTTAAAGGGGACAAACTAGAGATTGATATAAATAAGGTGAATACTAGTTGTTGACTAACCAAACAATGCCTAGATCATTTCTCCCTTAAATAAGCAGAGTTTAATTTTGCCTCAAAAGTTCATCAAAGCATATTCTAATATTGACTAGGACCTAGAAAAAGGTAATTATGCAAGATCCCTCTCTAAGTAAGTATACACAGCTCAATGCTCTAGAATAATTCCCTCGCCTAGTAAAGTCACTTAGATCATTATGCATAGATATACTAATTTATGAATATCAAGCTAGATTCATCATTGGTTGAACACAAAAATAAACAAAGACCAATATAAACAAAAATTTGATAAAAGTAATTTATTCAAACAATTTTAGTTAAAAAGCATGATTGTTCCAAAAATATTAAAGAAAACATAAATAAAATAAGTAGCACTCAAGCCTAAGAAAGTTTGTTGAATTATAATTGATGGTGCTTCATCTACTTGTACATATCAAGGGCAATGATCATCACATCCTCATCCACAATTCCTTCATCCACATCTTGAAAGGATGACAAGACAGAAATTTCCATCAATCCTCCTTCTATCATAAAGGTTGTTGGCAGTGGCACTCTTCCAAATTTAGGCAACGAATTGCTTTTAGTGTTAGGCTTGTTAGGTTCAGGTAGCTTAGCACTATCAATCAAGTCTTGAATCTCATATTTCAACCTAAAACACTTGTATATTTCATGCCCCTATGTTTGATGGAAATGATAGAATGAATTGTTATCAAAGTTTGGTGGTAGGGGATTAGGTAACGTTCGGGGAGCCAGTTGCTGTAATAGCCCTTGCTTTTGCAACTTATTGAAAATCCAAGATAAAAGTCTCTCTATGTTTGAAAATTGCCTCTTATTCCCTTGACCAGCAGCATTAATGTTTACTATGTTCTGTGTACTCTGGCTACCAAACTGATAATTTTCCTTCTCATTTCTTTTTGCAGAAAAATAGTTCTTCTCCATTTCCCACTCTTCAGTTTGCAACCCAGCTTGGAGAAGATAAAATCCCAGATGAGCGTGTGAGACATCCTTTCACAAAAGACTAGGTAGCACTCCCCTCATAATCATCCTAATATGATCAGATTCATCAGGCCTCTTTTTTAGCAAAGCGGCTTTGTTCCTCCACCTCTTCACATAGTCAACAAAGTTTTCATTTGATTTTTGCCTTATTGACTCGACTTCCATCAAAGTGACTTCCAACTTAGCATTGTACCCGTATTGTTGGATGAGGGCCTTGTGCAACAAATTCCAACTCTTTTCAGTACTATCCTCTAAGGTGTTGAACCAATTCTGCACAACCGGTCCAACAAAATCATGAAGTACCTTAGAGTTTGAGACTTAATAGCTCTAGCAAACTGCATAGCTGTGATATACTGCTTCACATGAAGAGAAGGTTGCCAGTTCCATCGAACTTAGCAAAAGATGTCATCTTGAACTTATAAGGGACTTCATCATCTTGTTCGAATAGCTTGTCCACTTCTGACATCTCTTCGGTTTTAAGCTTCTTCTCAAACTTCTTCTCCAGATTAGCAATCATCTTCTCCACATCGAAAGTTTCAGTCTTTTCAACAATTGATTTCTCCACTACCTGTAGCTCCTTCTTCTTATCTTGAGGGTCTTGGAAATACTGAGCCAAGTCATCATCATCATCGATAACCCTCTTAATTGGTAGAGCTGGATATTCAACCTTGTACCATTTATGGGGTCATACCAGTCACATTTAAATAATACTACCCTCTTATTTGATAGAGCTGGATATTCAACCTCTACAATATATGCTAACCGACTATAAAAATCATATGAGATTTCACTATAGTTTGACCCCTTTATACAAACACCAATATTCATATTTGCTCCTATTGTACAGTGAGATTCAGTGTGAAATTTATGACCTTTGACGAAATATATTTTATAACATCTAACAGTTGGTAATGGACCCTAGGCTAGATCCTTCAAACATTAATTAGGAATCATTTGATCATTTTTGGTTGCCTAAAACAAGAACAAAAATATTACATAACTTGAAATTCTAAAAAATTAAATAAAACATAATGAATTAATTATATTAACGTAATAAATTAATACTTACATATTTGGGGGATTATAAGGAAAAATTACTCTCGACCTCTACATCAACTTGTGAATTTGTTAGCTCTAATTTGCAAAGAATAATTGGAATTTCTTCTTCTAACTGCTCAATTTGGGAACCTTTAAGGGATGTTGCAGTAAGTTCTTCAAAAATAAACTTAATTCAATAAGAGCTTCCCAAATTTTTTTAGGTAATAACTTCCTAAATGCAATGGGTAATAATCTCTGCATAAATGCATGACAATCATGACTCTTCATCCCAAACAGTTTATATTTCTGCATATCAACACACCTTGACAAATTTAATACATATCCATCTAGAAACTTCAAATTTTTAACCCACTAGCATATTATTTGTTTCTTATTACAATCCAATGCATAATTAGCTTTCGGATACCTGCCGGTCATTTTATCTTGTTCCAATTCTGGCCTTTTACAAAAAATATTCAAATCCTCTCTTGACTTAGTGTTATCTTTTGTTTTACCCAGAACATCCAAAACTGTATTGAACACATTCTCAAAAATATTCTTTTCAATGTGCTTCACATCTATATTATGTCTTATTATATTTGAACTCTAATAAGTTAAATCCCAAAATATGCTCTTTTTTTCCATCCATAATTCCGACAAACATTGTTATGGGGATTTTCACTAAATTTAGTTACCTTTTATAGCCCTAATTGCTCAATTTGAAATAATAAATAATCCCCATTGAATATTGGCAGAGCATCTTTCCTAAATATAGTGTTTTTCTTGAAACACTTTTGATTTCTTCTAAATGGATGATATGCCTTCAAAACCTTTCTGTGATTATCAAACCAACTTGTTTTTACCCATTGGGTGGTGTAAATGCTTCTGTATCATTCATACAATAAGGGCATGCTAACTTTCCCGCAATACTCCATCCAGATAACATTGCGTATGCAGAAAAATCACTTATAGTCCACATAAGTGCCGCTTTCAAATTAAATTTTTTTTTTAACAATCATAAGTCATAACTCCTTTATTCCATAATTGTTTTAACTCTGCTATCAACGGTTGCAGAAATACATCAATTTGATGTTTTAGATTACTAGGACCAGGGACAAGTACAGAGAAAAATAATTATTACTCTTTCATGCACATCTATGGTGGCAAATTATAAGGAGTAATGACCTAAAAGGTTGAAAACCATTTGTTTATAGACCTAGCCTGACATTATGACATTCAGCTGAAAAATTTGGATGTATTCGGCTAAAATGCTTCCATGCCTCAGAATCAGAGGGATGACACATGAATCCATCTTCTTCTTCATGCTCAAAATGCCATCTCATATGTTCTGTTGTAGCATTTAAAGCTTATAATTTTTGAAGTCTAAGTGTAAATGGAAAATAATACATTCTTTTGAAAGGCACAAACTTTTATCTCCCTGTAACTTGACCTTGTTTGAATATTGATTCAGAATAAAACTTACAAATTATATTTTCTTCATCATCACCCTAATATAACATTCAACCATTTTTACAACAGTCGATAATTTCCACTAGCAGTCCAAGACCTTGAACAATTTTCCTAGTTTGATAAAAACTATCAAACATTCCATTATCTTCGGGTAAAATCTCTTTGATAAATTGAATCCATTGGTCAAAAGCCTTTTCTAACACATGTTGCTTAGACTTCATGTTCAAACAGTGTGCCATGGCTGAAAGCAAAGTATGTTTTTGACACCCAGGCCACAACTCTGTATCCAGTGAATTTAACAAATTATAAAACCGTTGAGCTTCCAAGTTAGGAGCCTCCTCAATAGGTTCATGCTGGACATCACTAGATCCAACTCCAACAGTATCTGGCATACCCTAGTCAAACATGTTAGGCCCAACAACATCATATACCATTTGTTGATATAGATTTTCAAACACTGGTTCAAATGTATTGTATTGTTGTGGAACCGGTGACTGAACTACATTTTCTTCACCATGTCTATTCCAAATGAAATAATCCAGTGTTCACCCCTATTTTATTAATGAAATTTCACTTCTTCTACTTCACAAATTTTCTATGATGACATTTTATGCATAGACAACAAATCTTATTGCCTTGCATATATCCCCTTTGACTTGACGTGAAATTAACAAACTCTTTTAGCCCATTGACAAATGTCATATTGAGAGTGCAATCTGAATTTAGCCACTGATACATCCAAGCACGAATTGTAATAATATTTTCCTATGTATATAAAAAATATATAATTAAATATTAGTGACTAAATCTCCTTATTTCTCCTTCCTAAAGGGTAAGGCTCTAACCCATTCAGAAAAATTAATATATATCTTAATTAACAACATGCAAGACTTAATACAAATTTTAATTAAAATCCGGTAGCATTTCCCTAAAGTTCTCTAATTGCACAACATCAAATAGCATAAATATTCAAAAAAAGGAAAAATTTTGAATATTTATACTATTTGGTATGCAATCAGAAAACATATTTGGTAGAACTAGTACCAAATTAAGAATTAAAAATTATCTCACATTTGTGTTAATTTAAACAGATATATATTAGAATTTTTAAACTATCCAAATTGGACAATTCAATGAGTTCTCATTTGCGATAAAATGAGTAGTTCACCAAATGGGTACTAAGGTTTATTTATGGAATGTTTGTTCAATTAAAATGTATTTACATGCTGATCAAAATTTAGACATAGAAAATTATTAAATTTAAAGTTTAATTATCCACCAATATTATACCTTATACTATAGCAACAATGCATATAACACAAACATATCAATAAATTTTACAAGTTTCATAAAATAATGAAACTGATACAAAGCTAAATCAATATTTTGCACTATAAAATATTATGGGCCTAAATACATTAGTAGGACCTTTTTTTGGATTTTAAATTTTAAATTTTATTATTTATTATGAAATATTTGGGCCTAAATAAATATTTTTTTGTACTTAGACTTCAAATTTTATTTATGTATTTTATGGATTTTAAATTTTAAATTTATTATGAAATATTTGGGTTAGACTTCAAATTTTATTACTAAGTACAAATATTATGGGTCTATATATATTATGGATTTTAAATTTTAAATTTATTGCTTATTATAAAAATTTCATTTGCCTACATATGCTTCATGGATTTTAAATTTTAAATATTATTGCTTATTGTGAAGTAATATGGGCCTACATATATTTTTTAGATATTAAATTTTAAATTTTATTACTTATTATGAGACCAAAAAAAATATTTTCTCAGATTTTCTATAACAATGTTATTACTTATTATGAAATATTATGATCCTAAAGAAGTATTTTTTAAAAAACATTTATTTATAATGTGATTACTTATGAAATAGTATGGGACTAAATATGATTTTTGAAAATTATATTTATACATTTATTAACTATTATAAAAATAGGCTTTAATTAATTAAATTTATATATCGACTAATGTAATAAATACTAACTTTAAGATTCGTTATGTTATTATTTTTTTAAAAGAAAACATTTTTTTTATGATATTTGGAATATTGTAATAAAAATATAGTCTAAATGATAACATAATTGTAACACCCTTATACACTATATATATAATACATATACCCAGTATATATAAAATATGCATATACGGTATAAAAATATCACAGACCAATTTAATAAAAAAATTTAACTTTTCAAATTTAAAATCATAAATACTTTAAAATGTACATTTAAAAATAAATAAAATATTATTATAAATCATAGGTGCTAAAATAGGCATTTTTCTTAAAACTCTCTGGAAAAAATTCGCCAGAGTTTTGTCTGTAATTTGAATATTCCCAAATTCAACAAACAACACAACCTACACAAGATAACACTCCCAAATAATCCAAAAATACATTTCATCCATCCTCCTCACTATCTCCACATTTTCTTAAAACATTTATACATTTCCATATATCTACATATCAAACATATATAAAACCCATATCATAAATTTTTATCCAAAATATTCTTTTAGTTTATAACATATATATACTGAAAACATAATATAATATATGAAATATCCAAAATGTAATAAAAACATATACATGCTGGCAGTCGGCACTGATCTCAAAGAAGCAGCCAAAATAACTCAAGCAAACTCAAAGCTAGACCCGACCCGGTCTAGACGAACTTCCGGCTCTACCGGATCTACCATGTCACATGCACAATGAATTTCAATTAAGCTAAGCCAAAAGCCTAGCAGTATAAATTTTGATAACAATAAAGCTTAAATGCAATGTCAATGCACAATGCATATGGATATCATATCATTTCATTTAAACATATTTCTCAATTGTTTCACACTTTACAATTCACATAATAACAAATAAAAGTATGGGCCCAAAGGATCTAATATGCTATTCAAATTCCTGAGTTATTATTTTGGTTCATATTGACACCAGTGTCTAGCCCAAAGGCAAATCATAGTGATGCCCAGCATCTAGCCTGAAGGCAAGTGACGTCCAACTTCTAGCCGAAGGTAAATCATTGTGATTTTTAGCATCTATCCTAAAGGCAAATAATGAGGATAACCTCATAGGCATGCCACCACACACAGAAATCTGAAGATTGAATAACATACTAGACACACAATTAATTCACATTTCTCATTATCAATCTCTTTCTCATTTTCTTATAATCAAGCTAGGCACATTACCTCATTTTTCATTATCTATTAGGCACATTGCCTTATTTTCTCATCTTTTCTTACTTTTCTCATTTTTCTTATTTTTCCCATTTATGTCAATATCAATTCATCACATTTCATCACATTTTACCTCAAAAATCATCACCCAGGGTAATTTCACATATGATTCATATTTGATGCATTTTAGCCATTACCAATGGCTTTTTAACAATGCCTAAATGCACAACAAATGGCATTTTTATATAATACACATTTTTCACAATTTTCACAATTTAGCCATTATCAATAGTTTTTCATAATGCATTTAACACATATATGACATTACACATATCATAGCACATTATCCATACATGTCCCATGAATCAAGTAGCTTAACATATTTTTCAATCTAAAATATGTTAAGCCCAATGTAATGCAAATATAACCAATTCATCCAAAGTTTTTACTTACCTTTAAGAGCAACCAAGAACAAGCTCAAACACCCTCCAATTCTTCTCTTTCCACTTTCCCTTCAACACTTGGACGGGGCAAATCAACTCTTCTCAATGCTTAAACCAAATGTGATCATAAATAATCATTTAGTATCACATTCTAAGGCATTTTCAATCTTAATATTCAAACAAAAATCCAAAATTTAAGGCTAACCTCACTTTAACCTTGAAATACCATACTTGTAATATCCCAAAATTTTGAATTTTTGAATTTTTGGAAATTAAATAAATAAATTATAAGTTAATAAATTGAATAAATGATTTAAAAAAAGATTTTAAGTGAAAAGGTAAAATGTGTATATTATATATATGAAAATATAAATAACATATACAAGTTGATATTTTAAAAGTCAAAGTTTATTTTAAATAATTAAAAAAAGTAAATATTATAGTTAGTGGAAGATGATATTTGATGTTAATTAAAAAATATATATATGCTTGGCTAAGATTAAAAGTGGAAAATATATGTGGTTAAAAATGAAAGTGGGTGGAGAGATTAATCATTTTGGTCTTCATCTTCTTCTTCTCTCCTTCCTTGGTCGGTTCTCCATGATTGAACAAGAGAAGATTTTTCTTCTTCCAAGCTTAAGTACTTGAAGGATTTCAAATGTTTAAAGGGGATTTTTGGTGATTTTCATTAACTTCGGTAAGTTTTCCAACTTCTTTCTTTGAATTCTACGGAAGATTGATTATGTGGATTTTGGGTTGTTGAAGTAGCATGTTTTAATTGTCTATTTGGGTATGAATGAGATTATTTTAAGTAATTAACCATGATTTTAAGGTTGGATTGAAAAATAGTTAATTTTGAGTTGAGTTACTTTGATGCATAAGCAAGTATTTTAGAGTTAAATGATGGATTTGGTTGAGTATGAATAGAGTTAGAATGGAAAGATGGATTGTACAAAGTATGAGCAAAGAATGATAACTTTAGGTGTGACAATTATGTGTTGATATCAGAAATTTAGCCTGACACGGCCATGTCATTGGGTGTGTCGATGGTTCTATTTTTAGTGATTGTAATATCCCAAACTATACCCTAAAATTTTTGGAATGATTATTGTTGAAATTGGATTAAATGATATAAAGTATATATTTATGATTAAGTGGTAAGAGAGGAAAAGAGAAGAGTGTATATGTTGTATATATAGAGATATATACAACATATACAAGTTAACTAATTAATTGGTCAAAAGAGATATTAAATTATATTTGGATTAATTGAAATTGAATAAGTGGAAGAGGATATTTATATATATTTTATTATTAAAATTGCTTGGTTGAGATTTAAAGAAGGCTTTAGTGGTTAAGAAAAGAGTTGAGTGGGTTGACTTTCATCTTCTTCTTCTTTTCTTTTCTCTTTGGCCGGCTATCACCATAGCAAGAAGGAAAGAGAGAGTTTGCTCTTCCTAACTCAAGATTTGAAGGTGTTTCAAGAGATCAAGTTGGAATTCTAAGGGTTTTCATCATTTTTGGTAAGTTTTCAACTTGATTCCTTGCTTTTCTTTTGAGTTTGTGTATAGAGATTGTTGATTGGTTGTTGTTGATATGTGTATGTTTGATTGTGGTGCGTTTGAGAGTGTTTGGTCTTATTGTCTTTGATTTTGGGGTTGGATTGAAGAGAAAGGTTAAGTTTGGTGAAGGAAAGTAAGTGTTGTGTATTGTGTATGTGTTGAGTTGTGATGATGGTTGTGAGTGTGTTTGATGTATGTTTTGAGTTGTTTTGGTGTTTATGCAAGTTTGGTATGGTTTATTGATGTGTTTGGCTAAGTTTGTTTGGAGTGTAAAAGGGTAAAGTATGATGTTTGTTAGAAGTGGCGTTGTTGGTGTCGGAATCAGGATTTTTGGCCTGACAAGCCCATGAGCATGGCCAAGTCTTTGGGGGTGTCAATGGTTCTATTTTCTAAATGGGTGACATGCCCATGTCACTGAGCATGTCACAGCTTCTGTGTTGGAGTAGTATTAACACGTCCAATGACACACCCATGTCACTGAGCGTGTCATAGCTACTGCGTTGTTGGTGGATTGACACGTCCAGTGACACGCCCATGCCACTGAGCATGTCATAGCCACTATGTTGGGGAAGGATTGACATGGCCAATGATACGCCCATGTCACTGAGCATGTCAAAGCTTCTGTGTTGTGAGTTTAGGGCACGGTTAGGGACACGCTCGTGTTGTTGAGCGTGTCATGTGTAGAGTTTGCCCTAGTTGGTTCTTGTTCTTATTTTTAAATGTGTATCTCTAAGTGAATGTGTATCATCACTTTGGGATTAGGTTTTGAAGAGTTTGAGTTGCCCTAATCCAATTGTTGAAGGATTCTTGGAAGAGGAAGTGGTTAGATTGGTGTGTGTTGCTCTTAGAGGTAAGTACAAACCTTACATGATTGCATACATTTATATGATTTTGGAACTTATCACATTTGGTTGTAAATGTGTTAAGTAATCTATTACATTGTTGATACAATTGATTAATGCTATGATTTGCATAATGTGAAAGATATAATGAGCATTCAAAATGTATGTACAATGCATTTGGTTATGTATACCCTAATGATGAGATGTGAAGCCATTGTTGTTGGCTATAATGATGCAAATGAAATAATTGGGGCATGGTTGCCTAGATGATAATGAGAAAATGAGAATGGAATTGATAACAAAATAATAAAAGAATTGTGTGCCTAATGTGTTATTCAATTTTCAGAGTTTGTTATTGGTGGCATGCCTAAAAGTAACAATCCCTTTAAGCTAGGTTGGGCTTGGTCCTTGAAGCCAAGTTGGGTTGAAGTTTAGCATGCTTAACTCCCCTTGAAGCTTGGTTGGGCCTAGTCCTTGTGTAGACCCTTAATTTTTGACCCAGTCCGGTCCAATATATTTTATTTAGTCCAAAATAATTTTTGTGTTGTCTAATATATTTTATTTAGTCCCAAATAATTTTTGTGTAGTCTAATATATTTTAATTGGTCCAAAAAAATTTTTGTTATCTTAATTAAATAATTTTTGCTTTATTATCTAATTTTTTATAATAAAAAATAAACAAATCAAAATCAAAAAATAAAAATAAAAATAAAAATCGGCGATAAAAAATCATCGCTAAAAATTCCAGCGGGATTGGCCGTGGGCCATTTCGCCCGCAGGAGTTTCCTGTGGGCGAAATAGCTTTGCCAAAGCTATTTCGCTGGTAAGAAAATCCCCCCTACCGCAGCCAACTGCGACAGAGTTTTTTTCCCCAGCGTAATTTTTTAGCAGCAGTTTTTTTTCGCCAGCAAAATTTTCGGACGCAAATTTTTCAAAACCTAATACAATTAGGTTTTGGTTTCCTTTTCTTATTAAATATGGTATGCCGTGTGTAATTAGGAAAAACCAAGAAAAAAACCTCTATAAATAACAACACAAAAAGGGAAGAAAAGGAGGAGATATTAAGGAAGAAATTCAGAAATTAAGGAGGAAATTGGAAAAAATTTGAAACTAAATCTGTGAAGGAAAGTAGTGGAACCAAGCTGATTTTTTAGGAGCCAAAAATCAATTCAGCAATTCATCAAAGGTATCAACTGCCTTTGATTTGGTTGATCCAAGAAGCAATTTTGGTGCAACCCCACGAAAGAAGGTTTGAATTCTAAATTCTTTTTGTTTTTTTTTTTACAGTAGCTTAATTTTTCAAAGACAAAAAAATCCTAGAACCTTTAATTTAATTTTTCTAAAGTTAAAAGCTTTATTTCATTGGTTTATTTTCCAAAAGGCTTAAAATTGTTATTTTTACTTCTTTAAAATCTTAAAACCCTAATTGAACATATTTTTCAACAAAACCAAAATTTGATTCTGTTTCTTTCAAAAAGCCTTAAAAAAAATCTTTTCTATTTACAAAAACTTTAATTCGTTTGTTTAAATTCATAAAACTTCAAAAAATTATCAAATTGATTTCCAAATTCTAAAAACCAATTCATCACCCGAGACCCTAATTTTAAAATATTAAACCCAAATTCAACTTCCAAACCTAAAATAGTAAACTCTAACTCCTTTAAAACCTTACACCCTAACTTTTTCTAAACTTTAATCCTTTAAAACTTTAAAAACCATAAAACTACAAATATTCTAAATTTACACGGTAAGCTTGAAATCATCATTTAAAACCATGAATCAAAAGTATTTTAAAGTGTCCAAAACCCTAGTTTCATGATTTCACCATTCAAACCTTAATTTGTTTAATCAAAGAGTCTTACCAACCTTTCAAAACATAAAACCTCAATCTATTTTAATTCCATAAAAAAGTCATAGTAGCTTAAACCCATGAAAATCCAAAAACCCTAAATACATAAAATAAATGGAACCCAAAATGGAAACAGTAGCTATGATTTAGATTTTTATTTGCCTTATTCAATTCTATATTTAATTAAGCTTTGATTTATTTTATATGCTTTATTTTATTTAAGTTCAATGCCTGGTTTATTTAATTTATCACGGATTGATGTTTACTTTCTATTGATGTTTAATACCTTTAATGAATGATTTATTTATTATGAATGGTTATTTACTTTTATCAATTTATTTAGATTTCCAAATGTTGTAAGAGGTATGTTTCCACTTGGTGGGTACCTCATTAGTTAAATATCATGTAATTTAATTTGCTTTTCTATTTTAGAACCAATGTAAAGGGCATGTTTCCACCTTTCGGTGGGTGCCTTATTCATTTATTTGCTTTGTTTGGACATTGCTTTGATTTTAATATAATGATGCTTTCTTTTAATTATTGTGTGTAATATGGATAATGTTGTTATACTTAAGAATTTTATAATATTAAGACCTGTAAAGGAGGCCGGTTCCAAGGAACCGGGCGTTGTGGGGGTGCTGGGCCATTTCTCACCTTCCCCACACGTACCCAACTTTCCGAACCCATTAGGGGATTAGGGATTCCTTAGGAATCGAGTCATCCACCCCTTTTCTTTTTTCTCGGCCCGTCCGGGTGGTGACTCCATTTTCTCCGGACTTAGGTCCGTGTTCTCTAAGGCCCCGAGCCTAAACAGTGCAGAAGTCGCAAGAACCATTTTACCGGGAGTGGGGGCAAAAATCCCCGCTCACAGTGGCGACTCCACTGGGGACAAGAGAAGTTGATTCCGTTGGTCTTTATATTATTCTATTCTTTCTTATAATGATATTATCCATTGCATCATCTTAGATTGCATCGTGTGCGTGAGTTAGGACGCCCGTGTTACCCGTGTTATGTTATGTAAGGGATATCATACTTTCACTCAAGGTATGGAGATTGAGCATGGCATAACCACTCATAGCCTCGTACCGTTTGGTATATACTTGCTATGGGAACCTAAGCCTTTTAACCCAAAGACTAAAGCTCATGTAATTGGCCTAGTTACTTTCCTTAGGTTTTACTCCAAATGCATGTTGTTTGACTATGGTTAGTTTATCTTAGTCTAAATCATGGCTTATTTGGTTTGTTCTTTTTCTAATATGACCTAAGTATATTGTAAGCTCAAAATAAACTTTTCTTTAAAGTCCAAAAGACCAAAGCTATTTTCAAATTTTTTTCAAGTTGGTCTTTGGACATTAGACTTTTCTAAAAACAAATCAAAAATTCTTTGGCCCATGGCCCAAATACTAAGCCCAAAATCCATTTTTCTAAAATCTTTTACAATGGGCTTAGAAACAAAACTATTTTCACCCAACCTTTTCTTACAAAGAGCTTGCAAAAATATTTAGGTCAATTATGAAATACCAAAAATCAATTGTGGGCCTAGTTTACACTAAGAATAAATTAACCATGGGCTTATTTTTGGCATGAACCATTAGTTACCTTCTTTTCAAGTGAGAAATCTATCTATAATAAACCTCTTAATTTCATTTTAATCCAATATAGCATAAAAGCTACTATAGTTGGTTGAATGGATTAAAACCTAATTAATAGGAATTATCATGGATTGATTTTCATTTTTGAAAATATAACTATTGGTTGAAACGTCCGAGGAAATTATTCGAAAGCAAGATACCCCATGTTGGTATTTTGTTAACCATATACCTAGGAAAAGGGACTCACCATTCATGTGTGGATGTTATAAGGTTGGAAGGAACGTCCTATTTGTCCTTGTTTGTTAATTGTTTGTGTATACATACATATATGCATACATTTGCATCTCATATCATTGATCCTCTCTGGCTCACAGCCCTGGATTATGATAGTTCTAAAGCTTACAACAATCCGACCTATGCCGGAGATGAAGTATCTAGCAATGACTCAATCACATGCTCACCAAAAATAATGGAGCCTGAACAAATTCAAAGAATGGTGGATGAAGCCCTCAATGCCAAGATGGAAGAAATCAAAGAGGCCCTAGCTGAGACCATGGAGAACTAATTGACTACAATATTAGAGAATCATACCGAGGCATCTGCTAGTACTAAGAAGCCAAAGGACAAAGGGAAGACTAAAGTTAGTGAAGTGGTTTTTGATGATGAAAAGGTGATCATTGATGATGATGATGATTGGGCTCAATACTACCAAGATGTTCAAGAGAAGAAGAAGGAACCGAAGGTTGTTGAGAAAGCAACTATTGAAAAGACTGAGACATCCAATGTTGAAAAGATGATTGCTGATTTAGAAAAGAAATTTGAGAAGAAACTAAAAACTGAAGAGATGTCCGAGATTGATAAACTATTTGAACAAGATGAAAAGGTCCCTTATAAGTTCAAGATGCCATCTTTTGCAAAGTACAATGGCACTGGAAATCCTCATCCCCATGTGAAGGAGTACATCACTACCATGCAGTCTACTCGAGCTACTAAGGCTCAAACCCTAAGGTACTTTATGCTCTCATTAGACCCTGTTGTCCAAAACTGGTTCAATACCTTAGATGATGGAACACAAAAGAGTTGGGATCTACTTTACAAAGCCTTCATCCAATAATATAGATATAATGTTGAGTTAGAAGTTACCTTAATGGAAGTGGAGTCCATTAGGCAAAGGCCGAATGAGAATTTTGTAGATTATATCAAGAGATGGAGAAACAAGGCCACTTTACTCAAGAAGAGGCCCGATGAATCCGATCAAATAAGAATGATTGTGAGAGGGGTGTTGCCTAATCTTCGTGAGAGGATGTCTCATACACTCATCGGTGATTTCAAAGACCTTCTCCAAGCTGGTTTTCAAATTGAAGAATGGGAAAGGGAGAAGAGCCGCTTTGCAACAAAAAGGAACGAGAAAGGGAGCTATCAACCTAGTAGCCAAAGCATGCAAAAGGCTGTCGGTGTTAATGCTACTAACCAAGGAACAAGGAGACAATTTTCGAAATTGGAAAAACCGATGTCTTGGGTTCTCAACAAGCTTCAAAGAAAAGGATTGCTACAACCCTTAAATCCTCGTCCTTTGCCTAACCCTCTCCCACCTAATTTTGACACCAAAGCATTTTGTCAATTTCACCAAATACAAGGACATGACACGAATGGATGTGTGAGGTTGAGACATGATATCCAAAACCTAATTGATAATGGGAAGCTACCCAAGCCCAATAAGCCAAACACCAAAGATAACCCATTACCAAAATTCAATAGGGTACCACCACCGGCAACCTTCATGATTGGAGGTGGTTTGCATGAGGCCTTTGTCATGTCTTCTTTTCAAGATGTGAGTGGAGAAGTAACCAAAGAAGAAGAGGCATTTGAACAAGCTATGATGGGTGGACAAGTAGCAATTTGTGTTGTCAACATGTTTTGGGATTCAAGTGATAGTGATGATGATATTATACCCAAGAAGGAGGAGTGGACTTGGTCCGAGCCCGAAGAAGATGAGGTGATGAATACTAGATCCGGTAAGCCTTACGCAAGGCCACCACCTAAGGAGATAGAAACTAATAAGGGGAAGAAAGTCAAAATAGAAGAAGATGATGATGTGCTCAAGCAATTGAAAAGAACCCAAGTAAGTGTTAGCATTTGGGACTTGTTAGCTACTTCTAAAAAGCACTGAGAAACTATGGCCAAAGCCTTAGCTAGCATGCCAATTTCTACCTCCACAACACCGGAGGAGTTGATCAACTTCATAAAAATTGGGGAAGTAATGAAATGTGAAGAGGTCCAAGAAAAGAGTGAAGTTAATATGGGAGCAGTTTCTTTTTCAGATACGGACTTACCGGAGGAGGGGAGAGACCACATCCGCCCTCTCTTTATCAAAATAGAAGTCAAGGGGAAGAGGACTCCATGTGTAATGGTCGATAATGGGTCCACCATAAATGTTAGTCTAGTTAAGATATTACCAAAGCTAGCCATGTCAATAAGAGATCTAAACCCAACCGAGGTGACAATTCGTGCTTATGACAACACTAAGAGGCATGTTGAAGGGACTTTCAAAGCGGCTGTCAAGGTTGATCCAATTGAATCTATTGTTGAGTTTGTTGTTTTAGACATACCAGTTACCTTCGCCTTGCTCTTGGGGAGACCATGGTTTCACCCTCTTGGTGGAGTTCCTTCCACCCTTCATCAAAAAATCAAATTCCCCAACGGAAATGAGACAGTGGTCATTAAAGCTGAAGATAATGAGATTGTTAACGCTCTAATGGTTGAGAGGCCTCTCAATGGTTTTCAAGTAGCTACAATTTCTGATGATGAAGTAGTGGACTAAAAGTCTTGAATATAATGAAGAACATGAACTACCTTCCCGGAGCTGGTCTTGGAAAGGGTAAGGCCGGTTTAACAAAGTTACCAGATTTTAGAACTCAAACTTCCAAGAAATGATGAAGACAACGATGCCCAGCCAAAGAAGAGTGAGAAGATGAGCTTCCCACCACTTGAAGAGATCTTTGTCAAAGCTCCAGATATGGGACCACTCCAAGGAAGGCCTGAGCCAATCATGTTCATGGGTAAGTTAATCCCAGGTTTTGAAATTTTTACAGATGTTGCTAAGCTAGTGGAGCAAGTGAAGAAAGAGCTCACCTTGTCAACCAACAAAGGATCCAATCCAAAAGAGAAGAATGAAGTTTCCCTGAAAGCCGAGAAGACTTCAGAAGAGATTGCCACCCTGGTTGAAGAAAAGTTTGAAGACATCCTGCTTTTTGATTCTGAGAACAATGATTTTGATTTTGATTTTAATTTGTCTGCTTTGTATGAGGATGAGGATGTTTTCTTTTCCAAAATGAATGCAATAAAGTCTGATTTTGCTTACTTGTGTGATGTTTCTCCTGATGGTTGCATACATTCAAATAGCAGTTACATGAGCATCTTTAATATTAATTCTGTTAACACGCAATCATTAAATTTGGAAACAACTGAGAATCCTAAAAATATTAGCATAGCATCTGACCTTACTCCTGATGAGAGAGAGAGATTTGAAAAAATATTCAAAAAATATGAAGAAGTGTTTGCTTGGTCTTATGAAGATATGCCGGGGATAGATAGAGACATAGCCGAGCATCACATTCCTACTTACACTCTCATTAAGCCTGTCAAACAAAAGCTTAGGCGATTAAGACTTGAGTGGGCTGAATTGGTTAAAGAAGAGGTTACCAAGCAAATACAAGTGAAGTTCCTTTAAGTGATAGAATACCCAGATTGGCTAGCCAACATAGTACCTGTGCCAAAGAAAGATGGGAGGATAATGGTCTGCGTGGACTATAGAGATTTAAATAAGGCTTCCCCTAAGGATGATTTTCTTTTACCTCATATAGATGTTCTCATTGATAGTGCAGCCTCTAGCGTGCTACACTCGTTTGTAGATAGATTTTCTGGATACAATCAAGTGTTAATGGCCCAGGAGGATAAAGCCAAAACTGCTTTCATTACTACATGGGGTATATTCTGTTATAGGGTGATGCCATTCGGTTTAAAGAATGCTGCAGCAACCTACCAAAGGATGGCCACCACACTATTTCATGACATGATGCACAAAGAAGTTGAAGTATATATTGATGATATGATGGTTAAATCGGATACAAGGGAGCAACACTTCCAAAACTTAGAATTATTCTTCGATAGAGCTTTGAAATATAAGCTAAGATTAAACCTGAAGAAGTGTGTATTCGGTGTTACCTCAGGTAAATTGTTGGGACATGTGATTGGTCCGAATGGCGTTGAGATAGATCCTGACAAAGTCAAAGAAATCAGGGATATGCTAGCCCCAAAGATGGAGAGAGAAGTTCGGGGATTCATTGGTAAACTGCAGTACATTAGCAGATTTATAACAAAGCTCACAACAATCTGTGAGCCTATCTTCAAATTTCTTAGAAAGAATCAGCCGATTGTATGGAATGAAGAATGTCAAAAGGCCTTTGATCGAATAAAAGAGTATTTGCTGAATCCACCTGTTTTGAAACCACCTAAACCCGGTAAACCTCTATTACTATACTTAGAAGTAGAAGAAGAGTCGATAGGAGCCATGCTAGCCCAAGCAGATGAGTTGGCGATTGAGCATGCCATTTACTATTTGAGTAGAAAGCTCCTACCTTATGAAATTAAGTATAGTATCATCGAAAAGACCTGTATAGCCGTGGTTTGGTCTTCTAAGAAGTTGTGGCATTACTTTCAATCGTATAGTGTGCAAGCAATTTCCAGGTTGGACCCAATGAAGTACTTGAGGGAGACGCCTTCTTTGATTGGGAAATATGGTCGATGGTTGATAATATTAGAGGAATTTGAGATTGAGTATCCAACCAGGAAAACAATCAAAGTTAGAGCAGTGGCAGAAAGTGAAGAGGTAATCTTGGAATTTCTAGATGAACATTTAGAAGCAATTGAAGTACAAGGGTGAAAAATGTATTTTGATGGAGCAGTAAATAGGAAAGAAGTAGGTTTGGGAGTTATACTAGAATCGCCTGAAGAGGAACTTATCCCTTTAACCAAAAAATTGAAATTTAGGGCAACCAATAATATGGTGGAGTACGAAGCTTGTATTTTCGGTTTGGAAACCCTAATGATTATGAAGGTGGATAAGGTAGAAGTTTATGGCGATTCATTGCTAGTTGTATCCCAAGTAAATGGAGAATGGGAGTTGAAAGAAGAAAAATTAAAACCATACCACCATTGCCTGACATTGATGAAGAAGAACTTTAAGGAGTGTAGGTTTATACACCTATCGAGAGAAGAAAATCAAATGGCTGATGCCCTAGCCACATTGGCTTCGGTATGGGAAAATCCTGTTAGCCTATTCCTTAAGCCTCTTATCTTGACCAGTTCGTCAACTCCTTGCTATGAATATGAAACAATCATGGAAATTGATACAGACCATGATGCATGGTATGATACTATAAGGCAATTTTTGGAGGAAATAGAATACCCGCTGGGGGCAACAAAGAAAGAAAGAAGAGCCGTAAGGCGGTGGTCATTACAATACATCACCTTCCATGGAGAGTTATATCGAAGATGGCCTAATGGAGTGCATTTAAGATGTTTAAGAAAACCTGAAGTGGAGTGCATCATGTCAGAAATACATGCGAAAAGTTGCGGTCCACACATGAGTGGTTTGGCCCTAGTTAAGAAGGTTATTCAACAAGGTTACTATTGGTTGACCATGGAGAGAGACTGTATTGAGTTTGTCAAGAAGTGCCAACAATGTCAGATGTATGGTAACTTGAATCACATGTCTCCTGAAGAACTGCATTCAATGTCTTCACCCTGGCCATTTGCCACCTGGGGTATCTACATTATAGGAGAGATACATCCTACAGCTTCAAATGGTCACCAATTCTTTGTAGTAGCAGTAGATTATTTTTCGAAGCCAAATCCTTCAATAAACTGGGTGTAAGCCAAATGGCTATGTTTATCTAAAAGAACCTCATCTGCATATATGGGGTCCCGCATAGTGTGATATCAGACAATGGGGTATAGTTTCAAGGAGCAGTTAAGGATTTATTCTCGAAGTACCAAATCCATCATCATCGGTCCTCTCCTTATAGACCAAAGGCTAATGGTGCCGTGGAAGCAACAAACAAGATAATTAAGCAAATCTTGTCCAAAATGACCAAGACTTATAGGGATTGGTCAGAGATGCTTCCCTTTGCTTTATGGGGATATAGGACAAGTGTGCAAACACCTACTGGGATGACACCATTCTCTTTGGTTTATGGGATGGAAGCGATATTGCCAATTGAAATTGAGATCAAGTCACTGAGAGTAGTCTTGGAAGCTGAACTGCCTGAAACGGAATGGGTAGCAAGTCGATATACACAATTAGCTCTATTAGAAGAGAGAATATTAAAGGCGTTGTATCATCACCAACTGTGTCAAAAGAAGATAGCTCGGGCCTATAATAGAAGGGTTAAGGTCAAAAAATTCAGAGTTGGGGATTTGGTGTTGAAGCAATGTAAGCCTAATGTATCTTATCCAAGAGGGAAGTTCAGACCTAGCTGGGAAGGGCCATATGTCGTGAAACAAGTCATGAGCAAAGGTGCGGTGAAGTTATCAGACATGGATGGGAACGAATTTAGTGAGCCAGTAAACATTGACAGGTTGAAGAGGTTTTATGTATGATAGAAAAAAGGGAAAAAAGGAGCTCGCTAGGTTGAAAACCCAAAAAGGGCATCCTAGGCAAAAGTTAGAGCAGTCCGCTAGTTTTGAAAACCTGAAAGGGCGGGCTAGGCAACAATTAGGGCTAAATGAGAGAAAATCATCAATTAGAAAACCCAAAAGGGCTAATTGGCAACAGGAGTGATCTTGTGTATGCTGGCTTTATGTTTGGTTGTTCCCTAATTTAATAAAACAGAATTAATGTTAAATTTGTTCCATGTGCACTGTTATAAGTATTCGACCAGATATGGATGAAATAAATAAACTCAATAGCAAAAGATGATTACAAATTATAAATGGAAAAGAATCATCCTTTATTACTTTAATTATTTTTTCATCCTAACAATACACTTTTTGAATTAACAAATGTAAAATCTATGGTAGTCGATAAGTGTAACGTGTAGGCCAGCTTTGCCTTAACCGATCCAAGTAGGCTTCAGTCAAGCAAGGCATGTCTAAGTCAGAAGCGAAGTCAGAATCACGAGGCTCAGCTCCATACTATCCCCAAGTCGGCTAGGATCATAGCATGTACCTTGACGAAGAGCAGAAAGGGGAACGTACATCAAGTATGTCCACATGGTGATAAGAGAAATCTTCCACCAAGGTACCAACCAACGGATATTGACTTCAGAGCGTGAGTGGATCCAGTCAACCCAGTCAGCATATGAAGAAGCAGGATGGAGTAGCTTCCTAGCAGAATGATGACATGGCATGTATCTGGTAAAATCCATGGATGGAGTATCAAGCAAGCCAAGACGCTCCTGAAGCCAAATCTGTGAAAAAAAAAAGAAAAGAAAAAAGAGTCCGCTAAGTTGAAAACCCGCAAGGGCAGCTTAGGCAAAAATTAGGACAGCTCGCTAGTTCCGAAAACCCATATGGGCAGACTAGGCAAAAATTAGAGCAATAAAAAATATATAACAAAAAAGAAAGAGGTCCGCTAAGTTGAAAACCCGCAAGGGCAGCTTAGGCAAAAATTAGGACAACTCGCTAGTTCTGAAAACCCACATGGGCAGACTAGGAAAAATCAGAGCAACAAAGCAAAAAAGAAAAAGAAAACCTAAATTGAAAACCCAAAAGGGCAGTTTAGGTAATTACCTGAAGCAGCAACGGACTCCCAGTCAGTCTCTTTAACAATCCTAATTTAAATTGGTCTAATCCAACTAAGGTCTCGGCTAAGATCACAGGTACCGTCGACAAGCCTCCTTCCATTTGGTCCATAATATCCAATACTCATGGATCAATATCGCCGTCAGAAGAAATAAGCAAGAATTGGTAGAGTAAGCAAAGACAAAGCATACGTCCCCATGCCTTAGTAGGAGCCAAATGAGAGAGACAAAAGTCAATCAAAGGAGCAAGTAGAATTTTTTCACCTCTTATCAACCGAAGAACTTCGGGTTTTGGAATTTGAAATAACATCTGCATCTTCTGTTGAGTCTTGGAAATCAATGTGGGTAATGCCATTTGTTGATTATTTGGATATCCAAGGATGGCCTCAAATTCTTCAATCAAGGGACATATTTCAAAGCCATTAATTCTAAATACCCTAGAATCCGCATTCCTAAAGGAAGCCATGGCATGTAAAAAGGAGTGGTCCAATTTGACATTTTGAAAATATTTTAAAATATCAAGTTTTGACCATGAAATTTGCTTCCAATGAATGGCATCCATATTCTTAAATAAAATTTTTATTTTCTTTGAATGGTGCTCGGTCATGATGAATAAAAGGTTAAAATTGTTAGAGGGAGTCTTCACGTTGAAAGAGAAAGATTTTTGGTCTATGAATTAAAATATGTCATGAAGGGTGATTTATATAGAGGAAACAAACCTTTTCCAAAAGTGAAATGGAAAAGATGATGGGAAAGGATAAGACCATATGGCATAGGGAAAGGAAGTGGCAATGAATTTCCTTTACCACGTTGGATTTGGTTTAACAAAAGAAGTGGATGTAAATTAATGGTGTACTATAACAAAAAAAAATGGTGCAGTAACGTAAAAAAAAAGGATTTACAGTAAAGAGGAAAATTGTATATTTTTCATTATTGTACAATGTTTTACAATTGCTACAATATTTACATATCACTAAGAGGGTGGTGGTAGGTCACCAAATAAAGACTTGAAAAAATCATCGCCTGTCGGAGGAGGGGGCAAATCACTCATCCCGAGTCCGCTCGAAGCAGGATCACCAAAACCCGGCAAATTACTCATCCCAGGATCACCCGAAGTGGGAACACCAAAATCCCTATTACCTTGAGGTTCTGATCCATCATGGTTCTTTTCAGAAGAAGCCGAAAGGATCTCATGGTCATCAATCCGGGGGCCTCTCGATGAAGAAGCACCGGGATCCCCATTCCCTGAAATCAGAAGTCTCAGAAATGTTGTTCGAATTGATGATATAAACTCTCAAAATGAGAAGCCTGCTGGCGACTTGCAGCTAACTCTTCTTGAAGTTTCTTATTTTGTTCTTCGAGCATCCGCTGTGAGCCAAGAAGGAAAAGGTAAGAGCATACATAATCATGCAGGCATATAGCGTAAATTACAGGTAATTCATATCAATACCCTGCGGATGAGATGGCATATCCGGCGGGCTAGAATGAGCAAACGAAGGGGCAGTGAAAGAAGGTCCAGCCTCATGATCAAACGATCCAACAACCTACAACAATTATTAAAGAATCAAAGAAAGAAAAAGCAGTTACAAGGGAAAAGTGGTAAAAGTTTTACCTGAGAAGTACTGGCCCCGAGATGTGGAATAGACTCTCCTGCATCTCCGTGATGTTCCTCCTCATCTCTACCCTCATTTTCAATGGAAATCTCCCACACACTGGCAGGAGATACATCAAAGTTCAAGAGTCTTATTTGAATAAAACGGGCATAAAATGGACCCGGTAAATGGAGAAATGACTCGGCATCATAACCATACCGGGCCGACCACCATGCATCCTCCAGCATCGACATAATATTTAAAGTATATTCTGGGATTTGCATCGGAAACCTCTGTTGCTCTGGACTAAGAAACCATTCATAAACTCTCTCTCCGAGAAACCAGCCACTAGATACTGGGCCAGCAATAATTCGACAAGAGTGTCGGAAAGATAGTGCAGCCCTCATCAAAGGAGACCAGTTTGCTCGCTCTTCTGGGCTCCACCAGGCTAAATTCACCTGCAAAATAACATAAGGTAAGTAAAACTTTCACATAAAATTTAAAGCATACTAACGTTATTTTACCGAATCCCAGGTTAAGTGGCTCAACACAAAGCGATGAGTATGCACATGATGAGAGCCATGAACATCCACACAATCGGACAACCAGTAATTTAATCTCGGATACCCGATTCTCTCTCGAGAAATGTTGGGTACCCTCACGAGGTTGTGTTCATATGCCCATATATACAATAACAATAAAGATCACATTCATGCAAGAAAAGAGTGGAAAAGACATTGGTGGAAGAAAGAATACCTCGACAACCGCCATCAAGCCGACAAAAGAATTCTTATTTCGGCAAAGCTTATCGAGACCAAGGTAAAGACATGCGAGACCAGCTTCACCCCAGCCAGAAGATGGTACCATTCTGAGATAAGAAAGGGCACTCAACACTGACAAATGAATGGACGATTCAGTGCTGCCTAAGATGGTCGACCCAAGCAGATACAACAAAAATCCTCGAGCATACTGTTCAGCCCTGTCTCTGCCAACCCGACCTTTGTAGTTAATCCAATAACTACGAATTGGCTTGATTTTTATCTTAAAAGGCCCTTTATATGATGTTCCATACTAATTAATTCCTGAATTTCTTCAAATGTTAAAATTTCATTGGTCAAAGGAACCGGAGCACCATCATATCGAAGGCCGGTTATGGCAGTAAAATCGACCGGACCAATTGTCATCTCCCCATTGGGTAAGTGAAAAGTGTGAGTTGTATCCAACCATCGCTCTGCAAGCGCCTGGACTACGCTCCGATCTATCTGATATTCCTCGGATGGCAATTGTAAGATGAACTGCTCAAAGTCACAATCTCGGATAATCCACCTTACCCGAGAAGGCATTACATCGTACCATTGTCGAGCTTTGTAAATACACCCTCCAGCCCGAACAACGCAACGATCATGCTAACACAGAACCAGGTAAGTTAATACCAGGTAAGTACATATTATTCTAACTACTTAAATTAATTTATTTTTCACAATAACAAATATAAAAAAAAATCAAGAGAAAGTTACCGCGCTCTTTTCATTGGAACTGCGGTGAAGCGGCATCCCGGCCAATATATCTAAATTTTCGTCTTCATGATGCCAATAAACTCCAATAACTCAGCATTAGAATGAGTCCCTGACCTCGAAGCATGCATTGATTTTAGAATATATGCTAAAATTGAAAGAAATTTGAGAGAATTAGAATGTGAAATTTTTGCTATGAAATGAAATGAAATATCAGCTTCTTTTTATAGAGAAACGGTAAGCAAAAAAACAAAATTCAAAACTATTTTATGAATAGTAAATTTACTATTTATAAATAGTAAACTTTACTATTGATGAATAGTGAATTTTACTATTTATAAATAGTATCACTATATATGAATAGCAAATATTACTATTCATCAATAGTATTAGTATTGGTGAATAGTAAAATTACTATTTTCAATAGTAAATACTATTTGATACTATTTGCGAATTGTAAATTTACTATTTATAAATAGTAAATAGTACATAAATAGTGACTGCACAGTAAATTCAATTATTCACTTTCATCATTCAAATAATTGCGGGTATATAAATATTCTTACACCCAGGGGCAATAAAAGATATATGCATAAAAATTGGCCAAACTTTTTGAAATAAAAGATTATTAGCTCGGGTCCAAAATCTAAATTTTCCTTAGGTCCAGAACCTAGAATCTTCCTTGAGTCCAGAACTCGAACCGGGTCCAGAACCCAAATCTTCCTTAGGTCCAGAACCTAGAATTATCCTTGAGTCCAGAACTCGAACCGGGTCCAAAACCTAAATTTTTCTTAGGTCCAGAACCTAGAATTTGTTTCTAAGTCCAGAACTTAGCTCGGGTCCAGAACCCAAATTTTCCTTAGGTCCAGAACCTAGAATCTTCCTTGAGTCCAGAACTTGAACCGGGTCCAAAACCCAATTTTTCTTTAGGTCCAAAACCTAGAATTACTTCTAAGTCCAGAACTTAGCTCGGGTCCAGAACCCAAATTACTGTTAGGTCCAGAATCTAGAATTATTTCTAAGTCCGGAACTTAGCTCGAGTCCAGAACCCAAATTTTATCATTAGGTCCAGAACCTAGAATTATTCCTAAGTCCAGAACTTAGCTCTGGTCCAGAACCCTAACTTTACCATTAGGTCCAGAACCTAGAATTATTTCTAAGTCCAGAACTTAGTTCGGGTCCAGAACCCAAATTTTTCTTAGGTTTAGAACCTAGAATTATCCCTGAGTCTAGAACTCGAACCGGGTCCAGAACCCAAAACCTCCACCATCTCAAAAATTAAGTCTTGTTGCTTTTCACTCTCTTTCACTAATGTTTCAGATCATTCAAGTAGGGGGCAAACTGTAGACCCTTAATTTTTGATCCAGTCCGGTCCAATATATTTTATTTAGTCCAAAATAATTTTTGTGTTGTCCAATATATTTTATTTAGTCCCAAATAATTTTTGTATTGTCTAATATATTTTAATTGGTCCAAAACAATTTTTGTTATCTTAATTAAATAATTTTTGCTTTATTATCTAATTTTTATTAAAAAAAATAAACAAATAAAAATAAAAATCGGCAACGGAAAAATCGGCGACGAAAATTCCTACGGGAGAAATGGCCCGCAGGCCTACTCCCCCCCTACCGCAGCCAACTGTGGCAGATTTTTTTTTGCCAGCGCAATTTTTCTGTAGCAGTTTTTTTTCGCCAGCGAAATTTTTCGACGCAAATTTTTTGAAACCTAATACAATTAGATTTTGGTTTCCTTTTCTTATTAAATATGGTATGCCGTGTGTAATTAGAAAAAACTAAGAAAAAAAACTCTATAAATAACAACACAAAAAGGGAAGAAAAGGAGGAGAAATTAAGGAAGAAATTCAGAAATTAAGGAGGAAATTGGAAAAAATTTGAAACCAAATCTGTGACGGAAAGTAGTGGAACCAAGCTGATTTTTGAGGAGTCGAAAATCAATTCAGCAATTCATCAAAGGTATCAACTGCCTTTGATTTGGTTGATCCAAGAAGCAATTTTGGTGCAACTACACGAAAGAAGGTTTGAATTCTAAATTGTTTTTGTTTTTTTGTTTACAGTAGCTTAATTCTTCAAAGACAAAAAAAATCCCAGAACCTTTAATTTAGTTTTTTCTAAAGTTAAAAGCTTTATTTCATTGGTTTATTTTCCAAAAGGCTTAAAATTGTTATTTTTACTTCTTTAAAATCTTAAAACCCTAATTGAACATATTTTTCAACAAAACCAAAATTTGATTCTGTTTCTCTCAAAATTTTAAAATTGGTTCTGTTTCTTTCAAAAAGCCTTAAAAAACATCTTTTCTATTTATAAAAAATTTAATTCGTTTGTTTAAATTCATAAAACTTCATGAAATTATCAAATTGATTTCCAAATTCTAAAAACCAATTCATCACCCGAGACCCTAATTTTAAAATACTAAACCCAAATTCAACTTCCAAACCTAAAATAGTAAACTCTAACTCCTTTAAAACCTTAAACCCTAACTTTTTCTAAACTTTAATCCTTTAAAACTTTAAAAACCATAAAACTACAAATATTCTAAATTTACACAATAAGCTTGAAATCATCATTTAAAACCATGAATCAAAAGTATTTTAAAGTGTCCAAAACCCTAGTTTCATGATTTCACCATTCAAACCTTAATTTGTTTAATCAAAGAGTCTTACCAACCTTTCAAAAAATAAAACCTCAATCTATTTTAATTCCATAAAAAAGTCACAGTAGCTTAAACCCATGAAAATCCAAAAACCCTAAATACATAAAATAAATGGAACCCAAAAAGGAAACAGTAGCTAGGATTTAGATTTTTATTTGCCTTATTCAATTCTATATTTAATTATGCTTTGATTTATTTTATATGCTTTAATTTATTTAAGTTCAATGCTTGGTTTATTTAATTTATCATGGATGGATGTTTACTTTCTATTATATGTTTAATACCTTTGATGAATGATTTATTTATTATGAATGGTTATTTACTTTTATCAATTTATTTAGATTTCCAAATGTTGTAAGAGGTATGTTTCCACTTGGTGGGTACCTCATTAGTTAAATATCATGTAATTTAATTTGCTTTTCTATTTTAGAACCAATGTAAAGGGCATGTTTCCACCTTTCGGTGGGTGCCCTATGTAGTCATGTGATGTAAGGACATGTTTCCATCCTTGAATGGGTGTCCATTTATTTGCTTTGTTTGGACATTGCTTTGATTTTAATATAATGATGCTTTCTTTTAATTATTGTGTGTAATATGGATAATGTTGTTATACTTAAGCATTTTATAATATTAAGACCTGTAAAGGAGGCCGGTTCCAATGAACCGGGCATTGTGGGGGTGCTGGGCCATTTCTCACCTTCCCCACATGTACCCAACTTTCCAAACCCATTAGGGGGTTGGGAATTCCTTAGGAATCGAGTCATCCACCCCTTTCTTTTTTCCCAGCCTGTCCAGGTGGCGACTCCATTTTCTCCGGACTTAGGTCCGTGTTCTCTAAGGCCCCGAGCCTAAACAGTGTCGAAGTCACAAGAACCATTCCACCGGGAGTGGGGGCAAAAATCCTGCTCACTCCTTGAAGCCTAGTTGGGATGTTACATATGAGATGTTTCTCATTGTGATAATGATTCGCCTACGGGCTTGATAAATGTGATATTGGACCAAAATATTAACTTTGGAATTTGAATGGCATATTAGTTTCTTTTGGACCCATGCTTGTCTTTGTTTAAATGTGAATCATGAATGATGAAACAATTGAATAATATAATTTAATATAATGTTATGAAACATGATATTCTTGTATATTGTTTAAAATGTTTGAAAGTATGACATTGGCATTACATTGAAGCATATTGTCATCATGGTTTGTACCACTAAGCCTATGGCTTAGTGCGATTGTGGTTCATCGCGCAGGTGAAAGGGTAGATCCGGTTTAACCAGAGAGTTTAGCTCGGCCGAGTCGAGTCTAGGCTTGTGAAGTGTTGATTATTGGACTTTAAGATTAGAGACGAACTGCCAAGCATGTATAATTCTATATTTTTATATTTATGGATTTTGATGTATATACATAGGTATATTCCACTACATTTTTCCGCTGCATAATAAATAAATTTTTTACCTATTATGTTTTATAATATAACTTAAATGTTTTAGTTTTTCTCATATTGTTAAATAAAAAGATTGGTTTGTTTCAAATAGACTGTGACATTCCTGTATCTGATATACATGTATTACATATTGAGAGTATATGTGGTGTATGTATATGGGGTATAGGGGTGTTACAACTGTTTTGGTATCAGAGCCTAGGTTTGAGGTTCTCAACCTAGGTGAATTGAAAGAAAAAGAAAATTTTGATTTTAAAATATGATTTTTGAATAAGATACATGCTTTGGCACTGGCAGTTTCTGATCTTTGATGAGGTATATTCTGTTGTGTTTGCAGATATAGGTAGTGATGGCATCTCAGTCACATCAGTCCATAGAGGGTAGTGCTGAGAGTGTAGCTCCTGAAAAGTGTAGAGCTGGAGCTATGGTTAAGAGAGCTGGAGAGGCACCTGTTGCTGATGAGATTCTGCCAGTTTGGTTACGGCATGTGGTGGAATTGTTGAGACAAGCTCCAGTGCAGCCACCGTCACCTCAACCACAGCCACAAGTACCGGTGAGGCATTATGATAAATTGAGGAAGTATGGGGCTGACGATTTCTTTGGTACCACGGATCCTGCAGTAGCTGAGCAATGGTTGGATAGAGTGCAGAGGATATTTATTCAGCTGTAGGCTACTTCTGAGGAGAAATTTGATTATACTAGATCCCTTCTGCAGAGAGATACTTATGATTGGTGGAAGACAGTTCCACATGCGATGGATGATCCACCGACCTTGTCTTATGGTGATTTTTTGCCGGAGTTTGAGCAGAAATATACTCCGAGGGAGTATAAAGATGCTAAGAAGATGGAGTTTCTGAATTTGAGATAGGATAACTGGACGGTGACAGAGTATGAGATTAAGTTTATCCAGTTGAGTCATTATGCAGGTGGAATTATTTCAGATGAGATTGACCGGTGCAGGAGATTTGAGGAGGGATTGAGACCCTCTATTATGTGTATTGTTGCTGGTTCTCAGTACCAAGACTTTTCTCAATTGGTTGCAGCTGCCAGAAGTGTTGAGAGAGCACAGGGTATTGCAGCAGCTACTACTGAGGAAGAGACTACAGTTAGGAAACCCCAGTTTGAGGCAGGGTCTTCATCTTTGAAGAGAGGCAGAGGAAGTTTTATTTTGAGAGTTGGTAGGAGCCAGAGGCAGCCTGGTAGGTTAGTTTAGTATCAGAAGCAAAGACCAAGACCTACAATTTCTGTGGCAAGTCCTCCGACTCCAGTGGTTCAGAGATCCATTCCACCTACATGTGTTCATTATGGTAGGCCACATGGGGGTGCTTGCTGGAAAATGGGTGGACCAGGAGTATGTTTTAGGTGTGGGTCACTGAATCATTTCATCAAAGATTGTCCTGAGCTACAGGAGGACAGGCAGACTGATACTGCAGCTTCTCGACCTAGTGTCAGCAGAGGAGGTTGAGGGGGCAGAGGTTTTAGTAGAGGTGGTCGAGCCAAAATTAGTCAGAGAGGAGGCTCTACATCCGGAGGCAGTAGGCCAGATGAGGCTGGACAATCTCAGTGAGTGTATGTGATGCAAAGGAAGCTGGATGCTTCAGCAGTTATTATGGGTACATTCTCTTTATTTGGCATTTTAGTTCTTGCTCTAATTGATCCAGGATCTACTCATTCATACATAAGTGCATCCATTTTTCCTGTGTCTAAATTTTATTCAGAGTCTCTAGGATTTGATGTCTTGGTGAAAAATCCTTTAGGGCATAGTGTGGTAGTTAGCAAGGTGCACCGAGATAGTTTAGTTGTGGTGCAAGATGAGGATTTCTTGGGAGATTTGATTGAAATACCTTTTAAGGAGTATTATCTTATCTTAGGAATGGATTGGTTGTCTAAGCACGGTGCTGTGGTAGACTGTCAGAATAAGTGTGTTACCCTGAGAACTAGTGATGGTAAGAGTGTGATGGTATCTAGTGAGCAGAGGCAACTTGCATTCATGTTTATTTCAGCTGTTGCAGCTAGGAGGTTGATTCAAAAAGGGTGTGATGCTTTTCTTGCTCATGTGGTGGATACCAGAGCAGTGGGTTCTCAACTTGATAGTATACCCACAGTTGCTGAATTTCCAGATATTTTTCCTGAGGAGTTGCCAGGGATGCCTCCTGAGAGAGAGGTTGAGTTTGGTATCGATTTGTTGCCTGGTACCACTCCCATTTCTATTACTCCCTATCGAATGGCACCTGCTGAGCTAAGAGAGTTGAAGGTGCAATTAAAGGAGTTGTTGGATAAAGGGTTTGTTCTCCCTAGCGTGTCTCCGTGGGGAGCTCCTATTTTGTTTGTGAAGAAGAAAGATGGTACTTTGAGATTGTGCATCAACTATAGGCAATTGAATAAGGTGACTATTAAGAATAAGTATCCTTTGCCTAGGATTGATGATCTCTTTGATCAGTTGAAGGGAGCAACAGTGTTTTCCAAGATTGATTTGAGATCAGGGTACCATCAGTTGAAAGTCATAGCTGAAGATATATCTAAGACAGCTTTATGTACAAGGTATGGGCATTATGAGTTTTTGGTGATGCCTTTTGGGTTGACGAATGCACCAGCAGCTTTCATGGATTTGATGAATAGGGTGTTTAGACCCTATCTAGATCAGTTTTTGGTGGTCTTTATCGATGATATTTTGGTATATTCGCATAATGAGGAGGATCATGATAAGCACTTACAGATTATATTGCAGACCTTGAGAGAGAAGTAGTTGTATGCTAAGCTATCGAAGTGTGAGTTTTGGCTTGATCAAGTGACTTTTCTTGGTCATGTGGTTTCAGAAGATGGTATAAGAGTTGATTCGAGTAAAGTTAAGGCCATCTTGAATTGGAGTCCACCGAAGTCAGTGACTGAAGTTAGAAGTTTTCTGGGTTTGGCAGGCTATTATCGATGGTTTGTGAAGGGTTTTTCTTTGATAGCTACTCCACTCACCAGAATACTTCGAAAGGGAGTTAGATTTATGTGGACAGATCAGTGTCAAGCAAGCTTTAAGCAGTTGAAAGAGATGTTGACTCAAGCTCCTGTTCTTACCTTGCCTGTGGAAGATAAACCATATGTGATTTACAGTGATGCTTCACATAATGGTTTAGGTTGTGTTTTGATGCAAGAAGGGAGGGTCATAGCTTATGCTTCTCGGCAGTTGAAGTTGCATGAGTTGAAATATCCGACACATAATTTGGAATTGGCAGCCATAGTTTTTGCTTTGAAGATTTGGCGACACTACTTGTATGGGGAGAAGTGTTTCATCTATACAGATCACAAGAGTTTGAAATATTTGGGGGTTCAGAGAGAGCTGAATCTTCAGCAGAGATGGTGGTTGGAGTTGATTAAAGACTACGACTATTTGATTGACTATCATTCTAGTAAGGCGAATGCTTTAGTAGATGCTTTGAGTCGGAAGTCTTTGGTAGGTTTGACTGCTTATTTGCTCTCATTGCTTGTTGAGTTGAGAGCGTTAAATGCTAGTTTTGAATCATGTGATGATGGTGCTTTGTTAGCTCAGTTGCAATTGAGACCGGTGTTGTTGGATCAGATTAAAGAGGCCTAGTTGGCTGATGAGAAAATTCAGGAAGTTGTGTCGGATTTCCAAAATGGGGAGAGTCGAGGTTTTCTTATGAGAGATGATGGCAGCCTTTGGTACAAAGATAGATTGTGTGTTTCTGATGATGCAAGATTGAGAAAGATAATTTTGGAGGAAGCACATTAGTCGGTTTTTGCTATGCACCCTGGGAATACCAAGATGTATCATGATTTAAAACAACTTTATTGGTGGTCAACTATGAAGAGAGACATAGCGGAGTTCGTATCCAAATGTCTCACTTGTCAGAGAGTGAAAGCTGAACATCAAGTTCCTACAGGGTTGCTCCTACCTTTATCAGTGCCAGAGTGGAAATGGGAATGTGTGACAATGGATTTTGTGACTGGTTTGTCGTTGACTCAGAAGATGCATGATGCCATTTGGGTGATTGTTGATCGATTGACGAAGACAGCTCATTTTCTTCCAGTTCGAATGGACTATTCTCTTGAAAAGTTGGTTGAGCTATATATTAGTGAGATTGTGAGATTGCATGGAGTCCCAATTTCTTTGGTATCTGATCGAGATTCCCGATTCACTTCAAGGTTTTGGAAGAGTTTGCATGCTGCTTTGGGTTCTCGATTGCATTTTAGCACTGCTTTCCATCCTCAGTCAGATGGGCAATCAGAGAGGGTGATACAGATTTTGGAGGATATGTTAAGAAGTTGTGTCATTGATTTCTCTGGAAGTTGGGATAGATTTTTGCCATTGATGGAATTTGCTTACAACAACAGTCATCAGTCCAGTATTAGAATGGCACCTTATGAGGCATTGTATGGTAGAAGATGCAGATTGTCTCTATGTTGGAATGAGGTTGGAGAAGGCAAGTTGGTTGGTCCCGATTTGATTAAAGAAATGGAAGAGAAAGTGAAAAAAATTCAGGATCGGTTAAAAGCAGCTTCAGATCGACAGAAATCATATTCAGATTTGAAGAGGAGAGACATAGAGTTCAGTGTTGGAGATAAAGTATTTTTGAAAGTGTCTCCTTGGAAGAAGATTTTGAGATTTGGCCGCAAAGGGAAGCTGAGTCCTCGTTTTATTGGACCTTATGAGGTATTGGAGAGAGTTGGACCAGTTGCCTATCGTTTAGCTTTGCCGCCTGAGTTGGATAAAATTCACAATATCTTCCATGTCTCTATGCTGCGGAGGTACAGATCAGACCCATCTCACGTTCTGTCAGTAAAATCCATTGAGGTGAGTCCAGATCTGTCTTATGAAGAAGAACCAGTGGCTATTTTGGCACATGAAGTGAAAGAGTTGAGAAGTAAGAAAGTGCCACTTATGAAGGTTCTTTGGAAGAATCATGCTAGAGAAGAGGCAACATGGGAGAGTGAGCAAGTGATGCGAGACCAATATCCCCAGCTGTTTCAGAATTAAGATTAGGTAATTACGAGGATGAAATTTATTTTTAGAGGGGGAAAATTGTAATATCCCAAACTATACCCTAAAAATTTTTGGAATGATTATTGTTGAAATTGGATTAAATGATATAAAGTATATATTTATGATTAAGTGGTAAGAAAGGAAAAGAGAAGTGTGTATATGTTGTATATATAGAGATATATACAACATATACAAGTCAACTAATTAGTTGGTCAAAAGAGATATTAAATTATATTTGGATTAATTGAAATTGAATAAGTAAGTGGAAGAGGATATTCATATATATTTTATTATTAAAATTACTTGGTTGAGATTTAAAGAAGGCTTTAGTGGTTAAGAGAAGAGTTGAGTGAGTTGACTTTCATCTTCTTCTTCTTTTCTTTTCTCTTTGGCCGGCTATCACCATAGCAAGAAGGAAAGAGAGAGTTTGCTCTTCCTAACTCAATATTTGAAGGTGTTTCAAGAGATCAAGTTGGAATTCTAAGGGTGTTCATCATTTTTGGTAAGTTTTCAACTTGATTCCTTAGTTTTCTTTTGAGTTTGTGTATTGAGGTTGTTGATAACTTGTTGTTGATATGTGTATGTTTGATTGTGGTGTGTTTGAGAGTGTTTGGTCTTATTGACTTTGATTTTGGGGTTGGATTGAAGAGAAAGGTTAAGTTTGGTGAAGGAAAGTAAGTGTTGTGTATTGTGTATGTGTTGAGTTGTGATGATGGTTGTGAGTGTGTTTGATGTATGTTTTGAGTTGTTTTGGTGTTTATGCAAGTTTGGTATGGTTTATTGATGTGTTTGGCTAAGTTTGTTTGGAGTGTAAAAGGGTAAAGTATGATGTTTGTTAGATGTGGCGTTGTTGGTGTCGGAATCAGGATTTTTGGCCTGACAAGCCCATGAGCATGGCCAAGTCTTTAGGGGTGTCAATGGTTCTATTTTCTAAATGGGTGACATGCCCATGTGACTGAGCGTGTCACAGCTTCTGTGTTGGAGTAGTATTAACACGTCCAATGACACACCCATGTCACTGAGCGTGTCATAGCTACTGTGTTGTTGGTGGATTGACACGTCCAGTGACACGCCCATGCCACTGAGCATGTCATAGCCACTGTGTTGGGGAAGGATTGACATGGCCAATGACACGCCCATATCACTGAGCATGTCAAAGCTTCTGTGTTGTGAGTTTAGGGCAAGGTTAGGGACATGCCCGTATTGTTGAGCGTGTCATGTGTAGAGTTTGCCCTAGTTGGTTCTTATTCTTATTTTTATATGTGTATCTCTAAGTGAGTGTGTATCATCACTTTTGGATTAGATTTTGAAGAGTTTGAGTTGCCCTAATCCAAGTGTTGAAGGATTCTTAGAAGAGGAAGTGGTTAGATTGGTGTGTGTTGCTCTTAGAGGTAAGTACAAACCTTACATGATTGCATACATTTATATGACTTTGGAACTTAACACATTTGGTTGTAAATGTGTTAAGTAATCTATTACATTGTTGATACAATTGATTAATGCTATGATTTGCATAATTTGAAAGATATAATGAACATTCAAAATATATGTACAATGCATTTGGTTATGTATACTCTAATGATGAGACGTAAAGTCATTGTTGTTGGCTATAATGATGCAAATGAAATAATTGGGGCATGGTTGCATAGATGATAATGAGAAAATGAGAATGGAATTGATAACGAAATAATAAAAGAATTGTGTTCCTAATGTGTTATTCAATTTTCAGAGTTTGTTATTGGTGGCATGCCTAAAAGTAACAATCCCTTAAAGCTGGGTTGGGCTTGGTCCTTGAAGCCAAGTTGGGTTGAAGTTTAGCATGCTTAACTCCCCTTAAAGCTTGGTTGGGCCTAGTCCTTGATGCCTAGTTGGGATGTTACATATGAGATGTTTCTCATTGTGATAATGATTCGCCTACGGGCTTAATAAATGTGATATTGGACCAAAATATTAACTCTGGAATTTGAATGGCATATTAGTTTCTTTTGGGCCTATGCTTGTCTTTGTTTAAATGTGAATCATGAATGATGAAACAATTGAATAATATAATTTAATGTTATGTTATGAAACATGATATTCTTGTATATTGTTTAAAATGTTTGAAAGTATGACATTGGCATTACATTGAAGCATATTGTCATCATGGTTTGTACTACAAGCCTATTGCTTAGTGCGATTGTGGTTCATCGCACAGGTGAAAGGGTTGATCCGATTGAACCAGAGAGTTCAGCTCGACCGAGTCGAGTCTAGGCTTGTGAAGTGTTGATTATTGACTTCAAGATTAGAGACGAACTGCCAAGCATGTATAATTCTATATTTATGGATTTATGGATTTTGATGTATAAACTATGTATATTCCACTACATTTTTCCACTGCATAATAAATAAATGTTTTACCTATTATGTTTTATAATATAACTTAAATATTTAATTTTTCTCATATTGTTAAATAAAAAGATTGGTTTGTTTTAAATAGACTGTGACATTCCTGTATCCGATATACGTGTATTACATATTGAGAGTATATGTGGTGTACGTATATGGGGTATAGGGGTGTTACAGTGTTGGTGGCATGTGAAGTGACACGGGCATGTCACTGAGCGTGTCACAGCTTTGATAATGCTGTAGTATTAACATGTGCAGTGACACATCCATGTCACTGAGCGTGTCACAGCTACTATGATATAAGAGTTTTGGCACGGGCAGTGACACGCTCATGTCTCTGGACATGTCGTAACTACTTTAATAAGGACACGGTCATCGACATGCCTATGTTATCAAAGCTTATGTGTTGTGGGTTTAGGGAATGGTCATTGATATGCCTGTGTTGTTGAGCGTGTCATTTGTAGATTTTTTCCTAGATAGCTCTTTTCCTTGTGTTTCCTTTATGGTTCTTATCTTTGTGTTTAGAGATCATGTATATGCCTTTAAGTGTGATACTAAGTGATTATTTATAATTACATTTGGCTTAGGCTTTGAGAATATTTGAGTTTCCCAATCCAAGTGTTGAAGGATATCTTGGAAGAGAAGGTTAAAAGTGGTGTTTAAGCTTGTTTTGTTGCTTTTAAAGGTAAGTACAAACTTTGAATAAATTTGTTATATTTGCATGACGTTTGAACTTAACACATTTTGGTTGGAAAATGTGTTAAGTTACTTACTGCATGGATTATGCATGAGTAATACGTTATGACTTGTGTAATTTCATAAATGCATTATATGTAATGTGAAAATGTCCCAAAGTGTTTAGGTGATGTGGTTTGTTGTGTATACATTAAAGATATAATGTAAAGCCATTGGTAATGGCTAGATTGCATAAAATGTGATACATTATGATTATATAATGATATTGATATAAATGAGATAAATGAGACAATGTGCCTAACTTGATCATGAGAAAATGAGAAAGAGATTTATAATGAAAATATGAAATAATCGTGTGCCTAGTATGTTATTCAATTTTCAGAGTTCTGTGTTTGGTGGCATACCTATGAGGTTATCCTCATTATTTGTCTCCGGGTCTAGCTTTTGAGCAATTATTTGATTTGCCTTTGAGGCTAAACGCTTGGTGTCACTGTGATATAATCTACCTTCGGGGCTAGCTTTTGAGCAATTACTTGATTTGCCTTCGGGACTAGACACATGGTGTCAACTTGGACCAAAACACTAACTCTAAAGTTTGAATAGCATATTAGATTCTTTGGGCCCATGCTTGTATTTGTCTTTATGTGAATTGTGAATGGTGAAATAAAATGAGATATGATATCCATATGCATTGTGTATTGGCATTACATTTGAACTTTATTGTTATCAAAGTTTGTACCACTAAGCTTTTGGCTTATCACGATTGTAATTTATTGTACAGGTGGCAGGGTAGATCTGGTAGAGCCGGAGACTTCGTCTAGACTGAGTCAGGTCTAGATTTGAGATCTTGAGTGTATAGTTGATTGTTGGACATCAAGATCAGAGACACAATGCTAGCATGTACATATTTTATATTTTCGTACATTTTGACATCATGTATATTATATTATATTTTGATGTATATATATATATTGTAAACTATAAAGAATGTTTTTGATAAAAATTTTGCAATGGGGGTATGTATAGTATTTTTAACAAGTAATATTTTATTTGTTATTTAAATTATATCCGTTAAATTGTTTAAGATTATACATATTCAAAAAGTAAGGTTTTTATTAAAATGGGTTGTGATATTCTTATACCGTATATGCGTATATTACATATATTGGGTGTATGTATTATACGTATATAGGGTATAAGGGTGTTACAATATTAACCCGTTCAATTTGGTATTTTAAGTTTATATATATTATTAAAAATATATTTTAACACATTTAAATCAATTACATTACAAAAACACTCACTTAGGACCAAAACCCTAAAATGGCATAACCTTCCCCCATTGAAGGTTTTCCATTCCAACTCAATCCATTTATCATTTTAAGCTTATATTCATCACTTTTAACATTAAACAACACAATTAAACCAATAAAATCAAATAATTCTACAACTTTGGGAAATCACTTTTTCAAAACCTTAAATCAACACTTCCATTCCCAAACTCCAATCAAACCCAACCAAATCCAATATTTGACTTTAAAATACTTGTTTATGCATCAAAACAACTCATTTGGAATGAAATTGCACAATTAAATCATAAGATTCTACAAACTCAAAAGTTACATAACCCTAAATTCTCTCTCTTCACCAATCCATACCCAAACTAAGCCATTTCTTCAATCCAACCTTAAAATCATTGTTAATCACTTGAAACTACTTCATACACACCAATTTCAATAATTAAATCATACTACAATAAGAACCCAAAACTCACATATTCAAAATTTTCATGGTACTCAAATAAAAAAGTTGGAAACTTACCAAATTTGGTGAAAATCACAAAAAATCCACTTTAAACTTATTAAATCATTTAATAAATTGAGTATGGAAGAAGCAAAAATCCTTGGCCACCATTAATGGAGTTTCGGCACTTTAAGAAGAAGAAGATGATGAAAAAACTTTTTAATTTTCTTTTTTCCTTTTATCTTTTATTTTAAACCATATATATATATTAATAATTTAATAATTAATAATTTAATTATTTATTTAATTAATTAAAATCCCAAAATACCTCTTTCGCTCAAAAATTATTTATTTTTAAATTAATTTAATAATTTTAAATTTTTAAGATTTAATTACAAAAATACCCCTTTTACTTTGATTTTTGACTTTTCTTTTAAAATGTGTTAACTTTTTTATTGACTTTTATTTGTTGTATATATTTTGTGTATATATCACATATATATTCCACTTTTTTATTTAAAATTTCTTCATTTTTTATTTAAAATTATTTATTTAATTTATCCAATTAAATTATAATGTATTTTATTAAATTTCCAAAAATTAAAAATTTTTCAAAAATAATTTTGAGATATTACAATTCTCTCCCCTAAAAATAAATTTCGTCCTCGAAATTACCTGATGTCAACTCTGAAACAACTGGAGATACAGACTCCGCATTGTCTGCTCACTCTCCCGTGTCGCCTCCTTAGTGGCATGATTCCTCCAAATGACTTTTACAAGTAGCATCTTCTTATTCCTCAACTCTTTCACTTCCCATGCCAAGATCGCCACTGATTCTTCCTCATAAGTTAGATCCAGACTCATCTCAATGGACTCCACTGACAAATATATGAGATGGGTCTGACTTGTACCTTCGAAGCATGGAGACATGAAAGACATTATGAATCTGATCCAACTCAGGTGGCAAAGCTAGTCTATATAAGCCACTGGACCAACTCTCCCCAGCACCTCATATGGTCCTATGAAATGAGGACTCAACTTCTCTTTACCACCGAATCTCAAAATCTTCTTCCATGAAGATACCTTCAGAAACACTTTATCTCCCACACTGAACTCTAGATCTCTTCTCTTCAAGTCTGTATAGGATTTCTATTAGTCTGAAGGTGCATTTAGAAGACCCCAAATCACCTTAACTTTCTCTTCTATTTCCTTAATTAAATTAGGACCAACCAATTTACCTTCTCCAACCTTATCCCAACACGAAGGTGTCCTGCACTTCCTTTCATACAAGGCCTCATAAGGTGCCATCCCAATATTGGACTGATGATTATTATTATAAGCGAACTCAATCAGTGGCACAAAATCTATCCCAACTCCCAGTGAAATCAATGATACAAATCCTCAACATATCCTCTAAAATCTATATCACTCTCTCTAACTATCCATCTGTCTGAAGATGGAAAGCAGTGCTAAAATATAATCGAGAACCTAAAGCATCCTGTAAACTTCTCCAAAACCTCAAAGTAAATCGGGGATCTCAGTCCGACACCAAAGAAACTGAGACTCCATGCAACCTCACTATCACACTAATATACAGCTTAACCAACCTCTCCAGAGAATAATCCATCCGAACTAGAAGAAAGTGAGTTGTCTTCATCATTCGATCAACAATCACCCAGATTGCATCATGCTTCTTTTGGGTCAAAGGCAGTCCAGTCACAAAATCCATCGTCACTCGCTCCCATTTCCACTCTGGCACTGATAATGGCTGGAGCAACCCTAAAGAAACTTGGTACTCAGCCTTCACTCTCTAGCAAGTGAGACATCTGGATACAAACTCTGCTATGTCCCTCTTCATACCTGACCACCAATAATGTTGCTTCAAATCCTGATACATCTTAGTACTACCAAAGTGCATAGCATAGAGTGACTGATGTGCTTCCTCTAAATTCATCCTCTTCAATCCTACATCATTAGTAATATACAATCTATCTCTGTACCAAATACCGCCATCATCTCTCACATGAAAGTCTCGACTCTCTCCCTTTTAGCAATCCAACACAATCTTCTAGATTTTCTCATCTGCCAACTGGGCCTCCCTAATCAGATCCAACAAAAGTAGCCTCAACTATAACTGAGCCATCAAAGCACCATCTTCACAAGACTCAAATCTAGCATGCAATGCTCTCAACTCAACAAGCAATAAGAGCGAATAAGCAGTCAAACCTACTAAAGACTTCTGACTCAAGGCATCAGTAATAACATTTACCCTGCCAATATGATAATCAATCAAACAGTCGTAGTCTTTAATCAACTCTAACCACCGCCTCTGCCAAAGATTCAACTCTCTCTGAACACCCATGTCGTTTAAGATCTTGATATCAATATAAATGAAACACTTCTCCCCATATAAGTAATGTCGCTAAATCTTCAATGCAAAAACTATGGCTTCTAGCCCCAGATCATGAGTCGGGTAATTCAGCTCATGTGGCTTTAACTGTCGAGAAGCATAAGCAATGACTCTACCCTCCTGCATCAAAACACAACCTAAACCACTATGTGAAGCATCACTATATATCACATATGGTTTATCTTCCATAGGCAAGGTAAGGACAGGAGCCTGAGTCAACATCTCCCTCAGCTGCTCAAAACTCGCTTGACTTCGATCTGTCCACACAAATCTAACTCCCTTCCAAAGTAATCTGGTAAGTGGTGTAGCTATCATAAAAAAAAACCCTTCACAAATAGACTATAATAGCCTGCCAACACAACAGAAATTGCCACATCAGAGGTTAGAAACTGCCAGTGTCAATGCATGTATCATAATTGAAAACCATTTTTAAAATCTCTATTTTCTCTCTCTAACAACCCACCTAGGTCAAGAACCTCAAACTTAGGCTCTGATACCAAAATAAATGTAACACCTTTATACCATATATACGTACAATATATACACCTAGTATATGTAAAATACACATATACGGTACAAAAATATCACAGACCGATTTAATAAAAAAATTTCAACTTTTCAAATTTAAAATCATAAATACTTTAAAATGTATATTTAATAACAAATAAAATATTATTATAAATCATAGGTGCTAAAATAAGATTTTTTTAAAAAAATTTCTAAGAAAAATTCGCTAGAGTTTTGTCTGTAATTTGAACATTCTCAAATTCAACAAACAACACAACCTGCATAAGATAACACTCTCAAATAACCCAAAAATACATTTCATCCATCCTCCTCACTATCCCTACATTTTCTTAAAATATTTATACATTTTCATATATCTACATATCAAACATATACAAAATTCACATCATAAAATTTTATCCAAAATATTCTTTTTAATTTATAATATATATATACTGAAAACATAATATAATATACAAAATATCTAAAATGTAATAAAAATATATACATGCTGGCAGTAGGCACTAATCTCGAAGAAGCAACCAAACAACTCAAGCAAACTCAAAGCTAGACCCGACTAGGTCTACACAAACTCTCCGGCTCTACCGGATCTACTGCATGATGAATTTCAATCTTGTTAAGCCAAAAGCCTAGCAGTATAAACTTTAATAACAATAAAGCTTAAATGCAATGTCAATGCACAATGCATATGGATATAATATCATTTCATTTAAACATATTTCTCAATTGTTTCACACTTCAAAATTCACATAATAACAAACATAAACATGGGCCCAAAGGATCTAATATGTTATTTAAATTTTAGAGTTACTATTTTGATCCATATTGACGCCCAGCGTCTAGCCTGAAGGCAAGTGACGCCCAGCGTCTAGCCTGAAGGCAAATCATAATGATGCCCAGCATCTAGCTCGAAGGCAAGTGACATCCAATATCTAGCCCGAAGGCAAATCATAGTGATACCCAGCATCTAGCCCGAAGGCAAATAATGAGGATAACCTCATAGGCATGCCGTCAAACACAGAACTCTAAAAATTGAATAACATACTAGGCACACAATTAATTCACATTTCTCATTATCAATCTCTTTCTTATTTTTTCATAATCAAGCTAGGCACATTGCCTCATTTTTCATTATCTATTAGGCACATAGCGTTATTTTCTCATCTTTTCTCATTTTTCTTATTTTTCTCATTTATGTCAATATCAATTCATCACATTTCATCACATTTTACCTCAAAAATCATCACCCAAATATTTTGGGTAATTTTACATATGATTCACATTTGATGCATTTTAGCCATTACCAATGGCTTTTTAACAATGCCTTAAATGCATACACAACAAATGGCATTACCCAAATAGTTTGGGCCATTTTCACATAATATACATATTTCACAGTTTTCACAATTTAGCCATTATCAATGGCATTTCACAATGAATTTAACACATATATGACATTACACATGTCATGACACATTATTCATACATGTTCTATGAATCAAGTAGCTTAACACATTTTTCAATCCAAAATGTGTTAAGCCCAATGTAATGCAAATGTAAGCAATTCATCCAAAGTTTGTACTTATCTCTAAGAGCAACCAAGAACAAGCTCAAACACCCTCCAATCCTTCTCTTTCCATTTGCCCTTCAATACTTGGATGGGGCAAATCAACTCTCCTCAATGCCTAAACCAAATGTAACCAAATGTGATCATAAATAATCATTTAATATCACATTCTAAGGCATTTTCAATCTTAATTCTTAATTAAACACCATTCAAACAAAAATCTAAAAGTTAAGGCTAACCTCACTTTAACTTTGGAATATCATACTAACCCATTTAATTTGGTATTTTAAGTTTACATATATTATTAAAAACATATTTTAACACATTTAAATCAATTACATTACAAAAACACTCACTTAGGACTAAAATCCTAAAATGGCATAACCTTCCCCCATTGAAGGTTTTTCATTCCAACTCAATTCATTTATCATTTCAAGCTTATATTCATCAGTTTTAACACTAACTAACACACTTAAACCAATAAAATCAAACAATTCTGCAACTTTAGAAAATCACTTTTCCAAAACCCCAAATCAACACTTCCATTCTCAAACTCCAATCAAACCCAATCAAATCTAATATTTGACTTTAAAATACTTATTTATGCATAAAAAAACTCATTTGGAATCAAATTGCATAGGTAAATCATAATATTCCACAAACCCAAAAGTTACATAACCCTAAATTCTCTCTCTTCACCAATTCATACTCAAACTCAGCCATTTCTTCAATCCAATCTTAAAATAATTGTTAATCACTTGAAACTACTTCATACACACTAATTTCAATAATTAAATCATACTACAATAAGAACCCAAAACTCACATATTTAAAATTTTCATGGAATTCAAAGAAAAGTGTTAGAAACTTACCAAATTTGGTGGAAATCATCAAAAATTCACTTTAAACTTGTTAAATCCTTCAATAAAATAAGTATGGAAGAAGCAAAATCCTTGGCCACCATCAATGGAGTTTCGGCCCTTATGAGAAGAAGAAGATGAAAAAACTTTTTAATTTTCTCTTTCCTTTTATCTTTTATTTTAAACTATATATATATATATTAATAATTTAATAATTAATTATTTAATTAATTAAAATCCAAAATACCTCTTCCGCTCAAAAATTATTTATTTTTAATTAATTTAATAATTTTAAATTTCTAATATTTAATTACCAAAATACCTCTTTTACTTTGACTTTTGACTTTTCTTTTAAAAAGTGTTGATTTTTTGTTGACTTTTATATGTTGTATATATTTTGTATATATATCATATATATATTCTACTTTTTCATTTAAAATCTCTTTATTTTTCATTTAAAATTATTTATTTAATTTATCCAATTAAATTATAATTTATTTTATTAAATTTTCAAAAATTAGAAATTTTTTAAAAATAATTTTGGGATATTACAACAATAATATAAAATAAACTATAATGTCAATTATTCACCAAAAAATAAATTCAACAAATAAAAATTTCCATTATAAATATTAATAAAAATCTCCATAAAGTAAAAATAAAATAAAAGTTCTCATAATATTACAAATTTTAACTAAATCCCTAACAATAAATAAAATAACAAATATGTTATTTCATTTAACTAAAACCTAAAAATTATTAAAAAAAATAAATTTAAAAACTAAATTACTATAAATTATTAAAATACCAAAAAAAAATTATTTTTTACTACTCTTTCCATACAATTTCATAAAATAAAAAATAATAATATTTTTTATACTAAAACACCTAAAAATTCCTAAAATCATAAGAAATTTATTTTTTTAACTAAATTCCTAAAAATATATAAAAGCAAAAAGAATTTTAATTTTAAACACTAAAGACAAAGAAATTACTAAATGACCCAAAATTTGTAATTTTTAAACTACAAACCTAAAAATGTCTAAAATTTCAACTACAATATCATTTTAAACACTATATCCCCATAAATTAATAAAATGTGTTAAAATTTTAATTTTTAATGCTAATTACCTAAACATTCATAAAATTAAAAATATTATATTTTTAAAATTAACCCTAAAATTAAAAATATTATATTTTAATTTTTTTAAATAAGAACCTAAAAATTCCTAAAATCAAGAAAAAAATTAATTTTAAACATTAAATTCATTTAAACTAATAAAATACATTTTAATTTTTTTAATACTAATTATCAAAAAAACCATAAAATCACATTCATTATATATATTTTTTAAAATTAATTCCCAAAATTTCTTAAAAACTAAATGTTTGCATTTTTAATTATAAACCTATAAATCCCTAAGATATAACAAAAAATAATAATTTTAAACACTAAATTTGTATTAAATTAATAAAAACTTATATAAATTATCAACAAATAAATAAATAAAAATACATCAAAAGTTCATAAATACCGAATTTGAAGAAGGAAAATTCCAAAATAGTCCAAAGTTGCCCCAAAAGATGAACTGAAATTTCAAAAAAAAGTTTGAAAAATTAAAAAATATATATAAATGAAAAAGAAAAAAAAGAAATACCTTAAAATTTCATTGTCGGACCGAAGAAGGAGACAGAGACAGAGAACCAGAGATAGCGATAGAGAACCAGAGACACAAAGAGTGAAGAGAAGCAGAAAGAGAGGCAGCGAGGTGAAGAAGGAAAAAAAGATGAAGAAAAGCTTTTATATCTAGGATAAGTTTATCGACATACAAAATTGTCTCTCAGTAAATTTACCGACCGAAAAGTATTCTCTTAATAATACCGAGAGATACAACTCTTCTCTCGGTAAATAAGATAAAAAAAAGGATATAAAAAATTACCGCCAATATTATACGTTTACTGAGAGAAACAATATGTCTCTCGGTACATAAAATAAAAGGGCAAAAAAATTACTGCCACTAATATACGTTTACTAACAGAAAATATATTTTGTCAGTATTACCGAGAGCAATGTAACATCCGAAGATTTTAGATATTGTTAAAAATTAATTTGAAAATTAATTAAAATATTGAGAAAGGTATATGTGTAGTATATACCTAATTTATACTTAGTGTATACATAATATATGCCCCACGTATACTTATTAAATATGTTGAATTTATAATACATATACATGATATACCCATTGTGTATACATGATGTATACATGGAATGCACATTACATATACATTATATATATATAGGTAAAAATATACATAACATATAAGTAAAATAAATAAGACATATATATATACATAAAATATACCACACATATATATCAAGTATAAGTTGGTGGTGAAAAAGGTGATAATAATAATAAAAATAAGAGAAGAGAAAGTCAAAGAAGGAAATAACATGATTGGTGGAAATGAAAGGTGGAAGAAGATGAAAAAAATTTTAATTTATTAAATAATCCAAAATTAAAATAATTTGAATGGAAGATAGAAATTTGACGTTTTAAAATAAATCATTATGAAAAATATATTTTTGGATAGTGAAAAATGATGGAAAGTTGGATATTTATTAAATATTTATTAATTAATTAAATTAAATAATAATTAATAAATTAAATAAAAAAGAAATTAATATTGAGTGGAAGATGAAAATTTTATTTAATAAATAAATAATTAATTATAATATATATATGTGTGGTCATAAGTGAAGAAGTGAAGAAAAAAGTCAAAATTAAAAAAAATCTTCTTCTTCTCTTTACTCTCAAACACGTTTTTCTTCATGGCTAAGGGATGAGTTTTTCTTCAACCAAACACTAACTTCGGCAAGAACTTTCAAGAATTAATAGTAAAGTTAGTGATTTCTCAACAAGTAAGTTTTTTACTTGAATTTTCAAGTTTCTTTAAAAGTAATGAATATGTGTTGATTGAGTTTTTGGAATAACATGATTTAATTGTTTGATTGGGTATGAATGAAGTTATTTTGAGTAGTTAACAATGATTTTGAAGTTGGATTGAAGAAATTATTAAGTTTGAGATGAGTTGGTTGAAGAGAGAGAATTTAGGGCTATGAAACTTTTGAATTTTTGAATTCATGTGATTTAATTATACAATTTGGTTCTAAATGTGTTATTTTGATGCGTAAACAAGTATTTTAAAGTCAAATAATGGATTTGGTTAAGTTTGGTTAGAGTTTGAAAATGGTAGTGTTGGATTTAGGGTTTTGAAAATGAAATTTTCAAATATTGGTTAATTAGTTAGTTTTAATGCTTAAATCATGTTCTTTAATGATATAAGTGGTGGAAATAAGATTCGATTAATAATTGGATTGAGTTGGTGTAAAACCCTTGGTTTTTGAATGATTTTAAGTCTAGGGGCAAAATGGTAATTTTGCCTTCAATTCATATTCGGGTGCATTTTATAACGTTTGGTGCTTATTTTCATAATGCGGGTGTTGAGATGTTTGTTTTGAGTAAAATTTTCGGATTTTGTTTTGTTATTTTTGATGTCATTTTGGTGACCATGATGTCATTACAGTTATTTTAAGTATAATTTTTCTAGGGGTTGTGTTTCGAAAATTTTTTGAGTATTTATTAATTTTTAATTAAAATAAATTAAATAGATTAAATAATTAATTTAATTCTGAAAATAATTAAATTTGGGGTTAGTTGTAAATTTTTTATAAGTTAGTTGGGTGTTTTTTTTTATTTTTTAAAGAGTTTTAGGGTATTTTTTTAAAAAAAAATTTAGGGGTATATTGGTAATTTACCAACTAAAAATTATATAAATAGGGGTATTAGGGCACCCAATTGAGTGTCTAAAAAATCTAGTGCCGTCAGAGAGAGAAAAAGGTAGAAAAATCAAATTTTTCTTCAAAATCGAGCGTCTGTCGTTTAGCAGTGGGCGTGCGAATCGCCGGTGTCGTTTGGCGAGGCACTGGTGTCGTTCGGCGAGGCGCACTCCTGTCGTTCGGTGTGTGGAGCTCGTCGTTCGGCGTGCTGCGGGCTGCGTCGCCTGTGTCGTTTCAAGCTTCCAATTTCTGGCAGATTCGAAAATTTGAGGTTTCTTTAATTTTTCTTCAATTTCTTCCAACTTCATGGCATGATTTGTGTTGATGGATGTTTGTATAATGTTTAGGGTGTTAGAAAATAATATTTTTGATTTATTTCGATTTTTAATTAATTAAAAATAATTAAAATTTGTAGGATGATTTTGGAGGTTCTTGTTGTTTAATATTTGATTTGGGATGTTAAGTTAATGATCTGGTATTTTTGGCAATTGTAATCTATTCTAGGGATGTTAAACTTGATCTAGAAATTTATTTTGGAATTTTCATGTTTGATTTATATTTTTAATTCATTAATAAAGTGAAAAATTATTTCTGCTTGTGATTACTAATATTTCAGTAACTTTGTCGAATTTTTAAAAATTATTGGTAAATGATCTAGGTTTGAATTTTTGATATGTTTTATGATATGATGTTAGGTGTTTATAAAAAAATATTTTGAGGTCTGGGTCAAATGTTTGTGTTTCGAAATAAATTTATTTCTCAACTGCTGCCAATATGGTAACTGGTTGTATGAATCCGATTTAAAAATTAAATTGAGGGACTTAGAGGTTTCTAAAAATTATGAAATTTTGATATGTTGTTTATTAGGATGTTTGAATCTGTGAAAAATAATTGTTGGGATTTTGGAGCATCGAATATTTCTGGAAAATTCAAGTTTGCTACTGTTGTCAGACGAACTGTACTATAGGTACGATTGCATCATCTGTAACTTTGGAAATTCATATTAAAATGTGTAAAATTGTTTTAGATTTGATTTTCATATATGTTGAATTTATGGAAGTCTAATTTACAAGAAAAATATGTTGAGTTATGTTTCTGTTGTTATATTTTTGAAATAATTAGATCTTTCTACTGCTGTCAATATACCTTGTGAGCTGTATATTGTTATGAATAAAAATTGATTGAGGGACTTCTAAGTCTCGAAAAATTATGAAATTTTGGTAGGATACTTTTCAGATATCAAATTAACTTCTGGTTGAAAATTATAAATTTTGCATATACTGGTTAATTGTTTTGAATTTTACAAGTTGACACTCGTTATTCAGGTTTATCGGTAAAATTGTATCTTGTGTATATTGATTATTTAAGTAAGGTATTTGATAAATTTAAATTGTAAGGACTTTTTAATGATGTTTTATATTCTGGAAAGCAAGTTTAAAGGTGTGGTATTATGATGGTTAAGTTATGATTGGTTGACAAAAAGGTTTAACCTTGTTATGGAAACTATTGAATTGCGTGCATTCACGTCATGCATTCCCATTTGCACTTGCATACATTTGTAAGGGTGGTTGTTAATTGATGGTTAATGGTTAGGCGGTGGTCCAGCAGTACCTCAGACTTAGGGTGGCGGATTGCTTAGCTGACTGTTAGACCAATTTGAATTGTTTGTGTTGTGCTACTTGCTAACAACTTATATATATATATATATATAAACCCTTCTTATAATATATTATCCTTTCTATATATTCACTAGTCTATTCTTTCGAACTCAGCCTCGCATGTTTTAGGAGACAGAGAAACTTGCATGTGATTGTATTTATGTGAGAATATTGAATTTGATATTACTTGTGCTGTGTGATGGTGTGTCATGAAGGGGAAGGAGGTTACTGAGGCTTAATGCCTGTACTGCTACTGAGGCTTAATGCCTGTACTGCTTACTGAGGCTACATGCCTAATTACTGATTAATGTACTGTACTGAGGAGTTATAAGGGCGGATGTGACTGATATTATACTGTACTGTTTACTGATTGGTGACCCCGACACACCATCTTGATTGCTTAATTTGTGAATGTGTTATATGTACTGCTTATATAACTGTTAGATGTTTCTCTGCCTCTCATAGGCTTACTGGGCATCTATATTAAGCGCTCACACCCTTACAGATTGTCTTGCAGGTTTACAGTGATTGCCTTCGTCTATCTTCTTTCTTTTCTTTGGCGAAGTCGATCAGGTTTTCCGTTTGTGTTTATCGATCCTTTTGCTTAGAGATTTCCGGATATTGAACTTTTTGGGCGGATTGAATCCAAATCCCTTTTTGTGTAATAAGTAGAACTTGTTTGCATTAGATTTCCCGAATGATTTTATTGGGATTTGATTATATTGATGGTTTGCATTTGAACTAGGATTGTGGATTATATAAGTATTGAACTGTTTTGCACTTAGACTGTTATGAATGTTACTAAGGCTTATGTGGTCAGACTTCGGTTCGGCTGCTGCTTGTCGTGGCCCCCGGGTTGGGTCGTGATAAAAGTGGTATCAGAGCCATAAAATTCCGTCACACTTATAATTTGTCTAGTTGTATCCGAAAATCATTAGGAAAAATTCTTTTTGTGTTTCTTTTGCTTCCGCGTTAACCGATATGCTTATACTAATATCAGGAGTTATGTCTCAAATAAGTACTGAAATTCTGATAGGGGGAGGTTCCTCTGGTGCTGGAACTTCTGGAACTGCAGATGGTGCTAATCTACCTCCACGTGGACGTGGGAGACCTCCTAGAGCTGCAGTAGGGAATGTTAATACTGCAGGAGTTGTGCCTGATCCTCAGCCACCTACTCCTGGGAATAATCCTGTACCGGAGGCTACATCGGCTGCTGCAGTGGGTCAGGAGCAGTTTATGACTACTATGATGACCATGGGTAAATATATGGAGACTCTTGCTAATGGAATTGCTCAATTGGTGCAGAATATGAATCAGAATGCTGGGCAAGCAAATGATCAGCCACCTATTGTTGAACCCCATTATGTGAAATTAAATGAGTTTATCAGAGTGAACCCACCTACATTCTCCAACTCTGCTACTGAGGATCCAGTATACTTCATCAATGAGATACGTCGGATTTGTTTAGCTCTCAACTGTACTGATGATAGATCTATAGAGTTGGCAGGCCATCAGTTAAAGAAGTCAGCTCAGGTGTGGTTTGATGATGAAATCAGAGATAGGGTTCATGTCTGGGATGAGTTTAAGGACTTGTTCATGCAGAATTTCATACTTGAGAATGTTATGTGGCAACAAGGCCAAGAGTTTGAGAGGTTGAAGCAAGGGGATAGATCCATAGCTGAGTACTATGAGAAGTTTCAGGATCTGCGACAGTATGCTACACACTTGATTCAGGATGAGGCTCGGATGACTCGCAGATTCGTGGAGGGACTGAACAATAAGTATTATGGTTTTGTTGCTAGCCATAACTACACTGAGTTGCATTTGGCTAGGAACACAGCTCTGGGTTTGGAAAACAGAGGTAAGACTGACAGGACTAAGGATACTACTGATGTTAGTAGGAAGAGAAGTAGACCTAATGATTCGCATGGCTACCAAGGACAGAACAGAGATCAGAGAGGAAATAATAGAGGTGGTCAACAACAGACTTACTGATCGCAGAATCATAATCAGAGGAATTCTGTTTGTGGGTTTTGTGGTAACCGTCATCCAGGAGATTGCTGGAGACAGATGGGAGCATGTTTAGGTTGTGGACGGATGGATCACCAGGTGAAGGATTGTCCTAATTCTCGGCGCAGTCAGAATCAAAGAGGGCAGCAGAATTATGTGAGACCAGTAGGAAATCAGGGTAACAACAACCGTGGCAACGGTAATGGTAATGGCAATGGTTATGGCAGAGGTAATGGTGGTCGAGGTTATAATGGAGGCCGAGGTAATCAGAATGGCAGACGAGAGAATGGAGGTTATCGAGGTTACCAAGGTTAGCAGAATCAGGGTTATCACCAGAATAATCAGCAGCAGAATGCTGTACCCCGCCTTGCCAGCAGGTCAGAACAATGCTCAGAATCAGAACCAAGGCCAGAATCAGAATCAGCATTATGCTCGGGTGTTTAATCTTAATACTCACCAAGCTCGGGCTGATAATAATGTGGTGCAAGGTACACTCTCTATATGTTCATTTGATGCACATGTTCTTATTGACCCTGGAGCTACTCATTCATTCATATCACCTAGCTTTGCATCTAGATTATCTAGATCACATGAACTTTTGACTGAGCCTTTGTTTGTTCATACACCACTGGGGGATGAGATAGAGACGGTGGATTTTTATAGTAACTGTATGATTAGAGTTGAGGATGCAGATTTAGCTGCAAATTTGATTGTCTTATCTGTGTTGGAATTTGATGTGATCTTGGGAATGGATTGGTTAGCTTGTCATGGAGCTAATGTTGACTGTAGGGCTAAAATAGTCTGATTTGATTATGAAGAAGGTAAGTCGGTGACATTCCATGGTTCCAAGACCATTGGTCCTTGTCTGGTGATTTCTGCTTTGGGAGCTAGAAGGTTGTTGCGTAAAGGTTGTGACGCCTATCTTGTATCTATTCGGGATGTGAAGAAAGAAGAAGTTAAACCAGAAGACGTCCCTATAGTGCAAGATTTTGTGGATGTTTTTCCTGAGGATTTGCCTGGGTTACCTCCTGAAAGGGAGATTGAGTTTTCTATTGATCTTGTACCCGGCACAAATCCTATCTCTATGCCGCCTTATAGAATGGCACCGGCAGAGCTTAAAGAGTTGAGGGAGCAGCTGAATGATTTTTTACAGAAGGGGTACATCCGACTGAGTACTTCACCTTGGGGAGCTCTGGTTCTTTTCGTGAGAAAGAAGGATGGTTCCATGAGGTTGTGTATTGATTATCGGCAGCTAAACAAGGTGACGGTCAAGAATAGATATCCATTACCAAGGATTGATGATTTGTTTGATCAGTTGCAAGGGGCGAAGTTTTTCTCAAAGGTTGATCTTCGGTCTGGTTATCATCAGTTAAGGGTGCGAGAGAGTGACATACCTAAAACTGCTTTTCGCTCAATGTATGGTCATTATGAATTTTTGGTAATGTCTTTTGGACTTACCAACGCCCCTGCTGCTTTTATGGACTTGATGAATAGGGTGTTTAGTCCATATCTTGATCGGTTTGTTGTGGTGTTCATCGATGATATTTTGGTGTATTCCAAGACTAAAGAAGAGCATGAGGAACATTTGAAGCTGGTTTTGCAAACTCTGAGGGAACATAAACTTTATTCCAAGTTCTCGAAATGTGAATTCTGGTTGGACAAAGTTGTGTTCTTGGGTCATGTTATATCTTCTGAGGGTGTTCAGGTTGATCCAAAGAAGATTGAGGCAGTCATGGATTGGCCAAGACCAAAGACAGTTACAGAGATACGAAGTTTCTTGGGTTTGGCTGGATATTATAGAAGATTTGTTAAAGATTTTTCTCGACTTGCATCACCTTTGACTAAACTCACTCGCAAGGGTGTTAAGTTTGTTTGGGATGATACTTGTGAGGAGAGTTTTAACTTTCTGAAAGAAAGGTTGACATCTGCACCTGTACTTGTTTTGCCGGAGGGTAATGAAGGCTATGCTGTTTACTGTGATGCATCTGGTATTGGTTTGGGATGTGTGTTGATGCAACATGGTAGGGTGGTTGATTATGCTTTAAGACATTTGAAAAAGCATGAAGTTAATTATCCTACACATGATCTGGAGATGGCTGCTGTTGTGTTTGCACTAAAGATCTGGAGGCATTATCTGTATGGTGTTACATGTGAGATTTTTACTGACCATAAGAATCTCAAATATGTTTACTCGCAGAGGGATCTGAACTTGAGGCAGAGGAGGTGGATAGAGTTTCTGGAAGATTATGATTATAATATTCAGTACCATCCTGAGAAAGCAAATGTTGTGGCAGAGGCTTTGATTCGCAAGTCTATGGGGAGTTTGTCACATATTTTTTTGACGAGGAGGTCCTTGATTTCTGAGATTCACCAATTGCTTAATGAGGGTTGGACATTTAATATGTCTGACAAAGAAGTTGTGAATGGTAGAGGGGTGTTTCTTGCTAGTTTGGCTGTGAAGCCAAATTTTCTTGACAGGATTATTTTTTAGCAAAGTAAGGATGCGGATTTGGAAATTTTACGACAAAAAGTCTTAGCCAGTGAGAACAAGGAGTTTGTTATAAATGATAAAGGTGTTTTGAAGTTTGGTACTAGGGTGTGTGTTCCTAAGGTAGATGATTTGAAGACTGATATCCTTAAGGATGCACATTTCTCTAAGTACACAGTTCACCCAGGTTCCACCAAGATGTATCGGGATTTCAAGCAGTTGTACTGGTGGATAGGGATGAAGAATGATGTTGCACAGTTTGTTTCTCAATGCTTATCTTGTCAGCAAGTTAAGTATGAGCATCATAAGCCTGCGGGATTGCTTAAGGAGTTACCACTACTGTTAGGAAATCATAGAAATCACTGTTGATGAAAAACACGCAGCGGAAAAATATTTGATCTCTGATTTCCCACCAGGATCCATGCTGTTCGTTTAATTCGACAAAAGTGTTCAAAGAACTAACCTGTTGATGATTCGAAATCACAGTTTGGAAGAGATGCCTCGATCGCAAAACACCCTCTATCGCGTATCCACACGAATGCTACCGTTTGGAGTGCTAGCTCTCTGCAACGGCGAAGGCTGGAAAAACGTTTTCTCTAAAAACGTATTAGGGTTACCTTTTTCGTTCCTCTTTGTTTTATTGTTACCTCTGAGAAGACTTAACGTCTGGAGTGAATATAATCACTCCAGAATCCAATTCAAAATTGGATACGGAAAGTCAAATTCAGAATCCAAGTCTAATTAGGATTCTGAATACATTATCTAATAATATATATAATTGGATAAGGTAAGTCAAATTCAGAATCCAAATCTAATTAGGATTCTGAATATATTATCTAATAATATATATATAAAAACGAAAATAATAATAATAATAAATATTAATATCTAATATCTAATATTATTAATATTATATCCAGCCCAAAACGCATTCTTGTGTGTGACCCGATAGGCCCATATTAATTGGCAGTCAATTTAATCTCTATTAAATCAACAAGTCATAATTGGCCTCTAGCAAGGCGTTACAACTACCCAATTAATATAAGGAATGTCCAATTTGCCTAATAATAGTATATGCATTAATCCCTTTGTCACACGATATCTAGCTTGAACATAAGTCATGGTCAAAGTCATACTTATATTGTCCAAACTTATGATTACTCGATCTCCAAGTAGACTGATAAAAACAAATGAAATTGATCACACTATCAATTCATTTGAGCACGGCCATGCATTTCACAGTCTCACTTATCGAGGGGCCCAAAAGATATCTCTCTCAAAGAGAGGGACAAATTCTATCTTGATTGTTCATTATCCTCTACATAATTTCTATCATATATGAACATAACCTTTATTACTATCCAGTTACGGATAATGTTTGATCATGTCAAAATATAATAGTCCTTATATTGGAAACTATGACAATCTCAAGTCAAAGAATTAATACATAACTATCATGAGATTTACTTATGACACTAACCCATGTAGTAATCTCATGATGGGTCTATCCAATACATTGTTCTCTAACAAGTATCTATGAAATTTATTTGTATCACTATACACATAACCATCTAATGATTATCAAATCAATGTTCATACTGGTTAAGAATTATTTTTTTTTTATCTCTATAACAATAATAAACCAGGGACAAATATCAAATTTGTGTAACATGCAAACAAACAATAATGATAATAAAACCTCATTTATTAATAATGAATGTATAACATAAAGATCCAAATAAATGGCCTAGGGCACATACACTAACAATCTCCCACTTGCACTAGGCCTACAAATTTCTAAGACCCATAGATCTAGTGTGCTGATCATGCTTGACCCGTGAGAGAGGCTTTGTTAATGGATCTGCTATGTTATCATTTGTGTCAACTTTGCATATCTTGATATCTCCTCTATCAATAATGTCTCGAATGAGGTGAAAACGCCTGAGTATATGCTTAGACCTTTGATGAGATCTAGGCTCTTTTGCTTGTGCTATGGCACCATTGTTGTCACAATAAATGTCCACATGATTTGCAATGCTAGGCACCACTCCTAGCTCAGTGATGAATTTCTTCAACCAGACTGCTTCCTTAGCTGCATCTGATGCTGCTATATACTCAGCCTCTGTTGTAGAATCAGCCACAGTGCTTTGTTTTGAGCTCTTCCAACTAACAGCTCCACCATTCAATGTGAATGTAAAACCTGACTGCGATCTAAAATCATCTATGTCAGTTTGGAAACTAGCATCTGTGTAACCATTTACAACTAGCTCATCTTCCAAACCTCCATAAACCAAGAATACATCTTTAGTCCTTCGAAGGTACTTAAGAATATTCTTGACAGCTGTCCAGTGACCTTCACTAGGATCAGCTTGAAATCTACTAGTTGCGCTTAATGGATATGAGACATCTGGTCTAGTACAAAGCATGGCATACATAATAGATCCTATAGCAGAAGCATAAGGAATCTTATTCATTCGATCTCGCTCATGAGATGTCATAGGACATTGACTCTTGCTGAGATGAATGCCATGAGACATAGGCAAGAATCCCTTTTTGGAATCTTGCATGTTGAACCTCTTCAACACTTTATCTATGTATGTACTTTGACTCAGGCCAATTATCCTTCTAGATCTATCTCTATAGATTTTTATACCAAGGATATAGGCAGCCTCACCTAAGTCTTTCATTGAGAAAGAATTCCCTAACCAAGTCTTAACCTTTTGCAAGGTAGGGATATCATTCCCAATGAGTAATATGTCATCCACATATAAGACTAAAAACACTACTGCACTCCCACTAACCATCTTGTAGACACAAGGTTCATCTTCATTCTTGATGAAACCAAAGTTCTTAACTGTTTCATCAAAACGAAGATTCCAGCTTCGAGATGCTTGCTTCAATCCATAAATGGATTTTTGAAGCTTGCAAACCTTTGTAGAATTCTCAGGATTTACAAAACCCTCAGGTTGTGTCATATACACATCCTCAAGCAAGTTTCCATTAAGGAAAGCGGTTTTGACATCCATTTGCCATATCTCATAATCATAGTATGCTGCAATGGCAATGAGAATTCTAACAGACTTAAGCATAGCAACTGGTGAAAAGGTTTCATCATAGTCTATACCATGAGTTTGCTTGAAACCTTTTGCAACAAGCCTTGCTTTATAGGTCTGCACATTCCCATCCATGTCAGTTTTCTTCTTGAAAACCCATTTGCAACCAATAGTCTTAATACCCTCTGGAGGATCAATTAAAGACCAAACTTGGTTGTCAAACATAGATTGCATCTCAGATTTCATGGCTCCAAGCCATTTGTCTGAATCTGGACCTGACACAGCTTCTTGATAGGTAGTAGGCTCATCTTGATCTATGAGCATTACTTCACTATCATCAGTCACAAGAAATCCATCTCTCTGGATGACGACGTGTCCTATCAGACCTGCGAGGGATTTGTGTTACATCTTCAGACTCCACAACTATTTGTGGTTCTGAAATAGGCTCTATAGACGGCTCAATGATTTCTTGTGGTACTTGAGTTTCCTCAAGTTCTACTATACTCCCACTAGTTCTCTTAGAAAGAAATTCCCTTTCCAAAAAGATCCCATTTTGAACAACAAACACTTTGTTCTCTGAAGGAGTATAGAAATAGTATCCTTTAGTTTCCTTAGGATACCCCACAAAATTACATTTGATAGACTTTGTAGCTAACTTATCTGAAACTGGTCTTTTCACATAAGCTTCACAACCCCAAATCTTAAGAAAAGACAAACTAGGTGTCTTACCTGTCCATATCTCATATGGTGTCTTTTCAACCGCCTTAGATGGTACACAGTTCAGAATGAATGCAGCTGTCTCTAAGGCATAACCCCAAAAAGATAAAGGAAGATCCGCTTGACTCTTCATTGATCGAACCATATCTAATAGAGTTCGATTTCTCCTTTCAGAAACTCCATTCCACTGTGGAGTTCCTGGAGGAGTCAGTTGTGAAACAATTCCACAATCCCTTAGATGATCATCAAACTCTTGGCTCAAATATTCACCACCTCGATCTGATCGAAGTAGTTTAATTGTTTTACCAAGTTGATTTTGTACTTCATTTTGAAAAGTTCTAAACATTTCAAAAGACTCATGCTTATGTTTCATTAGGTAGACATAGCCATACCTACTGAAATCATCAGTAAAAGTAATGAAGTATCGAAATCCTCCTCTGGCACTAATGCTAAAAGGACCACATACATCTGTATGTATCAAGCCCAATAAATCATTAGCCCTTTCACTATGACCAGTAAAAGGATCCTTTGTCATCTTACCAAGCAAACAAGACTCACAAGTTTCAAATGATTCAAAATCAAATGAATCTAATAATCCATCTTGATGGAGCTTAGAAATGCGTTTCTCATTTATATGGCTAAGGCGACAATGCCATAAATAAGTAGGGTTTAACTCATTTGGCTTAGTTCTCTTAGAAGTTATGTTATAGATATAATTACCATTAGAATCATCAAGATTAAGGATATAAAGGCCATTATAAGAATTTGCAATACCATAAAGCAGATCATTTTTATCAAAAATAGAACATTTCTTATTCTTAATAAAAAATGAATAACCTTCATCATCCAAAACAGATACTGAAATAAGATTCCTACTCATAGTAGGAACATAAAAGCAATTGTTCAAAATTAACAAAAACCCATTGGGCATAACAAGCTCATAAGTTCCTACAGCTATAGCAGCAACTCTTGCTCTATTGCCAACACGTAGGTCCACTTCGCCCTTCTTCAGCATCCTACTCCTTTTGAGTCCCTGCATATTTGTACAAATATGAGATCCACATCCGGTATCTAATACCCAGGAAGAAGGAATAGATAAATTAATTTCTATAACATAAATACCTGAAGATGTAGTCGCACTACCCTTCAACTTCTTTAACTCATCCAAATAGAGTTGACAATTTCTCTTCCAATGCCCAGGCTTGTTGCAATGGAAACAAGTCCCTTCCTTAGGAACTTTAGCCTTAGGTACAGGTTTTGGTTTAGCTTGTCCCTTGGACCCTTTAGCACCTTTTGCCTTACCCTTGCCTTTAGTATCTTTGGCTTTCTTTTTCATTTGTTTAATATTGACATTCAATATTTGGGTAGGCTTTTTGATATTCCCCTCAGCAGTTTTGAGCATACCATGTAGCTCAGGAATGGATTTCTCCATGTCATTCATGTTATAGTTCATGACAAACTGTGAGAAACTGCTAGGCAATGAATGTAGGATCAAATCCGTGGAGAGTTCTAAACTCAGGGGATATCCAAGTCTAGCAAGGTGATCTAGATAGCCTTTCATCTTCAAAACATGAGCACTAACAGATTCACCTTCAGACATTTTGCAGTCAAATAATGCAACAGCGGTGTTAAACCTATCTTGCCTAGCCTGTTGTTGGAAAGCTTGTTTGAGATGCACACTCATCTCATAAGCCTCTAAGTGTTCCAGATCCTTCTGAAGTCCTGGACACATAGTAGCCAACATAAGACATCCTATGTCATTGGAATCATCCACATGCTTCTTATGCTTACTCTTAGCAGCATTAGAAGCATCGGCAGGAGGTGGGTCAGGGATAGCTTCATCAAGCACGTAGGACTTTTTCTCTTGTTTGAGAACAATTCTCAGGTTCCTAAACCAGTCAACAAAATTAGTCCCACATTCTTTCAGTTTTTCCTTCTCAAGGATAGATCGCAGTGATAAGGTGGAATTGTTATTAGCAGCCATCTGTTGATAAATATGCAAAGTCAAATTTTAATTAATAATAAGGTTAAAATTATTTAAACTCCTACTAAAAAATATAACCCTCTAAAGAAATATTTTAGTAGGCTAAGATCCGTATTTCACTTAATTCTAAACTCAGCTTTGGCGTGACGCTTAAAATCAAGTTATTTAGGTAGGTAACATCTTTACCAATTACATCTCATGTAACTCTTAGTAATTATGGAATATTGACATCATATGTCATAGCATGTTGAATTCCATCTAATGCCTTAGGCCCAAAACCATTTTGATAGCCTAATTAAGTCTAACCAATTTTAAAACATATGAGTAGCACTATTACTCATCCTACTTAGCTAGGAATGTTTAAAGCATATTGCTTTGGCAATACCTACTTTAATACAATCTTAGTTTTGATAGGTGTTCAAAACGTGGATGGCATTTAGACTTAAATTATTAATGAGGGTTCAACTAAATTATTATCATGTCTTGCATTACATATCATTATATTTTAGCATCCTATATGCATATATATAATTTATCACATAAGCATCATATACCAAATGACAAAATATGTAAACGTGACATAGCATGGCCAAACTAAATATGATCTTCAAGAGACCAAATGAAGATCATAAAGGCAACCCTAGGTGAAAAACCTATCTATTACAACACTTGCAATATTACATATCTTCAAAACTTGAGCTTGTGCTTCCATCACCATGGAACCATCTTCTCCTTGGTATGAATCTCCATCACAAACATTGTAGCTTGAATCTTCATATATTACAATAAAAGAAAATCTAACTACTAGTAAAATAAATTACAACAAAATAAACGACACGCAGGCCGTATTTACCCAAAATAAAGATATGAATAAACCAATCACATAGGTCATAAGGCCATGCTATGCACCATGCCAAGACATCAAACAAACATAACATATTCATCACCAACATGTTAAATAGAAACAAATATATTGACATTCTTAATGTCGCGGTAACGAACTATAGGGCGCGAACATACGGCGGTCCCGCTAGCCGGTTAGCGGGCGGGGTTCCGAAGGGGCAGCGCCCCTGGGCGGGGTCGAGGGGAAGTGCCCCTCGAAGCCAAACAGAAACGTTAATCTCATTAACATTTTTCTTTGGCGAAACCCTAAAACAGAACCGTTAATCTCATTAACCTTCTTACTGTTTTATTTCGAATATGTACAACCCATTACAGAATCATTACCAAATGTTTATATCACATATAAACTTAATCGTTTTCATCATATGAAAATCATTTTAATCAACCAATCATATATACGTGATCATCTCATGAAAACGAAATTAAAAACACCAATCCTTTCTCATCATATGAAAAACGAATTAGGGTTTTACAGAAACGAAACCAAAAACCAATCCTTTCTCATCATATGAAAAACGAATTAGAGTTTTATAGTTAACATGCCATACGTAAACAATATATATCACCATAATCATATCAACATGGCATTTTCGACTTAAACAAAAACAACAAGTGGCTCTGATACCACTGTTAGGAAATCATAGAGATCACTGTTGATGAAAAACACGCAGCGGAAAAATATTTGATCTCTGATTTCCCACCAGGATCCATGCTGTTCGTTTAATTCGACAAAAGTGTTCAAAGAACTAACCTGTTGATGATTCGAAATCACAGTTTGGAAGAGATGCCTCGATCGCAAAACACCCTCTATCGCGTATCCACACGAATGCTACCGTTTGGAGTGCTAGCTCTCTGCAACGGCGAAGGCTGGAAAAATGTTTTCTCTAAAAACGTATTAGGGTTACCTTTTTCGTTCCTCTTTGTTTTATTGTTACCTCTGAGAAGACTTAACGTCTGGAGTGAATATAATCACTCCAGAATCCAATTCAAAATTGGATACGGAAAGTCAAATTCAGAATCCAAGTCTAATTAGGATTCTGAATACATTATCTAATAATATATATAATTGGATAAGGTAAGTCAAATTCAGAATCCAAATCTAATTAGGATTCTGAATATATTATCTAATAATATATATATATAAAAACGAAAATAATAATAATAATAAATATTAATATCTAATATTAATATATTAATATTATATCCAGCCCAAAACGCATTCTTGTGTGTGACCCGATAGGCCCATATTAATTGGCAGTCAATTTAATCTCTATTAAATCAACAAGTCATAATTGGCCTCTAGCAAGGCATTACAACTACCCAATTAATATAAGGAATGTCCAATTTGCCTAATAATAGTATATGCATTAATCCCTTTGTCACACGATATCTAGCTTGAACATAAGTCATGGTCAACGTCATACTTATATTGTCCAAACTTATGATTACTCGATCTCCAAGTAGACTGATAAAAACAAATGAAATTGATCACACTATCAATTCATTTGAGCACGGCCATGCATTTCACAGTCTCACTTATCGAGGGGCCCAAAAGATATCTCTCTCAAAGAGAGGGACAAATTCTATCTTGATTGTTCATTATCCTCTACATAATTTCTATCATATATGAACATAACCTTTATTACTATCCAGTTACGGATAATGTTTGATCATGTCAAAATATAATAGTCCTTATATTGGAAACTATGACAATCTCAAGTCAAAGAATTAATACATAACTATCATGAGATTTACTTATGACACTAACCCATGTAGTAATCTCATGATGGGTCTATCCAATACATTGTTCTCTAACAAGTATCTATGAAATTTATTTGTATCACTATACACATAACCATCTAATGATTATTAAATCAATGTTCATACTGGTTAAGAATTATTTTTTTTTATCTCTATAACAATAATAAACCAGGGACAAATATCAAATTTGTGTAACATGCAAACAAACAATAATGATAATAAAACCTCATTTATTAATAATGAATGTATAACATAAAGATCCAAATAAATGGCCTAGGGCACATACACTAACACCTAAGGCATTAGATGGAATTCAACATGCTATGACATATGATGTCAATATTCCATAATTACTAAGAGTTACATGAGATGTAATTGGTAAAGATGTTACCTACCTAAATAACTTGATTTTAAGCGTCACGCCAAAGCTGAGTTTAGAATTAAGTGAAATACGGATCTTAGCCTACTAAAATATTTCTTTAGAGGGTAATATTTTTTAGTAGGAGTTTAAATAATTTTAACCTCATTATTAATTAAAATTTGACTTTGCATATTTATCAACAGATGGCTGCTAATAACAATTCCACCTTATCACTGCGATCTATCCTTGAGAAGGAAAAACTGAAAGAATGTGGGACTAATTTTGTTGACTGGTTTAGGAACCTGAGAATTGTTCTCAAACAAGAGAAAAAGTCCTACGTGCTTGATGAAGCTATCCCTGACCCACCTCCTGCCGATGCTTCTAATGCTGCTAAGAGTAAGCATAAGAAGCATGTGGATGATTCCAATGACATAGGATGTCTTATGTTGGCTACTATGTGTCCAGGACTTCAGAAGGATCTGGAACACTTAGAGGCTTATGAGATGAGTGTGCATCTCAAACAAGCTTTCCAACAACAGGCTAGGCAAGATAGGTTTAACACCGCTGTTGCATTATTTGACTGCAAAATGTCTGAAGGTGAATCTGTTAGTGCTCATGTTTTGAAGATGAAAGGCTATCTAGATCACCTTGCTAGACTTGGATATCCCCTGAGTTTAGAACTCTCCACGGATTTGATCCTACATTCATTGCCTAGCAGTTTCTCACAGTTTGTCATGAACTATAACATGAATGACATGGAGAAATCCATTCCTGAGCTACATGGTATGCTCAAAACTGCTGAGGGGAATATCAAAAAGCCTACCCAAATATTGAATGTCAATATTAAACAAATGAAAAAGAAAGCCAAAGATACTAAAGGCAAGGGTAAGGCAAAAGGTGTTAAAGGGTCCAAGGGACAAGCTAAACCAAAACCTGTACCTAAGGCTAAAGTTCCTAAGGAAGGGACTTGTTTCCATTGCAACAAGCCTGGGCATTGGAAGAGAAATTGTCAACTCTATTTGGATGAGTTAAAGAAGTTGAAGGGTAGTGCGACTACATCTTCAGGTATTTATGTTATAGAAATTAATTTATCTATTCCTTCTTCCTGGGTATTAGATACCGGATGTGGATCTCATATTTGTACAAATATGCAGGGACTCAAAAGGAGTAGGATGCTGAAGAAGGGCGAAGTGGACCTACGTGTTGGCAATAGAGCAAGAGTTGCTGCTATAGCTGTAGGAACTTATGAGCTTGTTATGCCCAATGGGTTTTTGTTAATTTTGAACAATTGCTTTTATGTTCCTACTATGAGTAGGAATCTTATTTCAGTATCTGTTTTGGATGATGAAGGTTATTCATTTTTTATTAAGAATAAGAAATGTTCTATTTTTGATAAAAATGATCTGCTTTATGGTATTGCAAATTCTTATAATGGCCTTTATATCCTTAATCTTGATGATTCTAATGGTAATTATATCTATAACATAACTTCTAAGAGAACTAAGCCAAATGAGTTAAACCCTACTTATTTATGGCATTGTCGCCTTAGCCATATAAATGAGAAACACATTTCTAAGCTCCATCAAGATGGATTATTAGATTCATTTGATTTTGAATCATTTGAAACTTGTGAGTCTTGTTTGCTTGGTAAGATGACAAAGGATCCTTTTACTGGTCATAGTGAAAGGGCTAATGATTTATTGGGCTTGATACATACAGATGTATGTGGTCCTTTTAGCATTAGTGCCAGAGGAGGATTTCGATACTTCATTACTTTTACTGATGATTTCAGTAGGTATGGCTATGTCTACCTAATGAAACATAAGCATGAGTCTTTTGAAATGTTTAGAACTTTTCAAAATGAAGTACAAAATCAACTTGGTAAAACAATTAAACTACTTCGATCAGATCGAGGTGGTGAATATTTGAGCCAAGAGTTTGATGATCATCTAAGGGATTGTGGAATTGTTTCACAACTGACTCCTCCAGGAACTCCACAGTGGAATGGAGTTTCTGAAAGGAGAAATCGAACTCTATTAGATATGGTTCGATCAATGATGAGTCAAGCGGATCTTCCTTTATCTTTTTGGGGTTATGCCTTAGAGACAGCTGCATTCATTCTGAACTGTGTACCATCTAAGGCGGTTGAAAAGACACCATATGAGATATGGACAGGTAAGACACCTAGTTTGTCTTTTCTTAAGATTTGGGGTTGTGAAGCTTATGTGAAAAGACCAGTTTCAGATAAGTTAGCTCCAAAGTCTATCAAATGTAATTTTGTGGGGTATCCTAAGGAAACTAAAGGATACTATTTCTATACTCCTTCAGAGAACAAAGTGTTTGTTGCTCGAAATGGGATCTTTTTGGAAAGGGAATTTCTTTCTAAGAGAACTAGTGGGAGTATAGTAGAACTTGAGGAAACTCAAGTACCACAAGAAATCATTGAGCCGTCTATAGAGCCTATTTCAGAACCACAAATAGTTGTGGAGTCTGAAGATGTAACACAAATCCCTCGCAGGTCTGATAGGACATGTCGTCATCCAGAGAGATATGGATTTCTTGTGACTGATGATAGTGAAGTAATGCTCATAGATCAAGATGAGCCTACTACCTATCAAGAAGCTGTGTCAGGTCCAGATTCAGACAAATGGCTTGGAGCCATGAAATCTGAGATGCAATCTATGTTTGACAACCAAGTTTGGTCTTTAATTGATCCTCCAGAGGGTATTAAGACTATTGGTTGCAAATGGGTTTTCAAGAAGAAAACTGACATGGATGGGAATGTGCAGACCTATAAAGCAAGGCTTGTTGCAAAAGGTTTCAAGCAAACTCATGGTATAGACTATGATGAAACCTTTTCACCAGTTGCTATGCTTAAGTCTGTTAGAATTCTCATTGCCATTGCAGCATACTATGATTATGAGATATGGCAAATGGATGTCAAAACCGCTTTCCTTAATGGAAACTTGCTTGAGGATGTGTATATGACACAACCTGAGGGTTTTGTAAATCCTGAGAATTCTACAAAGGTTTGCAAGCTTCAAAAATCCATTTATGGATTGAAGCAAGCATCTCGAAGCTGGAATCTTCGTTTTGATGAAACAGTTAAGAACTTTGGTTTCATCAAGAATGAAGATGAACCTTGTGTCTACAAGATGGTTAGTGGGAGTGCAGTAGTGTTTTTAGTCTTATATGTGGATGACATATTACTCATTGGGAATGATATCCCTACCTTGCAAAAGGTTAAGACTTGGTTAGGGAATTCTTTCTTAATGAAAGACTTAGGTGAGGCTGCCTATATCCTTGGTATAAAGATCTATAGAGATAGATCTAGAAGGATAATTGGCCTGAGTCAAAGTACATACATAGATAAAGTGTTGAAGAGGTTCAACATGCAAGATTCCAAAAAGGGATTCTTGCCTATGTCTCATGGCATTCATCTCAGCAAGAGTCAATGTCCTATGACATCTGATGAGCGAGATCGAATGAATAAGATTCCTTATGCTTCTGCTATAGGATCTATTATGTATGCCATGCTATGTACTAGACCAGATGTCTCATATCCATTAAGCGCAACTAGTAGATTTCAAGCTGATCCTGGTGAAGGTCACTGGACAGCTGTTAAGAATATTCTTAAGTACCTTCGAAGGACTAAAGATGTATTCTTGGTTTATGGAGGTTTGGAAGATGAGCTAGTTGTAAATGGTTACACAGATGCTAGTTTCCAAACTGACATAGATGATTTTAGATCGCAGTCAGGTTTTACATTCACATTGAATGGTGGAGCTGTTAGTTGGAAGAGCTCAAAACAAAGCACTGTGGCTGATTCTACAACAGAGGCTGAGTATATAGCAGCATCAGATGCAGCTAAGGAAGCAGTCTGGTTGAAGAAATTCATCACTGAGCTAGGAGTGGTGCCTAGCATTGCAAATCCTGTGGACATTTATTGTGACAACAATGGTGCCATAGCACAGGCAAAAGAGCCTAGATCTCATCAAAGGTCTAAGCATATACTCAGGCGTTTTCACCTCATTCGAGACATTATCGATAGAGGAGATATCAAGATATGCAAAGTTGACACAAATGATAACATAGCAGATCCATTAACAAAGCCTCTCTCACGGGTCAAGCATGATCAGCACACTAGATCTATGGGTCTTAGAAATTTGTAGGCCTAGTGCAAGTGGGAGATTGTTAGTGTATGTGCCCTAGGCCATTTATTTGGATCTTTATGTTATACATTCATTATTAATAAATGAGGTTTTATTATCATTATTTTTTGTTTGCATGTTACACAAATTTGATATTTGTCCCTGGTTTATTATTGTTATAGAGATAAAAAAAAAATTCTTAACCAGTATGAACATTGATTTGATAATCATTAGATGGTTATGTGTATAGTGATACAAATCAATTTCATAGATACTTGTTAGAGAACATTGTATTGGATAGACCCATCATGAGATTACTACATGGGTTAGTGTCATAAGTAAATCTCATGATAGTTATGTATTAATTCTTTGACTTGAGATTGTCATAGTTTCCAATATAAGGACTATTATATTTTGACATGATCAAACATTATCCGTAACTGGATAGTAATAAAGGTTATGTTCATATATGATAGAAATTATGTAGAGGATAATGAACAATCAAGATAGAATTTGTCCCTCTCTTTGAGAGAGATATCTTTTGGGCCCCTCGATAAGTGAGACTGTGAAATGCATGGCCGTGCTCAAATGAATTGATAGTGTGATCAATTTCATTTGTTTTTATCAGTCTACTTGGAGATCGAGTAATCATAAGTTTGGACAATATAAGTATGACGTTGACCATGACTTATGTTCAAGCTAGATATCGTGTGACAAAGGGATTAATGCATATACTATTATTAGGCAAATTGGACATTCCTTATATTAATTGGGTAGTTGTAACGCCTTGCTAGAGGCCAATTATGACTTGTTGATTTAATAGAGAATAAATTGACTGCCAATTAATATGGGCCTATCGGGTCACACACAAGAATGCGTTTTGGGCTGGATATAATATTAATAATATTAATATTAGATATTAATATTTATTATTATTATTATTTTCGTTTATATATATATATATTATTAGATAATATATTCAGAATCCTAATTAGATTTGGATTCTGAATTTGACTTACCTTATCCAATTATATATATTATTAGATAATGTATTCAGAATCCAAATTAGACTTGGATTCTGAATTTGACTTTTCGTATCCAATTTTGAATTGGATTCTGGTGTGATTATATTCACTCCAGACGTTAAGTCTTCTAAAAAGAGGTAACAATAAAACAAAGAGGAACGAAAAAAGGTAACCCTAATACGTTTTTAGAGAAAATGTTTTTCCAGCCTTCGCCGTTGCAGAGAGCTAGCACTCCAAACGGTAGCATTCGTGTGGATACGCGATAGAGGGTGTTTCGCGATCGAGGCATCTCTTCCAAACTGTGATTTCGAATCATCAACAGGTTAGTTCTTTGAACACTTTTGTCGAATTAAACGAACAGCATGGATCCTGGTGGGAAATCAGAGATCAAATATTTTTTCCGCTGCGTGTTTTTGTTTGCAGTGATCTCTATGATTTCCTAACATTAGGCCCAAAACCATTTTGATAGCCTAATTAAGTCTAACCAATTTTAAAACATATGAGTAGCACTATTACTCATCCTACTTAGCTAGGAATGTTTAAAGCATATTGCTTTGGCAATACCTACTTTAATACAATCTTAGTTTTGATAGGTGTTCAAAACGTGGATGGCATTTAGACTTAAATTATTAATGAGGGTTCAACTAAATTATTATCATGTCTTGCATTACATATCATTATATTTTAGCATCCTATATGCATATATATAATTTATCACATAAGCATCATATACCAAATGACAAAATATGTAAACGTGACATAGCATGGCCAAACTAAATATGATCTTCAAGAGACCAAATGAAGATCATAAAGGCAACCCTAGGTGAAAAACCTATCTATTACAACACTTGCAATATTACATATCTTCAAAACTTGAGCTTGTGCTTCCATCACCATGGAACCATCTTCTCCTTGGTATGAATCTCCATCACAAACATTGTAGCTTGAATCTTCATATATTACAATAAAAGAAAATCTAACTACTAGTAAAATAAATTACAACAAAATAAACGACACGCAGGCCGTATTTACCCAAAATAAAGATATGAATAAACCAATCACATAGGTCATAAGGCCATGCTATGCACCATGCCAAGACATCAAACAAACATAACATATTCATCACCAACATGTTAAATAGAAACAAATATATTGACATTCTTAATGTCGAGGTAACGAACTATAGGGCGCGAACATACGGCGGTCCCGCTAGCCAGTTAGCGGGCGGGGTTCCGAAGGGGCAGCGCCCCTGGGCGGGGTCGAGGGGAAGCGCCCCTCGAAGCCAAACAAAAACGTTAATCTCATTAACATTTTTCTTTGGCGAAACCCTAAAACAGAACCGTTAATCTCATTAACCTTCTTACTGTTTTATTTCGAATATGTACAACCCATTACAGAATCATTACCAAATGTTTATATCACATATAAACTTAATCGTTTTCATCATATGAAAATCATTTTAATCAACCAATCATATATACGTGATCATCTCATGAAAACGAAATTAAAAACACCAATCCTTTCTCATCATATGAAAAACGAATTAGGGTTTTACAGAAACGAAACCAAAAACCAATCCTTTCTCATCATATGAAAAACGAATTAGAGTTTTATAGTTAACATGCCATACGTAAACAATATATATCACCATAATCATATCAACATGGCATTTTCGACTTAAACGAAAACAACAAGTGGCTCTGATACCACTGTTAGGAAATCATAGAGATCACTGTTGATGAAAAACACGCAGCGGAAAAATATTTGATCTCTGATTTCCCACCAGGATCCATGCTGTTCGTTTAATTCGACAAAAGTGTTCAAAGAACTAACCTGTTGATGATTCGAAATCACAGTTTGGAAGAGATGCCTCGATCGCGAAACACCCTCTATCGCGTATCCACACGAATGCTACCGTTTGGAGTGCTAGCTCTCTGCAACGGCGAAGGCTGGAAAAACATTTTCTCTAAAAACGTATTAGGGTTACCTTTTTCGTTCCTCTTTGTTTTATTGTTACCTCTGAGAAGACTTAACGTCTGGAGTGAATATAATCACTCCAGAATCCAATTCAAAATTGGATACGGAAAGTCAAATTCAGAATCCAAGTCTAATTAGGATTCTGAATACATTATCTAATAATATATATAATTGGATAAGGTAAGTCAAATTCAGAATCCAAATCTAATTAGGATTCTGAATATATTATCTAATAATATATATATATAAAAACGAAAATAATAATAATAATAAATATTAATATCTAATATTAATATTATTAATATTATATCCAGCCCAAAACGCATTCTTGTGTGTGACCCGATAGGCCCATATTAATTGGCAGTCAATTTAATCTCTATTAAATCAACAAGTCATAATTGGCCTCTAGCAAGGCATTACAACTACCCAATTAATATAAGGAATGTCCAATTTGCCTAATAATAGTATATGCATTAATCCCTTTGTCACACGATATCTAGCTTGAACATAAGTCATGGTCAACGTCATACTTATATTGTCCAAACTTATGATTACTCGATCTCCAAGTAGACTGATAAAAACAAATGAAATTGATCACACTATCAATTCATTTGAGCACGGCCATGCATTTCACAGTCTCACTTATCGAGGGGCCCAAAAGATATCTCTCTCAAAGAGAGGGACAAATTCTATCTTGATTGTTCATTATCCTCTACATAATTTCTATCATATATGAACATAACCTTTATTACTATCCAGTTACGGATAATGTTTGATCATGTCAAAATATAATAGTCCTTATATTGGAAACTATGACAATCTCAAGTCAAAGAATTAATACATAACTATCATGAGATTTACTTATGACACTAACCCATGTAGTAATCTCATGATGGGTCTATCCAATACATTGTTCTCTAACAAGTATCTATGAAATTGATTTGTATCACTATACACATAACCATCTAATGATTATCAAATCAATGTTCATACTGGTTAAGAATTATTTTTTTTTATCTCTATAACAATAATAAACCAGGGACAAATATCAAATTTGTGTAACATGCAAACAAACAATAATGATAATAAAACCTCATTTATTAATAATGAATGTATAACATAAAGATCCAAATAAATGGCCTAGGGCACATACACTAACAACTACTTGAGTGGAAATGGGAGAGAATTAATATGGATTTTGTTGTTGGTTTGCCTAAAGCTCCTGGTGGGCATGATTCGATCTGGGTTATTATTGACAGATTGACTAAGTCCGCTCATTTTCTTCCAGTAAATACTAAGTACACAGTGTCGCAGTATGCCAAACTGTACCTCAACAAGATTGTGAGTCTTCATGGGGTCCCAGTTTCTATAGTTTCTGATAGAGGACCACAATTTACTTCTAGATTTTGGCAGAAGCTTCAGAATGGTTTGGGAACTAATCTTCATTTCAGTACTGCTTTTCATCCTCAGACGGATGGTTTGTCGGAGAGGACTATTTAGACTTTGGAAGATATGCTGCGATTGTGTGTTCTTGATTTTGGTGGTAGTTGGGCAGATCATCTTCCTTTGGTAGAGTTTGCCTACAATAACAGTTATCAGGCTAGTATTGGTATGGCTCCATTTGAGGCTCTGTATGGTAGAAGGTGTAGGACTCCATTATATTGGGAGGAGGTTGGTGAGCGTCGAATTGAGGGTCCTGAACTTTTGCAATACAGTGCTGAGGTTGTACCAGTGATTCAAGACCGTATTCGGACTGCTTTTAGTAGACAAAAGAGCTATGCTGATTTGAAAAGAAGAAATCTGGAATTTGCTGTCGGGGATAGAGTGTTTCTGAAGGTTTCACCTTTCAAGGGTGTTATGAGGTTTGGTAAGAAGGGAAAATTAGCTCCACAGTATGTTGGTCCATTTGAAATTCTGGAGAGGATTGGTGATGTTGCTTATAAGCTTGATTTACCACCTCAGATGGCTTCTGTGCATCCGACATTTCATATCTCGATGTTGAGAAAGTATGTACCTAGTCCTGATCATGTGCTAGCTCCGGACACTGTAGAGATTAGTGATGATTGTTCTTATGAGGAGCAGCCAATGGCTATTCTGGACCGTCAGGTCAAGCGGTTGCGTTCTAAGGATGTAGCTTCTGTGAAAATCCTTTGGCGCAGTCATTCTGTTGAAGAATGCACCTGGGAAGCCGAAGAGCTTATGAAAGCTAAATATCCCCATCTGTTTGAGTCTTCAGGTATGTTTTAGATTTCGAGGTCAAAATCGTTTTAAGGGGGTTAGACTGTAATATTCTTCAGTTTTAGTGTTAGAGCACTTGCATACCAGCATAACATTATACTCATACATCGCATGATATTGTTTGTGACTGATGATTGACAATTGAATGCAATGGATCTTATTGAAAAGGTGTATGTGTAATGATGTTGAGTTACGAAATATTTCTGTTATTGGTTACAGCGGTACAGTATATTAATATTGTTATGGATTGGAAAAATGAACAGAGATAATGTTATACTCGATTGATTGGCACTGATATTGACTGGGTTGAGCGCTAAGCGCTATTCATTGATTTTGTTTTGGTTATCTGATAATTGATTTTTATTTAATGAACGCTAAATGGATCAAACCTGAAATGGTCATTAGTGCTTGGTATCTTGTGGTTATGGCCTGATCAACCATAACGACACATACTAAGTAGACGATACCATCCGGATTTGTGTATAACTATTGTAATGACAGTTTTTGATGGATAATGATTATGTTGGATTCAATTGCGTGGACGCAATTACTTTAAGGGGTTAGATTGTAAAACCCTTGGTTTTTGAATGATTTTAAGTCTAGGGGCAAAATGGTAATTTTGCCTTCAATTCATATTCGGGTGCATTTTATAACGTTTGGTGCTTATGTTCATAATGTGGGTGTTGAGATGTTTGTTTTGAGTATAATATTGTGTTTTTGGCTTCGGGGGGTATTTTGGTCATTTTGGCGGTCGAAAAATTTTCGGGTTTCATTTTGCTATTTTTGATGTCATTTTGGTGACCGTAATGTTATTACAGTTATTTTAAGTATAATTTTGCTAGGGGTTGTATTTCAAAAATTTTTCGAGTATTTATTAATTTTTAATTAAAATAAATTAAATAGATTAAATAATTAATTAACTAATTAATTTAATTCTGAAAATAATTAAATTTGGGGTTAGTTGTAAATTTTTATTAGTTAGTTGGGTGTTTTTTTTTATTTTTTAAAGAGTTTTAGGGTATTTTTAAAAAAAATAAATTTAGGGGTATATTGGTAATTTACCAACTAAAAATTGTATAAATAGGGGTGTTAGGGCACCCAATTGAGTGTCTAAAAAACCTAGTGGCGTCAGAGAGAGAAAAAGGTAGAAAAATCAAATTTTTCTTCAAAATCGAGCGTCTGTCGTTTAGCAGTGGGCGTGCGAATTGCCGGTGTCGTTTGGCGAGGCACTGGTGTCGTTCGGCGAGGCACTGGTGTCGTTCGGCGAGGCGCGCTCCTGTCGTTCGACGTGTGGAGCTCGTCGTTCGGCGTGCTGCGGGCTGCGTCGCCTGTGTCGTTTCAAGCTTCCAATTTCTGGCAGATTCGAAAATTTGAGGTTTCTTTAATTGTTCTTCAATTTCTTCCAACTTCATGGCATGATTTGTGTTGTTGGATGTTTGTATAATGTTTAGGGTGTTAGAAAATAATATTTTTTATTTATTTTGATTTTTAATTAATAAAAAATAATTTAAAATTTGTAGGATGATTTTGGAGGTTCTTATTGTTTAATATTTGATTTGGGAGTTTAAGTTAATGATCTGGTATTTTTGGCAATTGTAATCTGTTCTAGGGATGTTAAACTTGATCTAGAAATTTATTTTGGAATTTTCATGTTTGATTTATATTTTTAATTTATTAATAAAATGAAAAATTATTTCTGCTTGTAATTACTAATATTTCAGTAACTTTGTCGAATTTTTAAAAATTATTGGTAAATGATCTAGGTCTGAATTTTTGATATGTTTTAGGATATGATGTTAGGTGTTTATAAAAAAATATTTTGAGGTCTGGGTCAAATGTTTGTGTTTCGAAATAAATTTATTTCTCAACTGCTGCCAGTATAGTAACTGATTGTATGAATCCGATTTAAAAATTAAATTGAGGGACTTAGAGGTTTCTAAAAATTATGAAATTTTGATATAATGTTTATTAGGATGTTTTGAATCTTTGAAAAATAATTGTTGGGATTTTGGAGCATCGTATATTTCTGGAAAATTCAAGTTTGCTACTGCTGTCTGACGAATTGTACTGTAGGTGCGATTGCATCATCTGTAACTTTCGAAATTCATATTAAAATGTGTAAAAATGTTTTAGATTTGATTTTCATATATGTTGAAGTTCTGGAAGTCTAATTTACAAGAAAAATATTTTGAATTATGTTTCTGTTGTTATATTTTTGAAATAATTAGATCTTTCTACTGCTGTCAGTATACCTTGTGAGCTGTATACTGTTATGAATAAAAATTGATTGAGGGACTTCTAAGTCTCAAAAAATTATGAAATTTTGGTAGGATGCTTTTTAGATATCAAATTAACTTCTGGTTGAAAATTATAAATTTTTCATATATTGGTTAATTGTTTTGAATTTTACAAGTTGACACTCGTTATTCAGGTTTATCGGTAAAATTGTATCTTGTGTATATTGATTATTTAAGTAAGGTATTTGATAAATTTAAATTGTAAGGACTTTTTAATGATGTTTTATATTCTGGAAAATAAGTTTAAAGGTGTGGTATTATGATGGTTAAGTTATGATTGGTTGACAAAAAGGTTTAACCTTGTTATGGAAACTATTGAATTGCGTGCATTCACGTCATGCATTCCCATTTGCACTTGCATACATTTGTAAGAGTGGTTGTTAATTGATGGTTAATGGTTAGGCGGTGGTCCAGCAGCACCTCAGACTTAGGGTGGAGGATTGCTTAGCTGATTGTTAGACCAGGTAAGTTCTATGGGTGTATTTGAATTGTTTGTGTTGTGCTACTTGCTAACAACTTATATATATATATATATAAACCCTTCTTATAATATGTTATCCTTTCTATATATTCACTAGTCTATTCTTTCGAACTCAGCCTCGCATGTTTTAGGAGACAGAGAAACTTGCATGTGATTGTATTTATGTGAGAATATTGAATTTGATATTACTTGTGGTGTGTGATGGTGTGTCATGAAGGGGAAGGATGTTACTGAGGCTTAATGTTTGTACTGCTACTGAGGCTTAATGCCTATACTGTTTACTGAGGCTACATGCCTAATTACTGATTACTGTACTGTACTGAGGAGTTATAAGGGCGGATGTGACTGATATTATACTGTACTGTTTACTGATTGGTGACCCCGACACACCATCTTGATTGCTTAATTTGTGAATGTGTTATATGTACTGCTTATATAACTGTTAGATGTTTCTCTGCCTCTCATAGGCTTATTGGGCGTCTATATTAAGCGCTCACACCCTTACAGATTGTCTTTGCAGGTTTACAGTGATTGCCTTCGTCTATCTTCTTTCTCTTCTTTGGCGAAGTCGATCAGATTTTCCGTTTGTGTTTATCGGTCCTTTTGCTTAGAGATTTCCGGATATTGAACTTTTTGGGCGGATTGAATCCGAATCCCTTTTTGTGTAATAAGTAGAACTTGTTTGCATTAGATTTCCCGAATGATTTTATTGGGATTTGATTATATTGATGGTTTGCATTTGAACTAGGATTGCGGATTATATAAGTATTGAACTGTTTTGCACTTAGACTGTTATGAATGTTTCTAAGGCTTATGTGGTCGGACTTCGGTTCGGCTGAATACAGGTCGTGGCCCCCGGTTGGGTCGTGACAGTTGGAATGAAAAATCTTCAATGGTGAAGGTTATGCCATTTTAGGATTTTGAACAAAAGCATATGTTTAATTAACATAATTGGTTTAAAGATATTAAAATATGTTTATAAAAATATAAATAAACTTAGAACACCAATTTGAATGGTTTAATATGATTTTTCTAAGTTAAAGTAAGGAAAGGCTATATTTTGGGATTTTGATTAGGGTGATGTTTAATTAAGGTTTGATACTTGTAATGCCTTAGAATGTGATATTAAATGATTGTATTTGATCACATTGTTATAGAAATTAATGAGAGGTGATTTGCCCAACCTTAGTGTTGAAGGGCAACTTGGAAGTGAAGGTTTATGGGAGTTTTTGAGCTTGCTTTTGAGTGCTTTCTAAGGTAAGTATAAACTTTTGATAAACTAGATATGTTGACAATAAATTGGGCTTAACACATTTTAGATGAAAAATGTATTAAACTACATAATACGTTAAACATTCATGAATATTTGTGCTATGATTGTGATTTATTATGTTTGCATTAAATGCATTGTGAAAAGCCATTGTTAATGAATAAATTGCATAAAATGTGATTTATATGAATTATGTGAAAGTAATCTAAAATATTTGGGTAATATAATTTTGATGTAAAATATCATACATTATGATGAAATGATGGAATGTAATGAGATATGATGAATTGATATTTATATGAATGAGAAAAATAAGAAAATGAGGCAATGTGCCTAATTGATAATGAGAAAAGAGGCAGTGCCTAGTTGATTATGGAAAAATGAGAAAGAAATTGATGATAAAAAATATGAAATAATTGTGTTCCTAGTATGTTATTCAATTTTCAGAGTTCTGTATTTAGCGACATGCCTATGAGGTTATCCTCATTATTTGCCTTCGGGGCTAGCTTTTGAGTATTACTTTGATTTGCTTTTGGGGCTAGACGCTTAATGTCAATTTAGACCAAAACAATAACTTTGGGATTTGAATGACATATTAGATGTTTTGGGCTCATGTTTGTGTTTGTTCCTCTGGGAATTGTGAAATGATCAAAGGATATGTTATATGGTGAAATGAAGTACCTTATTGTGAAATATCATGTGAAAGCATTTTGTATTGGCATTGTTTTACAGTTTTATTGTTATCAAAGTTTATACCACTAAGCTTTTAGCTTAGCGCGATTGTAATTTATCGCGCAAGTGACAGGGAAGATTCGGTAGAGCCAGAGAGTTCTACTAGACCTGGTCGGGTCTAGGCTTGTGTTTATTGAGCTTGAAGTGTTTTTGGATACATCAATATCAGAGTCATTTGTCAGTACGTACATATTTGATATTATAATACATTTTGATATTGTGTATATTACGTTTATATTTTTAAAGTATATATATTGTAAATTATAAAGACTCTTTGAACAAATTGTATAATGTGGGTTGTTTATATGTGTTTTAATATGTATATGTATATAAATAAATATTTTGAGAAAATGTGGAGAAGTTGAATAGTTGGGGTGGAAATATATGATTTATTTTATTGGAAGTGTATTTTATGCAGGTTGGTTAATTATTAAAAATTTGGGATGTCCAAATTACAGATAAAACTCTGGCGAATTTTTTTCAGAAATTTTCTAATAAAATACTTATTTTGAAACCTACAACTAAAAAGGAATAATTTATTACTATTTAAATATATAATTTTAAGTATGTGGGATCCTAAGTTTGAAATGTGAAAATTTTTATTTTACCAAGTTGTAATATTTTTATACTATATACACATATTTTACATATATTAGATGTATGTATTTTACGTATATAGAGTTTAAGGGTGTTACAAGAAACATCTTTTTCTCGGTAAATAAAATAAGTTTACTGAGAGAAATATCATTTTCTCAGTAAATGAAATAAAAAAGACCTAAAAATTAAGTATACCTTTACCAATAGAAAAATCTTTCTGTCGATGTTACCGAGAGAAATAACTTTTCTCGGTAAATAAAATATATTTATCGATAAAATTTATTTCTCTTGATAAATAAAATAAAAAAGATAAAAAAATTACCGTTGCTAGTATTCATTTACCAACATAAACTATTTTCTATCAGTATTACCGAGAGAAAAAAAAAATTCTCTGGGTATATTAAAAAAAATTACCAATATTATTTACCAAGAGAAATATCTTCTGTCGGTATTAATAAAGACGATAAGTTTTTATTTTTTAGTGAATTTACCGAGATAAATATAGTTCTCTCGATAATATCAACAGAAATTTTTTTCTCTAGATAAAATAAAATAAAAATAGAATATTCTAAATTCTATTTTTTGAAATAATATTATTCTCTTGGTATTACCGACAGAAGATCACTTCTCTCAGTATTATCGAGAGAAATCCTTTCTCTCGGTAAATTAATTTACCGACTGTCTAGCTTTTCTCTCGGTATTACCGAGAGAAAAAATTTTCTCTGTAAATTCTGTTGGTGCTAAAATTTGGCGATATAAATTATTGATTAATATTTTTTTCTTATTAAATTTAGTTGAAAAATTATAGCGCCATTATCTTGCGCCAAATTTGCCGACAAAATTTCTCTCGGTAAGTTCATTCTCGGTATTCGGTCGGTAAACTCTTGGAATATTTTTTAATTTATTATTCTAATTTTTTCTTTCGGTATTCTGTCGGTATCATTAAGAGAAATTTTTTTGCCGGTAATATCATACATTCTTATAGTGATAAAATATCAATTTAAATGATATATTTTTTTAAAATACTAGAATTTTATATTAAATATTATTAATAATAAGCAAGTGGTTAAATACTACTAAATTGACATTTTATTTAAAATATTATTCAAAATATTAAATATATATCATAAATTACTATATATATTAAAATAATATTTCAAATATTATATTTTACAATGTTAAAATTATATAGTAAATGTTATTTTTATAAATTATAATTAAATATTTAATTGAAAAATAGAAAGTGAACGAATGTCATTATAGACATTTTAATTTATTATTTTACTTTTAGTTTATTTTTTATTATATTTATTACGTACCAATATTAGGCTAACATGACGTATCAGACTATGCATGACATATTGACTAATCCAATATTGTCGGATAGATGACACAATTTCACTATCTAGTTTTAGAATAATAAAAATTTAACAAGCGACATTTTATAAATAAACAAAATTAAATATAATACAATTAAAATTTTAAATATTGAAAATAATATAATTTATTAATTAAAATTTAAATGAATATTAGTAAAACAATATTAAAATTGAAAATTTTAATTAGACATTGTTGACTAGAAATTTCTGGCATGAAATTTTGAATCTAAAATATTAACTAAAAAAAATTATAATGTCATATTTAATAAAATGATAATATTAATATTTGAATATTTTATCAAATATTTTTTTAAATTCCAAGAGCTTATCATGGTTGTCGTATGTAAAATTTAAATTTAACAAATTAATCTTTTAAAGGAAAATAAATAGAAGATAAAAAATACAATATAAAGCACTAATACTACAAAAATTATAATTTTAATTATAAAATTTAGCAAATAAATTTTTTAGTGATTGTTGTTCCATTTATGACAAAATACTAAAGACTGAACGAAAAATTGAAATTCTTAAGCTTCTTTTCCTCCTCAAAAATGCGACAAATAAAATTAAAAATAAATAAAATAAAAAAGGAATGAAGGATTAAATATGCTCAAATCTTATGGTGGTTTGGAATAATAATTTTCTTCTCTTACATCCACTCTTCCAAGTTAATCATTTGGAGTTCCACCAACATAATGGGGTACTATAACCGCTTGTGATTTCACTATCACAATGAGATAACATCTAACCACGTATAATAGTTTAACTATGAAATTTCGCCATTTTGATAATTAGACTATGAGAATTTTACCATTACAAAACTCATATAACGATGTACAAATAAGAGTTAAAGTCTCTCTAAACTTTGTATAACTTAAGCTCATAAGGTTTTGTAGAGGTATCCCACTCAATAGTGGGACCCACAATAAGAAAAATTAAAAAAACATAAAGTGAAGAAGGGAGACAACCATCAAAGAATTGCAAATTTAATTTGAAAATCGATGAGACGTGGTATTAACACAATGGGAATGCCTATAAATAGGCCTTCTCCCTTCAATTCAATATATAACAATTTTGAAATAAATAAAAAAAATTAGAGAGAGAAAAGTTTGTTTGTGAGATTTATTTTTGTGAGTGACAAAATAGTGAGATTTTATTTTGGGTGTTTGAGAAACACTTACCACTATTTTGGAATTTATCTCACTTGTAGGCGTTATGCTTCTAGAATATTTTTTTAGAAAAGTCTTTCTTTTGTAATCTTGCTATTTATTAGTAGAAGAAATTATTCAGAGTTTGTCTCATAGAAATAGTCCAAATTAAAAAGGGTGAACCACGTTAAATCTGGTGTGCTATTTTTATCTCAATTGTATAGCTATTATCAAGTGTAGTTATTTTGTTATTAATTATATCAATAAAATTATGTATAAGAAAACTGAATTTTAAATGATATTTGTGACTCCTCCAGCCTTTTCTGAAAATTTTTTTGGCATATATTTTAGTATAATATTTCATATACTATTTACTTATATAATAGTAAGTAATTTGTGTGTTATTAATACTCACTGCACAACAACTGATATTAGAGCCAGATTGGTTATTGTCTATGCAATTTGAAATGGAAAAGTCTGGCAATGTGTTTAAATTGACTTCCTCAAATTATTTCATTTGGAAGAGTAGAATGAAAGATCTCTTGATATGCAAGGATCTTTATAATCCTATTGAAGATAAAAGGTAAACCAGTGAATAAATCCGACCATAATTGGGAGAAAATAAATAGAAAAACTGTGAGTATAATCAGGCAATGAATAGATAATAGTGTCTATGACTATATGGCTCAGGAGAAAAATACCGAAACTTTATGGAATAAACTTGCTATCTTGTACGAAACAAAATCTCCACAAAAAAGACTTTTCTTGTTAGAAAACTTGTCCATATGAGATTTAAAGACGAGAGCAGTATGGTTGAATACTTAAGCAATTTTAAAGATATTATAAATTGCTTAACCAATTTAGAAGTTGTATTGTCTGATGAACTACAGGTTTATTTGCTTCTTGGTACTTTGCCTGATAGTTGGGAGACTTGGGTGGTTACCTTGAATAATTCAGCTCCTGAAGGCAAACTGTCTATGGATGTAATTTGTGAAAGTTTGACAAATAAAGAAACTAAAAGAAAATACCAAGGCTCTTCTACCCACTCTGAAGCATTAATTACTGAAATATGTGGTAGAAGCAGAACTAGATAGTCGCAAAATGCAGATAAGAGGTTAGACAACTGTGAGAAGTTAAGGGGGTAGATCCAAGTCTAGAAAATGTATCACTTGCTATTACCATGGCAAGCCAGAACATGTGAAAAGAGATTTTTTCAAACAATTGAAAAAGGAGCAGGCAACAGAGAAAAATGAAAAAAAAAAGTGATACAACTTCAATTGCACTTGATGGTGAAATTGTCATTTCTACTGGTGACAATTGTTAACATCTTGATAGCCATGAAATCTCCTAGGTTGTTGATTTTGGAGATTCATATCATGTATCTAATAAACATGAATTTTTCATATCTTATACTAGTGATGATCTTGGCTATGTCAGAATGGAGAATGAAGCTTTAATTAAAGTTGTTGGCATAGGTACAGTGTGATTAAGCACCAATACCAAGTATAAGCTATGGCTCAATAATGTCAGGCATGTTCCTGAGATATGGCTCAATTTTATTTTCTTCTGGCACTCTTGCTGATGAGGATTGCATAAGTTATTTTGGTACTAAGAATTGAAAAATTACCAAAGAAAATCTTGTGTTGGATAAAGGAAGCATACAAGACACTTTATACTTTGTACAAGCCAAAATATGCAAAGGAGAGGTGAACACATCAGTAGATACTTTTCTAGAATTGTGGTATAAAAGGCTTGGTCATCTGAGTGGGAAAGGAATTAGTGTTCTCACTAGAAGAAAAAAAAAATTTACCCTTGACATGTATACCATTAGAATCATGCACTGATTGTTTAGTTGGAGAACAACATAAAGTTGTTTTTCAGAGATCTTACTCTTCTAGAAGATCAAATATTTTTAATTTGATTCACACTAATGTTTATTTAATGAGTGATAAATCTCTTAGTTGTGCTTCATATTTTGTGACCTTTATTGCTAATCACTCTAGAAAAGTATGGGGTTTTGCTTTGAAATCCAAAGATCAAGTGTTGGATGTGCTCAATCATTTTTCATGTCAGTATTGAAAGAGAAACATGAAGACAATTAAAATGTGTTCGTGCAGATAATGGTGGAGAATATAGAGCTCCATTTGAGATGTATTACATGGACCATGTCATTCACTTAGAGAAGACAATTCCAAAGACACCGCAATGGAATGGAGGTACTGAAAGAATGAACATAACCATTATGGAGAGGATTCGGTGTATACTTTCTCATGCTAAACTCCCTAAGTCCTTTTGTGGTGAAGCAATAAGAACTGCAGTCATCCTGATTAACCTTTCTCCCTCAGTTTCTCTTGAAGAATATATTCCAAAAAGAGTCTAGAGGGGGAAAGATATTTCATATGATCATTTGCAAGTTTTTAGATGTAGGACATTTGTTCACATCCCAAAAGATGAGAGATCCAAACTTGATTCCAAGGCTAAAGAATGCATCTTTTTGGGTTTTTCCCATAAAGAGTTTGGTTACATGCTTTGGGATCTAATTAATAAGAAATTCATTAGAAGCAGAGATATAGTGTTCTTTGAAGATCAAACTATGGAAGAACTTGAGAAGCCTAAACCAGTCAAAGAAAAGGTTCCAGATCTCACATCAGAATCCTCTAGTTCTAAGCAAAGTGATGCAGATGAACAAGATGTTAATAATGAGACCATATTCCTAATGTTGATGAAACTAATTAGGACATTAATGAGCATGATGATCAGCCTCATCCTTCATCACCAAAAAAGTTCAATTAGGAAGATCTACCAAAAATAGATTGGCCTCTCAGAAATATCCTCCTCATGAGTATGTGATGCTCACTAATGAGGGAGAATCTAAAAGCTATAAAGAGGCTATGGCATTTGATTAGAAAAATGAGTGGTTAAATGCCATGTAAGGTGAGATGAACTCGTTCCATGAAAACTACATTTATGAGCTAGTAAAGCTGCCTCAAGGAAAGAGATCATTGAAGAATAAATGAGTTTTTAGAGTGAAAACTAAAAATAATACTTCACAGCCAGGGTATAAGGCTAGGTTGGTTATGAAGGGTTTTGGGCATAAGAAAGGTATCAACTTTGAAGAGATTTTTTCACCTATAGTCAAGATATCTTCCATCATAGTTATTCTTGGTTTAGCTGCTAGCTTGAATTTGGTGATAGAACAACTTGATGTTAAGACAACTTTTCTCCATAGTGACTTAAAGGAGGAAATTTATATATAGTAACTGGGGATGGGTTTAAAGCTAAAGGCAAGGAGAATTTTGTTTGTGGTTTGAAGAAAAGTCTGTATGGACTTAACTAAACACCAATGTAGTGGTACAAGAAATTTTAGTCCTTCATAATAGATTATGGGTATGGAAAAAGAACTATAAATCACTACGTGTTTGTAAAAAAGTTTCATGATGATGACTTTATTATCCTACTGTTTTATATGTGATGCAAGAAAGGACCCCTTGAAGCTAGCAAGTGGACCAATCACTAGGAGCAAGGCAAAGAGATATCAAGCTAGCATGGCGTTGTATATTCAAGAAGAGATTTCCAAAGAGCTTCAAGAATTATCATTCAAGAAGATGGAGATGGAGCTGCAAGGAAGGCCTAAATATATCATGGTTCTAGAAGCATGCAATGGAAGCCAAGAAGGAGCCTTTGAAGGCTATTTTTAAGCCTAGGCCGAAACTACCAAGGAAGAGTCAAAGCTTGGTCAATCTTATTTCCATGCACATGCATGCACATTCATGGATGCAAGTTGGCCGAATTCCAAGGGAGTTTGTTGCACTCCTTGGCCGAATCTTCATAGTTAGTTAGAGGGGATATTTTTGTTATTTTGTGGTCCCCATCCTTTTATTTTAATTAGTTAAGTTGTTTTGACTTTGTCAAATCCTATTCTTGTTGGGTTTTTGGAAGTGTTTTCCCATACAAGCCTAGGATCCTTCTAGAATATTTTAGTCTTAATATTCCATATGCAATTAGGAATTTTGTAACCCTTATTTAAGGGCACTATTAGGCCGAATTGGGGGACACCATCATTATTAAAAAATTTTGAATTCTTCTACAAGTTCTTCTTGTGAATTTTCATGTGAGAGAGATTAGAGTGGATTCTTTAATTCTTTCTTTTCATCAAGAATTGGGTTTACTTATCAACGAGAGTTGTGGCGTTTTCCTTCTTCTTACCAACTAAATCCTTCAATCATAGTGAGTTCGCGTCTCTTTATAGGCGTTGGGTTCCTTAGGAGGTGATTATCAAGTTTCAAGGAGTTCTCTACCATTGTTATACGTTGGGTTTGCCGCCATCGTTGCTAAGGGTCTGCGTCGTTTGGTATCAGAGCCTTGCTACAAGGTAATTTTTATCTACTTTGTCTTTCTAGGGTTTGTTAATTTAGGTCTTTTAAATTTCTGCGTTTTAGGGTTCTTAGAGAGTCTAGTCTTTAATTTTCGAAAAAGAGTCATATATCAAAATTTGAAAAGCCTAAAGATAGTTCAAAGAGTAATTCAAAACCTAGGAAGAGTAATTCAAAACCTAGGAAAAGGAGTCTGATCGAATTTCGAAACCTAGGCCTTGCATCTGAATTGGATTCGAAACCTAGGGAGTTAATCTGATTGAAATTCGAAAATTGTTTTGTGTTGTTGGGTATTCCCTCGATTTGTTTTGTGGGTGAATTCTGTGTTGCGAATTAAGTCCAGATTTCGAAAAGTTCTTGTGAGTAAATTAAGTTCCGAATCAAGGGGATAGTGATAGGAAGCAAAAAAAAAAAAAAGAGTACAAAACCACTTCAACAAAAATTGTTTGATATTCTTGCTATTTGGATGCTAAAGATCAGATCTAGGTGGGTTAGAAGTAATAAAATTTTTGGGGTGAAAATTTTCACCTTTTGAGGGGCTTTTGGAATTCAAAAATCAGACCTTAATATTCATATTATTTGAGTGTTATAGGTGGGAATTAGAGTCTAGAAGCTAGCATTTTGGGTAGAATTGATTAGGTCCATAAAGCAACTTGCCAAGTGTGGGTTGTTTTTGATTCATTATATCCAAATTGGTCTTGTTTATTGGCTTCATTGTTTCTGATTTATTTATCTAGCTTTTAATTCCATTACATTGCTAAGTATCATTTGCTTGTGTCAATACTTTGTTTTATATCGTGTAGTGCAAATTACCTTGCATTGCCTCCGGATACTTGTCTTGTTTTCTATCTAGTTCTAGGATTTAGGTTCTAGTTTCTTGAACGACTTGACAATTGTTGGTTGGTGAGCTTGGTTCTGAAGTGCAATCAAGGAAGACAAGAAAAGTGAGGTAATTCTAAACACTTGAGTGAATTTTGATTATTACTAATCTTGTTTTTATTTGAGTTTGTTTATTTGTTAACATGGCTGGAAAAGGAGAAGAGACTAGCAAAGAAGGAGCTATGGCCGAAAGCTTGGCTAGGCTTAATGAGACTTTGGCAGCAATGCTTGGTCGAATGGAGATGATGGATACTAGATTGCAAGAGAATGCAGCACGGCAAGCACAACAAATGCAACAAGTGCAACAAATTCAGCAAGTGCAACAAGGGCAGCCAGCCGCACATCCAAATCCCATAATGCGAGCTAGAAGAGTGCTTAGGAGAGAAGGGCAAGGAAATCTTGAAGCCCTAGAAGCAGCCGAAAGGGTAGAAGATGAAGATGAAGGTGGAAATCAATCTACCACTGATGGTGACCTTACTTCCATCAAGATGAAGATTCCTTCCTTTGAAGGGAAGAACAATGCAGAAGAGTTCATAGAATGGGAGAGGAAAGTTGAGCAGATTTTTGAATGCCACAACTACACCGAAGAGAAGAAATCATTTTTGGCAGCCGTAGAGTTCAAAGGGTATGCTACCTTTTGGTGGGATCAATTGAAAGCTAATAGAAGAGGGAAAGGTATGAGGCCTATTCCTGAATGGTCAACCTTGAAAGAACTAATGAGAAGCCGATTTGTACCATCTCACTACATTCGGGATTTGTACAATCGACTAGCAAGACTAGTTCAAGGTGGAAGAAGTGTGGAAGAGTACCACAAAGAGATGGAGATGATCATGGCTAGGGCAAATATTGATGAAGATGAAGACAAGAAGATGTCACGATTTCTTAGGGGATTGAATTTGAACATAGCCAATGAATTGGAGATGTATGAATTCAACACAATGGAAGAGTTAGTTCAACAGGCCATGAAGATAGAGAGAAGATTGAAGAATAAAGCTATTTCGAAAACTGGCTACTCTAAAGCTAGTGGAAAATTTTCAAACTTCAAGGGTTCAAGTTCGAGTGGAGGTTCCTACAAAGGGGATTACAAGGGTTCTTTCCAAAAGAATTCTTCCTACAATCCTAATTTCAAGAAGCCGAATGATGGGGATGCAAAAACAGCCAAGGAAACACCTTCTAGACCTACTCCAAGTAGGGAAATTAAATGCTACAAGTGTTTGGGAAGTGGACACATTGCTTCTCAATGTCCGAATAAGAGGGTGATGATTGCTACCCATGAAGGGAAAATTGAATCAGAATCTGAACATGAAGAAGAAGAGGAGGCCGAATGTGGTGATAGGGCCAAATATGATGAAGAGGCTTGGGAGAATCAAGTCTTGAATGCTGAACATGGAGAGATCCTTGTTACTAGAAGAGCCTTGAATATTCAAGTCAAGGAAGAAGGCTTGGATCAAAGGAAGAAAGGACCCCTTAAAGCTAGCAAGTGGACCAATCACTAGGAGTAAGGCAAAGAGATATCAAGCTAGCATGGCTTTGCATATTCAAGAAGAGATTTTCAAAGAGCTTCAAGAATTATCATTCAAGAAGATGGAGATGGAGCTGCAAGGAAGGCCTAAATATATCATGGTTCTAGAAGCATGCAATGGAAGCCAAGAAGGAGCCTTTGAAGGCTATTTTTAAGCCTAGGCCGAAACTACCAAGGAAGAGTCAAAGCTTGGTCAATCTTATTTCCATGCACATGCATGCACATTCATGGATGCAAGTTGGCCGAATTCCAAGGGAGTTTGTTGCACCCCTTGGCCGAATCTTCATAGTTAGTTAGAGGGGATATTTTTGTTATTTTGTGGTTCCCATCCTTTTATTTTAATTAGTTAAGTTGTTTTGACTTTGTCAAATCCTATTCTTGTTGGGTTTTTGGAAGTGTTTTCCAATACAAGCCTAGGATCCTTCTAGAATGTTTTAGTATTAATATTCCATATGCAATTAGAAATTTTGTAACCCTTATTTAAGGGCACTATTAGGCCGAATTGGGGGACACCATCATTATTAAAAATTTTCGAATTATTCTCCAAGTTCTTCTCGTGAATTTTCGTGTGAGAGAGATTAGAGTGGATTCTTTAATTCTTTCTTTGCATCAAGAATTGGGTTTACTTATCAACGAGAGTTGTGGCGTTTTCCTTCTTCTTACCAACTAAATCCTTCAATCATAGTGAGTTCGCGTCTCTTTATAGGCGTTGGGTTCCTTAGGAGGTGATTATCAAGTGTCAAGGAGTTCTCTACCATTGTTATACGTTGGGTTTGCTACCATCGTTGCTAAGGGTCCGCGTCAATATGGATGATATGTTGATAGTTGGCCATGATGCTGAGAAGATAAGTTTTTTGAAAAAGAAGCTTAGCAAGTCCTTTGCAATAACGGATGTGAGATCTCCTAAGTAAATTCTCGGGTTGAAGATTACTCTGGATAGGAAAATAAGAAAACTATGGCTATCTCAAGAAAAATAAATTGAAAAAGTTCTTGATAGGTTCAATAGGAGCAAGGCAAAACCAGTTTGTTCTCCACTTGCAGGTCATTTCAAGTTCCAAACAATATCCTTCAAGTGAGAATGAAAAAAAAAAGAAATAATGAAAGTGTCTTATGCTTCTACAGTTGGTAGCTTAATGTATGTTATGGTTTGTATAAGGCCAAATATTTCTCATGATGTTAAAGTTGTAAGCAGATTCCTTTCTAATCCTGAAAATGAATATTAGCTAACAGTAAAATGGATACATAAGTATCTTAGAGGCAACTTCAGAATTTGTTTATGCTTCGGTGATGAAAAACTTGTGTTAGATTAGTACATAGATGCAGATATGGATGGTGACATTCACCATAGAAAATTCACTTCAGGATATTTGATTACTTTTGCGGGAAGAGATATTTTTTGGCAATCAAAGTTATAAAAATACATTGTCTTATCCACCGCTGAGGCTGAATATATTACAATTACTGAAGCAAGCAAAGAGTTGTTATGGATGAAAATATTTTTGCAAGAGTTGAGCTTTTTGTAATACCCTTATACCCTATATACATACAGCACATATATTTATATATATATATAGTACATATATAGAATACAATGATGTCACCATCCTGTTGCTTAGGAAAAAAATTCTTCATAATGTAAATAGCATATTTATGCATTAAAAGACAATTAATTTAACCAAGAAGTAGATATATATTAGATATTATATGAAAAAAATTCAATTTTATAAGAAAAATAAATGTAACACCCTTATACCCTATATGCATACAGTACATATATTTGTATATGTATATAGGTTATAAGGATGTTACATTTATTTTGGTATCAGAGCCTAAGTTTGAGATTCTCGATCTAGGTGGATTTTAAAAATGAGAAAGGAGAATTTTAAAATAGTTATTTGAGTTTTAATACATGCATATGTATTGGCATCTGTGTTAGTCTCTATTGTGGAAATGTCCGTTTAATGTAACGGATATAAATTGAAATGGCATCTGGGATATATATATCAGAGTAGCGCAGTGAAAGCGTCATTCTAAAGATTATAGATTAAAAATTTTTGGAAATTTTATTTGAAATTAAGATTTATAGTTGGTTCAATTGATGAATAAGTGATAGTAAGAAAATGATTTAGATATGAAATAAAAAAAATGGGAGATGAATATTATCGACGCTAGATTTTGCATATATGTTGCCAAGTGATTTTATCTAAATTTTTTTGCTAATCTATCGATGTTAAATGAGCTTGAAAATTTAATGAAAAGTGTTTTTATATGTTATTCTATAATGTATAAAATTTTATAATTTTTAAAGATGAATTACTATTTTAAAAAAATAGAAGAACACAAATTGTTGGAGTAGTTCCAACAACTCAGAATTTATAGAAGTTGAGAAACATATTTAAAAACTATAGCAAACCAGCCCAGAAAAATATGAAATTTTACATGAAATATCAAATGTATTTCTAGAACATATGGTTAAAAGTTTCTAAATTTTTATTAAGGTTTGGTACCTGAAACAAATGGATAACTAGGTATTGCCAAAGAAATTATTAAAGAGATAGATTTTGTGGATTTGGAAGACTTAATTTTTTTTAAATATAGTAAATCAACTTGGAAAAATCTAAAGTTTTAAATATAATTTCATATATGTTTCTAGTGCACATGGTTAAAAGTTTACAATCTTTTGTGAAGATTTGGTGAGGAATGAAAAATGGAAAAGTGAGATTGACATGAAAGTAAAGAAGTCATATAGATTTGTGTAAGTGGATAATAAATTAATTTTATGTGATAAATGAATGAAGAAAATTATGAAAATTTGCATATGGATGGGCAGAGGTATGAAGAAGGAATATGTAGTTTTTAATAAAATTAGAACAAAGAATTCATAATTTAAATTAAAGGGAGAACTAGTATATGTCAGTAAATCTATTATTATAGAAGCATATTGAAGATTTATTAGAGTGATATATAGTATTGGTTTGGTCAATATTTATTATGAGTAAATAAAAATTTAAATATTTTTTCTTATTATGAGCAATTAAAATATGAATTTATACAAATGTTTATCAAGTTAATGCGAGTTAAGGTTATATATTTGGTTGCGTGATTGAGATGTGCTTATTAATGTGTTATGTGGAAGTGGATGCTATGAGAAAAGTAATAAATATGTTTTTAGATATTTAAGATAGATGTCAAGATTTAATAATGGATATACAGCGATATCATAATAAATAGATTTTAATTTATTTTATTAACTGTATTTTGTTGATTAGTCAAAACATAGTGTGAGCGGAGATTTTCGCCCCCACTCCCGGTGGAATGGTTCTTGCGACTTTGACACTGTTTAGGCTCAGGGCCTTAGAGAACACGGACCTAAGTCAGAAGAAAATGGAGTCGCCACCCGGACGGGCCGGGAAAAAAGAAAGGGGTGGATGACTCGATTCCTAAGGAATCCCCAACCCCCTAATGGGTTCGGAAAGTTAGGTACGTGTGGGAAAGGTGAGAAATGGCCCAGCACCCCCACAACGCCCGGTTCATTGGAACTGGCCTCCTTTACAGGTCTTAATATTATAAAATTCTTAAGTATAATAACATTATCCATATTACACACAATAAAAAGAAAGCATCATTATATTAAAATCAAAGTAATGTCCAAACAAAGTAAATAAATGGACACCCATCCAAGGATGGAAACATGTCCTTACATCACATGCCTAGATAGGAAACCCACCAAAAGGTAGAAACATGCCCTTTACAAAGGTTCTAAAATAGAAAAGTAAATTAAATTACATGATGTTTAAATAATGAGGTATCCACCAAGTGGAAACATACCTCTTACAACTTTTGAAAATCTAAATTGATTGATAAAAGTAAATAATCATTAATCATAAATAAATCATTTATCAAAAGTATTTAAATATCAATAAAATAAACATCCATTCATGATAAATTAAATAAATCAAGTATTGAAATTAAATAGATTAAAGCATAAGAGATAAATCAAGGTATAAGTAAATATGGAATTGAATAAAGCAAATAAAAGTTCAATTATAGCTACTGTGACTTTTATGGAATTAAAATAGATTAGGGTTCATAAAAATTAAGGTTTAAGGTTTTAAAAGGATTAAGGTTCATTATTTTAGGTTTAAAAGTTGAATTTTGGATTTAGGCTTTGAAATTAGGGTTCTCGGGTAATGAATTTGAATTAGAGTTTTAAAAAGCAATTTGATCATTTATGAAGTTTTATGAATTTAAACAAATGGATTGAAATTTTTATAAGTAAAAAAGATGTTTTTTAAGGCTTTTTGAATGAAATAGAACCTACTTTAAAATCTTAAAAGAAACAGAATTTGATTTTGGTTTTGTAGAAAAATATGTTCAATTAGAGTTTTAAGATTTTTAAGAAGAAAAAATAACAATTTTAGGTCTTTTTAGAAAAGAAAGCCACGTTTTTGTGTTTTAATCTTGGAAGAATTAAATTAAAGTTCTAAAGTTTTTTATTTAAAAAACCCTAATCCCATAACTTAGCTACTGTGTAACATAAATTAATTAAGGAAAATCACTTACCTTCTTTTGTTGATTCTTCCAAAAATAATTCTTCTTGGATGAACTAGCTTCAAAGACAAGCCTTTGTTGCCTTTGAATTGCTTAATTCGTGGTGCTCCTCCCTTAAAAATCAATTGAATTGAATTGTTGCTTTTCCTTACTTGATTTGGTTTCCAATCCTAAGCTCTCTGTGTAAATTTTTTCCTCCCACGGCCACACCTTTTTTCAATGCCTTTTGGTCCTTATTTATAATGGTTTTAAGGTTATTTTTTCCTAATTAATTAAGGTTAGTAATAGTAATAAAAAAAAATTAAAACCTAATTGAATTAGGTTTCAAAAATTTGGGTCGAAAAATTTTGCGCTGGTGAAAACTGTGGCAGCGGGCCCGTGGCTGGCCAGCCAGTGGGCGTGCCAGCCCTCAGGAAATTCCTGCGGGTGGCTATTTCGCCGGCAGGAATTTCCTGCAGGCGAAATAACTCGACGGGCCAGACGGGTGAGCTGCTGCTAGCACGACGAGCCCGCGAGACCACTTTTTGCTGCCGATTTTTATTTTTATTTGTTTATTTTTATTTTTTATTAATAAAAATTAGATAATAAAGCAAAAACTATTTAATTAAACTTATTTTGGACCAATTAGACAACAAAAATCATTTTGGACTAAATAAAGCATATTGGATCGGATTGGGTCAAAAATTAAGGGTCTACACATAGTTCATTTGATTTAAGTGGATGAAATTAATCAGAATTTGATGAGTATTTATAATGGATATCAGATTATCAAAGATAGCAATGAGATCAATTCATTGGAAGAGTTCAAAAAATAAGATTTATATGAGGAAAGGTTGACATATATATAGATAATTAAAATAAGTGCGTAGTTGAAGAATGAATAAAAGATAATTGTACTTGATCAAAGGATTTTACATTAATTGTAAACAAGCAATACAATTTGAGAAATGACATAAATGATATGACAGATTAAGGAATCATTGACGATTGTAGATAGCAGGAAGAGTAAGTTAAAAAAACAAAGATGTAAATCAAAGAATTTGAAAGCTAAAAACATAAATTATTTTAAATGCACGGCGTGACATTATATTGACACGACTGAGTTTTTGGGTGGAATTTTGAATTGGTTTGTACAATATAAATGTTAAATTAATGCTACTTAAATACTTGATGATAGGTAATGACTTGTAATTGATTAATGAATGGAAGTATTAATTTGGAATTTAAGTGTATGTTAGAGAACTAGAAACTATATGTACATTAGATATAAGTAAATGAAGAGTTAATATTTATTATTGATCTTTACTATGGTAATTATAAAAATGATTAAAAGTATTTTGTAAAGGGGAGAGTAAAAGATTTATATGGTTAATAATGATGATTAACGGTGACAATAATTTGGCAGTTAATTATGCAGAAAGTGAAGATTAGTGTTTAATTATAGTGGAATTAATTACTACAGTAAGTAATTTCGAGGATGAAACTATTTAAGAGGGAGAGAATTATCATATTCATGATTTTAGAGAAATTAAATAAGTATTTGGAGGTATAAGGTGTTGTATATATTTCATGTATACCTAGTGTACATATAGTATATATATATCATATAATAATTATTATATATGTTGGATATGTATATTATATTTAATATATGTATAAGGTACATATAAGTTATACTTGATGTACACATAGGATATATATTATATATACATATGAGTAAAATATACATTAAATATATACATAAAGGTATATGTAATATATAAGTAAAATATATATGACATATACATATACATAAAATATACCGTATATATATAAAGTATACATTTGTGGTGGAAAAGGTGGTGATGATGATGATAATAATAATAAGAAAAGAGAAGAGAGAAAAGTCAAAGAAGAAAGAGATATGATTGTTGAGAATTAAGAAATTAATTAATTAATTATTATATATTTATGGATGGAAAGTGATAAGAATGATAATAAAAAAAAGAAAGTCAAAAAGAGGAACGAAATACTTGGTGAAAATAAAAGAAAAATAAATAAATATATTAATATATTAATATATAATAAGGTTAGTAAATAAAGAAAGAAATGAAAAAAAAATGGTCATATTCTTCTTGTTCCATATCTAAAACATGAATGAAGAGATAGAGAAGGAGAGGGAGAGTTTCTTCCAAGCACATCAAATTTCACAAAAAATTTTAAAGGGTCAAGTTCAATTTTGAAGGAAAATCAAGGAAACAAGTAAGTAAACCTTTTCTAAACTTAGTTTTTCTCTAATTTAAGATTATGTTTTGAATATATAGAGAGAGAGAAGTGGATTAAAATTGCTAAAATGAAAGAAATGATGTTAAAATAATGAGCATGAAATATTTGTTGGTTGTTTGAAATGAGCTTAAGTGATGAATTTAGGGTTATGCATGAATATGTATAAATTAGAGTTTTGGTGTGAATGGTTATAATTATTGAAATGGAATAATTTAATGTTGTTTTGATATGTATGTAATGATTTTATGATTACAAATTGATTATGAAAGAGTTTGACTAAGTTTAGGGTTATGGACCTATTATGTGAAATTAGGGTTTCTAATATGGATGTTGATAATTATTTTAGTGAGATGAATTAGTGTTGTTCTAATGTAAATATTATGATTTTAAAGTTGAAAATGTGATATGAGTATGTTTTGGTGAAGTTAATGTTAATAGTTATATTATGTGAAATTTAGATTTTTAAAAGAGATTTCCATAATTATGGAAGTGAATTATTTTAATGTTATATTGATGTATAAGTGATGTTTTTATAGTTAACTGTTGAAAATGAGTTTGATAGAATGAAGTTTGAATAAGGTAATGGTGAAAATAGTATTTTGGTGGAATTACTGGTGGAAATGATATAAATGGTATTTAAATGATTAAAGTATATTAAAATGAATTGCTAATGCTATGTTGAAACTTGTAATGTGGTTTAGGATTGATTAAAGTGGATTTGTAAAATTAAAGTGAAAAAGGACAATTGATGAATTTGAAGTTGGAAGGTGATTTGATCTTGGATATTATCATATTTAAGGTTAGTATATATTTTGATAGCCTTGCATTGATTGCATTTGAATTGGCTTAGTACATTGTGAATTGTGAAAATATACTAAGTTTATTTGATATTGAAAGTCATGGTAAAAGTGCATTATTGTTTGTAAAATTGTATTTACAAGCTTTTGATAAATGAGATATGTTTACATTACATTTGGGCTTAATACATTTTGGATGAAAAATGTTTTAAGTTACTTGATGCATTGAACATTCATGAACAATGTGCTATGACATGTATATTGTTATATATGTCTTATATATATTATGAAAAGCCATTATTAATGGATAAATTGAATAAAGTGTGAAATATTTGAATTATGTAAAAATAACCAAAAATATTTGAGTAATGTGATTTTAACATGAAATGTCATACATTGTGATGGTATGATAAGATATGATGAGTTAAAGTAAATTGACATTGATATGAAAGAGAAAAATGTGAAAATGAAGCAATGTGATGAGAAATGAGGAATTGAGGCAATGTGATAAGAGAGGTGATTATGGAAAAATATGAATTATTTGTGTGCCTAGTATGTTATTCAATTTTCAGAGTTCTGTATTTGGCGGCATGCCTATGAGATTATCCTCGTTATTTGATTTCAGGGCTAGACGCTATGCGTCACTGATACATGACTTTGCCTTCAGGGCTAGACGCTATGCGTCACTGATACATAATTTTACCTTCGGGACTAGATGCTATGCATCACTGATATATGATTTGCCTTCGGGGCTACACACTTGGTGTCAATGTGGACTAAAATGGTAACTCTCGGATTTGAATAATATATTAGTTTGTTTTGGCTCATGCTTTTTTATGTGTTAATGTGATGTTTAGAAAGAATGATAAGTGTGAAGTTATGTTGAATTGCATATCACATTGTGAGATATTAAGCCATTGTAGAATGACTAATATTTTTATTTAATATAATTGGTAAAAATGCATTTTTGTGCACTTGGAATAGAAAATATGTCATACTAGGAACTTGGCAAGAGAATATATTTGAATAATTGAAATTTGTGGAGAATAAACAAATAATGTGTAGAATTTGAAAATTGGTGAAAATGTGGAAATATGATAAGAATGAAAATGGTGAGATAAAGAATATGTGTAGTGATATGATGAATAGGATGTTAAGCCACTGAATTATGGCTTATGTTTAAGATGTGTAAATCATGAAAATAGAATAAAGTTATGAAAAGTGCAAGTTATGCACTAAAATGTAGAAGTGAGCCACATTTGCATTATCTATGATGATGGTTTGTGGAAACCATGATATAAGTTGAGATGTGAAAATATGTTAAAAATGAATGTGTATTGTGTGTATCTTATAAATTATCTAGTTGCTAAAAGTTTACGCTTGGATGTTGGCATATCATATGCCTAAAGAGATGGGACACTGAGTGTCAGAGAGATGTGCCTACGCCCGAGTCAGACACCAATAATGTCAGAAGTATATACTATCTGATAGATCAATGCAACGAGCCTAGGACAAGATAATTGTATAAGAAGGTTAGACCCAAAGTACATAGTTATTTATATTTTAAAGAAAAGTAAAATTAATTGTCGTATTATTTAAATATGGTGCATGTTTTAATTATAATGTTGTTATGTTAATGTTGTATTAGATATATACAACTAACCTTTCGGGCTTAGCACGGTAATGTGTATCGCTTAGGTAAAGCAGTTATTGTTCAGACATAGCCTAAACACGGATGATATTTGGTGACTTAAGATGATGCCAAACCAATTGTTCCATTTGCATTCATGTATAAATATGCTTTGAAGTATTTTGATTAATGTACATCAATGTTTAGCATATGTGAAAAAATATAAAGAATTTATATATATATATAAATACTTATAAAAGTATATAATTATGATAAATAATATTTTGAGTTATGAACTTGAACATGCATTTATGAATTGGTATTTTGGAGAATGGGTGATAACTATATTTTGGGAGTGTTTATTTCTATGCAGGTTGTGCTTTTGATGATTTGGGATCCCAAATCATCAAAAACACAACCTGCATAGAAATAGATACATCCAAAATATAGTTTTCACCATTCTCCAAAATACCAATTCATAAATGCATGTTCAAGTTCATAACTTAAAATATTATTTATCATAATTATATACTTTTATAAGTATTTATATATATAACAATTCTTTATATTTTATCACATATGCTAAACATTGATATACATAAATCAAAATACTTCAAAGCATATTTATACATGAATGCAAATGGAAGAATTGGTTCGGTGTCATCCTAAGTCACCAAATATCATCCGTGTTCAGGCTCTATCTAAACAGTAACTTCTTTACCTGCGCGATGCACATTACTGCTCTAAGCCCGAGAGCTTAGTTGTATATATAATACAACATTGACATAACAATATTTTAATTAAAATGTGCACCATATTTAAATAATATAACAATTAATTTTACTTTTCTTTAAAACATAAACAACCACGTACTTTGGGCCTAACCTTTTTATACAATTATCTAGTCACAGGCTCGTTGCATTGGTTTATCACATAGTATATACTTCTGATACCAGTGGTGTCTGACTCAGGCGTAGGCACATCTCTGTGATACCCAGTGTCTCATCTCTTTTGACATTTGATATGCCAACATCCAAGTGCAAACTTTTAGTAACTAGATAATGTATAAGATATACACAATACACATTCATTTTTTAACACATTTTCACATCTCAGCTCATATCATGGTTTCCACAAACCATCATCATAGATAATGTAAATGTAGCTCACTTCTACATTTTAGTGCATAACTTGCACTTTTCATAATTTTACTCTATTTTTATAATTTACACATCTTAAACATAGGTCATAATTCAATGGCTTAATATCCTATTCATCATATCACAACATACACATATTCTTTATCTCACCATTTTCATTCTTATCATATTTCCACATTTTCACCAATTTTCACACATTTTCAAATTCTATACATTATTTGTTTATTCTCCACAAATTTCAACTATTCAAGTATATTCTCTTGCCATGTTCCTAGTGTGACATATTTTCTATTCCAAGTGAACAAAAATGCACTTTTACCAATTATATTAAACAAAAATATTAGTCATTCTACAATGGCTTAATATCTCACAATGTGATATGCAATTCAACATCACTTCACACTTGTCATTTTTCCTACACATCACATTAACACACACACAAGCATATGTCCAAAAAAACTAATATATTATTTAAATCCTAGAGTTACCATTTTGGTTTAAATTGACACCAAGTGTCTAGCCCCGAAGGCAAATCATATATCAGTGACGCATATTATCTAGCCCCAAAGGTAAAGTCATGTATCAGTGACGTATAACGTCTAGCTCTGAAGGCAAATAATGAGGATAATCTCATAGGCATGTCGCCAAACACAGAACTCTAAAAATTGAATAACATACTAGGCACACAAATAATTCATATTTTTTCATAATCACTTTTCTTATCACATTGTCTCAATTCCTCATTTCTCATCACATTGCTTCATTTTCACATTTTTCTCTTTCATATCAATGTCAATTCATTTTAATTCATCATATCTTATTATACCATCACAATGTATGACATTTCACATCAAAATCACATTACCCAAATATTTTGGGTATTTTCATATAATTCACATATTTCACACTTTATTCATTTTAGCCATTAATAATGGCTTTTCATAATGCATATAAGACATACATAACAATACAAATGTTATAGCATATTGTTCATGAATGGTCAATATATCAAGTAGCATAACACATTTTTTCATTCAAAATGTGTTAAAGCCCAAATGTAAGGTAAATATATCCCATTTATCAAAAGCTAGTACATACAATTTTACAAACAATAATGCACTTTTACCATGACTTCCAATATCAAATTAACTTAGTATATTTTCACAATTCATAATGTGCTAAGCAAATTCAAATGCAATCAATGCAAGGCTATCAAAATATATACTAACCTTAAATATGATAATATCCAAGCTCAAATCACCTTCCAACTTCAACTTCATCAATTGTCCTTTTTCACTTTGATTTTACAAATCCACTTTAATCAATCCTAAACCACATTACAAGTTTCAATATAGCTTTAGCAATTCATTTTAATATAATTTAATCATTCAAATACCATTTTCATCATTTCCACCAAGAATTCTACCAAAATATTATTTTCACCATTGTTACCTTATTCAAACTTCTTTCTATCAAACTCATTTTCAATATTTAACTATAAAAATATCACTTATACATCAATATAACATTAAAATAATTCACTTCCATAATTATAGAAATATCTTTCAAAAATTCAAATTTCACATAATAGGTCCATAACCCTAAACTTAACCAAACTCTCTCATCATCAATTTGTAGTCATAAAATTATTACATACATATCAAAACAACATTAAAAAAAATTATTCCATTTCAATAATTATAACCATTCACACCAAAACTCTAATTTATACATATTCATCCATAACCCTAAATTCATCACTTAGCTCATTTTAAACAACCAACAAATATTTCATCATATGCTCATCATTTTACCATCTTTTCTATTATTTTAGCAATTTTTAATCAACTTTCTCTCTCTATATATTCAAAACATAATCTTAAATTAGAGAAAAAAACTAAGCGTAGAAAAGGTTTACTTACTTGTTTTCTTGATTTTCCTTCAAAATTGAACTTGACCCTTTAAAAATTTTGGTGAAATTTGGTGTGCTTGGAAGAAACTCTCCCTCTCCTTCTCTTTCTCTTCATTCCCATTTTAGACATTGAAAAAGAAGAAGATGGCCATTTTTTTCCATTTCTTTCTTTATTTACTAACCTTATATATCAATATAATTATTTATTTAATTATTTAATTATTTTCCTTTTATTTCCACCAAGTATTTCTTTTCTCTTGTTGACTTTTCTTTTTTTTATTATCATTCTTATCATTTTCCATCCATAAATATATAATAATTAATTAATTAATTTCTTAATTCCCACCAATCATATCTCTTCCTTCTTTGACTTTTCTCTCTTCTCTTTTCTTATTATTATTATTATTATTATTATTATTATTATTATTATTATTATTATTATTATTATTATTATTATTATCATCATCATCATCATCATCATCATCATCATCATCACCACCACCACCTTTTCCACCATAAATATATACTTTATATATATGTGATATATTTTATGTATATATATATATGTCATATATATTTTATTTTATGTATATATATAATATATATTTAATGTATATTTTACTCATATATATATATATATATAATATCATATGTATACATCAAGTATACCTTATATGTACCTTATACATATATTAAATATAATATATAGATTCAACATATATAATAATTATTATATGATTTGTATATACTATGTATACACTAGGTATACATGAAATATATACAACACCTTATACCTCCAAATATTTATTTAATTTCTCTAAAATTATGGATATGACACTTTAAGCAAGAGAAGTATGTATTGTACTATGACATTCAAAGTGATATTCATCTCAGTAAGAACTTTACTTTTCACTTACGATCAAAACATATTGATGTGAAATATCATTGGATTCATAATGCACTAGAGCTGAAGAAATTTTAACTCAAAAAGATTCATACAAATGATAATGGCTCTTATATGATGATTAAAGTTTTATCCTCTGAGAAGGTTGTTGCTTGTAGGAAGATTGTTAGGATGAAAGTCTCACCTACTTGAGTGTAAGAGGGAGATTTATAGTTGTATCCCACTCAATGATAGACCCACAGTAAGAAAAATTGAAAAAAAAAAAAGAAAGAAAGAAAGAAGGGGGACAACTTGCCACAGCCAAAGAATTGCAAATTGAATTTGCAATTTGAAAATCAGTGAAAAGTTATCTCATGCGGTATTAACACCCCTTTAATTCAACATATAACAATTTTGAAAGAAAGAAAAAAATTTAGAGAGAGAGAAATTTATTTGTGAGATATTTATTTTTGTGAGTAACAAAATAATAAGATTTTATTTTGAGTGTTTGAAAAATACTTACCATTATTTTGAAATTTATCTCACTTGTGAGTGTTATGCTTCTAGAATATTTTTTCTAGAAACATCTCTCTCTTGCAATCATGTTATTTATTAGTGGAAAAAATTATTCAGAGTTTATCCTGTAGACGCAGTCCAAATTAAAAATGGTGAACCACGTTAAATTTGGTGTGCTATTTTTATCTCAATTTTATAACTATTATCAAGTGTGATTATTTTATTATATTGTGCTATTATTTATCCGAGTAAAATTATATATAAGAAAATTATATTTTAAATGGAACCATCTGTGATCCCTCTAATCTTTTTTAAAAAAATTTAGCATTTATTTTTAGTATAATATTTTATATATTATTTATTTATATAACAACAAGTAATTTGTGTGTTATTAATACTTGCTGTACAACAGTTTTCACAAAAAACTCTATTCAGTAAAGTATAGATGAATCTCAAGTTGAAGCTTAGAAGAAAAATAATAGCAGTTTAAGGATTTCTAAGGTTTGATTGAGTGGCCAAAAGTCTTAGAATTGTTTGAATCTTTCTTCTTTTATAGGCTCCAATTGATGTTATTCTGAAAATTATTTCAGACTTGAATAGTGTGTCCAATGACTAGCTTTGGCAACTCTGGAATGAGCATTGCATAAAGTGTAATTAACATAACTCGTGGACTTCTTGTTTGGAATGAGCGTCCCATATCATCGAATGAGCAATTTTCATTTTTTGTCATGTTGCATTACACCGCCGTTCTCACTTATGAACGGGCGTACACTTGATTTCTGTCTGAAATTTAATGTCTTCTTTAGACTTGGAATGAATTTTCTTTTTAAAGAATAGTTGTACAATTCGCTACTACCTAAATTTCATAATCTTGTGCTTCTGATAAGATGGGCATACTTTTTTTTTTCTTGAGCAGGAGGCATACTTAAATTCGACACCGTACTTTCCTTGATTCTTTTTGACATTTGTACTTTGACATGCTCGCCTTTTCGATTTTCAAGTTTATAGCACATATACTATAACAAATTAATTTTAGTCATTGTGACGTAAAAAAAACACTAATAAAGCGATTGACATAACAGAGTTAAAAAAAATTCAGCATTTTAAACAACACTTGGAATTGAATATTAAATCCATATTCAACTAAACACAAGATAAACTCGTTTTATCTCCATTCATGTTTCCAATTCAAAGTTCAAACCAAAGATACCCTCAATAATAAAAATGAGTTTTATGTGTATTTTAAATGGATACTGTGACTATAAACTATTAAATTACGTATAATTTGAATTCACTTATCTTTATAAATTAAGATGAAAATCAAAATCTTCATTAATAAAGAAAATTATGTTGTGCACTATATTTTATTTTGCGTATTCATATATACGATCTAATGTTTATTTTTTTTTATTACACGGCTTTTACTTATCTTTTTTTTAATTATATTTTAAACAGTATTTTTTTTTATATTTTATAATTTTTTATTTTCATTTTATTATGATTTGTTTATATTTATATTTTATATTTAAAATTTTTTTTAATGCCATATTTTTAATATACACATTATATATATATATATATACAAAATATACATTTATTTGCATACATTAAATAATGCAAACTACATCAACAATAACTATAATACATCTATAATATATTTGCATAATATTTTAAATATTTATTTATTTTTTTAATTTTTTATTCTAATAAAATTCACACAACATTCACATAATATTCATACATTCAATAATTTTTACATAAAACATACACAATTAAAATAACAAATATATAAGATACACACAATATCTATAACACATCTATTATACATCTATATAGTGAAATTATGCATATTATTTTTTAGTGTATATTATGTAAAATTTATTTAAAAATAAATTTAATAATTTTATTAATATATTTTTATATATTTTATTTTATTTTATTAGTTTTACCTTTTTATAATTAAAATTAAAATTTTTTCTTTCATAAAATGTAAAACCCTTGGTTTTTGAATGATTTTAAGTCTAGGGGCAAAATAGTCATTTTGTGCCCTCACATGTTGTTTGAACATAATTTGATGGTTTGAATGTCTTTTTGATACTCAGGACGACGAGACGGTCGTTTTGAGTATAATATTGTATTTTTGGGTGCCGAGGGTATTTTCGTCATTTTTTGGATTTTTGGTCGTTTTCGGTATTTTCGGGTATTATTATGCGTAAAACATATTTATAAATTATTTTGGGTTAAAGTTTGAAGTTAAAAATAAATTTGAGTTGATTTTGTGAATTTTATGGTTTTGGGTAAATTTTTATGAAAATAAATAGTTTTGGGGTGTTTTTAATTAAAATAAATTAGATTGGGGGTAAAAGTATAATTTTAAAGAGTTGTTTTCCTATAAATAGTCCTAAAAATCAGATGGGATAAGGTTATTGGTCTTCTATTTTCGGGTGTTTTGAAAAAAAGGGGGAGAAATTTGGTTTTAGGCAAAAAATCAGATCTGTCGTTTTGGGTCTCGGCATGCCAGCGCGCAGTGTCGTTCGGCAGGTGGCTAGCGTCGTTCGGCGGAGAAGCGCGAGCCAGGGAATTGTCGTTCGGCTTCTCGTGTCCCGTCGTTTTGCGTGGCGCGGCGTGGCTCGCTTGGTCGTTTTGGCCAGTGCTCCAGCAGCTCGATTTTTCGAGTTTTTGGGTGTTTTGAGGTTTTTCTTGATTCCTTTTGCATTATTTCGACTTCCATTTGATTAGCTCATATTAGTATCATATTGGGTTGGTATTTTTCTTAATTAATTTGGCTAAATTCGAATTATTATTTAATTAAATTGATTTTTATAAAATATGTTAGGTTTTGGGGTTTTTATTGTTTTGATGGATTTTGGTATTGAATTAATTGATTTGGGCTAGTGTGTTGGGTTCTGAAATTTGATGAATGTATTGAATTAGGGTTTGATTGAATTAAATTGGGTATTAGGGTTTTCAAATTAATTGTTTTCTTTGAGTTTTTGGATGATTTAATTCTCTGCTGAAGTTTGATGTTAGTGCTGTATGTTGCTCGATTTTTAATTAAATATTGGAACATGATAAAAATCTAAACTTTGGATATGTGGCTCGAAATTGAGTCTAGTTTATGAGAAAAATAATTTTTGGGATTTTGGAGCATCGTATATTTCTATAAAATTCAAGTTTGCTACTGTTGTCTGACGAACTGTACTGTAGGTGCGATTGCATCATCTGTAACTTTCAAAATTCATATTAAAATGTGTAAAAATGTTTTAGATTTTATTTTCATATATGTTGAAGTTCTTGAAGTCTAATTTACAATAAAAATATGTTGGGTTATGTTTCTGTTGTTATATTTTTGAAATAATTAGATCTTTCTACTGCTGTCAGTATACCTTGTGAGCTGTATACTGTTATGAATAAAAATTGATTGAGGGACTTCTAAGTCTCAAAAAATTATGAAATTTTGGTAGGATGCTTTTCAGATATCAAATTAACTTCTGGTTGAAAATTATAAATTTTTCATATAGTGGTTAATTGTTTTGAATTTTACAAGTTGACACTCATTATTCAGGTTTATCGGTAAAATTGTATCTTGTGTATATTGATTATTTAAGTAAGGTATTTGATAAATTTAAATTGTAAGGACTTTTTAATGATGTTTTATATTCTGGAAAGCAAGTTTAAAGGTGTGGTATTATGATGGTTAAGTTATGATTGGTTGACAAAAAGGTTTAACCTTGCTATGGAAACTATTGAATTGCGTGCATTCACGTCATGCATTCCCATTTGCACTTGCATACATTTGTAAGGGTGGTTGTTAATTGATGGTTAATGGTTAGGCGGTGGTCCAGCAGCACCTCAAACTTAGGGTGGCGGATTGCTTAGCTGACTGTTAGACCAGGTAAGTTCTATGGGTGTATTTGAATTGTTTGTGTTGTGCTACTTGCTAACAACTTATATATATATATATATAAACCCTTCTTATAATATATTATCCTTTCTATATATTCACTAGTCTATTCTTTCGAACTCAGCCTCGCATGTTTTAGGAGACAGAGAAACTTGCATGTGATTGTATTTATGTGAGAATATTGAATTTGATATTACTTGTGCTGTGTGATGGTGTGTCATGAAGGGGAAGGAGGTTACTAAGGCTTAATGTCTATACTGCTACTGAGGCTTAATGCCTATACTGTTTACTGAGGCTACATGCCTAATTACTGATTACTGTACTGTACTGAGGAGTTAAAAGGGCGGATGTGACTGATATTATACTGTACTATTTACTAATTGGTGACCCCGACACACCATCTTGATTGATTAATTTGTGAATGTATATATGTACTGCTTATATAACTGTTAGATGTTTCTCTGCCTCTCATAGACTTACTGGGCGTCTATATAAAGTGCTCACACCCTTACAGATTGTCTTGCAGGTTTACAGTGATTGCCTTCATCTATCTTCTTTCTCTTCTTTGGCGAAGTCGATTAGGTTTTCTGTTTGTGTTTATCGGTCCTTTTGCTTAGATCCAGATATTGAACTTTCGGGCGAATTGAATCCGAATCCCTTTTTGTGTAATAAGTAGAACTTGTCTGCTTTAGATTTTCCGAATAATTTTATTGTGATTTGATTATATTGATGGTTTGCATTTGAACTAGGATTGAGGATTATATAAGTATTGAACTGTTTTGCACTTAGACTGTTATGAATGTTTCTAAGGCTTATGTGGTTGGACTTCGGTTTGGCTGCATGCCGGTCGTGGCCCCCGGGTTGGGTCGTGACAAAAGTGGTATCAGAGCCATAAGATTCAGTCACACTTATAATTTGTCTAGTTGTATCCGAAAATCATTAGGAAAAATTCTTTCTGTGTTTCTTTTGCTTCCGCGTTAACCGATATGCTTATACTAATATCAGGAGTTATGTCTCAAAGAAGTACTGAAATTCGGATAGGGGGAGTTTCCTCTGGTGCTAGAACTTCTGGAACTGCAAATGGTGCTAATCTGCCTCCACGTGGATGTGGGAGACCTCCTAGAGCTGCAGCAGGGAATGTTAATACTGCAGGAGTTGTGTCTGGTCCTCAGCCACCTACTCCTGGGAATAATCCTGTACCTGAGGCTACACCGGCTGCTGCAGTGGGTTAGGAGCAGTTTATGACTACTATGATGACCATGGGTAGATCTGTGGAGACTCTTGCCAATGGAATTGCTCAGTTGGTGCAGAATATGAATCAAAATGCTGGGCAAGCAAATGATCAGCCACCTATTGTTGAACCCCAGTATGTGAAATTAAATGAGTTTATCAGAGTGAACCCACCTACATTCTCCAACTCTGCTACTGAGGATTCGGTATACTTCATCAATGAGGTACGTCAAATTTGTTTAGCTCTCAACTGTACTGATGATAGATCTATAGAGTTGGCAGGTCATCAGTTAAAGAAGTCAGCTCAGGTGTGGTTCGATGATGAAATCAGAGATAGGGTTCATGTCTGGGATGAGTTTAAGGACTTGTTCATGCAGAATTTCATACCTGAGAATGTTATGTGGCAAAAAGGCCAAGAGTTTGAGAGGTTGAAGCAAGGGGATAGATCCATAGCTGAGTACTATGAGAAGTTTCAGGATCTGCGATAGTATGCTACACACTTGATTCAGGATGAGGCTCGGATGACTCGCAGACTCGTGGAGGGACTGAACAATAAGTATTATAGTTTTGTTGCTAGCCATAATTACACTGAGTTGCATTTGGCTAGGAACACAGCTCTGGGTTTGGAAAATAGAGGTAAGACTGACAGGACTGAGGATACTACTGATGTTAGTAGGAAGAGAAGTAGACCTAATGATTTGCATGGCTACCAAGGATAGAACAGAGATCAGAGAGGTAATAATAGAGGTGGTCAACAACAGACTTATCGATCGCAGAATCAGAATCAGAGGAATCCTGTTTGTGGGTTTTGTGGTAATCGTCATCCAGGAGATTGCTGGAGACAGATGGGAGCATGTTTAGATTATGGACGGATGGATCACCAGGTGAAGGATTGTCCTAATTCTCAGCGCGGTCAGAATCAAGGAGGGCAGCAGAATTATGTGAGACCAGTAGGGAATCAGGGTAACAACAACCGTGGCAACGGTAATGGTAATGGCAATGGTTATGGCAGAGGTAATGGTGGTCGAGGTTATAATGGAGGCCGAGGTAATCAGAATGGCAGACGATAGAATAGAGGTTATCAAGGCTACCAAGGTCAGCAGAATCAGGGTTATCATCAGAATAATCAGCAACAGAATGTTGTACCCACTTTGCCAGCAGGTCAGAACAATGCTCAGAATCAGAACCAAGGCCAGAATCAGAATCAGAATTATGCTCGGGTGTTTAATCTTAATACTCAGCAAGCTCGGGCTGATAATAATGTGGTGCAAGGTACACTCTCTGTATGTTCATTTGATGCACATGTTCTTATTGACCCTAGAGCTACTCATTCATTCATATCACCTAGCTTTGCATCTAGATTATCTAGATCACATGATCTTTTAGCTGAGCCTTTGTTTGTTCATACACCACTGGGGGATGAGATAGAGACGGTGGATGTTTATAGTAACTGTATGATTAGAGTTGAGGATGCAGATTTAGCTGCAAATTTGATTGTCTTATCTGTGTTGGAATTTGATGTGATCTTGGGAATGGATTGGTTAGCTTGTCATGGAGCTAATGTTGACTGTAGGGCTAAAATAGTCCGATTTGATTATGAAGAAGGTAAGTTGGTGACATTCCATGGTTCCAAGACCATTGGTCCTTGTCAGATGATTTCTGCTTTGGGAGCTAGAAGGTTATTGCGTAAAGGTTGTGACGCCTATCTTGTATCTATTCAGGATGTGAAGAAAGAAGAAGTTAAACCAGAAGACGTCCCTATAGTGCAAGATTTTGTGGATGTTTTTCCTGAGGATTTGCCTAGGTTACCTCCTGAAAGGGAGATTGAGTTTTCTATTGATCTTATACCCGGCACAAATCCTATCTCTATGCCGCCTTATAGAATGGCACCGGCAGAGCTTAAAGAGTTGAGGGAGCAGCTGAATGATTTGTTACAGAAGGGGTACATCCGACTGAGTACTTCACCTTGGGGAGCTCCAGTTCTTTTCGTGAGAAAGAAGGATGGTTCCATGAGGTTGTATATTGATTATCGGCAGCTAAACAAGGTGACGGTCAAGAACAGATATCCATTACCAAGGATTGATGATTTGTTTGATCAGTTGCAAGGGGCGAAGTTTTTCTCAAAGGTTGATCTTCGGTCTGGTTATCATCAGTTAAGGGTGCGAGAGAGTGACATACCTAAAACTGCTTTTCGCTCAAGGTATGGTCATTATGAATTTCTGGTAATGTCTTTTGGACTTACCAACGCCCCTGCTACTTTTATGGAGTTGATGAATAGGGTGTTTAGTCCATATCTTGATCGGTTTGTTGTGGTGTTCATTGATGATATTTTGGTGTATTCCAAGACTAAAGAAGAGCATGAGGAACATTTGAAGCTGGTTTTGCAAACTCTGAGGGAACATAAACTTTATGCCAAGTTCTCGAAATGTGAATTCTGGTTGGATAAAGTTGTGTTCTTGGGTCATGTTATATCTTCTGAGGGTGTTCAAGTTGATCCAAAGAAGATTGAGGCAGTCATGGATTGGCCAAGACCAAAGATAGTTACAGAGATACGAAGTTTCTTGGGTTTGGCTAGTTATTATAGAAGATTTGTTAGAGATTTTTCTCGACTTGCAGCACCTTTGATTAAACTCACTCGCAAGGGTGTTAAGTTTGTTTGGGATGATGCTTGTGAGGAGAGTTTTAACTTTCTGAAAGAAAGGTTGACATCTGCACCTGTACTTGTTTTGTTGGAGGGCAATGAAGGCTATGCTGTTTACTGTGATGCATCTGGTATTGGTTTGGGATGTGTGTTGATGCAACATGGTAGGGTGGTTGCTTATGCTTCAAGACAGTTGAAAAAGCATGAAGTTAATTATCCTACGCATGATCTGGAAATGGCTGCTGTTGTGTTTGCACTAAAGATCTGGAGGCATTATCTGTATGGTGTTACATGTGAGATTTTTACTGACCATAAGAATCTCAAATATGTTTACTCGCAGAGGGATCTGAACTTGAGGCAGAGGAGGTGGATAGAGTTTCTGGAAGATTATGATTATAATATTCAGTACCATCCTGGGAAAGCAAATGTTGTGGCAGACGCTTTGAGTCGCAAGTCTATGGGGAGTTTGTCACATATTTGTTTGACGAGGAGGTCCTTGATTTCTGAGATTCACCAATTGCTTGATGAGGGTTGGACATTTAATATGTCTGAAAAAGAAGTTGTGAATGGTAGAGGGGTGTTTCTTGCTAGTTTGGCTGTGAAGCCAAATTTTCTTGACAGGATTATTTCTGAGCAAAGTAAGGATGCGGATTTGGAAATTTTACGATAGAAAGTCTCAGCCGGTGAGAACAAAGAGTTTGTTATAGATGATAAAGGTGTTTTGAAGTTTGGTACTAGGGTGTGTGTTCCTAAGGTAGATGATTTGAAGACTGATATCCTTAAGGATGCACATTTCTCTAAGTACACAATTCACTCAGGTTCCACCAAGATGTATCGGGATTTGAAGCAATTGTACTAGTGGAAAGGGATGAAGAATGATGTTGCACAGTTTGTTTCTCAATGCTTATCTTGTCAGCAAGTTAAGTATGAGCATCATAAGCCTGCGGGATTGCTTAAGGAGTTACCACTACCTGAGTGGAAATGTGAGAGAATCAATATGGATTTTATTGTCGGTTTGCCTAAAGCTCCTGGTAGGCATGATTCGATCTGGGTTATTGTTGACAGATTGACTAAGTCCGCTCATTTTCTTCCAGTAAATACTAAGTACACAGTGTCGCAGTATGCCAAACTGTACCTCAACAGGATTGTGAGTCTTCATGGGGTTCCAGTTTCGATAGTTTCTGATAGAGGACCACAATTTACTTCTAGATTTTGGCAGAAGCTTCAGGAAGGTTTGGGAACTAATCTTAATTTCAGTACTGCTTTTAATCCTCAGACAGATGGTTTGTCGGAGAGGACTATTCAGACTTTGGAAGATATGCTGCGATTGTGTGTTCTTGATTTTGGTGGTAGTTGGGCAGATCATCTTCCTTTTGTAGAGTTTGCCTACTATAATAGTTATCAGGCTAGTATTGGTATGGCTCCATTTGAGGCTCTGTATGGCAGAAGGTGTAGGACTCCATTATATTGGGAGGAGGTTGGTGAGCGTCGAATTGAGGGTCCTGAACTTTTGCAATACAGTGCTGAGGTTGTACTAGTGATTCAAGACCGTATTCGGATTGCTTTTAGTAGACAAAAGAGCTATGCTTATTTGAAAAGAAGAAATCTGGAATTTGCTGTCGGAGATAGAGTGTTTCTGAAGGTTTCACCTTTCAAGGGTGTTATGAGGTTTGGTAAGAAGGGAAAATTAGTTTCACGGTATGTTGGTCCATTTGAAATTCTGGAGAGGATTGGTGATGTTGCTTATAAGCTTGATTTACCACCTCAGATGGCTTCTGTGCATCCGACATTTCATATCTCAATGTTGAGAAAGTATGTACCTAGTCCTTATCATGTGCTAGCTCCGGACACTGTAGAGATTAGTGATGATTGTTCTTACGAGGAGCAGCCAATGGCTATTCTGGACCGTCAGGTCAAGCGGTTGCGTTCTAAGGATGTAGCTTCTGTGAAAGTCCTTTGGCGCAATCATTCTGTTGAAGAATGCACCTGGGAAGCCGAAGAGCTTATGAAAGCTAAATATCCCCATCTGTTTGAGTCTTCAGGTATGTTTTAGATTTCGAGGTCAAAATCATTTTAAGGGGGTTAGACTGTAATAGTCTTCAGTTTTAGTGTTAGAGCACTTGCATACCAGCATAACATCATACTCATACATCACATGATATTGTTTGTGACTGATGATTGACAATTGTATGCAATGGATCTTATTGAAAAGGTGTATGTGTAATGATGTTGAGTTACAGAATATTTCTGTTATTGGTTACAAAGGTACAATATATTAATATTGTTATGGATTGAAAAAATGAACAGAGATAATGTTATACTCGATTGATTGACACTGATATTGACTGGGTTGAGCGCTAAGCGCTATTCATTGATTTTGTTTTGGTTATCTGATAATTGGTTTTTATTTAATGAACTCTAAATGGATCGAACCTGGAATGGTCATTAGTGCTTGGTATCTTGTGGTTATGGCCTGATCAACCATAACGACACATACTAAGTAGACGATACCATCCATATTTGTGTATAACTATTGTAATGATAGTTTTTTTTTATGGATAATGATTATGTTGGATTCAATTGCGTGGACGCAATTACTTTAAGGGGGTTAGATTGTAAAACCCTTGGTTTTTGAATAATTTTAAGTCTAGGGGCAAAATAGTCATTTTGTGCCCTCACATGTTGTTTGAACATAATTTGATGGTTTGAATGTCTTTTTGATACTCAGGACGACGAGACGGTCATTTTGAGTATAATATTGTATTTTTGGGTGCCGAGGGTATTTTCGTCATTTTTGGATTTTTGGTCGTTTTCGGTATTTTCGGGTATTATTATGCGTAAAAACATATTTATAAATTATTTTGGGTTAAAGTTTGAAGTTAAAAATAAATTTGAGTTGATTTTGTGAATTTTATGGTTTTGGGTAAATTTTTATGAAAATAAATAGTTTTGGGGTGTTTTTAATTAAAATAAATTAGATTGGGGTAAAAGTATAATTTTGAAAAGTTATTTTCCTATAAATAGGCCTAAAAATCAGATGGGGTAAGGTTATTGGTCTTCTATTTTCGGGTGTTTTGAAAAAAAGAGGGAGAAATTTGGTTTTAGGCAAAAAATCAGAGGAGCTGTCGTTTTGGGTCACGGCGTGCCAGCGCGCAGTGTCGTTCGGCGGGTGGCTAGCATCTTTCGGCGGAGAAGCGCGAGCCAGGGACTTGTCGTTCGGGGTCTCGTGTCCCGTCATTTTGCGTGGCGCGGCGTGGCTCGCCTGGTCGTTTTGGCCAGTGCTCAGCAGCTCAATTTTTTGAGTTTTTGGGTGTTTTGAGGTTTTTCTTGATTCCTTTTGCATTATTTCGACTTCCATTTGATTAGTTCATATTAGTATCATATTGGGTTGGTATTTTTCTTAATTAATTTGGCTAAATTCGAATTATTATTTAATTAAATTGATTTTTATAAAATAGGTTAGGTTTTGGGGTTTTTATTGTTTTGATGGATTTTGGTGTTGAATTAATTGATTTGGGCTAGTGTGTTGGGTTCTAAAATTTGATGAATGTATTGAATTAGGGTTTGATTGAATTAAATTGGATATTAGGGTTTTCAAATTAATTGTTTTCTTTGAGTTTTTGGATGATTTAATTCTCTACTAAAGTTTGATGTTAGTGCTGTATGTTGCTCGATTTTTAATTAAATATTGGAACATGATAAAAATCTAAACTTTGGATTTGTTGCTCTAAATTGATTCTAGTTTATGAGAAAAATAATTGTTGGGATTTTGGAGCATCTTATATTTCTGGAAAATTCAAGTTTACTACTGTTGTCTGACGAACTGTACTGTAGGTGCGATTGCATCATCTGTAACTTTCGAAATTCATATTAAAATGTGTAAAAATGTTTTATATTTGATTTTCATATATGTTGAAGTTCTGGAAGTATAATTTACAAGAAAAATATGTTGGGTTATCTTTCTGTTGTTATATTTTTGAAATAATTAGATCTTTCTACTGCTGTCAGTATACCTTGTGAGCTGTATACTGTTATGAATAAAAATTGATTGAGGGACTTCTAAGTCTCGAAAAATTATGAAATTTTGGTAGGATGCTTTCCAGATATCAAATTAACTTTTGGTTGAAAATTATAAATTTTTCTTATACTGGTTAATTGTTTTGAATTTTACAAGTTGACACTCGTTATTCAGGTTTATCGGTAAAATTGTATCTTGTGTATATTGATTATTTAAGTAAGGTATTTGATAAATTTAAATTGTAAGGACTTTTTAATGATGTTTTATATTCTGGAAAGCAAGTTTAAAGGTGTGGTATTATGATGGTTAAGTTATGATTGGTTGACAAAAAGGTTTAACCTTGCTATGGAAACTATTGAATTGCGTGCATTCACGTCATGCATTCCCATTTGCACTTGCATACATTTTTAAGTGTAACACCCCCACATCCAATACATGCACACTGCAAACACCACAATGTAGTATACATGCATCGAATATAGGAATGCTACGAATTTTCTTAACATTCAAAACATTTCCAATGATACTATAATCTTTCTCATTATACATAATAAAAAAAAATATAAGTGATTAACCTGTAATATAAAACAAAATAGGTATAAACATATTTACCTAATACGCAGCGAAATTTAGAAACTATTTACATATAGGAAAACATTTAAATATTTATATTTACAAATGTACATATATTCACATTATAAACAATACTTTACAAAATATTAAAAGAGTTATACATGATTGGCAAATCTTCTCTGATCTTTAAGTCCCAAAATCAACTCTTCAATGTCTACTCTCACTCGGCCTCGATGAGCTCTCGGGTTCAACTCTATCAACTCTATCACCTGCGCGATCAACACTATCGTGCTAAGCCAAGGGCTTAGTAATACAAAACATGCTAACATTATGCTTGTATGCTATGCAATGTCACACATTCCATTAATATCAACATCATAATCATATAAGCATATCACATCTCAAAGTCCTTTCATGAATTTCATTATTTAATTATTTTGCCATCAATGAATCACATATAAACAAAGACAAGCATGGGCCCAAAACACACTAATATGCCATTCAATTTTCAGAGTAAATGCTTTGGTTTTATCACATTTATCATTATCACATATACCCAACTAGGCTTCAAGGATTAGGTTCAACCAAGCTTCAAGGGGAACAAAGCATGCTAAGTCTCAACCCAACTGGCTTCAAGAACCAAACCCAACCTAGCTTCAAGGGTTGTAACATCTCAATTAGGCTTCAAGGACTAGACCCAACCAAGCTTCAAGGGGAGTAAAACATGTTAAACTTCAACCCAACTTGGCTTCAAGGATCAAGCCCAACCTAACTTCAAGAGATTGTTACTATCATTAGGCATGCCACCAACAACAAACTCTGAAAATAGAATAACACATTAGCCACACAACTCATTCATTAATTTGTTATCAATTTCATTCTCAAATGAATTAACATAGCCAATCACAATGGCTTTATATTCCATTTCATCTCAATTCACATCATAATATATATATATATCATCATTGATATAAACATAACAACACACATTGCTCATATAAATTAACAATGTAATAATTCCACATTTGTACTTACATACAATCATATAGGTTTTGTACTTACCTCAAAAGCAAATCACACCACTCTTAACAATTCCTTGTTCAAGATCCTTCTACCTCTTAAATCAATGATCAATCACTATCTTCAAGACCTAAATCAAAAGTAATAGTATATACTTGCTTAGGGATACACAAGAGATAATCCAATTAGAAATTAATTAGGGCAAACCCTAACCCCTGACACGATCACCCACACGGGCGTGTTCATGGGCGTGTAATACCTACTGCCTCTCAACCATAACAACACGTCCAACATCATGAACGTGCTCCTGGCCGTGTAAATTCTCCAAACTCACAGTAGCTATGACACGCTCAATAACACGGGTGTGTTACTGGTCGTGTCAAACCTACTGCCTCCAACACAATTGACACGCCTAAAAACCCTGGACGTGCTCATGGACGTGTCCGGCCACAAATCAAAACTCCGGTCAAAACAACCAAACACTCAACAACACACTTCTATTCATTAACATCCTCTTCAAACAATCTTAACAAAACATACTCAAAACTTATCTCAAACTTACAACACACCAAAACAAGCCAAAACACACATCAAACACAAAACACAAAATCATCTCAAAACCCTCACCACATATACAACATCATCTCTTCCAACCACTTAATCTTTTCTTTAATCCATACTCAAAATCCATCATCAAATCACTCAAACACTTCTCACATCTCAAAATCAACCAACACACTCTTAAAAATTTATCAAACTCAAATATCATTTCAAATAAGCACAAAGATCACAAGAGAACTTACCAAAGTTATAAGACTTCTTGTATCATCCACTATATCACTTCAATCTTCCTTCAATTTGAGTTAAACACCTCAAGATCTTCACTTTGTCTTTTGCTTTCCTTTGTCTATGGGAGAGCAGGCCAAGATGAAAGAAAAAGAAGAAGAAAACACAAAGAACAATCAAGAAGCCCAAAGTCAACTCATCTTTAAATCTCCACCAAGTATTTCAATTCAAGCAATTACCAAAACACCCTTTAACCACATGTTTTGATTTCCTTACAATCACTTGTCCTTTTAAGTCATTTCACAAATCTCAACTAAAAAAAATCTTCTTCCCTTGACCACATATTTGACCAACTTATATGTTATATATATATCATATAAACAACATATACACTTCTCTCTAAACCCTCTTTTCTTTCCCAAAACACATATACATAAACATTCTTTTCCAAATTCTTTTCTTATCACATACATATACATTCAATCCAATATACAACAACAACACAATCAAAACTTTTAGGGCATGCATTGGGATATTACAGTAAGGGTGGTTGTTAATTGATGGTTAATGGTTAGGCGGTGGTCCAGCAGCACCTCAGACTTAGGGTGGCGGATTGCTTAGCTGACTGTTAGACCAGGTAAGTTCTATGGGTGTAGTTGAATTGTTTGTGTTGTGCTACTTGCTAACAACTTATATATATATAAATCCTTCTTATAATATATTATCCTTTCTATATATTCACTAGTCTATTCTTTTAAACTCAGCCTCGCATGTTTTAGCAGACAGAGAAACTTGCATGTGATTGTATTTATGTGAGAATATTGAATTTGATATTACTTGTGCTGTGTGATGGTGTGTCATGAAGGGGAAGGAGGTTACTGAGGCTTAATGTCTATACTGCTACTGAGGCTTAATGTCTATACTGTTTACTGAGGCTACATGCCTAATTACTGATTACTGTACTGTACTGAGGAATTAAAAGAGCGGATGTGACTGATATTATACTGTACTGTTTACTGATTGGTGACCCCGACACACCATCTTGATTGCTTAATTTGTGAATGTATTATATGTACTGCTTATATAACTGTTAGATGTTTCTCTGCCTCTCATAGACTTACTGGGCGTCTATATAAAGCGCTCACACCCTTACAGATTGTCTTGCAGGTTTACAGTGATTGCCTTCGTCTATCTTCTTTCTCTTCTTTGGCGAAGTCGATCGGGTTTTCCGTTTGTGTTTATCGGTCCTTTTGCTTAGAGATTTCCGGATATTGAACTTTCGGGCGGATTGAATCCGAATCCCTTTTTGTGTAATAAGTAGAACTTGTCTGCTTTAGATTTCCCGAATAATTTTATTGTGATTTGATTATATTGATGGTTTGCATTTGAACTAGGATTGAGGATTATATAAGTATTGAACTGTTTTGCACTTAGACTGTTATGAATATTTCTAAGGCTTATGTGGTCGGACTTCGGTTTGGCTGCTTGCCGGTCGTGGCCCCCGGGTTGGGTCGTGACATAAAAATTATGATTTTTATGTGATAAAAAATAATTTAAAATATGAATTTTTATTATTTTATTAGAATATTTTTATTTAATATTGAAATTTAAAAAAATAAAAATTTGAAGTAAAATATTAATTATAGTGAGGAAAGAGATATTTTTAAAAAATTTATTTTATTGAGAAATGAAATATTTTTAAAATTTTACACTGACATTTTATAAAAGTATAAATATTTTTAATTTATATAGTATTTTTATAATAAAAATTATTTTTTAGGATAACTATCTAAATATCGCTGATTAATAAATTCATCTTATGGGTAATTTAAATATATTAAGACATCATACTCGATTACAAATCTAAATCTATCAATTATTTTAAATGTAACCTCACTAAAATGTTTCATTAACACTGGATGATTATTTATCGTGGCTTTATAAAATATAATTTAGTTTTTCTTTTTTTTTTAATTATAAAGATACTTTATCTTTTTCTAAAATTATGAAAAATCATTAAATTCTTAATTTGAAAATTTTATTTAAAACTTATAATTTTTAAACCATAAGATTAGTATGAAAAAATTATAATATTAATATTGAAGTCAGAGTAAATTATAATTTAAATTACGTATACTTTAAATATAATTTATAACTTTTTCATACTCGATTAAAATATAATTTAAATTACATGTCATGTGAATTCACTTACCTTTATAAACAAAGATGAAAATCAAAATCTTAATTAATAGAGAAAATTATGTTGTGTATTATATTTTATTTTGCATTTTCATATATACGGTTTCCATGTTTATTTTTTTCAATTTTACGGCTTTTGTTTATCTTTTTTTCAAAATTATATTTTAAACAGTATTTTTTCTTTATTTTTTATAATTTTTTATTTCCATTTTATTACGATTTGTTTATATTTATGTTTTCTATTTTAAATTTTTTTTATGTCATATTTTTAATATACACACCTAAAAAAAATTTATATATATACAAAATATATATTTATTTGCATACACTAAATAATAGAAACTATATCAATAATATCTATAATATATCTATAATATATTTGTATAATATTTTAAATATTTATTTATTTTTTTTAATTTTTATTCTAATAAAATTCACACAACATTCACATAATATTCATACATTTAATAATTTTTACATAAAATATACACAATTTAAATAACAAATATATAAGATACACACAATATCTATAACACATCTACAATACATCTTCAACACATCTATTATATATCTATATAATAAAATTATGCGTATTATTTTTCAGTGTATAATATGTAAAATTTATTTTAAAATAAATTTAATAATTTTTATTAATATATTTTTATATATTTTATTTTATTTTATTAGTGTTGATATTTTTATAATTAAAATTAAAATTATTTTTTAATAAAAAGTATGATTTTTATATGATAAAAAATAATTTAAAATATGATTTTTTATTATTTTATTAGAATATTTTTATTTAATATTGAAGTTTAAAAAAATAAAAATTTTAAGTAAAATATTTATTATAGTGAGGAAAGAGATATTTTTAAAAAATTTATTTTATTGAGAAATGAAATATTTTTAAAATTTTACACTGACATTTTATAAAAGTATAAATATTTTTAATTTATATAGTATTTTTATAATAAAAATTATTTTTTAGGATAACTATCTAAATATCCCTTATTAATAAACCCATCTTCTAAGTAATTTAAATATATTCAGACATCATACACGATTACAAATTTAAATCTATCAATTATTTTAAATGTAACCTCACTGAAATATTTCATTAACACTGAAAGATTATTTACCGTGGCTTTATAAAACATAATCTAGTTTTTCTTTTTTTTAAATTATAAATATAAGCAAAAACCATGAAAAATCATTAAATTCTTTATTTGAAAACTTTATTTAAAATTTATTATTTTTAAACCATAAGATTAGTATGAAAATGTTATAATATCAATATTGAAGTCAGAGTAAAATATAATTTAAATTACGTATACTTTAAATATTATTTATAACTTTTTCATATTCGATTAAAATATAATTTAAATTACATATCATGTGAATTCACTTACCTTTATAAACTAAGATGGAAATTAAAATCTTAATTAATAGAGAAAATTATGTTGTGCACTATATTTTATTTCGCGTTTTCATATATACGGATCCAATTTTTATTTTTTTTTATCACACGGCTTTTGGTTATCATTTTTTCAAAATTATGTTTTAAAATTTGTTTTTAACAATTATTTTAAATGTAACCTCACTGAAATGTTTTATTAACACTGGATGATTATTTATCGTGGCTTTATAAAATATAATCTAGCTTTTTTATTATAAATATAAGCAAAAACCATGAAAAATCGTTAAATTCTTAATTTGAAAACTTTATTTAAAATTTATAATTTTTAAACCATAAGATTAATATGAAAATGTTATAATATGAATATTAAAGTCATAGTAAAATATAATTTAAATTACGTATACTTTAAATATAATTTATAACTTTTTCATACTCAATTAAAATATAATTTAACTTATATATCATGCGAATTCACTTAATTTTATAAACTAAGATGGAAATCAAAATCTTAATTAATAGAGAAAATTATGTTGTGCACTATATTTTTTTTTTTGTGATTTCATATATATGGATTCAATGTTTATTTTTTTCAATTACACGGCTTTTGTTTATCTTTTTTTTTTCAAAATTTTGTTTTAAACAATATTTTTTCTTTATTTTTTATAATTTTTTATTTTCATTTTATTACGATTTGTTTATATTTATGTTTTCTATTTAAAATTTTTTTAATGTCATATTTTTAATATATACATAATATATATATATACAAAAATATACATTTATTTGAATACACTAAATAATACAAACTACATCAATAATATCTACAATACATCTATAATATATTTGTATAATATTTTAAATATTTTTTTTAATTTTTTTAATTTTTATTCTAATAAAATTCACATAATATTCATACATTCAATAATTTTTATATAAAATATACACAATTTAAATAATAAATATATAAGATACACACAATATTTATAACACATCTACAATGCATCTTCAACACATATATTATACATCTACATAATGAAATTATACCTAATATTTTTCAGTGTATCATATGTAAAATTTATTTAAAAATAAATTTAATAATTTTTTATTTTATTTTTTTAGTTTTGCTATTTTTATAATTAAAATTAAAATTTTTTCTTTCATAAAAATTGTGAATTTTATATGATAAAAAATAATTTAAAATATGAATTTTTATTATTTTATTAGAATATTTTCATTTGATATTGAAGTTTAAAAAAATAAAAATTTGATGTAAAATATTAATTAAAGTGAGGAAAGAGATATTTTTGAAAACAAAATTATTTTATTGAGAAATGAAATATTTTTAAAATTTTACACTGACTTTTTATAAAAGTATAAATATTTTTAATTTATATAGTATTTTTATAATAAAATTTATTTTTTAGGATAGTTATCTAAATATTCCTAATTAATAAACCCATCTTTTGAGTAATTTAAATTTATTAAGACATCATACTCGATTACAAATCTAAATCTATCAATTATTTAAAATGTAACGTCACTGAAATGTATCATTAACACTGAATGATTATTTATCGTGGCTTTATAAAATATAATCTAGTTTTTCTTTTTTTTTTTAAATTATAAATATAAGCAAAAACCATGAAAAATCATTAAATTCTTACTCTGAAAACTTTTTTTAAAATTTATGATTTTTAAACCATAATATTAGTATGAAAAAGTTATAATATAAATATTGAAATCAGAGTAAAATATAATTTAAATTACGTATACTTTAAATATAATTTATAACTTTTTGATACTCGATTAAAATATAATTTAAATTATATATCATGTGAATTTACTTACCTTTACAAACTAAGATGGAAATCGAAATCTTAATTAAAAGAGAAAATTATGTTGGGCACTATATTTTATTTTGCATTTTCATATATATGGATCCAATGTTTATTTTTTTTGATAACACTGTCACGACCCAAACTGAGAAGCCGGGACCGGCGTAAGGCTATACCTAAGTACAATCTTACAAGCCTAATTCAAATTTATTATTATAGTGCAAAATTACTAAGTTCAATAAATTTATTCCATAATCAAGTCATCAATAGAAATGATACTATCACAAATCAAGTTCAATAACTAAAACTCAAACTAGATGCAAAGAAACAGTCTACTCTTTATTACAAGAAAAAGGGTTCGAACACGGTCCGCCCAAAAATATCCAGAAATCTCTATGGAGTAAAGAAAATATGCAGACGAACCAAAATCCAAAACCAACTAGAAGAACCCACAAAGAGAACGACCAAGCTCACTAAGGAATATAACTTCAACCTGCAAGTCAATCTATAAGGGTGTGAGCGTTATATATAGAAGCTCAGTAAGTTCATGAGAGGCAGAGAAACACTAATACAATTTAACAAAGTAATATATATCAAGTAAACATCCACAATAATTTCAAACATGATGGTGTATCGGGGTCTACAAAATATAACATCCTCCTCCTTCAACCATATCCAAGAACAAGTAGGCACGTGGCCCCAAGAGCAAGTAGGCATAAGCCCCAAGAACAAGATCGATATCGATATACAAATTAATCTCCATAATCACAATCCATATCCTCCATCCCCATTAGACACACCATCGCACATCACAAGAATATTCAATATCATATCAAGGCATTTAGCAAATAACATACAAGTTTCTCTGTCTCCTATTCACATTCGAGGCTAGGGCAAGAAAGGATAATATATAGAAATTAGAAAGAATAATATATACGAAGGGCTTATATATATATATAATAGCTTAGTTAGTAAATAGCACATCACAAATAATACACATACACCCATGAACTTACTTGGTATCCAAAGAAAGCTTAGCCAAATCCTCACAACCTACTGACCTTGAGCTTCAGCTGGATTATTGCCTAAGGAAAGATAATTACATAGTCCAACAATCAATCCCACTATCTCATCTATCATGAGGGATGCAATGCATGCTATGAATGCAAAAAGACCAATACTTAACCAACAATTAACCAAGATAATCCAACATTAAAAACTAACCTGACTCAACTCAAAATTATGGTTCAACCCAAAGGTTAAACCGATCGCACCTCAAAAATACAAAATCAATTAATTACTTAAAATTTATTAGAACCAGAACCTCAACTCAATTTTTATAACTCATTTATCAAATAATATCACATCAGTCCCTATGCAAAAATCATAATTCATACCAACACCTAAAACCGATAAAAATTCTTAAGTAGTCCCTAAAATTCAAAAATTTCCAGAAAATAATTTCATCATTCAAAAATTCTGGAAACATTATAGTAGCTTCTCCAACATCTAAATAACGTGTGTGAAAAATTTCAGATTAATCCAAATTTATTTGATCCCCCAAAAATATTTTACAGCATTCTGGTTTTGTTTGAACCACTAAATATCAGTACAGCAAAATTCATCATAAATCCTTCACATTTCGTTACAACAAAATTATCCAAATAATTTTCTCATATTATAGACATCAGGTTGGACAACATATAAAAATTTCATAATTTTTAGAAACCTCTAAGTTCCTCAATTTAATTTTTAAATCGGATTCATACAACCAGTTACCATACTGGCAGCAGTTGAGAAATAAATTTATTTTGAAACCCAAACATTTTAACCGGACCTCAAAATATTTTTTATAAACACCTAACATCATATCCTAAAACATATCAAAAATTCAGATCTAGATCATTTACCAATAATTTTTAAAAATTCGACAAAGTTACTGGAATATCAGCAATCACAAGCAGTAATAAATTTTCACTTTATTAATGAATTAAAAATATAAATCGAACATGAAAATTCAAAAATAAATTTCTATATCAATTTCAACATCCCTAGAACAGATTCAAATCAAATTTGGTTACAAATCATAAGCCTATTTTCATAAATCTTAAATTCAAACTCAATAACACCAATAACACCCTTAAACAATTTAATCTATTTAAATTCATTAAAAATCAAAAGCAGCCTTAAAATTTTATTTTTAAACATCCTATATGTTATACTAACACCAAATAACAAAAATCATGCCATGAAGTTGGAAGAAATTGAAAGAAATTGAAGAAAACCTTAAAATCTTGAAACTGCCAGAAATTAGAAGCCAAAAACGACAGGCCGCGAATCACGCTGCCACGCCGAACGACGAGCTCCGCACGCCGAACGACAACACCTCCAGTCTGCAGCTCTGCCCCGAACGATACCGGCACCAATGGGCGCGCACTAACCAAACGACACAGCCCAGTTTTTGACCCAAAAATAATTTTTTCTCCCCTTTTCTCTCTCTGACGGCACAAGAATTTTTAGACACTTAATTGAGTGCCCTAACACCCCTATTTATACAAATTTTAGGTGGTAAATTACAAATATACCCCTAAATTAATTTATTTAATTTAAAAAATACCCTAAAACTCTTTAAAAATTCAAAAAAATACCTAACTAACTTATAAAAATTCACAACTAACTCCAAATTCAATTATTTTCAGAATTATTTTAATTAGTTCATTAATTATTTAATTTATTTATTTATTTAATTTATTTTAATTAAAAATTAATAAATACCCGAAAAATTTTTGAAACACAACCCCTAGCAAAATTATACTTAAAATAACCGTAACGACATCACGGTCACCAAAATGACATCAAAAACAGCAAAACGAAACCCGAAAATTTTTCGACCGCCAAAATAACCAAAATACCCCCCAAAGCCAAAAACACAATATTATACTCAAAACAAACATCTCAACACCCACATTATGAAAATAAGCACCAAACGTTATAAAATGCACTCGAATATGAATTGAAGGTAAAATTACCATTTTGCCTCTAAACTTCAATTTCCCCAAAAATCAAAGATTTTACAATCTAACCCCCTTAAACAAATTTCGTCCTCGAAATTTTACCCAATAACATACTAATCATCAAAACACTTTTATATTTTAAGTTATACACAAATCCGGAAAGCATAGCTCACTTAGCACATGTTGTTATGGGTGATCAGGCCATAACCCCACAATACTAAGCGCTACAGACTGTTCCAGTTTTTGCTCCAGGTTATGTTTATTATAAAATCAAACATAAGCATTTTATTTTCAACTTTCACTCATCAATAATCATCACAAAAAGCCAAAACTCAAGTGTTCAAGTCAAACCCAATTCAACCAAAACCATTACTAATATAACACTTGTCCATATGATACTCATCATTCTACCAACAACCCAGACTTATTCAAGAATGACATCAACAAACCAAGATTTTCAAGAATGACATCCGATATCAACAAACCAAGATTATTCAAAACGTCTTCCAATAACCAATTTAATAGCAAACTATCATAAATGATACCAGGCAAAACACATATACATTTATGATGTACAAAAGATATAATGATGTAATGATGATGTAATGATATGCATGCATATGGTGCTATATCAAGACTATTAATAAACTACACTCTAACCCCCTTAAAATGATTTCACCCACGAAATCAATAACGCACCTGAAGACTCAAACAAATGAGGGTATTTTGCTAGCATGAGTTCCTCTGCTTCCCAGGTGCATTCCTCAACAGAATGGTTACGCCAAAGAACCTTTACTGAAGCCACATCCTTTGAACGTAATCGCTTGACCTGACGGTCAAAAATAGCTACAGGCTGCTCCTCATAAGTACAATCATCAGTAATCTCAATGGTCTCTGAAGCCAGAACATGATTGGGGTTCGATACATATTTTCTCAACATCGACACATGAAAAGTCGGATGCACAGCTGCTAACTGAGGTGGCAAATCTAGTCTGTAGGCAACATCACTGACACGTTCTAGGACCTCATAAGGACCGATAAACCTGGGAGCCAATTTTCCTTTCTTACCAAACCGCATAACACCTTTAAAAGGTGATACTTTCAGAAATACCCTATCACCAACTGCAAACTCAAGATGCCTTCGCTTAAGATCAGCATAATTCTTCTGTCTACTAAAAGCAGTACGGATCCGATCCTGAATTACCGGTACAACCTGGGCATTATACTGCAAAAGATCGGGACCCTCAATACAACGCTCACCGACCTCCTCCCAATACAATGGGGTTCTGCACCGTCTACCATACAATGCTTCAAAAGGAGCCATACCAATGCTAGCTTGATAACTATTATTATAGGCAAACTCTACCAACGGAAGATGATTTGCCCAACTTCCCTTAAAATCCAGAACACACAATCGTAGCATATCCTCCAAGGTCTGAATGGTTCTCTCCAACTATCCATCTGTTTGAGGATGAAAAGCGGTGCTATAATGAAGATCTGTACCTAACCCTTTCTGAAGCTTCTGCCAAAACATGGATGTAAATTGAGCACCTCTATCATATACAATGGAAACTGGTACCCCATGCAGACTCACAATCCGATTAATATACAACTTTGCATACTGAGACACTGTGTACTTGGTATTAACCGGAAGAAAATGTGCTGACTTGGTCAATCGGTCTACAATCACCCAGATCGAATCATAGCCACCAAGAGTCTTTGGCAACCCGACAACAAAATCCATAGTGATTCTCTCCCACTTCCACTCGGGTAGTGGTAATTCTCTCAGTAAATCGGCTGGCTTGTGATGCTCATACTTAACTTGCTGGCAAGGTAACATTGAGAAACAAACTTCGCAACATCATTCTTCATTCCTTTCCACCAATACATCTGCTTTAAATCTCGATACATCTTAGTAGAACCAGGATGTATAGTGTACTTGGAAGAGTGAGCTTCTTTCAAAATCTTGTTCTTTAAATCATCCACTGAAGGCACACACAACCTTGAACCGAACCACAAAACTCCTTTTTCATCAACCGAGAATTCTGTGGATTCACCTGATAAGACTTTCTGGCGGATCGTTGACAACTCCTCATCCGTATTCTGCGCTGAAACTATCTCATCAAGGAAATCAGGTTTGACTGTCATATTAGCCAACAACACACCTCTATCACCTCCAATTTCTTTACCAGACATATGAAAAGTTAAATCATCACCTAGCAGTTGATGTATCTCCCGTATCAACGGTCTTCTAGAAACTGAAATGTGGGACATACTACCCACAGACTTACGACTTAGAGTATCAGCCACAACATTCGCTTTACCCAGATGATACTGGATGCTATAGTCGTAGTCTTCAAGAAACTCTACCCACCTTCTCTGTCTCAAATTCAAGTCTTTTTGAGAGTATACATACTTAAGATTCTTATGATCAGTGAAGATCTCACAAGTAACTCCATAAAGATAATGTCTTCAGATCTTGAGTGCAAACACAACTGCAGCCATTTCTAAATCATGTGTAGGATAGTTTACCTCATGCTTCTTTAGCTGTCTAGAGGCATAGGCAACTACCTTACCATGTTGCATCAACACACAACCCAGACCAACGCCTGATGCGTCACAATAAACAGAATACCCCTCAGTGCCTTCTGGCAACACAAGTACTGGTGCAGTAGCTAATCTTTCTTTAAGAGTAGCAAAACTCTCCTCGCAAGCATCATCCCAAATGAACTTAACACCCTTACGAGTGAGTTTTGTTAAAGGTGCGGCTATTCTGGAGAAATCTTTGACAAACCTTCTATAATACCCTGCTAACCCCAGAAAACTTCTAATCTCAGTAACAGTCTTCGGTCTCTGCCAATCCATCACTGCCTCAATCTTCTGTGAATCAACCTGAATACCCTCTACGGATATAACATGTCCCAGAAAGACAACCCTGTCCAACCAAAATTCACATTTGGAGAACTTAGCGTAAAGCTAATGTTCTCTTAAAGTCTGCAACACCAACTTCAAATGATGCTCATGCTCTTCCTTGGATTTGGAATATATCAGAATGTCATCAATGAATACAACAACAAACCGATCAAGATAAGGACTAAACACCCTGTTCATCATGTCCATAAAAGCAGCAGGAGCATTAGTAAGTCCAAAGGACATCACTAGAAATTCATAATGCCCATACCTCGTGCGAAAAGCAGTCTTAGGTATGTCACTCTTCTTCACCCTCAACTGATGATAACCCGACCACAGATCAATCTTGGAGAAAAACTTTGCTCCCTGCAACTGATCAAACAAATCGTCAATCCTGGGCAATGGATATCTGTTCTTCACAGTCACCTTATTCAGCTGTCGATAATCGATACATAGCCTCATTGATCCATCTTTCTTTTTCACAAAAAGAACTGGAGCACCCCACGGTGAAGTACTCAGTCTGATATATCCCTTCTGCAACAAGTCATTCAATTGCTCTCTCAACTCCTTAAGCTCTGCTGGAGCCATCCTATATGGAGGCATAGAAATAGGATTGGTTCCAGGTACAAGATCAATGGAGAATTCAATCTCTTGTTCTGGTGGTAACCCCGGTAAATCATTTGGAAACACGTCCATGTAATCTCGTACTGTCGGGATATCTTCAAGTTTCGCTTCTTCCTTGTTCACATCCCGAATAGAAATAAGGTAGGCATTACAACCCTTTCGCAACAATCTTCTAGCTCTCATAGCTGAAATTAGCTGACTGGTTCCATCAATTTTAGAACCATAAAATGTCACTGTCTTGCCAGCCTCATATGCAAACACCACTGCCTTATCCTTACAGTTCAAATTAGCTCCATGCCGAGCTAACCAATCCATACCCAAGATGACATTAAATTCTATCACATCTAACGCCACTAGATCCGCAAGAAGTTCAACATTTTCAACTTTAACAACGCAATCCTTGTATACCTTTAAAGATTCTACCTCCTCTCCTAAAGGTGTATGAACAACTAATGGCATTTCCATAGGTTCAGATGTAATACTCAGCCTAGATGCAAAACTAGGTGATATGAATGAATGAGTAGCTCCAGGGTCTATCAATATGTGTGCATCTAGAGAACAAATAGAAAGAGTACCTTGCACCACATTGTTGTCAACTTGAGCCTGCTGATGATTTAGGTTGAACACCCGAGCATAATTCTGGTTCCGATTCTGATTTTGGTTCTGACCATTACCTTGTCCCACTGGTTGAACTGCTCTACCATTCTGTTGGTTTCCATTATTTGCAGCACCCTGGTATCCATGACCCTGCTGATACTGCTGACCCTGATAGCCCTGATAACCGCGACCCTGCTGGCCCTGATATCCTAGGCCCTGCTGGCCCTGATAGCCTCTGCCTCCATTGTAACCTCGACCACCCTGATATCCGTTATCGTTAAATTGTCCACGGCCACCATTACCTCTACCATAACCATTTCAATTCTGATAGTTACCCCTATATGCTTGATTGCCAACAGGTCTGAACTGAGTATGCTAACCTGCCTGAGTCTGATTGTGCCTAGGAATTGGACAATCTTTGACTTGGTGATCCATCTGTCCACAGTTAAAACAAGCTCCAGTCTTCCTTCTGCACTCTCCCGTATGATGTAAGCCACAAGATTCACAAGTAGGGGCTCTAGGACCCTGTTGCTGGTAGTGCCCACCATTATCATTGCTTCTCTGACCACTATATTGCCCCTGATAACCTAGCTGATTCCCTGGCTTGTTCTTCTTTCTTCTTGATTCTCCAGCATCATCCTTCCTTTTTCTGTTTTCTAACCCCAGAGCAGCATTAACAACCAAATGTATTTCCTTGTAATTGTGACTGGCTATCAACTCATAGTATTTATCATTCAAGCCATCCACAAATCTATCAGTCATAGATTCTTCATCCTAAGACACACGTGTAGCATACTTTCTTAGCTCTTGAAACTGCTCCCAGTACTCAGCTATAGATTTGTTGCCCTGAGTCAACATTTCAAACTCCCTTGCTTTCGCTTTCATCACATTCCGAGGCATAAAGTTTTGCATAAACATTCTTCTGAAGTCTTCACATACCTCAACATGACCTTGGATAGAGATCTTATACCATTCTTCAGCTGATTTTTGCATTTGATTCCCAGTTAACTCTATGGCTCTCTTCTCAGTACATTTCAAAGCATCACAGATCTTCTTAACTTTATTAAGAAATGCTAGAGGGTCTTCTATAGCAAGATTGGAGAATGTAGGTGGATCAACTCTAATAAATTTGTGCAAATCCAGGTCGTCAGTTAATCCATTTCCTCTAGCTGTAGCGTGAACATAAGCATTCATATTGTTACCCATGCCTTGAACAACCCGAACTACTCCCTCAATGAGAGCTTCCATAGATCTATTCAATGTCTGCAAAGTAGCCAAATATGCATCTGGGTTTCCTTGAACTGGTACTTGACCTGGCACATTCATATTACCAGTACCTGGACCTGCGCCATCATTTGGAAAATTTTGGTTTAATCCTTGATCTTGTCCAGCATTCTGTTCTAACCCCTGATCTTGTTTAGTAGCAACTCTACGTGGTCTACCACGTCTGCGTGGCTGAGGTGGCTCCTCAACATGAGTGGCTGGCTGATGTTCAACTTCCTCAGCTATTCTAGCCCCACTAGACCCACCAACCAAAAGAAAACGAGGGTTTTCTTGAGACATTGCACTTGCTAGCGGAGGAAAAGATTGATTAACGCAGAAAGGAAGCAAGACTTTTTAGAAAAACAATCCTAATGATTTCTGGATAGTATTAAGCTAAGTAAAACCTATGTCTCTGATACCACTTTTGTCACGACCAAAACTGAGAAGCCGGGACCGGCGTAAGTCTATACCTAAGTACAATCTTACAAGCCTAATTCAAATTTATTATTATAGTGCAAAATTACTAAGTTCAATAAATTTATTCCATAATCAAGTCATCAATAGAAATGATACTATCACAAATCAAGTTCAATAACTAAAACTCAAACTAGATGCAAAGAAACAGTCTACTCTTTATTACAAGAAAAAGGGTTCGAACACGGTCCGCCCAAAAATATCCAGAAATCTCTATGGAGTAAAGAAAATATGCAGACGAACCAAAATTCACAACCAACTAGAAGAACCCACAAAGAGAACGACCAAGCTCACTAAGGAATATAACTTCAACCTGCAAGTCAATCTATAAGGGTGTGAGCGTTATATATAGAAGCTCAGTAAGTTCATGAGAGGCAGAGAAACACTAATACAATTTAACAAAGTAATATATATCAAGTAAACATCCACAATAATTTCAAACATGATGGTGTATCGGGGTCTACAAAATATAACATCCTCCTCCTTCAACCATATCCAAGAACAAGTAAGCACGTGGCCCCAAGAGCAAGTAGGCATAAGCCCTAAGAACAAGATCGATATCGATATACAAATTAATCTCCATAATCAAAATCCATATCCTCTGTCCCCATTAGACACACCATCGCACATCACAAGAATATTCAATATCATATCAAGGCATTTAGCAAATAACATACAAGTTTCTCTGTCTCCTATTCACATGCGAGGCTAGGGCAAGAAAGGATAATATATCGAAATTAGAAAGAATAATATATACGAAGGGCTTATATATATATATATAATAGCTTAGTTAGAAAATAGCACATCACAAATAATACACATACACCCATGAACTTACTTGGTATCCAAAGAAAGCTTAGTTAAATCCTCACAACCTACTGACCTTGAGCTTCAGCTGGATTATTGCCTAAGGAAAGATAATTACATAGTCCAACAATCAATCACACTATCTCATCTATCATGAGGGATGCAATGCATGTTATGAATGCAAAAAGACCAATACTTAACCAACAATTAACCAAGATAATCCAAAATTAAAAACCAACCTGACTCAACTCAAAATTATGGTTCAACCCAAAGGTTAAACCGATCGCACCTCAAAAATACAAAATCAATTAATTACTTAAAATTTATTAGAACCAGAATCTCAACTCAATTTTTATAACTCATTTATCAAATAATATCACATCAGTCCCTATGCAAAAATCATAATTCATACCAACACCAAAAACCGATAAAAATTCTTTAGTCCCTAAAATTCAAAAGTTTCCAGAAAATAATTCCATCATTCAAAAATTCTGAAAAAATTCCTGTAGCTTCTCCAAATTCTAAATAACGTGTGTGCAAAATTTTAGATTAAGCCAAATTTATTTGATCTCCCAAAAATATTTTACAACATTCTGGTTCTGTTTGAACCACTAAAAATTAGTACAGCAAAAATTATCATAAATCCTTCCCATTTCGTTACAACAAAATTATCCAAATAATTTTCTCATATTATATACATCAGAATGGACAACATATAAAAATTTCATAATTTTTAGAAACCTCTAAGTCCCTCAATTTAATTTTTAAATCGTATTCATATAACCAGTTACCATACTGGCAGCAGTTGAGAAATAAATTTATTTTGAAACACAAACATTTTAACCGGACCTCAAAATATTTTTTATAAACACCTAACATGATATCCTAAAACATATCAAAACTTCAGACCTAGATCATTTACCAATAATTTTTAAAAATTCGACAAAATTACTGGAATATCAGCAATCACAAGCAGTAATAAATTTTTACTTTATTAATGAATTAAAAATACAAATCAAACATGAAAATTCAAAAATAAATTTCTAGATCAATTTTAACATCCCTAGAACAGATCCAAATCAAATTTGGTTACAAATCATAAGCCTATTTTCATAAATCTTAAATCCAAACTCAATAACACCAATAACACCCTTAAACAATTTAATCTATTTTAATTCATTAAAAATGAAAATCAACCTTAAAATTTTATTTTAAACATCCTATATGTTATAATAACACCAAATAACAAAAATCATGCCATGAAGTTGGAATAAATTGAAAGAAATTGAAGAAAACCATAAAATCTCGAAACTGCCAGAAATTAGAAGCCAAAAACGACAGGCCGCGAATCACGCTGCCATGCCGAACGACGAGCTCCGCACGCCGAACGACAACACCTCCAGCCCGTAGCTCAGCGCTGAACGACACGGTCAGACGCCGAATGACACCGGCACCAACTGGCGCACACTGACCAAACGACACAGCCCTGTTTTTGACCCAAAAATAATTTTTTCTCCCCTTTTCTCTCTCTGACGGCACAAGAATTTTTAGACACTTAATTGGGTGCCCTAAAACCCCTATTTATACAAATTTTAGGTGGTAAATTACTAATATACTCCTAAATTAATTTATTTAATTTAAAAAATACCCTAAAACTCTTTAAAAATTCAAAAAAAACACCCAACTAACTTATAAAAATTCACAACTAACCCCAAATTCAATTATTTTCAGAATTATTTTAATCAGTTCATTAATTATTTAATTTATTTAATTATTTTAATTTATTTTAATTAAAAATTAATAAATACCCGAAAAATTTCCGAAACACAACTGTCACGACCCAACCCGGGGGCCACGACCGGCATGCAGCCAAATCGAAGTCCGACCACATAAGCCTTAGAAACATTCATAACAGTCTAAGTGCAAAACAGTTCAATACTTATATAATCTTCAATCCTAGTTCAAATGCAAACCATCAATATAATCAAATCACAATAAAATTATTCGGAAAATCTAAAGCAGACAAGTTCTATTTATTACACAAAAAGGGATTCGGATTCAATCTGCCCAAAAGTTCAATATCCGGAAATCTCTAAGCAAAAGGACCGATAAACACAAACGGAAAACCTGATCGACTTCGCCAAAGAAGAGAAAGAAGATAGAAGAAGGCAATCACTGTAAACCTGCAAGACAATCTGTAAGGGTGTGAGCGCTTTATATAGACGCCCAGTAAGTCTATGAGAGGCAGAGAAACATCTAACAGTTATATAAGCAGTACATATAATACATTCACAAATTAAGCAATCAAGATGGTGTGTCGGGGTCACCAATCAGTAAACAGTACAGTATAAAATCAGTCACATCCGCCCTTATAACTCCTCAGTACAGTACAGTAATCAGTAATTAGGCATGTAGCCTCAGTAAACAGTATAGGCATTAAGCCTCAGTAGCAGTATAGGCATTAAGCCTCAGTAACCTCCTTCCCCTTCATGACACACCATCACACAGCACAAGTAATATCAAATTCAATATTCTCACATAAATACAATCACATGCAAGTTTCTCTGTCTCCTAAAGCATGCGAGGCTGAGTTCAAAAGAATAGTCTAGTGAATATATAGAAAGGATAATATATTATAAGAAGGGTTTATATATATATATAGGTTGTTAGCAAGTAGCACAACACAAACAGTTCAAATACACCCATAGAACTTACCTGGTCTAACAGTCAGCTAAGCAATCCACCACCCTAAGTCTGAGGTGCTGCTGGACCACCGCCTAACCATTAACCATCAATTAACAACCACCCTTACAAATGTATGCAAGTGCAAAAGGGAATGCATGACGTGAATGCACACAATTCAATAGTTTCCATAACAAGGTTAAACCTTTTTTTTTTGTCAACCAATCACAACTTAACCATCATAATACCACACGTTTAAACTTTCTTTCCAGAATATAAAACATCATTAAAAAGTCCTTACAATTTAAATTTATCAAATACCTTACTTAAATAATCAATATACACAAGATACAATTTTACCGATAAACCTGAATAACGAGTGTTAACTTGTAAAATTCAAAACAATTAACCAGTATATGAAAAATTTATAATTTTCAACCAGAAGTTAAGTTGATATCTGAAAAGCATCCTACCAAAATTTCATAATTTTTTGAGACTTAGAAGTCCCTCAATCAATTTTTATTCATAACAGTATACAGCTCACAAGGTATACTAACAGCAGTAGAAAGATCTAATTATTTCAAAAATATAACAACAGAAACATAATCCAACATATTTTTCTTGTAAATTAGACTTCCAGAACTTGAACATATATGAAAATCAAATCTAAAACATTTTTACACATTTTAATATGAATTTTGAAAGTTACAGATAATGCAATCGCACCTACAGTATAGTTCGTCAAACAACAGTAGCAAACTTGAATTTTCCAGAAATATACGATGCTCCAAAATCCCAAAAACTATTTTTATCATAAACTAGACTCAATTTTGAGACACATATCCAAATTTTAGATTTTTATCATGTTCCAATATTTAATTAAAAATCGAGCAATATATAGCACTAACATCAAACTTCAGCAGAGAATTAAATCATCCAAAAACTCAAAGAAAACAATTAATTCGAAAACCCTAACACCCAAATCAATTCAATCAAACCCTAAGTAAATACCTTCATCAAATTTCAGAACCCAACACACTAGCCCAAATCAATTAATTCAACACCAAAATCTATCAAAACAATAAAAACCCCAAAACCTATCCTATTTTGTAAAAAATCAATTTAATTAAATAATAATTCAAATTTAGCCAAATTAATTAAGAAAAATACCAAACCAATATGATGCTAATATGAATTAATCAAATGGAAGTTGAAATAATGCAAAAGGAATCAAGAAAAACCTCAAAAACACCCAAAACTCGAAAAATCGAGCTGCTGGAACACTGGCCAAAACGACCAGGCGAGCCACGCCGCGCCACGCAAAACGACGGAACGCGAGACACCGAACGACAAGCCCCTGGCTCGCGCTTCTCCGCCGAACGACGCTAGCCACCCGCCGAATGACACTGCGCGCTGGCACGCCGAGACCCAAAACGACAGCCCTCTGATTTTTGCTCCCAAAACCAAATTTCTCCAATTTTTTTCAAAACACCCGAAAATAGAAGACCAAAAACATTACCCACTCTGACATTTAGGCCTATTTATAGGAAAATAACTCTTCAAAATTATACTTTTACCCCAATCTAATTTATTTTAATTAAAAACACCCCAAAACTATTTATTTTCATAAAAATTTACCCAAAACCATAAAATTCACAAAATTAACTCAAATTTATTTTTAACTTCAAACTTTAACCCAAAATAATTTATAAATATGTTTTACGCATAATAATACCCGAAAATACCGAAAACGACAAAAAAATCCAAAAATGACGAAAATACCCTCGGCACCCAAAAATACAATATTATACTCAAAACGACCGTCTCGTCGTCCTGAGTATCAAAAAGATATTCAAACCATCAAATTATGTTCAAACAACATGTGAGGGTACAAAATGACTATTTTGCCCCTATACTTAAAATCATTCAAAAACCAAGGGTTTTACAATCTAACCCCCTTAAAGTAATTGCGTCCATGCAATTGAATCCAACATAATCATTATCCATCAAAAACTGTCATTACAATAGTTATACAAAAATCCGGATGGTATCGTCTACTTAGTATGTGTCGTTATGGTTGATCTGCCCAACTACCACCAAAATCAAGAACACACAATCGCAGCATATCTTCCAAAGTCTGAATAGTCCTCTCCGACAAACCATCTGTCTGAAGATAAAAAGCAGTACTGAAATGAAGATTAGTTCCCAAACCTTCCTGAAGCTTCTGCCAAAATCTAGAAGTAAATTGTGGTCCTCTATCAGAAACTATAGAAACTGGGACCCCATGAAGACTCACAATCCTGTTGAGGTACAGTTTGGCATACTGCGACACTGTGTACTTAGTATTTACTGGAAGAAAATGAGCGGACTTAGTCAATCTGTCAACAATAACCCAGATAGAATCATGCCCACCAGGAGCTTTAGGCAAACCGACAACAAAATCCATATTGATTCTCTCCCATTTCCACTCAGGTAGTGGTAACTCCTTAAGTAATCCCGCAGGCTTATGATGCTCATACTTAACTTGCTGACAAGATAAGCATTGAGAAACAAACTGTGCAACATCATTCTTCATCCCTTTCCACCAGTACAACTGCTTCAAATCCCGATACATCTTGGTGGAACCTGGGTGAATTGTGTACTTAGAGAAATGTGCATCCTTAAGGATATCAGTCTTCAAATCATCTACCTTAGGAACACACACCCTAGTACCAAAATTCAAAACACCTTTATCATCTATAACAAACTCCTTGTTCTCACCGGCTAAGATTTTCTGTCATAAAATTTCCAAATCCGCATCCTTACTTTGCTCAGAAATAATCCTGTCAAGAAAATTTGGCTTCACAGCCAAACTAGCAAGAAACACCCCTCTACCATTCACAACTTCTTTGTCAGACATATTAAATGTCCAACCCTCATCAAGCAATTGGTGAATCTCAGAAATCAAGGACCTCCTTGTCAAACAAATATGTGACAAACTCCCCATAGACTTGCGACTCAAAGCGTCTGCCACAACATTTGCTTCCCCAGGATGGTACTGAATATTATAATCATAATCTTCCAGAAACTCTATCCACCTTCTCTGCCTCAAGTTCAGATCTCTCTGCGAGTAAACATATTTGAGATTCTTATGGTCAGTAAAAATCTCACATGTAACACCATACAGATAATGCCTCCAGATCTTTAGTGCAAACACAACAGCAGCCATCTCCAGATCATGTGTAGGATAATTAACTTCATGCTTTTTCAACTGTCTTGAAGCATAAGCAACCACCCTACCATGTTGCATCAACACACATCCCAAACCAATACCAGATGCATCACAGTAAACAGCATAGCCTTCATTGCCCTCCGGCAAAACAAGTACAGGTGCAGATGTCAACCTTTCTTTTAGAAAGTTAAAACTCTCCTCACAAGCATCATCCCAAACAAACTTAACACCCTTGCGAGTGAGTTTAGTTAAAGGTGTTACAAGTCGAGAAAAATCTCTAACAAATCTTCTATAATAACCAACCAAACCCAAGAAACTTCGTATCTCTGTAACTGTCTTTGGTCTTGGCCAATCCATGACTGCCTGAATCTTCTTTGGATCAACCTGAACACCCTCAGAAGATATAACATGACCCAAGAACACAACTTTATCCAACCAGAATTCACATTTCGAGAACTTGGCATAAAGTTTATGTTCCCTCAGAGTTTGCAAAACCAGCTTCAAATGTTCCTCATGCTCTTCTTTAGTCTTGGAGTACACCAAAATATCATCAATGAACACCACAACAAACCGATCAAGATATGGACTAAACACCCTATTCATCAAGTCCATAAAAGTAGCAGGGGCGTTGGTAAGTCCAAAAGACATTACCAGAAATTCATAATGACCATACCTTGAGCGAAAAGCAGTTTTAGGTATGTCACTCTCTCGCACCCTTAACTGATGATAACCAGACCGAAGATCAACCTTTGAGAAAAACTTCGCCCCTTGCAACTGATCAAACAAATCATCAGTCCTTGGTAATGGATATCTGTTCTTGACCGTCACCTTGTTTAGCTGCTGATAATCAATACACAACCTCATGGAACCATCCTTCTTTCTCAAGAAAAGAACCGGAGCTCCCCAAGGTGAAGTACTCGGTCGGATGTACCCCTTCTGTAACAAATCATTCAGTTGCTCCCTCAACTCTTTAAGCTCTGCCGGTGCCATTCTATAAGGCGGCATAGAGATAGGATTTGTGCCAGGTACAAGATCAATAAAAAACTCAATCTCCCTTTCAGGAGGTAACCCAGGCAAATCCTCAGGAAAAACATCCACAAAATCTTGCACTATAGGGACATCTTCTGGTTTAACTTCTTCTTTCTTCACATCCCGAATAGATACAAGATAGGCGTCACAACCTTTACGCAACAACCTTCTAGCTCCCAAAGCAGAAATCATCTGACAAGGACCAATGGTCTTGGAACCATGGAATGTCACCAACTTACCTTCTTCATAATCAAATCGGACTATTTTAGCCCTACAGTCAACATTAGATCCATGACAAGCTAACCAATCCATTCCCAAGATCACATCAAATTCCAACATAGATAGGACAATCAAATTTGCAGCTAAATCTGCATCCTCAACTCTAATCATACAGTTACTATAAACATCCACCGTCTCTATCTCATCCCCCAGTGGTGTATGAACAAACAAAGGCTCAGCTAAAAGTTCATGTGATCTAGATAATCTAGATGCAAAGCTAGGTGATATGAATGAATGAGTAGCTCCAGGGTCAATAAGAACATGTGCATCAAATGAACATATAGATAGTGTACCTTGCACCACATTATTATTAGCCTGAGCTTGCTGAGTATTAAGATTAAACACCCGAACATAATTCTGATTCTGATTCTAGCCTTGGTTCTGATTCTGAGCATTGTTCTGACCTGCTGGCAAAGCGGGTACAGCATTCTGCTACTGATTATTCTGGTGATAACCCTGATTCTGCTGACCTTGGTAGCCTCGATAACCTCCATTCTGTCGTCTGCCATTTTGATTACCTCAGCCTCCATTATAACCTCGACCACCATTACCTCTGCCATAACCATTGCCATTACCATTACCATTGCCACGGTTGTTGTTACCCTGATTCCCTACTAGTCTCACATAATTCTGCTGCCCTCCTTGATTCTGACCGTGCCGAGAATTAGGACAATCTTTCACCTGATGATCCATCCGTCCACAACCTAAACATGCTCCCATCTGTCTCTAGCAATCTCCTAGATGACGATTACCATAAAACCCACAAACAGGATTCCTCTGATTCTGATTCTGCAATCTGTAAGTCTGTTGTTGACCACCTCTATTATTACCTCCCTGATCTCTGTTCTGTCCTTGGTAGCCATGCGAATCATTAGGTCTACTTCTCTTCCTACTAACATCAGTAGTATCCTCAGTCTTGTTAGTTTTACCTCTGTTTTCCAAACCCAGAGATGTGTTCCTAACCAAATGCAACTCAGTGTAGTTATGGCTAGCAACAAAACCATAATACTTATTGTTCAGTCCCTCCACGAATCTGCGAGTCATCCGAACCTCATCCTGAATCAAGTGTGTAGCATACTGTCTCAGATCCTGAAACTTCTCATAGTACTCAGCTATGGATCTATCCCCTTGCTTCAACCTCTCAAACTCTTGGCCTTTTTGCCACATAACATTCTCAGGTATGAAATTCTGCATGAACAAGTCCTTAAACTCATCCCAGACATGAACCCTATCTCTGATCTCATCATCGAACCACACCTGAGCTGACTTCTTTAACTGATGGCCTGCCAACTCTATAGATCTATCATCAGTACAGTTGAGAGCTAAACAAATCCGACGTACCTCATTGATGAAGTATACTGGATCCTCAGTAGCAGAGTTGGAGAATGTAGGTGGGTTCACTCTGATAAACTCGTTTAACCTCACATACTGGGGTTCAACAATAGGTGGCTGATCATTTGCTTGCCCAGCATTCTGATTCATATTCTGCACCAACTGAGCAATTCCATTGGCAAGAGTCTCCATAGATCTACCCATGGTCATCATAGTAGTCATAAACTGCTCCTGACCCACTGCAGTAGCCGGTGTAGCCTCAGGTACAGGATTATTCCCAGGAGTAGGTGGCTGAGGACCAGGCATAACTCCTGCAGTATTAACATTCCCTGCTGCAGCTCTAGGGGGTCTCCCACGTCCACGTGGAGGCAGATTAGCACCATCTGCAGTTCCAGAAGTTCCAGCACTAGAGGAACCTCCCCCTATCTGAATTCCAGTACTTCTTTGAGACATAACTCCTGATATTAGTATAAGCATATCGGTTAATGCGGAAGCAAAAAAACACAGAAAGAATTTTTCCTAAAGATTTCAGGATACAACTAGACAAATTATAAGTGTGACTGAATCTTATGGCTCTGATACCACTTTTGCCACGACCGGCATGCAGCCAAACCGAAGTCCGACCACATAAGCCTTAGAAACATTCATAATAGTCTAAGTGCAAAACAGTTCAATACTTATATAATCCTCAATCCTAGTTCAAATGCAAACCATCAATATAATCAAATCACAATAAAATTATTCGGGAAATCTAAAGCAGACAAGTTCTATTTATTACACAAAAGGGATTCGGATTCAATCTGCCCAAAAGTTCAATATCCGGAAATCTCTAAGCAAAAGGACCGATAAACACAAACGGAAAACCTGATCGACTTCGCCAAAGAAGAGAAAGAAGATAGACGAAGGCAATCACTGTAAACCTGCAAGACAATCTGTAAGGGTGTGAGCACTTTATATAGATGCCCAGTAAGTCTATGAGAGGCAGAGAAACATCTAACAGTTATATAAGCAGCACATATAATACATTCACAAATTAAGCAATCAAGATGGTGTGTCTGGGTCACCAATCAGTAAACAGTACAGTATAAAATCAGTCACATCCGCCCTTATAACTCCTCAGTACAGTACAGTAATCAGTAATTAGGCATGTAGCCTCAGTAAACATGTAACACCCCGATACTCTATATAAGTACTATACATATACTTAGTATACATACAGTAAGTATATAAAGTATAAGGATGTCACTTTTTGTTATCTTTTAAAAACATGTAACAGAGTTCAAACCATAATACGTTAATTTAAATAACATTTACAAAATCATTATCTTTATCAAAACTCCATTTATACATATAAATACTCTCTCATCAGAAATACATCATAATTAAAAGTTATACATGTATGCATTACCCTCTAGTTGGTCTCGACAAACTCTTACTCTCCTCGTGGCATAACAGCTGGACTTCCAGATCAACCGCATATCCACCTGCGCGATTACACAACCGTGCTAAGCCCGAGAGCTTAGTAGTACATAAATAACATATAAACATACATTATAAAAATACTAATATATATTAATATATCAATTTCATGTGCCATTAGTTTCTTATCATGTTCTCCTTTTAAATTGCACCTTTCATATATCTTAACTAATTTCATGTATTAAATACATATCATTTTCACCAACCACAATTCATCACTAATAATCACCATCAACATATTAATATCCACATTATATATCATGTCATTATCACCAATCATCAATCCAACATTAATACTCAAAATCAATATTTCAATATACATAACATTTCATGTCATTATTTTATTCACAATTCATCAATCATGAATCACATTTCCAACCAAATCCACCATAGATTTCATTACTCGTTTATTACAACATTTATATATATCATATTGACAACAACGACAGACTCGGGCCCAAACGACACTAATATGCCATTCAATTTTCAGAGTAATGCTTTGGTTCATTCATCATATTTATCATTATCATAGACCCAACTAGGCTTCAAGGATTAGGTTCAACCAAGCTTCAAGGGGAGCAAAGCATGCTAAGCTTCAACCCAACTTGGCTTCAAGAACAAACCCAACCTAGCTTCAAGGGTGGTAACATCGCAATTAGGCTTCAAGGATTCAATCCAACCTAACTTCAAGAGATTGTTACACTTATTAGGCATGCCACCAACAACAAACTCTGAAAATGGAATAACACATTTTTTACACAATTCATTTATTACTTTCATTCTCAATTCTCATCATCAATTAGGCAAACATGCCTTATGTCTTTCAATTGAATCATCATAGCCAATCACAATGGCATCACATCACATTTGAGTCATCATTATACATATACAACATCAATTACATTAACTAAACAAACCAATCATTAGCTTTACATCTCTTTATGTCTCAATTCACATTATACACTTCATTATTCAAGCATACATAATCAATTTCGTTGCACATGTATCTTAAATTCATCATCATATAAACAACATATCCCTTTATAACATTTCAATCATTTCTCAAAACACATTGACAACATTCATTATTAAGACATTTATTATAATAAATTGTATTGCACATACCTTTTGGGATGATCCTCATCTCTTCCACACTATACAAATCATCATATTAGTCACATTGTTCATATAACATACTACCATTCACAAGATTCACAATGCAAAACATAACCTTGTTTAAACATAATCATATGCATCATTGATACAATATTTCAAAGTACACATCACATTACCATTCACAATGCATATAGCCTAACATTGTTCATATACTTCATCAATCCCATCACATGTGTGCTATAATCTCAACATCATATGAATGTATGTTCCACCTATATTTATTTAGATCATTCTTTGTTTTCAAAGTGTTTATGTTTAGGTTTAGGAACAACAAAACCTTTGAAGAATCAAACAAAGTGAGAAAAGTGAAGAACCATCACAGTAGCAAACACCTTCATGGGACACGGCCAAGCTTATGGCCGTGTCTCTCAAAACCAATTGGCAGTAGCAAACACATGCATAAGACACGGCCGTGTCCCTCCAAAATCAATCCAACACGGCTCAATTTTCCTTGACTTGGCCGTGTCTCTCATTGCTTTTGGCCGTGTCTCTCCTTGCTTTTGGCCGTGTCACTCAAGAACAAAACCCTATTTGTGGCCAAAACACTTCTAATTGAATTTAAACACATAATACACAACATAAACTCATTCAAATAGATGTAATCAAAGTCATTAACTCTTATTTATCTCAATATTCACATTAACACTTGATCAACCATACATTCAAACACTTACCACATCAAACCCTAAAAACCAACATCAATCTTCTTCTTTCTATAACAACATCCATTTAACTTACCATTTTCAAACAAAACCAACACCAATTTAACCTTTTTAACTCACAATCAATTTCCATACTTTTAAACATATCACAAACACTCTAAATCATGATATTAACAAATCACAACACACATCAAACACATCTTCAAAATACCAAAGGAAATCAAGAGAGTACTTACCTTAGATGAAGAAATTTGACAAATCTCCAACTTCATCCTTTGATTCATCCTTCAATTTGATGTTAGAAATCAACACACCTCATTTGCTCTTCCTTTCCCTTTGGTAGCCGGCCACACCAACAAAGAAGAGAGAAAATGAATACAAATTCAACTTCTCTTCTTCTTTAAATATCCACCAAGCAATTTAACAAGACAATTACCTAATTGCCCTCATCCATTCAACTTAACTTTTGTCACTTATATGCCCTTTATAGTAATTTCACTTAGCACAAGTTAAAATATCCTCTTACCTTGACTCCCCATTTGACCAACTTATATTTTATATATATTACAATATACACAACATATACATTCTCTTAACAAACTCATTTCCTTTACAAATACATATATACATTTAATTCAAATCAAAACAACAATTGTATCCAACTTCTAGGGCACCCATTGGGATATTACAAAACAGTATAGGCATTAAGCCTTAGTAGCAGTATAGGCATTAAGCCTCAGTAACCTCCTTCCCCTTCATGACACACCATCACACAACACAAGTAATATCAAATTCAATATTCTCACATAAATACAATCACATGCAAGTTTCTCTGTCTCCTAAAGCATGCAAGGCTGAGTTCGAAAGAATAGACTAGTGAATATATAGAAAGGATAATATATTATAAGAAGGGTTTATATATATATAGGTTGTTAGCAAGTAGCACAACACAAACAGTTCAAATACACCCATAGAACTTACCTGGTCTAACAGTTAGCTAAGCAATCCTCCACCCTAAGTCTGAGGTGCTGCTGGACCACCGCCTAACCATTAACCGTCAATTAACAACCACCCTTACAAATGTATGCAAGTGCAAAAGGGAATGCATGACGTGAATGCACACAATTCAATAATTTCCATAACAAGGTTAAACCTTTTTTTTTTTGTCAACCAATCACAACTTAACCATCATAATACCACACGTTTAAACTTTCTTTCCAGAATATAAAACATCATTAAAAAGTCCTTACAATTTAAATTTATCAAATACCTTACTTAAATAATCAATATACACAAGATACAATTTTAACGATAAACCTGAATAACTAGTGTCAAATTGTAAAATTCAAAACAATTAACCAGTATATGTAAAATTTATAATTTTCAACAAGAAGTTAATTTGATATCTGAAAAGCATCCTACCAAAATTTCATAATTTTTTGAGACTTAGAAGTCCCTCAATCAATTTTTATTCATAACAGTATACAGCTCACAAGGTATACTGACAAAAGTAGAAAGATCTAATTATTTCAAAAATATAACAACAGAAACATAACCCAACATATTTTTCTTGTAAATTAGACTTCCAGAAATTCAACATATATGAAAATAAAATCTAAAACATTTTTACACATTTTAATATGAATTTTGAAAGTTACAGATGATGCAATCGCACCTACAGTACAGTTCGTCAGACAACAGTAGCAATCTTGAATTTTCCAGAAATATAAGATGCTCCAAAATCCCAACAATTATTTTTATCATAAACTAGACTCACTTTTGAGCCACATATCCAAATTTTAGATTTTTATCATGTTCCAATATTTAATTAAAAATCGAGAAACATACAGCACTAACATCAAACTTCAGCAGAGAATTAAATCATCCAAAAACTCAAAGAAAATAATTAATTCGAAAACCCTAACACTCAAATCAATTCAATCAAACCCTAAGTCAATACCTTCATCAAATTTCAGAACCCATCACACTAGCCTAAATCAATTAATTCAACACCAAAATCTATCAAAACAATAAAAACCCCAAAACCTAACCTATTTTGTAAAAAATCAATTTAATTAAATAATAATTCAAATTTAGCCAAATTAATTAAGAAAAATACCAACCCAATATGATACTAATATGAATTAATCAAATGGAAGTCGAAATAATGCAAAAGGAATCAAGAAAAACCTCAAAAACACCCAAAACTCGAAAAATCGAGCTGCTGGAACACTGGCCAAAATGACCAAGCGAGCCACGTCGCGCCATGCAAAACGACGAAACGCGAGACGCCGAAAGACAAGTGTAAAACCCTTGGTTTTTGTTTGATTTTAAGTCTAGGGGCAAAATGGTAATTTTGTACCTTAGGGGCAAAATAGTCATTTTGTGCCCTTTGAATGTCTTTTTGATACTCGGGACGACGAGACGGTCGTTTTGAGTATAATATTGTATTTTTGGCTTCGGGGGGTATTTTGGTCATTTTGGCGGTCGAAAAATTTTCGGGTTTCGTTTTGCTGTTTTTGATGTCATTTTGGTGACCGTGATGTCGTTACGGTTATTTTAAGTATAATTTTGTTAGGGGTTGTGTTTCAGAAATTTTTCGGATATTTATTAATTTTTAATTAAAATAAATTAAATAAATAAAATTTGGGGTTAGTTGTAAATTTTATAAGTTAGTTGGGTGTTTTTTTGATTTTTTTAAAGAGTTTTAGGGTGTTTTTAAATTAAAAAAATTAATTTAGGGGCATATTGATATTTTGCCAATTAAAAATCATATAAATAGGGGTGTTAGGGCACCCAATTGAGGGTTTTATTATTTGTGCCGCCGGAGAGAGAAAAAGAAAAAAAATCAAAATTTTCTTCAAAAATCGGGTGGCTGTCGTTTAGTAGTGGGCGTGCCATTTAGCCGGTGTCGTTTGGCGTGGCAGGGTGTCGTTCGGCGTGCGGCGCTCCTGTCGTTCGGCGTGTGGAGCTTGTCGTTCGGCGGCTGGGCGACGCGGCTCGCAGGTGCCGTTTTGACCTCTGTTCCAGCAGCCCGTTTTTCAATTTTTTTGGAGTTTTTGAGGTTTTTCTTGATTCCTTTTGCATTATTTCGACTTCCATTTGATTAGTTCATATTAATATCATATTGGTTTGATATTTTTCTTAATTAAATTGGCTAAATACGAATTATTATTTAATTAAAATGATTTTTACAAAATAGGTTAGGTTTTGAGTTTTTTTTTGGTTTTGATGGATTTTGGTGTTGAATTATATTGATTGGGTTAGTGTGTGGGTTCTGGAACTTGATGAATATATTGAATTAGGGTTTGATTAAATTGATTTGGGTATTAGGGTTTGCGAATTAATTGTTTTCTTTGAGTTTTTGGATGAATTAATTCTCTGCTGAAGTGTGATATCAGTACAGCATGTTACTCGATTTTTAATTAAATATTGGAAGGTGATAAAAATCTGAAATTTGTATATGTGGCTCGAAATTGAGTCTAGTTTATGAGAAAAATAATTTTTGGGATTTTGGAGCATCGTATATTTCTGGAAAATTCAAGTTTTCTACTGTTGTCTGACAAACTGTGCTGTTGATGCTATTGCATCAACTGTAACTTTTGAAATTCATATTAAAATTTGTAAAAATGTTTTTGATTTGATTTTCATATATGTTGAAGCTCTGGAAGTCTAGTTTACAAGAAAAATATGTTGGGTTATGTTTCTGTTTGTGATATTGTTGAAATAATTTGATCTTTCTACTGCTGTCAGTATACCTTGTGAGTTGTATACTGTTTTGAATAAAAATTGGTTGAGAGACTTCTAAGTCTCGAAAAATTATGAAATTTTGGTAGGATGCTTTTCAGATATCAAATTAGCTTCTGGTTGAAATTTATAAATTTTTCATTTACAGGTTAATTGTTTTGAATTTTATAAGTTGACACTCGTTATTCAGGTTTATCGGTAAAATTGTATCTTGTGTATTTTGATTATTTAAGTAAGGTATTTGATGAATTTAAATTGTAAGGACTTTTTAATGATGTTTTATATTCTGGAAAGCAAGTTTAAAGGTGTGGTATTATGATGGTTAAGTTATGTTTGGTTGACAAAAAGGTTTAACCTTGTTGTGGAAATTATTGAATTGTGTGCATTCACGTCATGCATTCCCATTTGCACTTGCATACATTTGTAAGGGTGGTTGTTAATTGATGGTTAATGGTTAGGCGGTGGTCCAGCAGCACCTCAGACTTAGGGTGGCAGATTGCTTAGCTGACTGTTAGACCAGGTAAGTTCTATGGGTGTATGTGATTATTTGTGTTGTGATTATTTGTGTTGTGCTACTTGCTAACAACTTATATACATATATAAACCCTTTTTATATATATTATCCTTTCTATATATTCACTATACTATTCTTTCGAACCCAGCCTCGCATGCTTTAGGAGACAGAGAAACTTGCATGTGATTGCATTTATGTGATAATATTGAATGTGATATTACTTGTGCTGTGTGATGGTGTGTCATGAAGGGGAAGGAGGTTACTGAGGCTTAATGCCTATACTGTTACTGAGGCTTAATGCCTATACTGTTTACTGAGGCTACATGCCTAATTACTGATTACTGTACTGTACTGAGAAGTTATAAGGGCGGATGTGACTGATATTATACTGTACTGTTTACTGATTGGTGACCCCGACACACCATCTTGATTGCTTAATTTGTGATTGTATTATATGTACTGCTTATATAACTGTTAGATGTTTCTCTGCCTCTCATAGACTTACTGGGCGTCTATAAAGCGCTCACACCCTTACAGATTGTCTTGCAGATTTTCAGTGATTGTCTTCGTCTATCTTCTTTCTCTTCTTTGAGAAGTCGATCAGGTTTTCCGTTTGTATTTAGCGATCTTTCTGCTTAGAGATTTCCGGATATTGAACTTTTGGGCGGATTGAATCCGAATCCCTTTTTGTGTAATAAGTAGAACTTGTCTGCATTAGAATTCCCGAATGATTTTATTGTGATTTGATTATATTGATGGTTTGCATTTGAACTAGGATTGCGGATTATATAAGTATTGAACTGTTTTGCTTTTAGACTGTTATGAATGTTTCTAAGGCTTATGTGGTCGGACTTCGGTTTGGCTGCATGCCGGTCGTGGCCCCCGGGTTGGGTCGTGACAACAAGCCCCTGGCTAGCGCTTCTCCGCCGAACGATGCTAGCCACCCGCCGAACGACACTGCGCGCTGGCACGCCGAGACCCAAAACGACATCCCTCTGATTTTTGCTCCCAAAACCAAATTTCTCCAATTTTTTTCAAAACACCCGAAAATAGAAGACCAAAAACATTTCCCCCTCTGACATTTAGGCCTATTTATAGGAAAACAACTCTTCAAAATTATACTTTTACCCCAATCTAATTTATTTTAATTAAAAACACCCCAAAACTATTTATTTTCATAAAAATTTACCCAAAACCATAAAATTCACAAAATCAATTCAAATTTATTTTTAACTTCAAACTTTAACCCAAAATAATTTATAAATATGTTTTACGCATAATAATACCCAAAAATACCGAAAACGACAAAAAATCCAAAAATGACGAAAATACCCTCGGCACCCAAAAATACAATATTATACTCAAAACGACCGTCTCGTCGTCCTGAGTATCAAAAAGACATTCAAACCATCAAATTATGTTCAAACAACATGTGAGGGTACAAAATGACTATTTTACCCATATACTTAAAATCATTCAAAAACCAAGGGTTTTACAACAACTCCTAGCAAAATTATACTTAAAATAACCGTAACGACATCACGGTCACCAAAATGATATCAAAAATAGCAAAACGAAACACGAAAATTTTTCGACCACCAAAATGACCAAAATACCCCCCCCCCCCGAAGCCAAAAACACAATATTATACTTAAAACAAACATCTCAACACCCACATTATGAAAATAAGCACCAAACGTTATAAAATGCACTCAAATATGAATTGAAGGTAAAATTACCATTTTGCTCCTAAACTCCAATTTCCCCAAAAATCAAGGGTTTTACAAACACGGCTTTTGTTTATCATTTTTTCAAAATTATGTTTTAAAAAGTATTTTTTTATTTTTTATAGGTTTTTATTTTCATTTTATTACGATTTGTTTATATTTATGTTTTCTATTTAAAAAAATTTTAATGTCATATTTTTAATATATACATAAAATATATATATATATACAAAATATATATTTATTTGCATACACTAAATAATACAAACTTCATCTATAATATCTACAATAGAACTATAATATATTTGCATAATATTTTAAATATTTGTTCAATTTTTTTTTATTTTTCATTCTAATAAAATTCACACAATATCCAAATAATATTTATATATTCAATAATTTTTACATAAAATATACATAATTCAAATAACAAATATATAAGATGAACACAACATCTATAGCATATCTACAATACATCTTCAACACATCTATTATACATTAATATAATGAAATTATGCGTATTATTTTTCAGTGTATAATATGTAAATTTATTTTAAAATAAATTCAATAATTATTATTAATATATTTTTATATTTTTTATTTTATTTTATTTGTGTTACTATTTTTATAATTAAAATTAAATTTTTTTCATAACAATTGTGATTTTTATATGATAAAAAATAATTTTTTATTATTTTATTAGAATATTATATTTAATATTGAAGTTTAAAAAAAATAAAAATTTGAAGTAAAATATTAATTATAGTGATGAAAGAGATATTTTTTTAAAAAATTATTTTATTGAAAAATGAAATATTTTTAAAATTTTACACTGACTTTTTATAAAAGTATAAATATTTTTAATTTATATCGTATTTTTATAATAAAAATTATTTTTTAGAATAGCTATCTAAATATCCCTTATTAATAAACCCATCTTCGAGTAATTTAAATATATTAAAGCATCATACTCGATTACAAATTTAAATCTATCAATTATTTTAAATGTAACCTCACTGAAATGTTTCATTAACACTGGATGATTATTTATCGTAGCTTTATAAAATATAATCTAGTTTTTCTTTTTTTAAATTATAAATATAAGTAAAAACCATGAAAAATCATTAAATTTTTAATTTGAAAACTTTATTTAAAATTTATGATTTTTAAACCATAAGATTAGTATGAAAAAGTTATAATATGAATATTGAAGTCAGAGTAAAATATAATTTAAATTACGTATACTTTAAATATAATTTATAACTTTTTCATACTCGATTAAAATATAATTTAAATTATATATCATGTGAAATAACTTACCTTTATAAACTAAGAAGGAAATTGAAATCTTAATTAATAGAGAAAATTATGTTGCGCGCTATATTTTATTTTGCGTTTACATATATACGGATTCAATATTTATTTTTTTCGATTACATTGCTTTTGTTTTTTTTTTTTCAAAATTATGTTTTAAACAGTGTTTTTTCTTTATTTTTTATAATTTTTTATTTTCATTTTATTACTATTTGTTTATATTTATGTTTTCTATTTAAAATTTTTTTAATGTCATATTTTTAATATATACGTAAAAAATAAATATATATACAAAATATATATTTATTTGCATACACTAAATAATACAAACTACATCAATAATATATACAATAGAACTATAATATATTTGCATAATATTTTAAATATTTATTTAATTGTTTTCATTTTTTATTCTAATAAAATTCACACAACATCCACTAATATTTATACATTCAGTAATTTTTATATAAAATATACACAATTTAAATAATAAATATATAAAATACACACAATATCTATAACATAGCTACAATATGTCTTCAACACATCTATTATACATCTACATAATGAAATTATGAGTATTATTTTTCAGTGTATAATATTTAAAATTTATTTTAAAATAAATTTAATAATTTTTATTAATATGTTTTTGTATATTTTATTTTATTTTATTAGTGTTACTATTTTTATAATTAAAATTAAATTTTTTTCATAATAATTGTGATTTTTATATGATAAAAAATAATTTAAAAAATGATTTTTTATTATTTTATTAGAATATTTTTATTTTATATTGGAAGTTTAAAAAATAAAAATTTGAAGAAAAATATTAATTATAGTGATGAAAGAGATATTTTTTTTTAAAATTATTTTATTGAGAAATGAAATATTTTTAAAATTTTACACTGACTTTTTATAAAAGTATAAATATTTTTAATTTATATAGTATTTTTTTAATAAAAATTATTTTTTAAGATAGGTATCTAAATATCCCTTATTAATAAACCCATCTTCTAGTAATTTAAATATATTAAGACATCATACTCGATTATAAATTTAAATCTATCAATTATTTTAAATGTAACCTCACTGAAATGTTTCTGGATGATTATTTATCGTGACTTTATAAAATTTAATCTAGTTTTTTTAAATTATAAATATAAGCAAAAACCATCAAAAACCATTAAATTCTTAATTTGAATTCTTTTTAAAATTTATAATTTTTAAACCATAAGATTAGTATGAAAAAGTTATAATATGAATATTGAAGTCAGAGTAAAATATAATTTAAATTACGTATACTTTAAATATAATTTATAACTTTTTCACACTCGATTAAAATATAATTTAAATTACATATCATGTGAATTCACTTTCCTTTATAAACTAAGATGGAAATTGAAATCTTAATTAATAGAGAAAATTATGTTGTGCACTATATTTTATTTTGTGTTTTCATATATTCGGATCCAATATTTATTTTTTTTTATTACACAACTTTTGTTTATCTTTTTTTAAAAATTATGTTTCAAATAGTGTTTTTTCTTTATTTTTTATAATTTTTTATTTTCATTTTATTACAATTTATTTATAATTATGTTTTCTACTTAAAAAAATTTTAATGCCATATTTTTAATATGTACATAAAAAAATAAATATATATACAAAATATACAGTTATTTGCATTCACTAAATAATACAAACAATATCTACAATACATCTAAAATATATTTGCATAATATTTTAAATACTTGTTTAATTTTTTAATTTTTTATTCTTATAAAATTCACACAACATTCACATAATATTCATACATTCAATAATTTTACATAAATTATACACAATTTAAATAACAAATATATAAGATACATACAACATCTAGAACACATTTACAGTACATCTTCAACACATCTATTATACATCGGCATAATGAAATTATGCGAATTATTTTTCAGTGTATAATATGTAAAATTAATTTAAAAATAAATTTAATAATTTTTATTAATACATTTTTATATATTTTATTTTATTTTATTAGTGTTTATATTTTTATAATTAAAATTAAAATTTTTTCTTTCATAACAATTTGATTTTTATATGATAAAAGATAATTTAAAATATGATTTTTTATTATTTTATTAAAATATTTTTATTTAATATTGAAGTTTAAAAAAGTAAAAATTTGAAGTAAAATATTAATTACAGTGAGAAAAGAGATATTTTTTAAAAAATATATTTTATTGAGAAAAGAAATATTTTTAAAATTTTAAGCTGACTTTTTATAAAAGTATAAATATTTTTAATTTATATAGTATTTTTATAATAAAATTTATTTTTAGGATAGCTATATAAATATCCCTTATTAATAAACCCATCTTCTGAGTAATTTAAATATATTAAGACACTCGATTACAAATTTAAATCTATCAATTATTTTAAATGTAACCTCAGTGAAATGTTTTATTAACAATGGATGATTATTTATCGAGGCTTTATAAAATATAATCTAGTTTTTCTTTTTTTTAAAAAAAATTATAAATATAAGCAAAAACTATGAAAAATCATTAGATTCTTGATTTTAAAAATTTATTTACAATTTATTATTTTTATACCATAAGATTTGTATGAAAAATTATAATATGAATGTTGAAGTCAGAGTAAAATATAATTTAAATTAGGTATACTTTAAATATAATTTATAACTTTTTTCATATTCGATTAACATATAATTTAAATTACATATCATGTAAATTCGCTTTCCTTTTATAAACTAAGATGGCAATCAAAATCTTGATTAATAGAGAAAATTATGTTGTACACTATATTTTATTTTTGCATTTTCATATATACGGATCTAATGTTAATTTTTTTTATTACACGGCTTTTGTTTATTATTTTTTTCAAAATTATGTTTTAAACATTTTTTTCTTTATTTTTTATAATTTTTTATTTTTATTTTATTATGATTTGTTTATATTTATGTTTTCTATTTAAAAAATTTTTAATATCATATTTTTAATATATACATAAAAAATAATTATATATACAAAATATACATTTATTTGCATACATTAAATAATACAAACTACATTAACAATATCTACAATACATATATAATATATTTGCATAATATTTTAAATATTTGTTTGAGTTTTTTTATTTTTTATTTTAATAAAATCTATACAACAATCACATAATATTCATACGTTCAATAATTTTTACATAAAAAATACACAATTTAAATAATAAATATATAAGATGCCTACAACATATATAACACATTTACAATACATCATCAACACATCTATTATACATCTACATAATAAAATAATGCGTATTATTTTTCAGTGTATAATATATAAAATTTATTTAAAAATAAATTTAATAATTTTTATTAATATATTTTTATATTTTTTTTTATTTTTTTAGTGTTACTATTTTTATGATTAAAATTAAAATTTTTTCTTTCATAAATTTTTTTTTATATGATAAAAAATAATTTAAAATATGAATTTTTATTATTTTATTAGAATATTTTTATTTAATATTGAAGTTTAAAAAAATAAAAATTTGAAGTAAAATATTAATTATAGCGAGGAAATAGATATTTTTTTTAAAAAAATTATTTTATTAGAAATGAAATATTTTTAAAATTTTACACTAACTTTTTACAAAAGTATAAATATTTTGAATTTTTATAGTATTTTTATAATAAAAATTATTTTTTAAGATAGGTATCTAAATATCCTTTATTAATAAACTCATCTTCTAGTAATTTAAATATATTAAGACATCATACTCGATTATAAATTTAAATCTATCAATTATTTTAAATGTAACCTCACTGAAATGTTTCATTAACACTGGATGGTTATTTATCGTGACTTTATAAAATTTAATCTAGTTTTTTTAAATTATAAATATAAGCAAAAACCATCAAAAATCATTAAATTCTTAATTTGAATTCTTTTTAAAATTTATGATTTTTAAACCATAATATTAGTATGAAAAAGTTATAATATGAATATTGAAGTCAGAGTAAAATATAATTTAAATTACGCATACTTTAAATATAATTTATAACTTTTTCATACTCGATTAAAATATAATTTAAATTACATATCATGTGAATTCACTTTCCTTTATAAACTAAGATGGAAATCGAAATCTTAATTAATAGAGAAAATTATGTTGTGCACTATATTTTATTTTGTGTTTTCATATATTCGGATCCAATGTTTATTTTTTTTTTATTACACAGCTTTTGTTTATCTTTTTTTAAAAATTATGTTTCAAATAGTGTTTTTTCTTTATTTTTTTATAATTTTTTATTTTCATTTTATTACGATTTATTTATAATTATGTTTTCTACTTAAAAAATTTTTAATGTCATATTTTTAATATATACATAAAAAAATAAATATATATATTGTAATATTCTTCAGTTTTAGTGTTAGAGTACTTGCATACCAGCATAACATCATACTCATACATCGCATGATATTGTTTGTGTTTGATGATTGACAATTGTATGCAATGGATCTTATTGAAAAGGTGTATGTATAATGATGTTGAATTACGAAATATTTCTGTTATTGGTTACAGAGGTACATTATATTAATATTGTTATGGATTGGAAAAATGAACAGAGATAATGTTATACTCGATTGATTGGCACTGATATTGACTGGGTTGAGCGCTAAGCGCTATTCATTGATTTTGTTTTGGTTATCTGATAATTGGTTTTTATTTAATGAACTCTAAATGGATCAAACCTGGAATGGTCATTAGTGCTTGGTATCTTGTGGTTATGGCCTGATCAACCATAACGACACATACTAAGTAGACGATACCATCCGGATTTGTGTATAACTATTGTAATGACAGTTTTTGATGGATAATGATTATGTTGGATTCAATTGCGTGGACGCAATTACTTTAAGGGGGTTAGATTGTAAAACCCTTGGTTTTTGAATGATTTTAAGTCTAGGGGCAAAATAGTCATTTTGTGCCCTCACATGTTGTTTGAACATAATTTGATGGTTTGAATGTCTTTTTGATACTCAGGACGACGAAACGGTCGTTTTGAGTTTAATATTGTATTTTTGGGTGCCGAGGGTATTTTCGTCATTTTTGGATTTTTTTTTTGTCGTTTTCGGTATTTTCGGGTATTATTATGAGTAAAACATATTTATAAATTATTTTGGGTTAAAGTTGAAAGTTAAAAAAAATTTGAGTTGATTTTGTGAATTTTATGGTTTTGGGTAAATTTTATGAAAATAAATAGTTTTGGGGTATTTTTAATTAAAATAAATTAGATTGGGGGTAAAAGTATAATTTTGAAGAGTTGTTTTCCTATAAATAGGCCTAAAAATCAGATGAGGTAAGGTTATTGGTCTTCTATTTTCGGGTGTTTTGAAAAAAGATGGAGAAATTTGGTTTTAGGCAAAAAATCAGAAGAGCTGTCGTTTTGGGTCTCGGCGTGCCAGCGCGCAGTGTCATTCGGCGGAGAAGCGCAAGCCAGGGACTTGTCATTCGGCATCTCGTGTCCCGTCGTTTTGCGTGGCGCGGCGTGGCTCGCCTGGTCGTTTTGGCCAGTGCTCCAGCAGCTCGATTTTTTCAGTTTTTGGGTATTTTTGAGGTTTTTCTTGATTCATTTTGCATTATTTCGACTTCCATTTGATTAGTTCATATTAGTATCATATTGGGTTGGTATTTTTCTTAATTAATTTGGCTAAATTCGAATTATTATTTAATTAAATTGATTTTTACAAAATAGGTTAGGTTTTGGGGTTTTTATTGTTTTGATGGATTTTGGTGTTGAATTAATTGATTTGGGCTAGTGTGTTGGGTTCTGAAATTTGATGAATGTATTGAATTAGGGTTTGATTGAATTAAATTGGGTATTAGGGTTTTCAAATTAATTGTTTTCTTTGAGTTTTTGGATGATTTAATTCTCTGCTGAAGTTTGATGTTAGTGCTGTATGTTGCTCGATTTTTAATTAAATATTGGAACATGATAAAAATCTAAAATTTGGATATGTGGCTCGAAATTGAGTCTAGTTTATGATAAAAATAATTTTTGGGATTTTGGAGCATCTTATATTTCTAGAAAATTCAAGTTTTTAACTGTTGTCTCTGACAAATTGTACTGTAGGTGCGATTGCATCATCTGTAACTTTCAAAATTCATATTAAAATGTGTAAAAATGTTTTAGATTTGATTTTCATATATGTTGAAGTTCTGGAAGTCTAATTTACAAGAAAAATATGTTGGGTTATGTTTCTATTGTTATATTTTTGAAATAATTAGATCTTTCTACTGCTGTCAGTATACCTTGTGAGCTGTATACTGTTATGAATAAAAAATTGATTGAGGGACTTCTAAGTCTCGAAAAATTATGAAATTTTGGTAGGATGCTTTTCAGATATCAAATTAACTTCTGGTTGAAAATTATAAATTTTTCATATACTGGTTAATTGTTTTGAATTTTACAAGTTGACACTCATTATTCAGGTTTATCGGTAAAATTGTATCTTGTGTATATTGATTATTTAAGTAAGGTATTTGATAAATTTAAATTGTAAGGACTTTTTAATGATGTTTTATATTCTGGAAAGCAAGTTTAAAGGTGTGGTATTATGATGGTTAAGTTGTGATTGGTTTACAAAAAGGTTTAACCTTATTATGGAAACTATTGAATTGCATGCATTCACGTCATGCATTCCCATTTGCACTTGCATACATTTGTAAGGGTGGTTGTTAATTGATGGTTAATGGTTAGGCGGTGGTCCAGCAGCACCTCAGACTTAGGGTGGTGGATTACTTAGCTGACTGTTAGATCAGGTAAGTTCTATGGGTGTATTTGAATTGTTTGTGTTGTGCTACTTGCTAACAACTTATATATATATATAAACCCTTCTTATAATATATTATCCTTTCTATATATTCACTAGTCTATTCTTTCGAACTCAGCCTCGCATGTTTTAGGAGACAGAGAAACTTGCATGTGATTGTATTTATGTGAGAATATTGAATTTGATATTACTTGTGCTGTGTGATGGTGTGTCATGAAGGGGAAGGAGGTTACTGAAGCTTAATGCCTATACTACTACTGAGGCTTAATGCCTATACTGTTTACTGAGGCTACATGCCTAATTACTTATTACTGCACTGTACTAAGGAGTTATAAGGGCGGATGTGACTGATATTATACTGTACTGTTTACTGATTGGTGACCCCGACACACCATCTTGATTGCTTAATTTGTGAATGTATTGTATGTACTGCTTATATAACTGTTAGATGTTTCTCTACCTCTCATAGACTTACTGGGTGTTTATATAAAGCGCTCACACCCTTACAGATTGTCTTGCAGGTTTACAGTGATTGCCTTCGTCTATCTTCTTTCTCTTCTTTGGCGAAGTCGATCAGGTTTTTCGTTTGTGTTTATCGGTCCTTTTGCTTAGAGATTTCCGGATATTGAACTTTTGGGCGGATTGTAATTCGAATCCCTTTTTGTGTAATAAGTAGAACTTGTCTGCATTAGATTTCCCCCGAATGTCTTTATTGGGTTTTGATTATATTGATGGTTTGCATTTGATCTAGGATTGAGGATTATATAAGTATTGAACTGTTTTGCACTTAGACTGTTATGAATGTTTCTAAGGCTTGTGTGGTCGGACTTCGGTTTGGCTGCATGCCGGTCGTGGCCCCCGGGTTGGGTCGTGACACCGAATCCCTTTTTGTGTAATAAATAGAACTTGTCTGCTTTAGATTTCCCGAATAATTTTATTGTGATTTGATTATATTGATGGTTTGCATTTTAACTAGGATTGAGGATTATATAAGTATTGAACTGTTTTGCACTTAGACTGTTATGAATGTTTCTAAGGCTTATGTGGTCGGACTTCGGTTTGGCTGTATGCCGGTCGTGGCCCCCGGGTTGGGTCGTGACATATACAAAATATACAGTTATTTGCATTCACTAAATAATACAAACAATATCAACAATATCTACAATACATCTAAAATATTTTTACATAATATTTTAAATACTTGTTTAATTTTTTAATTTTCTATTCTAATAAAATTCACACAACATTCACATAATATTCATACATTCAATAATTTTTACATAAATTATACACAATTTAAATAACAAATATATAAGATACATACAACATCTAGAACACATTTACAGTACATCTTCAACACATCTATTATACATCGGCATAGCATAATGAAATTATGCGAATTATTTTTCAGTGTATAATATGTAAAATTAATTTAAAAATAAATTTAATAATTTTTATTAATACATTTTTATATTTTTTATTTTATTTTATTAGTGTTACTATTTTTATAATTAAAATTAAAATTTTTTCTTTCATAACAATTTGATTTTTATATGATAAAAGATAATTTAAAATATGATTTTTTATTATTTTATTAAAATATTTTTATTTAATATTGAAGTTTAAAAAAATAAAAATTTGAAGTAAAATATTAATTATAGTAAGAAAAGAGATATTTTTTAAAAAATATATTTTATTGAGAAAAGAAATATTTTTAAAATTTTAAGATGACTTTTTATAAAAGTATAAATATTTTTAATTTATATAGTATTTTTATAATAAAATTTATTTTTAGCATAGCTATATAAATATCCCTTATTAATAAACCCATCTTCTAAGTAATTTAAATATATTAAGACATCATACTCGATTACAAATTTAAATCTATCAATTATTTTAAATATAACCTCAGTGAAATGTTTTATTAACAATGGATGATTATTTATCGTGGCTTTATAAAATATAATCTAGTTTTTCTTTTTTTTTAAAATTATAAATATAAGCAAAAACTATGAAAAATCATTAGATTCTTGATTTTAAAAATTTATTTACAATTTATTATTTTTAAACCATAAGATTTGTATGAAAAATTATAATATGAATATTGAAGTCAGAGTAAAATATAATTTAAATTATGTATACTTTAAATATAATTTATAACTTTTTTCATATTCGATTAACATATAATTTAAATTACATATCATGTAAATTCGCTTTCCTTTATAAACTAAGATGGCAATCAAAATCTTAATTAATAGAGAAAATTATGTTGTGCACTATATTTTATTTTTGCATTTTCATATATATGGATCCAATGTTAATTTTTTTTATTACACGGCTATTGTTTATTATTTTTTTCAAAATTATGTTTTAAACATTTTTTTCTTTATTTTTTATAATTTTTTATTTTTATTTTATTACGATTTGTTTATATTTATGTTTTCTATTTAAAAAAATTTTAATATCATATTTTTAATATATACATAAAAAAATAAATATATATACAAAATATACATTTATTTGCATACATTAAATAATACAAACTACATTAACAATATCTACAATACATATATAATATTTGCATAATATTTTAAATATTTGTTTGAGTTTTTTTATTTTTTATTTTAATAAAATCTATACAACAATCACATAATATTCATACGTTCAATAATTTTTACATAAAAAAATACACAATTTAAATAATAAATATATAAGATACCTGCAACATATATAACACATTTACAATACATCATCAACACATCTATTATACATCTACATAATAAAATTATGCGTATTATTTTTCAGTGTATAATATGTAAAATTTATTTAAAAATAAATTTAATAATTTTTATATATTTTATTTTATTTTTTTAGTGTTACTATTTTTATGATTAAAATTAAATTTTTTTCTTTCATAAAAATTGTTTTTTTATATGATTAAAAATAATTTAAAATATGAATTTTTATTATTTTATTAGAATATTTTTATTTAATATTGAAGTTTAAAAAAATAAAAATTTGAAGTAAAATATTAATTATAGCGAGGAAAGAGATATTTTTTTAAAAAAATTATTTTATTAGAAATGAAATATTTTTAAAATTTTACACTAACTTTTTACAAAAGTATAAATATTTTGAATTTTTATAGTATTTTTATAATAAAAATTATTTTTTAGGATAACTATCTGAATATTCCTGATTAATAAATTCATCTTCTCAGTAATTTTAATATATTAAGACATCATACTAGATTACAAATTCAAATTTATCAATTATTTCAAATATAACCTCATAGAAATGTTTCATTAACACTGAAATATTATTTATTGTGGCTTTATAAAATATAATCTAGTATTTTTTAAATTATAAATATAAGCAAAATCCATGAAAAATTATTAAATTCTTAATTTGAAAACTTTATTTAAAATTTATTGTCACGACCCAACCCGGGGGCCACGACCGGCATGCAGCCAAACCGAAGTCCGACCACATAAGCCTTAGAAACATTCATAACAGTCTAAGTGCAAAATAGTTCAATACTTATATAATCCTCAATCCTAGTTCAAATGCAAACCATCAATATAATCAAATGACAATAAAATTATTCGGGAAATCTAAAGCAGACGAATTATTTAGTGATATTGTTTGTATTATTTAGTGAATGCAAATAACTGTATATTTTGTATATGTCACGACCCAACCCGGGGGCCACGACCGGCATGCAGCCAAACCGAAGTCCGACCACATAAGCCTTAGAAACATTCATAACAGTCTAAGTGCAAAATAGTTCAATACTTATATAATCCTCAATCCTAGTTCAAATGCAAACCATCAATATAATCAAATGACAATAAAATTATGGTACTGAATATTATAATCATAATCTTCTAGAAACTCTATCCACCTCCTCTGCCTCAAGTTCAGATCCCTCTGCGAGTAAACATATTTGAGATTCTTATGGTCAGTAAAAATCTCACATGTAACACCATACAGATAATGCCTCCAGATCTTTAGTGCAAACACAACAGCAGCCATCTCCAGATCATGCATAGGATAATTAACTTCATGCTTTTTCAACTGTCTTGAAGCATAAGCAACCACCCTACCATGTTGCATCAACACACATCCCAAACCAATACCAGATGGATCACAGTAAACAGCATAGCCTTCATTGCCCTCCGGCAAAACAAGTACAGGTGCAGATGTCAACCTTTCTTTCAGAAAGTTAAAACTCTCCTCACAAGCATCATCCCAAACAAACTTAACACCCTTGCGAGTGAGTTTAGTCAAAGGTGCTGCAAGTCGAGAAAAATCTCTAACAAATCTTCTATAATAACCAGCCAAACCCAAGAAACTTCGTATCTCTGTAACTGTCTTTGGTCTTGGCCAATCCATGACTGCCTCAATCTTCTTTGGATCAACCTGAACACCCTCAGAAGATATAACATGACCCAAGAACACAACTTTATCCAACCAGAATTCACATTTCGAGAACTTGGCATAAAGTTTATGTTCCCTCAGAGTTTGCAAAACCAGCTTCAAATGTTCCTCATGCTCTTCTTTAGTCTTGGAATACACCAAAATATCATCAATGAACACCACAACAAACCGATCAAGATATGGACTAAACACCCTATTCATCAAGTCCATAAAAGTAGCAGGGGCGTTGGTAAGTCCAAAATACATTACCAGAAATTCATAATGACCATACCTTGAGCGAAAACAGTTTTAGGTATGTCACTCTCTCGCACCCTTAACTGATGATAACCAGACCGAAGATCAACCTTTGAGAAAAACTTCGCCCCTCACAACTGATCAAACAAATCATCAATCCTTGGTAATGGATATCTGTTCTTGACCGTCACCTTGTTTAGCTGCTGATAATCAATACACAACCTCATGGAACCATCCTTCTTTCTCACGAAAAGAACCGAAGCTCCCCAAGGTGAAGTACTCGATCGGATGTACCCCTTATGTAACAAATCATACAACTGCTCCCTCAACTCTTTAAGCTCCGCCGGTGCCATTCTATAAGGCGGCATAAAGATAGGATTTGTGCCGGGTACAAGATCAATAGAAAACTCAATCTCCCTTTCAGGAGGTAACCTAGGCAAATCCTCAGGAAAAACATCCACAAAATCTTGCACTATAGGGACGTCTTCTGGTTTAACTTCTTCTTTCTTCACATCCCGAATAGATACAAGATAGGCGTCACAACCTTTACGCAACAACCTTCTAGCTCCCAAAGCAGAAATCATCTGACAAGGACCAATGGTCTTGGAACCATGGAATGTCACCGACTTACCTTCTTCATAATCAAATCGGACTATTTTAGCCCTACAATCAACATTAGCTCCATGACAAGCTAACCAATCCATTCCTAAGGTCACATCAAATTCCAAAACAGATAAGACAATCAAATTTGCAGCTAAATCTGCTTCCTCAACTTTAATCATACAGCTACTATAAACATCCACCGTCTCTATCTCATCCCCCAGTGGTGTATGAACAAACAAAGGCTCAGGTAAAAGTTCATGTGATCTAGATAATCTAGATGCAAAGCTAGGTGATATGAATGAATGAGTAGCTCCAGGGTCAATAAGAACATTTGCATCAAATGAACATACAGAGAGTGTACCTTGCACCACATTATTATCAGCCCGAGCTTGCTGAGTATTAAGATTAAACACCCAAGCATAATTCTGATTCTGATTCTGGCCTTGGTTCTGATTCTGAGCATTGTTCTGACCTGCTGGCAAAACGGGTATAGCATTCTGCTGCTGATTATTCTGATGATAACCCTGATTCTGCTGACCTTGGTAGCCTCGATAACCTCCATTCTGTCGTCTGCCATTTTGATTACCTCGGCCTCCATTATAACCTCGACCACCATTACCTCTGCCATAACCATTATCGTTGCCACGGTTGTTGTTACCCTGATTCCCTACTGGTCTCACATAATTCTGCTGCCCTCCTTGATTCTAACCGCGCCGAGAATTAGGACAATCCTTCACCTGGTGATCCATCCGTCCACAACCTAAACATGCTCCCATCTGTCTCCAGCAATCTCCTGGATGACGATTACCACAAAACCCACAAACAGGATTCCTCTGATTCTGATTTTGCAATCGATAAGTCTGTTGTTGACCACCCCTATTATTACCTCTCTGATCTCTGTTCTGTCCTTGGTAGCCATGCGAATCATTGGGTCTACTTCTCTTCCTACTAACATCAGTAGTATCCTCAGTCCTATCTTTCTTACCTCTGTTTTCCAAACCCAGAGCTGTGTTCCTAGCCAAATGCAACTCAGTGTAATTATGGCTAGCAACAAAACCATAATACTTATTGTTCAGTCCCTCCACGAATCTGGGAGTCATCCGAGCCTCATCCTGAATCAAGTGTGTAGCATACTATCGCAGATCCTGAAACTTCTCATAGTACTCAGCTATGGATCTATCCCCTTGCTTCAACCTCTCAAACTCTTGGCCTTTTTGCCACATAACATTCTCAGGTATGAAATTTTGCATGAACAAGTCCTTAAACTCATCCCAGACATGAACCCTATCTCTGATCTCATCATCGAACCACACCTGAGCTGACTTCTTTAACTGATGGCCTGCTAACTCTATAGATCTATCATCAGTACAGTTGAGAGCTAAACAAATCCGACGTACCTCATTGATAAAGTATACCGGATCCTCAGTAGCAGAGTTGGAGAATGTATGTGGGTTCACTCTGATAAACTCATTTAATTTCACATACTGGGGTTCAACAATAGGTGGCTGATCATTGGCTTGCCCAGCATTCTGATTCATATTCTGCACCAACTGAACAATTCCATTGGCAAGAGTCTCCATAGATCTACCCATGGTCATCATAGTAGTCATAAACTGCTCCTGACCCACTGCAGCAGCCGGTGTAGCCTCAGGTACAGGATTATTTCAAGGAGTAGGTGGCTGAGGATCAGGCACAACTCCTGCAGTATTAACATTCCCTGCTGCAGCTCTAGGAGTTCTCCCACGTCCACGTGGAGGCAGATTAGCACCATTTGCAGTTCCAGAAGTTTCAGCACCAGAGGAAACTCCCCCTATCCGAATTCCAATACTTCTTTGAGACATAACTCCTGATATTAGTATAAGCATATCGGTTAACGCGGAAGCAAAAAAAACACAGAAAGAATTTTTCCTAATGATTTCCGGATACAACTAGACAAATTATAAGTGTGACTGAATCTTGTGGCTCTTATACCACTTTTGTCACGACCCAACCCGGGGGCCACGACCGGCATGCAGCCAAACCGAAGTCCGACCACAGAAGCCTTAGAAACATTCATAACAGTCTAAGTGCAAAACAGTTCAATACTTATATAATCCTCAATCCTAGTTCAAATGCAAACCATCAATATAATCAAATGACAATAAAATTATTCAGGAAATCTAAAGCGGACGAGTTCTATTTATTACACAAAAAGGGATTCGGATTCAATCCGCCCAAAAGTTCAATATCCGAAAATCTCTAAGCAAAAGGACCGATAAACACAAACGGAAAACCTGATCGACTTCGCCAAAGAAGAGAAAGAAGATAGACGAAGGCAATCACTGTAAACCTGCAAGACAGTCTGTAAGGGTGTGAGCGCTTTATATAGACGCCCAGTAAGTCTATGAGAGGCAAAGAAACATCTAACAGTTATATAAGCAGTACATATAATACATTCACAAATTAAGCAATCAAGATGGTGTGTTGGGGTCACCAATCAGTAAACAGTACAATATAATATCAGTCACATCCGCCCTTATAACTCATCAGTACAGTACAGTAATCAGTAATTAGGCATATAGCCTCAGTAAACAGTATAGGCATTAAGCCTCAGTAGCAGTATAGGCATTAAGCCTCTGTAACCTCCTTCCCCTTCATGACACACCATCACACAACACAAGTAATATCAAATTCAATATTCTCACATAAATACAATCACATGCAAGTTTCTCTGTCTCCTAAAACATGCGAGGCTGAGTTTGAAAGAATAGACTAGTGAATATATAGAAAGGATAATATATTATAAGAAGGGTTTATATATATATATATATAAGTTGTTAGCAAGTAGCACAACACAAACAATTCAAATACACCCATAGAACTTACCTGGTCTAACAGTCAGCTAAGCAATCCGCCACCCTAAGTCTGAGGTGCTGCTGGACCACCACCTAACCATTAACCATCAATTAACAACCACCATTACAAATGTATGCAAGTGCAAATGGGAATGCATGACGTGAATGCACACAATTCAATAGTTTTCATAACAAGGTTAAACCTTTTTGTCAACCAATCATAACTTAACCAATCATAACTTAACCATCATAATACCACACCTTTAAAATTGCTTTCCATAATATAAAACATCATTAAAAAGTCCTTACAATTTAAATTTATCAAATACCTTACTTAAATAATCAATATACACAAGATACAATTTTACCGATAAACCTGAATAACGAGTGTCAATTTGTAAAATTCAAAACAATTAACCAGTATATGAAAAATTTATAATTTTCAACCAGAAGTTAACTTGATATCTGAAAAGCATCCTACCAAAATTTCATAATTTTTCGAGACTTAGAAGTCCCTCAATCAATTTTTATTCATAACAGTATACACCTCACAAGGTATACTTACAGCAGTAGAAAGATCTAATTATTTCAAAAATATAACAACAGAAACATAACCCAGCATATTTTTCTTGTAAATTAGACTTCCATAACTTCAACATATATGAAAATAAAATCTAAAATATTTTTACACATTTTAATATGATTTTCGAAAATTACAGATGATGCAATCGCACCTACAGTACAATTCTTCAGAAAATAGTAGCAAACTTGAATTTTCCAGAAATATACGATGCTCCAAAATCCCAACAATTATTTTTCTCATAAACTAGACTCAATTTCGAGCCACATATCCAAATTTTAGATTTTTATCATGTTCCAATATTTAATTAAAAATCGAGCAACATACAGCACTAACATCAAACTTCAGCAGAGAATTATATCATCCAAAAACTCAAAGAAAACAATTAATTTGAAAACCCTAATACCCAATTGAATTCAATCAAACCCTAATTCAATACATTCATCAAATTTCAGAACCCAACACACTAGCCCAATCAATTAATTCAACACCAAAATCCATCAAAATAATAAAAACCCCAAAACCTAACCTATTTTGTAAAAATCAATTTAATTAAATAATAATTCAAATTTAGCCAAATTAATTAAGAAAAATACCAACCCAATATGATACTAATATGAACTAATCAAATGGAAGTCGAAATAATGCAAAAGGAATCAAGAAAAACCTCAAAACACCCAAAAACTCGAAAAATCGAGCTGTTGAACAGGACCCAAAACGACAGGGGCGAGCCAGCCCGCAGCACGCCAAACGACGGCCTCCGCATGCTGAACAACAGGAGCCTTGGCCCGCGTCTCTCCGCCGAACGACAAGCCTGCTACGCCGAACGACACTCCCTCTGGCACGCGCACAGTGCCAAAACGACGGGCCCTCTGTTTTTTTGCCTAAAATCCTAATTTCTCTCCCTCTTTTCAAAACACCCGAAAATAGAAGACCAATAACCTTACCCCATCTGATTTTTAGGCCTATTTATAGGAAAACAACTCTTCAAAATTATACTTTTACCCCCAATCTAATTTATTTTAATTAAAAACACCGCAAAACTATTTATTTTCTTAAAAAATTACCCAAAACCATAAAATTCACAAAATCAAATCAAATTTATTTTTAACTTCAAACTTTAACCCAAAATAATTTATAAATATGTTTTACGCATAATAATACCCGAAAATACCGAAAACGATGAAAATACCCTCGGCACCCAAAAATACAATATTATACTCAAAACGACCGTCTCGTCGTCCTGAGTATCAAAAAGACATTCAAACCATCAAATTATGTTCAAAAGACATATTAGTGCACAAAATAACTATTTTGCCCCTAAGGTGCAAAATTACCATTTTGTCACTAGACTTAAAATCATTCAAAAACCAAGGGTTTTACATTTATTATTTTTAAACCATAAGATTAGTATGAAAAAATTATAATATGAATATTGAAGTCAGAGTAAAATATAATTTAAATTACGTATAATTTAAATATAATTTGTAACTCTTTCATATTCGATTAAAAATAATTTAAATTACGTATAATGTGAATTCACTTATCTTTATAAACTAAGATGAAAATCGAAATCTTAATTAATAGAGAAAATTATGTTGCACATTATATTTTATTTTGCGTTTTCATATATACGGATTTATTGTTTATTTTTTTCGATTACATGGCTTTTGCTTATCTTTTTTTTTTCAAAATTATGTTTTAAACAATGTTTTTTCTTTATTTTTTATAATTTTGTATTTTCATATTATTACGATTTGTTTATATTTATTTTTTCTATTTGAAAAAATTTTAATGTCATATTTTTAATATATATATATATATAATAAATATATATACAAAATATACATTTATTAGCATACACTAAATAATACAAACTACATCACACAATATCTACAATACATATATAATATATTTGCACAATATTTTAAATATTTGTTTAAGTTTTTTTATTTTTTATTCTAATAAAATCTACACAACATTCACATAATATTCATACGTTTAATAATTTTTACATAAAAGATACACAATTTAAATAACAAATATATAAGATACCCATGTAAAATTCTTGATTTTTGGGGAAATTGGAGTTTAGGGGCAAAATGATAATTTTACCTTCAATTCATATTCGAGTGCATTTTATAACGTTTGATGTTTATTTTCATAATGTGGGTGTTGAGATGTTTGTTTTGAGTATAATATTGTGTTTTTGGCTTCAGGGGGGTATTTTGGTCATTTTGGCGGTCGAAAAATTTTTGGGTTTCGTTTTGCTGTTTTTGATATCATTTTGGTGACCGTGATATCGTTACGGTTATTTTAAGTATAATTTTGCTAGGGGTTGTGTTTCGAAAATTTTTTGAGTATTTATTAATTTTTAATTAAAATAAAATAAATTAAATAATTAATGAACTAATTAAAATAATTCTGAAAATAATTGAATTTGGGGTTAGTTATGAATTTTTATAAGTTAGTTAGGTTTTTTTTAAAATTTTAAAGAGTTTTAGGTTATTTTTAAATTAAATAAATTAATTTAGGGGTATATTAGTAATTTACCACCTAAAATTTGTATAAATAGGGGTGTTAGGGCACGCAATTAAGTGTCTAAAAACCCTTGTGTCGTCGGAGAGAGAAAAGAGGAAGAAAAATCAATTTTTTCCTTCAAATCGAGCGGCTGTCGTTTAGCAGTGGGCATGAGATTTTGCTGGTGTCGTTTGGTGAGGCATGACTGTCGTTCGGCGAGGCGCATCGCCTGTCGTCTGGCGTGTGGAGGTTTGGGCAGATTTGAGGTTTTTTACTCTTTTCTTCTCTTCTTCATATTTCCGACCAAGTTTGGGTATGAGTTGTGTTGTTGGGTGCTTGTATGATGTTTAGGGTGTTAGAAAATAATATTTTTAATTTATTTCAATTTTTTTAATTAATTAAAAATAATTAAAAAGTTGTAGGGTGATTATAGAGGTTCTTGAGGTTTAATCTTTGATTAGGGAGTTTAAGTTAATGATCTGGTATTTTTGGCAATTGTTATCTGTTCTAGGGATGTTAAACTTGATCTAGAAATTTATTTTGGAATTTTCATGTTTGATTTATATTTTTAATTCATTAATAAAGTAAAAATTTATTACTGCCTGTGATTGCTGATATTCCAGTAACTTTGTCAAATTTTTAAAAATTATTGGTAAATGATCCAGGTCTTAATTTTTGATATGTTTTAGGATATGATGTTAGGTGTTTATAAAAAATATTTTGAGGTCTGGTTTAAATGTTTGTGTTTCGAAATAAATTTATTTCTCAACTGCTGCCAGTATGGTAACTGGTTGTATGAATCCGATTTAAAAATTAAATTGTGGGACTTAGAGGTTTCTAAAAATTATGAAATGTTTATATGTTGTCCAACCTGATGTCTATAATATGAGAAAATTATTTGGATAATTTTGTTGTAACGAAATGTGAAGGATTTATGATGATTTTTGCTGTACTGATTTTTAGTGGTTCAAACAGAACCAGAATGTTGTAAAATATTTTTGGGGGAACCAATAAATTTGGATTAATCTGAAATTTTGCACAAACGTTATTTAGATGTTGGAGAAGCTACTGGAAGTTTTCCAGAATTTTTGAACTATGGAATTATTTTCTGAAAATTTTTGAATTATAGGGACTACTTAAGAATTTTTATCGGTTTTGGGTGTTGGTATGAATTATGATTTTTGAATAGGGACTAATGTGATATTATTTGATAAATGAGTTATAAAAATTGAGTTGAGGTTCTGGTTCTAATAAATTTTAATTAATTAATTGATTTTGTATTTTTGAGGTGCGATCGGTTTAACCATTGGTTTGAACAATAATTTTGAGTTGAGTCGGGTTGGTTTTTAATTTTGGATTATCTTGGTTAATTGTTGGTTAAGTATTGGTCCTTTTGCATTCATAGCATGCATTGCATCCCTCATGATAGATGAGATAGTGGGATTGATTGTTGGACTATGTAATTATCTTTCCTTAGGCAATAATCCAGCTGAAGCTCAAGGTCAGTAGGTTGTGAGGATTTGGCTAAGCTTTCTTTGGATACCAAGTAAGTTCATGGGTGTATATGTATTATTTGTGATGTGCTATTTGCTAACTAAGCTATTATATATATAATCCCTTCGTATATATTATCCTTTCTAATTTCGATATATTATCCTTTCTTACCCTAGCCTCGCATGTGAATAGGAGACAGAGAAACTTGTATGCTATTTGCTAAATGCTTTGATATGATATTGAATATTCTTGTGATGTGCGATGGTGTGTCTAATGGGGACGGAGGATATGGATTGTGATTATGGAGATTATTTTGTATATCGATATCGATCTTGTTCTTGGGGCTTATGCCTACTTGCTCTTAGGGCCATGTGCCTACTTGTTCTTGGATATGGTTGAAGGAGGAGGATGTTATATTTTGTAGACCCCGATACACCATCATGTTTGAAATTATTGTGGATGTTTACTTGATATATATTACTTTGTTAAATTGTATTAGTGTTTCTCTGCCTCTCATGAACTTACTGAGCGTCTATATATAACGCTCACACCCTTATAAATTGACTTGCAGGTTGAAGTTATATTCCTTAGTGAGCTTGGTCATTCTCTTTGTGGGTTCTTCTAGTTGGTTGTGGATTTTGGTTCGTCTGCATATTTTCTTTACTCCATAGAGATTTCTGGATATTTTTTGGCGGACCGTGTTCGAACCTTTTTTCTTGTAATAAAGAGTAGACTATTTCTTTACATCTAGTTTAAGTTTTAGTTATTGAACTTGATTTTGAATAGTATCATTTCTATTGATGACTTGATTTTGGAATAAATTTATTGAACTTAGTAATTTTGCACTATAATAATAAATTTGAATTAGGCTTGTAAGGTTGTACTTAGGTATAGCCTTACGCCGGTCCCGGCTCCCCAGTTTGGGTCGTGACAACCCACAACATCTATAATACATTTACAATACATCATCAACACATCTATTATACATTTATATAATGAAATTGTGCGTATTATTTTTCAGTGTATAATATGTAAAATTTATTTTAAAAAATTTAATAATTTTTATTAATATATTTTCATATATTTTATTTTATTTTTTTAGTGTTACTATTTTTATGATTAAAATTAAAAATTTTTCTTTCATAAAAATTGTTATTTTATATGATAAAAAATAATTTAAAATATGAATTTTTATTATTTTATTAGAATATTTTTATTTAATATTGAAGTTTAAAAAAATAAAAATTTGAAGTAAAATATTAAATATAGCGAGGAAAGAAATATTTTTAAAAAAAAATTATTTTAGTAGAAATGAAATATTTTTAAAATTTTACACTAACTTTTTACAAAAGTATAAATATTTTAAATTTTTATAGTATTTTTATAATAAAAATTATTTTTTAGGATAGCTATCTAAATATTTCTAATTAATAAATCCATCTTCTCAGTAATTTTAATATATTAAGACATCATACTATATTACAAATTCAAATCTATCAATTATTTTAAATGTAACCTCGCAAAAATGTTTCATTAACACTGGAATATAACCTAGTTTCTCTTTTTTTAAATTATAAATATAAGCAAAATCTATGAAAAATAATTAAATTCTAATTTGAAAACTTTATTTAAAATTTATGATTTTTAAACCATAAGATTAGTATGAAAAAATTATAATATGAATATTGAAGTCAGAGTAAAATATAATTTAAATTACGTATAATTTAAATATAATTTGTAACTTTTTCATACTCGATTAAAAATAATTTAAGTTACGTATAATGTGAATTCACTTATCTTTATAAACTAAGATGAAAATCGAAATCTTAATTAATAGAGAAAATTATGTTGCACACTATATTTTATTTTGCGTTTTCATATATACGGATTTATTGTTTATTTTTTTCGATTACACGGCTTTTGCTTATCTTTTTTTTTTCAAAATTATGTTTTAAACAGTGTTTTTTCTTTATTTTTTATAATTTTGTATTTTCATATTATTACGATTTGTTTATATTTATTTTTTCTATTTAAAAAAATTTTAATGTCATATTTTTAATATATATATATAATAAATATATATACAAAATATAAATTTATTTGCATGCACTAAATAATACAAACTACATCAACAATATCTACAATACATATATAATATATTTGCACAATATTTTAAATATTTGTTTAAGTTTTTTTATTTTTTATTTTAATAAAATCTACACAGCATTCACATAATATTTATATGTTTAATAATTTTTACATAAAAGATACACAATTTAAATAACCAATATATAAGATACCCACAACATCTATAATACATTTACAATACATCATCAACACATCTATTATACATTTATATAATGAAATTGTGCGTATTATTTTTCTGTGTATAATATGTAAAATTTATTTTAAAAAAATTTAATAATTTTTATTAATATATTTTCATATATTTTATTTTAATTTTTTTAGTGTTACTATTTTTATGATTAAAATTAAAATTTTTTCTTTCATAAAAATTGTTATTTTATATGATAAAAAAATAATTTAAAATATGAATTTTTATTATTTTATTAGAATATTTTTATTTAATATTGAAGTTTAAAAAAATGAAAATTTGAAGTAAAATATTAAATATAGAGAGGAAAGAAATATTTTTGAAAAAAAAAATTATTTTAGTAGAAATAAAATATTTTTAAAATTTTACACTAACTTTTTACAAAAGTATAAATATTTTGAATTTTGATAGTATTTTTATAATAAATATTATTTTTTAGGATAACTATCTAAATATTCCTTATTAATAAATCTATCTTCTCAGTAATTTTAATATATTAAGACATCATACTATATTACAAATTTAAATCTATCAATTATTTCAAATGTAACCTCGCAGAAATGTTTCATTAACACTGAAATATTATTTATTGTGGCTTTATAAAAATATAACCTAGTTTCCCTTTTTTTAAATTATAAATATATGCAAAATCTATGAAAAATCATTAAATTCTAATTTGAAAACTTTATTTAAAATTTATGATTTTTAAACAATATTAGTATGAAAAAATTATAATATGAATATTGAAGTCAGAGTAAAATATAATTTAAATTACGTATAATTTAAATATAATTTGTAACTTTTTCATACTCGATTAAAAATAATTTAAATTACGTATAATGTGAATTCACTTATCTTTATAAACTAAGATGAAAATCGAAATCTTAATTAATAGAGAAAATTATGTTGCACACTATATTTTATTTTGCGTTTTCATATATACGGATCTAATGTTTATTTTTTTCGATTACACGGCTTTTGCTTATCTTTTTTTTTTCTTTCAAAATTATGTTTTAAACAGTGTTTTTTCTTTATTTTTTATAATTTTGTATTTTCATATTATTACGATTTGTTTATATTTATTTTTTCTATTTAAAAAAATTTTAATGTCATATTTTTAATATATATATATATATAATAAATATACAAAATATACATTTATTTGCATACACTAAATAATACAAACTACATCAACAATATCTACAATACATGTAAAACCCTTGGTTTTTGTATGATTTTAAGTCTAGGAGAAAAATGGTAATTTTGCATAAAATAGACATTTTGTGCCCTTTGAATGTCTTTTTTTACTCGGGGCGACGAGACGGTTGTTTTGAGAATAATATTGTGTTTTGGCTTCGGGGGGTATTTTGGTCATTTTGGCGGTCGAAAAATTTTCGGGTTTTGTTTTGCTGTTTTTGATGTCATTTTGGTGACCATGATGTCGTTACGGTTATTTTAAGTATAATTTTGCTAGGGGTTGTGTTTCGGAAATTTTTCGGATATTTATTAATTTTTTAATTAAAATAAATTAAATAAATTAAATTTGGGGTTAGTTGTAAATTTTTATAAGTTAGTTGGGTGTTTTTTTAAATTTTTAAAGAGTTTTGGGGTGTTTTTAATTAAAATAAATTATATTGGGGTAAAATTATACTTTTGAAAAGTTATTTTCCTATAAATAGGCTTAAAATCTGATGGAGTAGGGTTTTTGGTGTTTTATTTTCGGGTGTTTTGAAAAAAAAGAGGAGAAATTAGGGTTTTAGGCAGAAAACTGTGCGGCCGTTGTTTTGTCACTGTGCGCGCGCGTAGCCGGTGTCGTTTGGCGAGGGATCTGCGTCGTTCGCCGTGCGCGCTCTTGTCGTTCGGCGTGCTGTGGTCCGTCGTTCGGCGCGCTGCGGGCTGGCTCGCCCCTGCCGTTTTGGCCTCTGCTCCAGCAGCCTGGTTTTCGATTTTTTTTGGTGTTTTTGAGGTTTTTCTTGATTCCTTTTTGCATTATTTCGATTTCCATTTGATTATTTCATATTAATATCATATTGGTTTGATATTTTTCTTAATTAATTTGGCTAAATTCGAATTATTATTTAATTAAATTGATTTTTACAAAATATGTTAGGTTTTGAGGTTTTTATTGTTTTGAGGGATTTTGGAATTTAATTAATTGATTTGGCTAGTGTGTTGGGTTCTAAATTTGATGAATGTATTGAGTTAGGGTTTGATTAAATTGATTTGGGTGTTAAGGTTTTCGAAGTAATTGTTTTCTTTGAGTTTTTGGATGATTTAATTCTTTGCTAAAGTTTGATTTTAGTACTGTATGTTGCTCGATTTTTAATTAAATATTGGAACATGATAAAACTCTAAAATTTGGATATGTGGCTCGAAATTGAGTCTAGTTTATGAGAAAAATAATTTTTGGGATTTTGGAGCATCGTATATTTCTGGAAAATTCAAGTTTGCTACTGTTGTCTGACAAACTGTGCTGTTGATGCTATTGCATCAACTGTAACTTTCGAAATTCATATTAAAATGTGTAAAAATGTTTTTGATTTGATTTTCATATATGTTGAAGTTCTGGAAGTCTAGTTTACAAGAAAAATATGTTGGGTTATGTTTCTATTTTTTATACTTTTGAAATAATTAGATCTTTCTACTGCTGTCAGTATACCTTGTGAGTTGTATACTCTTTTGAATAAAAATTGGTTGAGAGACTTCTAAGTCTCGAAAAATTATGAAATTTTGGTAGGATGCTTTTCAGATATCAAATTAGCTTCTGGTTGAAAATTATAAATTTTGCATTTACAGGTTAATTGTTTTGAATTTTACAAGTTGACACTCATTTTTCAGGTTTATCGGTAAAATTGTATTTGGTGAATATTGATTATTTAAGTAAGGTATTTGATAAATTTAAATTGTAAGGACTTTTTAATGATGTTTTATATTCTGGAAAGCAAGTTTAAAGGTGTGGTATTGTGATGGTTAAGTTATGATTGATTGACAAAAAGGTTTAACCTTGTTATGGAAACGATTGATTTGTGTGCATTCACGTCATGCATTCCCATTTGCACTTGCATACATTTGTAAGGGTGGTTGTTAATTGATGATTAATGGTTAGGCGGTGGTCCAGCAGCACCTCAGACTTAGGGTGGCGGATTGCTTAGTTGACTGTTAGACCAGGTAAGTTCTATGGGTGTATTTGAATTGTTTGTGTTGTGCTACTTGCTAACAACTTATATACATATATAAACCTTTCTTATAATATATTATCCTTTCTATATATATTCACTAGACTATTTTTTCAAACCCAGCCTCGCATGTTTTAGGAGACAGAGAAACTTGCATGTGATTGTATTTATGTGAGAAAATTTTAATTTGATATTACTTGTGCTGTGTGATGGTGTGTCATGAAGGGGAAGGAGGTTACTGAGGCTTAATGCCTATACTGTTATTGAGGCTTAATGCCTATACTGCTACTAAGGCTTAATGCCTATACTGTTTACTAAGGCTACATGCCTAATTACTGATTACTGTACCGTACTGAGAAGTTATAAGGGCGGATGTGACTGATATTATACTGTACTGTTTACTGACTGGTGACCCCGACACACCATCTTGTTTGCTTAATTTGTGAATGTATTATATGTACTGTTTATATAACTGTTAGATGTTTCTCTGCCTCTCATAGACTTACTGGGCGTCTATATAAAGCGCTCACATCCTTACAGATTGTCTTGCAGGTTTACAGTGATTGCCTTCGTCTATCTTCTTTCTCTTCTTGGCGAAGTCGATCAGGTTTTCCGTTTGTGTTATTAGTCCTTCTGCTTAGAGATTTCCGGATATTGAACTTTTGGGTGGATTGAATCCGAATCCCTTTTTGTGTAATAAGTAGAACTTGTCTGCATTAGATTTTCGAATGATTTTATTGTGATTTGATTCTATTGATGGTTTGCATTTGAATTAGGATTGAGGATTTTATAAGTATTGAACTGTTTTGCACTTAGACTGTTATGAATGTTTCTTAGGCTTATGTGGTCGGACTTCGATTTGGCTGCATGCCGGTCGTGGCCCCCGGGTTGGGTCGTGACAAAAGTGGTATCAGAGCACAAGGTTAGATTCAGTCACACTTATAATTTGTCTAGTTGTATCCGGAAATCAGTAGGAAAAATTCTTTCTGTGTTTCTTTTGCTTCCACGTTAACCGATATGTTTATACTAATATCAGGAGTTATGTCTCAAAGAAGTACTGGATTTCGGCTAGGGGGAGGTTCCTCTGGTGCTGGAACTTCTGGAACTCCAAATGGTACTAATCTGCCTCCACGTGGACGTGGGAGACCTCCTAGAGCTGCATCAGGGAATGTTAATACTGCAGGAGTTGTGCCTGATCCTCAGCCACCTACTCCTGGGAATAATCCTGTACCTGAGGCTACACCGGCTGCTGCAGTGGGTCAGGAGCAGTTTATGACTACTATGATGACCATGGGTAGATCTATGGAGACTCTTGCCAATGGAATTGCTCAGTTGGTGCAAAATATGAATCAGAATGCTGGGCAAGCAAATGATCAGCCACCTATTGTTGAACCCCAGTATGTGAGGTTAAATGAGTTTATCAGAGTGAACCCACCTACATTCTCCAACTCTGCTACTGAGGATCCGGTATATTTCATCAATGAGGTACGTCGGATTTGTTTAGCTCTCAACTGTACTGATGATAGATCTATAGAGTTGGCAGGTCATCAGTTAAAGAAGTCAGCTCAGGTGTGGTTCGATGATGAGATCAGAGATAGGGTTCATGTCTGAGATGAGTTTAAGGACTTGTTCATGCAGAATTTCATACCTGAGAATGTTATGTGGCAAAAAGGCCAAGAGTTTGAGAGGTTGAAGCAAGGGGATAGATCCATAGCTGAGTACTATGAGAAGTTTCAGGATCTGCGACAGTATGCTACACACTTGATTCAGGATGAGGCTCGGATGACTCGCAGATTTGTGGAGGGACTGAACAATAAGTATTATGGTTTTGTTGCTAGCCATAACTACACTGAGTTGCATTTGGCTAGGAACACAGCTCTGGGTTTGGAAAACAGAGCTAAGACTGACAGGACTGAGGATACTACTGATGTTAGTAGGAAGAGGAGTAGACCTAATGATTCGCATGGCTACCAAGGACAGAACAGAGATCAGAGAGGTAATAATAGAGGTGGCCAACAACAGATTTACCGATTGCAGAATCAGAATCAGGGGCATCCTGTTTGTAGGTTTTGTGGTAACCATCATCCAGGAGATTGCTGGAGACAGATGGGAGCATGTTTAGGTTGTGGACAGATGGATCACCAGGTGAAGGATTGTCCTAATTCTCGGCGTGGTCAGAATCAAGGAGGGCAGCAGAATTATGTGAGACCAGCAGGGAATCAGGGTAACAACAACCGTGGCAACGGTAATGGTAATGAAAATGGTTATGGCAGAGGGAATGGTGGTCGAGGTTATAATGGAGGCCGAGGTAATCAGAATGGCAGACGACAGAATGGAGGTTATCGAGGTTACCAAGGTCAGCAGAATCAGGGTTATCACTAGAATAATCAACAGCAGAATGCTGTACCTGCTTTGCCAGTAGGTCAGAACAATGCTCAGAATCAGAACCAAGGCCAGAATCAGAATCAGAATTATGCTCGGGTGTTTAATCTTAATGCTCAGCAAGCTCGGGCTGATAATAATGTGGTGCAAGGTACACTCTCTATATGTTCATTTGATGCACATGTTCTTATTGACCCTGGAGCTACTCATTCATTCATATCACCTAGCTTTGCATCTAGATTATCTAGATCACATGAACTGTTAGCTGAGCCTTTGTTTGTTCATACACCACTGGGGGATGAGATAGAGACGGTGGATGTTTATAGTAACTGTATGGTCAGAGTTGAGGATGCGGATTTAGCTGCAAATTTGATTGTCCTATCTGTGTTGGAATTTGATGTGATCTTGGGAATGGATTGGTTAGCTTGTCATGGAGCTAATGTTGACTGTAGGGCTAAACTAGTCCGATTTGATTATGAAGAAGGTAAGTCGGTGACATTCCATGGTTCCAAGACCATTGGTCCTTGTCAGATGATTTCTGCTTTGGGAGCTAGAAGGTTGTTGCGTAAAGGTTGTGACGCCTATCTTGTATCTATTCGGGATGTGCAGAAAGAAGAAGTTAAACCAGAAGACGTTCCTATAGTGCAAGATTTTGTGGATGTTTTTCCTGAGGATTTGCCTGGGTTACCTCCTGAAAGGGAGATTGAGTTTTCTATTGATCTTGTACCCGGCACAAATCCTATCTCTATGCCGCCTTATAGAATGGCACCGGCAGAGCTTAAAGAGTTAAGGGAGCAGCTGAATGATTTGTTACAGAAGGGGTACATCAGACCGAGTACTTCACCTTGGGGAGCTCTGGTTCTTTTCGTGAGAAAGAAGGATGGTTCCATGAGGTTGTGTATTGATTATCGGCAGCTAAACAAGGTGACGGTCAAGAACAGATATCCATTACCAAGGATTGATGATTTGTTTGATCAGTTGCAAGGGGCGAAGTTTTTCTCAAAGATTGATCTTCGGTCTGGTTATCATCAGTTAAGGGTGCGAGAGAGTGACATACCTAAAACTGCTTTTCGCTCAAGGTATGGTCATTATGAGTTTCTGGTAATGTCTTTTGGACTTACCAATGCCCCTGCTGCTTTTATGGACTTGATGAATAGGGTGTTTAGTCCATATCTTGATCGGTTTGTTGTGGTGTTCATTGATGACATTTTGGTGTATTCCAAGACTAAAGAAGAGCATGAGGAACATTTGAAGCTGGTTTTGCAAACTCTGAGGGAACATAAACTTTATGCCAAGTTCTCGAAATGTGAATTCTGGTTGGATAAAGTTGTGTTCTTGGGTCATGTTATATCTTCCGAGGGTGTTCAGGTTGATCCAAAGAAGATTGAGGCAGTCATGGATTGGCCAAGACCAAAGACAGTTACAGAGATACGAAGTTTCTTGGGTTTGGCTGGTTATTATAGAAGATTTGTTAGAGATTTTTCTCGACTTGCAGCACCTTTGACTAAACTCACTCGCAAGGGTGTTAAGTTTGTTTGGGATGATGCTTGTGAGGAGAATTTTAACCTTCTGAAAGAAAGGTTGACATCTGCACCTGTACTTGTTTTGCCGGAGGGCAATGAAGGCTATGCTGTTTACTGTGATGCATCTGGTATTGGTTTAGGATGTGTGTTGATGCAACATGGTAGGGTGGTTGCTTATGCTTCAAGACAGTTGAAAAAGCATGAAGTTAATTATCCTACGCATGATCTGGAGATGGCTGCTGTTGTGTTTGCACTAAAGATCTGGAGGCATTATCTGTATGGTGTTACATGTGAGATTTTTACTGACCATAAGAATCTCAAATATGTTTACTCGTAGAGGGATCTAAACTTGAGGCAGAGGAGGTGGATAGAGTTTCTGGAAGATTATGATTATAATATTCAGTACCATCCTGGGAAAGCAAATGCTGTGGCAGACGCTTTGAGTCGCAAGTCTATGGGGAGTTTGTCACATATTTGTTTGACGAGGAGGTCCTTGATTTCTGAGATTCACCAATTGCTTGATGAGGGTTGGACATTTAATATGTCTGACAAAGGAGTTGTAAATGGTAGAGGGGTGTTTCTTGCTAGTTTGGCTGTGAAGCCAAATTTTCTTGACAGAATTATTTCTGAGCAAAGTAATGATGCAGATTTGGAAATTTTACGACAGAAAGTCTTAGCCGGTGAGAACAAGGAGTTTGTTATAGATGATAAAGGTGTTTTGAAGTTTGGTACTAGGGTGTGTGTTCCTAAGGTAGATGATTTGAAGACTGATATCCTTAAGGATGCACATTTCTCTAAGTACACAGTTCACCCAGGTTCCACCAAGATGTATCAGGATTTGAAGCAGTTGTACTGGTGGAAAGGGATGAAGAATGATGTTGCACAGTTTGTTTCTCAATGCTTATCTTGTCAGCAAGTTAAGTATGAGCATCATAAGCCTGCGGGATTGCTTAAGGAGTTACCACTACCTGAGTGGAAATGGGAGAGAATCAATATGGATTTTGTTGTCGGTTTGCCTAAAGCTCCTGGTGGGCATGATTCGATCTGGGTTATTGTTGACAGATTGACTAAGTCCGCTCATTTTCTTCCAGTAAATACTAAGTACACAGTGTCGCAGTATGCCAAACTGTACCTCAACAGGATTGTGAGTCTTCATGGGGTCCCAGTTTCTATAGTTTCTGATCGAGGACCACAATTTACTTCTAGATTTTGACAGAAGCTTCAGGAAGGTTTGGGAACTAATCTTCATTTCAGTACTGCTTTTCATCCTCAGACAGATGGTTTGTCGGAGAGGACCATTCAGACTTTAGAAGATATGCTGCGATTGTGTGTTCTTGATTTTGGTGGTAGTTGGGCAGATCATCTTCCTTTGGTAGAGTTTGCCTACAATAACAGTTATCAGGCTAGTATTGGTATGGCTCCATTTGAGGCTCTGTATGGCAGAAGGTGTAGGACTCCATTATATTGGGAGGAGGTTGGTGAGCGTCGAATTGAGGGTCCTGAACTTTTGCAATACAGTGCTGAGGTTGTACCAGTGATTCAAGACCGTATTCGGACTGCTTTTAGTAGACAGAAGAGCTATGCTGATTTGAAAAGAAGAAATCTGGAATTTGCTGTCGGGGATAGAGTGTTTCTGAAGGTTTCACCTTTCAAGGGTGTTATGAGGTTTGGTAAGAAGGGAAAATTAGCTCCACGGTATGTTGGTCCATTTGAAATTCTGGAGAGGATTGGTGATGTTGCTTATAAGCTTGATTTACCACCTCAGATGGCTTCTGTGCATCCGACATTTCATATCTCGATGTTGAGAAAGTATGTACCTAGTCCTGATCATGTGCTAGCTCCGGACACTGTAGAGATTAGTGATGATTGTTCTTATGAGGAGCAGCCAATGGCTATTCTGGACCGTTAGGTCAAGCGGTTGCACCTGGGAAGCCGAAGAGCTTATGAAAGCTAAATATCCCCATCTGTTTGAGTCTTCAGGTATATTTTAGATTTCGAGGTCGAAATCATTTTAAGGGGGTTAGACTGTAATATTCTTCAGTTTTAGTGTTAGAGCACTTGCATACCAGCTTAACATCATACTCATACATCGCATGATATTGTTTGTGACTGATGATTGACAATTGTATGCAATGGATCTTATTGAAAAGGTGTATGCGTAATGATGTTGAGTTACGGAATATTTCTGTTATTGGTTACAGAGGTACAGTATATTAATATTGTTATGGATTGGAAAATGAGCAGTGATAATGTTATACTCGATTGATTGGCACTGATATTGACTGGGTTGAGAGCTAAGCGCTATTCATTGATTTTGTTTTGGTTATCTGATAATTGGTTTTTATTTAATGAACTCTAAATGGATCAAACCTGGAATGGTCATTAGTGTTTGGTATCTTGTGGTTATGGCCTGATCAACCATAACGACACATACTAAGTAGACGATACCATCCGGATTTGTGTATAACTATTGTAATGACAGTTTTGATGGATAATGATTGTGTTGGATTCAATTGCGTGGACGCAATTACTTTAAGAGGGTTAGATTGTAAAACCCTTGGTTTTTGTATGATTTTAAGTCTAGGGCAAAATGGTAATTTTGCACAAAATAGTCATTTTGTGCCCTTTGAATGTCTTTTGTTACTCGGGGCGACGAGACGGTCGTTTTGAGTATAATATTGTGTTTTTGGCTTCGGGGGGTATTTTGGTCATTTTGGCAGTCGAAAAATTTTCGGGTTTCGTTTTGCTGTTTTTGATGTCATTTTGGTGACCGTGATGTCGTTACGGTTATTTTAAGTATAATTTTGCTAGGGGTTGTGTTTCGGAAATTTTTCGGAAATTTATTAATTTTTTAATTAAAATAAATTAAATAAATTAAATTTGGGGTTAGTTGTAAATTTTTATAAGTTAGTTGGGTGTTTTTTGAATTTTTAAAGAGTTTTGGAGTGTTTTTAATTAAAATAAATTATATTGGGGTAAAACTATAATTTTGGAAAGTTATTTTCCTATAAATAGGCTTAAAATCTGATGGAGTAGGGTTTTTGGTGTTTTATTTTCGGGTGTTTTGAAAAAAAGAGGAGAAATTAGGGTTTTAGGCAGAAAACTGTGCGGCCGTCATTTTGTCACTGTGCGCGCGCGTAGCCGGTGTCGTTTGGCGAGGGATCTGCGTCGTTCGGTGTGCGCGCTCCTGTCGTTCGGCGTGCTGTGGTCCGTCGTTCGGCGCGCTGCGGGCTGGCTCGCCCCTACCGTTTTGGCCTCTGCTCCAGCAGCCTGGTTTTCAATTTTTTTGGTGTTTTTGAGGTTTTTCTTGATTCCTTTTTGCATTATTTCGATTTCCATTTGATTATTTCATATTAATATCATATTGGTTTGATATTTTTCTTAATTAATTTGGCTAAATTCGAATTATTATTTAATTAAATTGATTTTTACAAAATATGTTAGGTTTTGAGGTTTTTATTGTTTTGAGGGATTTTGGAATTTAATTAATTGATTTGGCTAGTGTGTTGGGTTCTAAATTTGATGAATGTATTGAGTTAGGGTTTGATTAAATTGATTTGGGTGTTAAGGTTTTCGAAGTAATTGTTTTCTTTAAGTTTTTGGATGATTTAATTCTCTGCTGAAGTTTGATTTTAGTGCTGTATGTTGCTCGATTTTTAATTAAATATTGGAACATGATAAAAATCTAAAATTTGGATATGTGGCTCGAAATTGAGTCTGGTTTATGAGAAAAATAATTTTTGGGATTTTGGAGCATCGTATATTTCTGGAAAATTCAAGTTTGCTACTGTTGTCTGACATGTGCTGTTGATGCTATTGCATCAACTGTAAATTTCGAAATTCATATTAAAATGTGTAAAAATGTTTTTGATTTGATTTTCATATATGTTGAAGTTCTGGAAGTCTAGTTTACAAGAAAAATATGTTGGGTTATGTTTCTGTTTGTTATACTTTTGAAATAATTAGATCTTTCTACTGCTGTCAGTATACCTTGTGAGTTGTATACTCTTTTGAATAAAAATTGGTTGAGAGACTTCTAATTCTCGAAAAATTATGAAATTTTGGTAGGATGCTTTTCAGATATCAAATTAGCTTCTGGTTGAAAATTATAAATTTTACATTTATAGGTTAATTGTTTTGAATTTTACAAGTTGACACTCATTTTTCAGGTTTATCGGTAAAATTGTATTTGGTGAATATTGATTATTTAAGTAAGGTATTTGATAAATTTAAATTGTAAGGACTTTTTAATGATGTTTTATATTCTGGAAAGCAAGTTTAAAGGTGTGGTATTGTGATGGTTAAGTTATGATTGATTGAAAAAAAGGTTTAACCTTGTTATGGAAACGATTGAATTGTGTGCATTCACGTCATGCATTCCCATTTGCACTTGCATACATTTGTAAGGGTGGTTGTTAATTGATGGTTAATGGTTAGGCGGTGGTCCAGCAGCACCTCAGACTTAGGGTGGCGGATTGCTTAGCTAACTGTTAGACCAGATAAGTTCTATGGGTGTATTTGAATTGTTTGTGTTGTGCTACTTGCTAACAACTTATATACATATATAAACCTTTCTTATAATATATTATCCTTTCTATATATTCACTAGACTATTCTTTCGAACCCAACCTCGCATGTTTTAGGAGACAGAGAAACTTGCATGTGATTGTATTTATGTGAGAAAATTTGAATTTGATATTACTTGTGCTGTGTGATGGTGTGTCATGAAGGGGAAGGAGGTTACTGAGGCTTAATGCCTATACTGTTATTGAGGCTTAATGCCTATACTGCTACTGAGGCTTAATGCCTATACTGCTATTGAGGCTTAATGCCTATACTATTTACTGAGGCTACATGCCTAATTACTGATTACTGTACTGTACTGAGAAGTTATAAGGGCGGACGTGACTGATATTATACTGTACTGTTTACTGACTGGTGACCCCGACACACCATCTTGTTTGCTTAATTTGTGAATGTATTATATGTACTGTTTATATAACTGTTAGATGTTTCTCTGCCTCTCATAGACTTACTGGGCGTCTATATAAAGCGCTCACACCCTTACAGATTATCTTGCATATTTACAGTGATCGCCTTCGTCTATCTTCTTTCTCTTCTTGGCGAAGTCGATCAGGTTTTCTGTTTGTGTTATTGGTCCTTCTGCTTAGAGATTTCCGGATATTGAACTTTTGGGCGGATTGAATTCGAATCCCTTTTTGTGTAATAAGTAGAACTTGTCTGCATTAGATTTCCGAATGATTTTATTGTGATTTGATTCTATTGATGGTTTGCATTTGAATTAGGATTGAGGATTTTATAAGTATTGAACTGTTTTGCACTTAGACTGTTATGAATGTTTCTTAGGCTTATGTGGTCGGACTTCGGTTTGGCTGCATGCCGGTCGTGGCCCCCGGGTTGGGTCGTGACAATACATACATAATATATTTGCACAATATTTTAAATATTTGTTTAAGTTTTTTTTATTCTAATAAAATCTACACAACATTCACATAATAATCATACGTTTAATAATTTTTACATAAAAAATACACAATTTAAATAACAAATATATTAGATACCCACAACATCTATAACACATTTACAATACATCATCAACACATCTATTATACATTTATATAATGAAATTGTGCGTATTATTTTTCAGTGTATAATATGTAAATTTTATTTTTAAAAAATTTAATAATTTTTATTAATATATTTTCATATATTTTATTTTATTTTTTTAGTGTTACTATTTTTATGATTAAAATTAAAATTTTTTCTTTCAAAAAAATTGTTATTTTATATGATAAAAAATAATTTAAAATATGAATTTTTATTATTTTATTAGAATATTTTTATTTAATATTGAAGTTTAAAAAAATAAAAATTTGAAGTAAAATATTAAATATAGCGAGGAAAGAAATATTTTTGAAAAAAAATTTATTTTAGTAGAAATGAAATATTTTTAAAATTTTACACTAACTTTTTACAAAAGTATAAATATTTTGAATTTTTATAATATTTTTATAATAAAAATTATTTTTTAGGATAGCTATCTAAATATTCCTAATTAATAAATCCATCTTCTCAGTAATTTTAATATATTAAAACATCATACTATATTACAAATTCAAATCTATCAATTATTTCAAATGTAACCTCGCAGAAATGTTTCATTAACACTGGAATATTATTTATTGTGGCTTTATAAAAATATAACCTAGTTTCTCTTTTTTTAAATTATAAATATAAGCAAAATCTATGAAAAATCATTAAATTCTAATTTGAAAACTTTATTTAAAATTTATTATTTTTAAACCATAAGATTAGTATGAAAAAATTATAATATGAATATTGAAGTCAGAATAAAATATAATTTAAATTACGTATAATTTAAATATAATTTATAACTTTTTCATACTCGATTAAAAATAATTTAAATTACATATAATTGAATTCACTTATTTTTATAAACTAAGATGAAAATCAAAATCTTAATTAATAGAGAAAATTATGTTGCACACTATATTTTATTTTCCTTTTTCATATATACGGATCTAATGTTTATTTTTTTTATTACAAGGCTTTTGCTTATCTTTTTTTTTTTTCAAAATTATGTTTTAAACAGTGTTTTTTCTTCTTTTTTTTTTTTATAATTTTGTATTTTCATATTATTACGATTTGTTTATATTTATTTTTTCTATTTAAAAAAATTTTAATGTCATATTTTTAATATATATATATATAATAAATATATATACAAAATATACATTTATTTGCATACTTTAAATAATACAAACTACATCAACAATATCTACAATACATATATAATATATTTGCATAATATTTTAAATATTTGTTTAAGTTTTTTTATTTTTTATTCTAATAAAATCTATACAACATTCACATAATATTCATACGTTTAATAATTTTTACATAAAATATACAGAATTTAAATAACAAATGTAAAACCCTTGATTTTTGGAAAATTAGAGTTTAGGGGCAAAATGATAATTTTACCTTCAATTCATATTCGAGTGCATTTTATAACGTTTGGTGCTTATTTTCATAATGTGGGTGTTGAGATGTTTGTTTTGAGTATAATATTGTGTTTTTGGATTCTGGGGGTATTTTGGTCATTGTCTATAAATTTATCAAATACCTTACTTAAATAATCAATATACACAAGATATAATTTTACCGATAAACCTGAATAACGAGTGTCAACTTGTAAAATTCAAAACAATTAACCAGTATATGAAAAATTTATAATTTTCCACCAGAAGTTAATTTGATATCTGAAAAGTATCCTACCAAAATTTCATAATTTTTCGAGACTTAGAAGTCCCTCAATCAATTTTTATTCATAACAGTATACACCTCACAAGGTATACTGACAGCAGTAGAAAGATCTAATTATTTCAAAAATATAACAACAGAAACATAACCCAACATATTTTTCTTGTAAATTAGACTTCCAGAACTTCAACATATATGAAAATCAAATCTAAAATATTTTTACACATTTTAATATGAATTTCGAAAGTTACAGATGATGAAATCGAATCTACAGTACAGTTCATCAGACAACAGTAGCAAACTTGAATTTTCCAGAAATATACGATGCTCCAAAATCCCAACAATTATTTTTCTCATAAACTAGACTCAATTTCGAGCCACATATCCAAATTTTAGAATTTTATCATGTTCCAATATTTAATTAAAAATCGAGCAACATACAGCACTAACATCAAACTTCAGCAGAAAATTAAATCATCCAAAAACTCAAAGAAAATAATTAATTCGAAAACCCTAATACCCAAATCAATTCAATCAAACCCTAATTCAATACATTCATCAAATTTCAGAACCCAACATACTAGCCCGATCAATTAATTCAATACCAAAATCCCTCAAAACAATAAAAATCCCAAAACCTAACCAATTTTGTAAAAATCAATTTAATTAAATAATAATTCGAATTTAGCCAAATTAATTAAGAAAAATACCAACCCAATATGATACTAATATGAACTAATCAAATGGAAGTCGAAATAATGCAAAAGGAATCTAGAAAAACCTCAAAAACACAAAAATCGAGCTGCTGGAGCACTGGCCAAAACGACCAGGCGAGCCACGCAAAACGACAAGACACGAGACGCCGAACGACAAAGTCCTTGGCTCGCGCTGCACCGCTGAACGACGCTAGCCACCCGCCGAATGACACTGCTTCCCAGCACGCCGAGACCAAAACGACAGCTCCTCTGATTTTTTGCCTAAAACCTAATTTCTCCCCCTTTTTTCAAAACACCCGAAAATAGAAGATCAAAAACCTCACCCCATCTGATTTTTAGGCCTATTTATAGGAAAACAACTCTTCAAAATTATACTTTTATCCCCAATCTAATTTATTTTAATTAAAAACACCCCAAAACTATTTATTTTCATAAAAATTTACCCAAAACCATAAAATTCACAAAATCAACTCAAATTTATTTTTAACTTCAAACTTTAATCCAAAATAATTTATAAATATGTTTTACGCATAATAATACCCGAAAATACCGAAAACGACAAAAATCCAAAAATGACGAAAATACCCTTGGCACCCAAAAATACAATATTATACTCAAAACGACCGTCTCGTCATCCTGAGTATCAAAAAAACATTCAAACCATCAAATTATGTTCAAACAACATATGAGGGCACAAAATGACTATCTTGCCCCTAGACTTAAAATCATTCAAAAACCAAGGGTTTTACAGCAAGTCAATCTATAAGGGTGTGAGCGATATAAATACGCTCAGTAAGTTCATGATGGTGTATCGGGGTCTACAAAATATAACATCCTCCTCCTTCAACAATATCCAAGAACAAGTAGGCACATGGCCCCAAGAGCAAGTAGGCATAAGCCCCAAGAACAAGATCGATATCGATATACAAGATAATCTCCATAATCACAATCCATATCCTCCGTCCCCATTAGACACACCATCGCATATCATAAGAATATTCAATATCACAACAAAGCATTTAGCAAATAGCATACAAGTTTCTCTGTCTCCTATTCACATGCGAGGCTAGGGCAAGAAAGGATAATATATCGAAATTAGAAAGAATAATATATACGAAGGGCTTATATATATATAATTTTAGTTAGCAATTAGCATATCACAAATAATTCACATACACCCATGAACTTACCTGGTATCCAAAGAAAGCTTAGCCCGATCCTCACAACCTACTGACCTCGAGCTTCAGCCGGATTATTGCCTAAGGAAAGATAATTACATAGTCGAACAATCAATCCCACTATCTCATCTATCATGAGGGATGCAATGCATGCTATGAATGCAAAAGACCAATACTTAACCAACAATTAACCAAGATAATCCAAAATTAAAAACCAACCCGACTCAACTCAAAATTATGGTTCAACCCAATGGTTAAACCGATCGCACCTCAAAAATACAAAATCAATTAATTAATTAAAATTTATTAGAACCAGAACCTCAACTCAATTTTTATAACTCATTTATCAAATAATATCATATCATTCCCTATGCAAAAATCATAATTCATACCAACACCCAAAACCGATAAAATTTCTTAAGTAGTCCCTATAATTCAAAATTTTCCAGAAAATAATTCCATCTTTCAAAAACTCTGGAAATATTCCAGTAGCTTCTCCAACATCAAAATAACGTGTGTGAAAAATTTCAGATTAATCCAAATTTATTTGATACCCCAAAAATATTTTACAACATTCTGGTTCTGTTTGAACCACTAAAACTCAGTACTGCAAAAATAATCATAAATCCTTCACATTTCTTTACCACAAAATTATCCAAATAATTTCCTCATATTATAGACATCAGGATGGACAATATATAAAAATTTCATAATTTTTCAAGACATCTAAGACCTTTAAAAATAATTTTCAAACAGACATCATCAGAAAACCCTTAACCAACAACAGTGCCAATTCTTAATTTATTTTGGAACCTAAACATTAGAACCAGACTCAAAATTATTTTTCACAGATTCAAAACATCCTAATAAACAACATATCAAAATTTCATAATTTTTAGAAACCTCTAAGTCCCTCAATTTAATTTTTAAATTGGATTCATACAACCAGTTACCATACTGGCAGCAGTTGAGAAATAAATTTATTTCGAAACACAAACATTTGAACCAGACCTCAAAATATTTTTTATAAACACCTAACATCATATCCTAAAACATATCAAAAATTTAGACCTAGATCATTTACCAATAATTTTTAAAAATTCAAAAAAATTACTGAAATATTAGTAATCAACAGCAGAAAAAAATTTTCACTTTATTAATGAATTAAAAATATAAATCAAACATGAAAATTCCAAAATAAATTTCTAGATCAAGTATAACATCCCTATAACATATTACAATTGCCAAAAATACTAGATCATTAACTTAAACTCCCAAATCAAATATTAAACATCAAAAACCTTCAAAATCATCCTACAACTTTTTAATTATTTTTAATTAATTAAAATTTGAAATAAATCAAAAATATTATTTTCTAACACCCTAAACATCATACAAACATCCAACAACACAAATCATGCCATGAAGTTGGAAGAAATTGAAAAAAATTGAAGAAACCTCAAATTTTCGAATCTGCCAGAAATTGGAAGCCAAAATGACAATCTGCGATTTCCCGCTGCCACGCCGAACGACAACGCCTCCAGCTCGCAGCTCCTCGCCGAACGACACAGCCACACGCCAAACGACACTGGCTACCGCACGCGTGCTCTGACGAAACCACAAGACTCTGTTTTGAAGGGAAATTTTGATTTTTTTTAGACACTCAATTGGGTGCCCTAATACCCCTATTTATACAATTTTTAGGTGAAAAATTACCAATATACCCCTAGATTAATTTTTTTTTAAAAAAACCCTAAAACTCTTTAAAAATTCAAAAAAAAAACACTCAACTAACTTATAAAAATTCACAACTAACCCCAAATTTAATTATTTTCAGAATTATATTAATTAGTTAATTAATTAATTAATTAATTAATTTAATTTATTTTAATTAAAAATTAATAAATACCCGAAAAATTCTCGAAACACAAACCCTAGCAAAATTATACTTAAAATAATCGTAACGACATCACGGTCACCAAAATAACATCAAAAACAGCAGAACGAAATCGGAAAATTTTTCGACCTCCAAAATGACCAAAATACCCCCGAAGCCAAAAACACAATATTATACTCAAAACAAACATTTCAACACCCACATTATGAAAATAAGCACCAAACATTATAAAATTCACCCGAATGTGAATTGAAGGTAAAATTACCATTTTACCCCTAGACTCCAATTTCCCCAAAAATCAAGGGTTTTACAATCTAACCCCCTTAAACAAATTTCTTCCTCGAAATTTTACCCAATAATATACTCATCATCAAAACACTTTTATATCTTAAGTTATACACAAATCCAGAAAGCATAGCTCACTTAGCACTTGTTGTTATGGTTGATCAGGTCATAACCCCACAATACTAAGCGCTACAGACTGTTCCAGTTTTGCTCCAGGTTATGTTTATTATAAAATCAAATCATTTTCTTTTCAACTTCACTCATCAACAATCATCACGAAAAGTCAAAACTCAAGTGTTCAAGTCAAACCCAAATGAACCAAAACCATTACTAATATAACACTTATCCATATGATACTCATCATTCTACCAACAACCTAGACTTATTCAAGAATGACATCCGATATCAACAAACCAAGATTATTCAAAACGTCTTCCAATAACCAATTTAATAGCAAACTATCATAAATAATATCAGACAAAACACGTATACATTTATGATTTACAAAAGATATAATGATGTGATAATGATGTAATGATATGCATGCATATGGTGCTATATCAAGACTATTAATAAACTACACTCTAACCCCCTTAAAATGATTTCGCCCACGAAATCAATAACGCACCTGAAGACTCAAACAAATGAGGGTATTTTGCTAGCATGAGTTCCTCTGCTTCCCAGGTGCATTCCTCAACAGAATGGTTACGCTAAAGAACCTTTACTAAAGCCACATCCTTTGAACGTAATCGCTTGACCTGACGGTCCAAAATAGCTATAGGCTGCTCCTCATAAGTACAATCATTAATAATCTCAATGGTCTCTGAAGCCAGAACATGATTGGGGTTCGATACATATTTCCTCAACATCGAAACATGAAAAGTCGGATACACAGCTGCTAACTCGGGTGGCAAATCTAGTCTGTAAGCAACATCACTGACACGTTCTAGGATCTCATAAGGACCGATAAATCTGGGAGCCAATTTTCCTTTCTTACCAAACCGCATAACACCTTTAAAGGTGAAACTTTCAGAAACACTTTATCACCAACTGCAAACTCAAGATGCCTTCGCTTAAGATCATCATAATTCTTCTGTCTACTAAAAGCAGTACGGATCCGATCCTGAATTACCGGTACAACTTGGGCATTATACTGCAAAAGATTGGGACCCTCAATACGACCCTCACCAACCTCCTCCCAATACAATGGGGTTGTGCACCGTCTACTATACAATGCTTCAAAAGGAGCCATACCAATGCTAGCTTGATAACTATTATTATAGGCAAACTCTACCAACGGAAGATGATCTGCCCAACTTCCTTTAAAATCCAGAACACACAATCGTAGCATATCCTCCAAGGTCTGAATGGTTCTCTCCGACTGTCCATCTGTTTGAGGATGAAAAGCCGTGCTATAATGAAGATCTGTACCTAACCCTTTCTGAAGCTTCTGCCAAAACATGGATGTAAATTGAGCACCTCTATCGGATACAATGGAAACTGGTACCCCATGCAGACTCACAATCCGATTAATATACAACTTTGCATACTGAGACACTGTGTACTTGGTATTAACCGGAAGAAAATGTGCTGACTTGGTCAATCGGTCTATAATCACCCAGATCGAATCATAGCCACCAGGAGTCTTTGGCAACCCGACAACAAAATCCATAGTGATTCTCTCCCACTTCCACTCGGGTAGTGGTAACTCTCTCAGTAAACCGGCTGGCTTGTGATGCTCATACTTAACTTGCTGGCAAGGTAAACATTGAGAAACAAACTCTGCAACATCATTCTTCATTCCTTTTCACCAATACATCTGCTTTAAATCTCGATACATCTTAGTAGAACTAGGATGTATAGTGTACTTGGAAGAGTGAGCTTCTTTCAAAATCTTTTTCTTTAAATCATCCACTGAAGGCACACACAACCTTGAACCGAACCACAAAACTCCTTTTTCATCAACCGAGAATTATGTGGATTCACCTGACAAGACTTTCTGGCGGATCGTTGACAACTCCTCATCCGTATTCTGTGCTGAAATTATCTCATCAAGAAAATCAGGTTTGACTGTCATATTAGCCAACAACACACCTCTATCACCTTCAATCTCTTTACCAGACATATGAAAAGTTAAACCATCACCTAGCAGTTGATGTATCTCCCGTATCAACAGTCTTCTGGAAACTGAAATGTGGGACAGACTACCCACAGACTTACGACTTAGAGCATTAGCAACAACATTCGCTTTACCCGGATGATATTGGATGCTATAGTCGTAGTCTTCAAGAAACTCTACCCACCTTCTCTGTCTCAAATTCAAGTCTTTTTTAGAGTATACATACTTAAGATTCTTATGATCAGTGAAGATCTCACAAGGAACTCCATAAAGATAATGTCTCCAGATCTTGAGTGCAAACACAACTGCAGCCATTTCTAAATCATGTGTAGGATAGTTTACCTCATGCTTCTTCAGTTGTCTAGAAGCATAGGCGACTACCTTACCATGTTGCATCAACACACAACCCAGACCAACGTCTGATGCGTCACAATAAATAGAATACCCCCCAGTGCCTTCTGGTAACACAAGTATTGGTGCAGTAGTTAATCTTTCTTTAAGAGTAGCAAAACTCTCCTCGCAAGCATCATCCCAAATGAACTTAACACCCTTACGAGTGAGTTTTGTTAAAGGTGCGGCTATTCTGGAGAAATCTTTGACAAGCCTTCTGTAATATCTTGCTAACCCCAGAAAACTCTGAATCTCAGTAACAGTCTTCGGTCTCTGCCAATCCATCACTGCCTCAATCTTCTGTGAATCAACTTGAATACCCTCTGCGGATATAACATGTCCCAGAAAGACAACCCTGTCCAACTAAAACTCACATTTGGAGAACTTAGCGTAAAGCTGATGTTCTCTTAAAGTCTGCAACACCAATTGCAAATGATGCTCATGCTCTTCCTTGGATTTTGAATATATCAGAATGTCATCAATGAATACGACAATAAACCGATCGAGATAAGGGCTAAACACCCTGTTCATCATGTCCATAAAAGCAGCAAGAGCATTAGTAAGTCCAAAGGATATCACTAGAAATTCATAATGCCCATACCTCGTGCGAAAAGCAATCTTAGGTATGTCACTCTTCTTCACCCTCAACTGATGATAACCCGACCACAAATCAATCTTGGAGAAAAACTTTGCTCCTTGCAACTGATCAAACAAATCATCAATCCTGGGCAATGGATATCTGTTCTTCACAGTCACCTTATTCAGCTGTCGATAATCGATACATAGCCTCATTGATCCATCTTTCTTTTTCACAAAAAGAACTGGAGCACCCCACGGTGAAGTACTCGGTTTGATATATCCCTTCTGCAACAAGTCATTCAATTGCTCTATCAACTCCTTAAGCTCTGCTGGAGCCATCCTATATGGAGGCATAGAAATAAGATTGGTTCCAGGTATAAGATCAATGGAGAATTCAATCTCTCGTTCCGGTGGTAACCCCAGTAAATCGTTTGGAAACACGTCCATGTAATCTCGTACTGTCAGGATATCTTCAAGTTTCGCTTCTTTCTTGTTCACTTCCCGAATAGAAATAAGGTAGGCATTACAACCCTTTCGCAACAATCTTCTAGCTCTCATAGCTGAAATTAGCTGACTGGTCCCATTGATTTTAGAACCATAAAATGTCACAGTCTTGCCAGCCTCATATGCAAACACCACTACCTTATCCTTACAGTTCAAATTAGCTCCATGCCGAGCTAACCAATCCATACCCAAGATGACATCAAATTCTATCACATCCAACGCCACTAGATCCACAAGAAGTTCAACATTTTCAACTTTAACAATGCAATCCTTGTATACCTTTAAAGATTCTACCTCCTCTCCTAAAGGTGTATGAACAACTAATGGCATTTCCATAGGTTCAGATGTAATACTCAACCTAGATACAAAACTAGGTGATATGAATGAATGAGTAGCTCCAGGATCTATCAATATGTGTGCATCTAGAGAACAAATAGAAAGAGTACCTTGCACCACATTGTTGTCAACTTGAGCCTGCTGATGATTTAGGTTGAACACCCGAGCATAATTCTGGTTTTGACCCTGATTCCAATTCTGATTTTGGTTCTGACCATTACCTTGTCCCACTGGTTGAACTGCTCTACCATTCTATTGGCTTCCATTATTTGCAGCACCCTAGTATCCACGACCCTGCTGATACTGCTGACCCTGATAGCCCTGATAACCGCGACCCTGCTGGCCCTGGTATCCTCGGCCCTGCTAGCCCTGATAGCCTCTGCCTCCATTATAACCTCGACCACCCTGATATCCATTACCGTTAAACTGTCCACGGCCACCATTACCTCTACCATAACCATTTTCATTCTGATAGTTACCCCTATATGCTTGATTGCCAAATGGTCTGAACTGAGTATGCTGACCTGCCTGAGTCTGATTGCGTCTAGGAATTGGACAATCCTTGACCTGGTGATCCATTTGTCCACAGTTAAAACAAGCTCCAGTCTTCCTTCTACACTTTCCCGTATGATGTAAGCCACAAGACTCACAAGTATGGGCTCTAGGACCCTGTTGCTGGTAGCGCCCACCATTATCATTGTCTCTCTGACCACTATACTGCCCCTAATAACTTGGATTGTTCTTCTTCCTGCTTGATTCTCCAGTATCAATATTCCTTTTTCTGTTTTCTAACCCCAGAGCAGCATTAACAGCCAAATGTATTTCCTTGTAATTGTGACTGGCTATCAACTCATAGTATTTGTCATTCAGGCCATCCACAAATCTATCAGTTATAGATTCTTCATCCTGAGACACACGTGTAGCATACTTCCTTAGCTCTTGAAACTGCTCCCAGTACTCAGCTATAGATTTGTTGCCTTGAGTCAACATTTCAAACTCCCTTGCTTTCGTTTTCATCACATTCCGAGGCATAAAATTTTGCATAAACATTCTTCTGAAGTCTTCCCATACCTCAACCTGGCCTTGGATAGAGATCTTATACCATTCTTCAGCTGATCTCTGCATTTGATGCCCAGTTAACTCTATGGCTCTCTTCTCAGTACATTTCAAAGCATCACGGATCTTCTTAACTTTATTAAGAAATGCTAGAGGGTCTTCTGTAGCAAGATTGGAGAATGTAGGTGGATCAACTCTAATAAATTTGTGCAAATCCAGGTCGTCAGTTAACCCATTTCCTCTAGCTATAGCGCGAGCATTAGCATTCATATTGTTACCCATGCCTTGAACAACCCGAACCACTCCATCAGCGAGAGCTTCCATAGATCTTTGTAGTGTTAGAAGTGTGTTTAGATATGCATCTGGGTTTCCTTGAACTAGTACTTGACCTGGCACATTCACATTATCAGGAGTTGGAGGTGGTGGCTCCTGATCTTCACTAAGTGGTACTTCAAATAGTCCCTCATCCTCTGGTACAAAATTCTGATCTTCCATCCCTTGCACATTTTCATTTACCACTCTCCGAGGTCTTCCATGTCTACGTGGCTGAGGTGGCTCCTCAACATGAATCGCTGGCTGATGCTCAGCTTTGAATGATACCCCAGCATTGCTGGTCCCACCAATTAAAGGAAAACGAGTGTTTTGTTGAGACATTGCACCTGCTAGCAGAGAAACAGGTTGGTTAACGCAGAAAGGAAGTAAAGGATTTGAAATGAAGTATCCTAATGATTTCTGGATAATGTTTAAACAAAATCGAAACCTAAGGCTCTGATAACACTTTTGTCACGACCTAAACTGGGGAGCCGGGACCGGCGTAAGGCTATACCAAAGTACAACCTTACAAGCCTAAACTAAATTTATTATTATAGTGCAAAGTTATTAAGTTCAATAAATTTATTTCATAATCAAGTCATCGATAGAAATGTTACTTTTCAAAATCAAGTTCAATAACAAAAACTCAAACTAGATGCAAAGAAACAGTCTACTCCTTATTACAAGAAAAAGAGTTCGGACACGGTCCGCCCAAAAATATCCAGAAATCTTTATGGAGTAAAGTAAATATGAAGACGAACCAAAATCCACAACCAAACTAGAAGATCCACAAAAAGATCGACTGAGCTCACTAAGGAATATAACTTCAACCTGCAAGTCAATCTATAAGGGTGTGAGCGATATAAATACGCTCAGTAAGTTCATGAGAGGCAGAGAAACACTAATACAATCAAAGTAATATATATCAAGTAACAACCACAATAATCACATACATGATGGTGTATCGGCATCTACAAAATATAACATCCTCCTCCTTCAACCATATCCAATAACAAGTAGGCACGTGGCCCCAAGAGCAAGTAGGCATAAGCCCCAAGAACAAGATCGATATCGATATACAAGATAATCTCCATAATCACAATCCATATCCTCCGTCCCCATTAGACACACCATCGCACATCATAAGAATATTCAATATCACAACAAAGCATTTAGCAAATAGCATAAAAGTTTCTCTATCTCCTATTCACATGCGAGGCTAGGGCAAGAAAGGATAATATATCGAAATTAGAAAGAATAATATATACGAAGGGCTTATATATATATATATATTATTTTAGTTAGCAATTAGCACATCACAAATAATTCACATACACTCATGAACTTACCTGGTATCCAAAGAAAGCTTAGTCCGATCCTCACAACCTACTGACCTCGAGCTTCAGCCGGATTATTGCCTAAGGAAAGATAATTACATAATCCAACAATCAATCCCACTATCTCATCTATCATGAGGGATGCAATGCATGCTATGAATGCAAAAAGACCAACAATTAACCAACAATTAACCAAGATAATCCAAAATTAAAAACCAACCCGACCCAACTCAAAATTATGGTTCAACCCAATGGTTAAACTGATCGCACCTCAAAAATACAAAATCAATTAATTAATTAATTAAAATTTATTAGAACCAGAATCTCAACTCAATTTTTATAACTCATTTATCAAATAATATCACATCATTCCCTATGCAAAAATCATAATTCATACCAACACCCAAAACCGATAAAATTTCTAAAGTAGTCCCTATAATTCAAAATTTTCCAGAAAATAATTCCATCTTTCAAAAACTCTGGAAAAATTCCAGTAGCTTCTCCAACATCAAAATAACGTGTGTGAAAAATTTCAAATTAATCCAAATTTATTTGATCCCCCAAAAATATTTTACAACATTCTGGTTATGTTTGAACCACTAAAACTCAGTACTGCAAAAATAATCATAAATCCTTCACATTTCTTTACCACAAAATTATCCAAATAATTTTCTCATATTATAGACATCAGGATGGAAAACATATAAAAATTTCATAATTTTTCAAGACATCTAAGACCTTTAAAAATAATTTTCAAACAGACATCATCAGAAAACCCTTAACCAACAGCAGTGCCAATACTTAATTTATTTTGGAACCTAAACATTAGAACCAGACTCAAACTTTTTTTTACAGATTCAAAACATCCTAATAAACAACATATCAAAATTTCATAATTTTTAGAAACCTCTAAGTCCCTCAATTTAATTTTTAAATCGGATTCATATAACTAGTTATCATACTGGCAGCAGTTGAGAAATAAATTTATTTCGAAACACAAACATTTGAACCAGACATCAAAATATTTTTTATAAACACCTAACATCACATCCTAAAACATATCAAAAATTCAGACCTATATCATTTACCAATAATTTTTAAAAATTCGACAAAGTTACTGAAATATTAGTAATCAACAGCAGAAATAATTTTTCACTTTATTAATGAATTAAAAATATAAATCAAACATGAAAATTCCAAAATAAATTTCTAGATCAAGTATAACATCCCTAAAACAGATTACAATTGCCAAAAATACTAGATCATTAACTTAAACTCCCAAATCAAATATTAAACATCAAAAACCTCCAAAATCATCTTACAACTTTTTAATTATTTTTAATTAATTAAAATTTAAAATAAATCAAAAATATTATTTTCTAACACCCTAAAAATCATACAAATATCTAACAACACAAATCATGCCATGAAGTTGGAAGAAATTGAAAAAAAATTGAAGAAACCTCAAATTTTTTAATCTGCTAGAAATTGGAAGCCAAAACGACAATCTGCGATTTTCCGCTGCCACGCCAAACGACAACGCCTCCAGCCCGCAGCTCCTCGCCGAACGACACGGCCACACGCCAAACGACACTACCGCACGCACGCTCTAACGAAACGACAGGACTGTATTTTGAAGGGAAATTTTGATTTTTTTTTCTCTTTTCTCTCTCTGACGGCACAATAATTTTAGACACTCAATTGAGTGCCCTAACACCCCTATTTATACCATTTTTAGGTGAAAAATTACCAATATACCCCTAGATTAATTTTTTTAAAAAAAAAACCCTAAAACTCTTTAAAAATTAAAAAAAACACCCAACTAACTTATAAAAATTCACAACTAACCCCAAATTTAATTATTTTCATAATTATATTAATTAGTTAATTAATTATTTAATTTATTTAATAAATTTAATTAAAAATTAATAAATACCCAAAAAATTTCCGAATCACAAACCCTAGCAAAATTATACTTAAAATAACCGTAACGACATCACGGTCACCAAAATAACATCAAAAACAGCAAAACGAAATTCGAAAATTTTTCGACCGTCAAAATGACCAAAATACCCCCGAAGCCAAAAACACAATATTATACTCAAAACAAACATTTCAACACCCACATTATGAAAATAAGCACCAAACGTTATAAAATTCACCCGAATGTGAATTGAAGGTAAAATTACCATTTTACCCCTAGACTCCAATTTCCCCAAAAATCAAGGGTTTTACATTATCCGTATTATTTTTCAGTGTATAATATGTAAAATTTATTTAAAAATAAATTTAATAATGTTTATTAATATATTTTTGTATATTTTATTTTATTTTATTTTATTAGTGTTACTATTTTTATAATTAAAATTAAAATTTTTTCTTTCATAACAATTTGATTTTTATATGATAAAAAATAATTTAAAAAATAATTTTTATTATTTTATTAAAATATTTTTATTTAATATTGAAGTTTAAAAATATAAAAATTTGAAGTAAAATATTAATTATAGTGAGGAATGAAATATTTTTTAAAAAAAAAATTTTTTATTGAGAAATGAAATATTTTTAAAATTTTACTTTGACTTTTATAAAATTATAAATATTTTTATTTTTTATAGTATTTTTATAATAAAAATTATTTTTTAGGATAACTATCTAAATATTCCTGATTAATAAACCCATCTTCTGAGTAATTTAAATATATTAAGACATCATACTCGAATACAAAATCCAAATCTATCAAATATTTCAACTGCAACCTCAGTGAAATGTTTCATTAACAATCGATGATTATTTATCTTAACTTTATAAAATATAATTTACTTTTTCTTTTTTTTTTAATTATAAAGATAAGTAAAAACCTTGAAAAATCATTAAATTCTTAATTTAAAAATTTTATTTAAAATTTATTATTTTTAAACCATAAGATTAGTATGAAAAAGTTATAATGTGAATATTGAAGTTAGAGTAAAATATAATTTAAATTACATGCACTTTAAATATAATTTATAACTTTTTCATACTCGGTTGAAATATAATTTAAATTACATATCATGTGAATTCACTCTCCTTTATAAACTAAGATGGAAATCAAAATCTTAATGAATAGAGAAAATTATGTTGTGCACTACATTTTATTTTGCATTTTTGTATATACGGATCCAATGTTTATTTTTTCTATTACCCGGCTTTTGCTTATCTTTTTTTTTTAAATTATATTTTAAATAATATTTTATTTTTTATAATATTTTATTTTCATTTTATTATGATTTGTTTATATTTATATTTTCTATTTAAAATTTTTTTAATGTCATATTTTTAATATACACATAAAAATAAATATATATACTAAATATATATTTATTTGCATACACTAAATAATACAAACTACATCAACAATATCTACAATACATCTATAATATATTTGCATAATATTCTAAATATTTATTTAATTTTTTTAGTTTTTTATTCTAATAAAATTCACACAATATTCACATAATATTCATACATTCAATAATTTTAATTTAAAATATATACAATATAAATAATAAATATATAAGATACTCACAACATTTATAACATATCTACAGTACATCTTAAACACATCTATTATATATCTACATAATGAAATTATGCGGATATTTTTCAGTGTATAATATGTAAAATTTATTTAAAAATAAATTTAATAATGTTTATTAATATATTTTTGTATATTTTATTTTATTTTATTAGTGTTACTATTTTTATGATTAAAATTAAAATTTTTTCTTTTATAAAAATTGTGATTTTTATATGATAAAAAATAATTTAAAATATGATTTTTTTTTATTTTACTAGAATATTTTTATTTAATATTGAAGTTTAAAAAAATAAAAATTTGAAGTAAAATATTAATTATAGTGAGGAAAGAGATATTTTTGAAAAAAAAATTAACTTATTGAGAAATGAAATATTTTTTAAAATTTTATATTGACTTTTTATAAAAATATAAATATTTTTAATTTTTATAGCATTTTTATAATAAAAATTATTTTTTAGGATAGCTATCTAAATATCCCTGATTAATAAACCCATCTTTTGAGTAATTTAAATATATTAAGATGTTATACTCGATTACAAATCCAAATCTATCAATTATTTTAAATGAAACCTCAGTGAAATGTTTCATTAACAATGGATGATTATTTATCGTAACTTTATAAAATATAATCTACTTTTTCTTTTTTCTTTTTTAAATTATAAAGATAAGCAAAAACCATAAAAAATCATTATATTCTTAATTTGAAAACTTTATTTAAAATTTATAATTTTTAAACCATAAGATTAGTATGAAAAAGTTATAATATCAATATTGAAGTCAGAGTAAAATATATTTTAAATTACGTATAATTTAAATATAATTTATAACTTTTTCATACTCGATTAAAATGTAATTTAAATTATGTATAATGTGAATTCACTTACCTTTTTAAACTAAGATAAAAATTGAAATCTTAATGAATAGAGAAATTATGTTGTGCATTATATATTTATTTTGTATTTTCATATATACGGATCCAATATTTATTTTTTTCGATTACACAGCTTTTGCTTTTTTTTTTTTTCAAAATTATGTTTAAACTGTGTTTTTTCTTTATTTTTTATAATTTTTTATTTTTATTTTATTATGATTTATTTATATTTATGTTTTCTATTTAAATTTTTTTAATGTCATTTTGTTAATATACACATAAAAAATAAAAATATATACAAAATATACATTTATTTGCATAAACTAAATAATATACCTTACATCAACAATATCTACAATATATCTATAATATATTTGCATAATATTTTAAATATTTATTTAATATTTTAAATTTTTATTCTAATAAAATCTACACAACATTCACATAATATTCATACATTCAATAATTTTAATATAAAATATAAATAATTTAAATAATAAATATATAAGATACACACAACATCTATAATACATCTACAGTATATCTTCGACACATCTATTATATATCTACATAATGAAATTATCAGTATTATTTTTTAGTGTATAATATGTAAAATTTATTTAAAAATAAATTTAATAATGTTTATTAATATATTTTTGTATATTTTATTTTATTTTATTAGTGTTACTATTTTTATAATTATAATTAAAATTTTTTCTTTCATAACAATTTGATTTTTATATGATAAAAAATAATTTAAAAAATAATTTTTTATTATTTTATTAGAATTTTTTTATTTAATATTGAGGTTTAAAAATATAAAAATTTGAAGTAAAATATTAATTATAGTGAGGAATGAAATATTTCTTTTAAAATTTTTTTTGTTTTATTGAGAAATGAAATATTTTTTAAATTTTACATTGACTTTTTATAAAAATATAAATATTTTTAAATTTTATAGTATTTTTATAATAAAAATTATTTTTTAGGATAGCTATCTAAATATTCCTGATTAATAAACCCATCTTCTCAGTAATTTAAATATATTAAGACATCATACTCGATTACAAATCCAAATCTATCAATTATTTCAACTGCAACCTCAGTGAAATTGTCACTACCCAACCTGGGGGCCACGACCGGCATGCAGCTAAACCGAAGTCCGACCACATAAGCCTTAGAAACATTCATAACAGTCTAAGTGCAAAACAGTTCAATACTTATATAATCCGCAATCCTAGTTCAAATGCAAACCATCAATATAATCAAATCCCAATAAAATCATTCGGAAAATCTAATGCAAACAAGTTCTACTTATTACACAAAAAGGGATTCGGATTCAATCCGCCCAAAAAGTTTAATATACGGAAATCTCTAAGCAAAAGGACCGATAAACACAAACGGAAAACCTGATCGACTTCGCCAAAGAAGAGAAAGAAGATAGACGAAGGCAATCACTGTAAACCTGCAAAACAATCTGTAAGGGTGTGAACGCTTTATATAGACGCCCAGTAAGCCTATGAGAGGCAGAGAAACATCTAACAGTTATATAAGCAGTACATATAACACATTCATAAATTAAGCAATCAAGATGGTGTGTCGGGGTCACCAATCAATAAACAGTACAGTATAATATCAGTCACATCCGCCCTTATAACTCCTCAGTACAGTACAGTAATCAGTAATTAGGCATGTAGCCTCAGTAAACAGTATAGGCATTAAGCCTCAGTAGCAGTACAGGCATTAAGCCTCAGTAACCTCCTTCCCCTTCATGACACACCATCACACAGCACAAGTAATATCAAATTCAATATTCTCACATAAATACAATCTCATGCAAGTTTCTCTGTCTCCTAAAACATGTGAGGCTGAGTTTGAAAGAATAGACTAGTGAATATATAGAAAGGATAATATATTATAAGAAGGGTTTATATATATATATAAGTTGTTAGCAAGTAGCACAACACAAACAATTCAAATACACCCATAGAACTTACCTGGTCTAACAGTCAGCTAAGCAATCCGCCACCCTAAGTCTGAGGTGCCGCTGGACCACCGCCTAACCATTAACCATCAATTAACAACCACCCTTACAAATGTATGCAAGTGCAAATGGGAATGCATGACGTGAATGCACGCAATTCAATAGTTTCCATAACAAGGTTAAACCTTTTTGTCAACCAATCATAACTTAACCATCATAATACCACACCTTTAAACTTGCTTTTCAGAATATAAAACATCATTAAAAAGTCCTTACAATTTAAATAAATCAAATACCTTACTTAAATAATCAATATACACAAGATACAATTTTATCGATAAACCTGAATAACGAGTGTCAAATTGTAAAATTCAAAACAATTAACCAGTATATGTAAAATTTATTAATTTCAACCAGAAGTTAATTTGATATCTGAAAAGCATCCTACCAAAATTTCATAATTTTTCGAGACTTAGAAGTCCCTCAATCAATTTTTATTCATAACAGTATACAGCTCACAAGGTATACTGACAGCAGTAGAAAGATCTAATTATTTCAAAAATATAACAACAGAAACATAACTCAACATTTTTTTCTTGTAAATTAGACTTCCAGAAATTCAACATATATGAAAATCAAATCTAAAACATTTTTACACATTTTAATATGAATTTCGAAAGTTACAGATGATGCAATCGCACCTACAGTACAGATCGTCAGACAACAGTAGCAAACTTGAATTTTTCAGAAATATACGATGCTCCAAAATCCCAACAATTATTTTTCACATATTCAAAACATCCTAATAAACAACATATCAAAATTTCATAATTTTTAGAAACCTCTAAGTCCCTCAATTTAATTTTTAAATCGGATTCATACAACCAGTTACCATACTGGCATCAGTTGAGAAATAAATTTATTTCGAAACACAAACATTTGACCCAGACCTCAAAATATTTTTTTTATAAATACCTAACATCATATCCTTAAACATATCAAAAATTCAGACCTAGATCATTTACCAATAATTTTTAAAAATTCGACAAAGTTACTGAAATATTAGTAATCACAAGCAGAAATAATTTTTCATTTTATTAATGAATTAAAAATATAAATCAAATATGAAAATTCCAAAATAAATTTCTAGATCAAGTTTAACATCCCTAGAACAGATTACAATTGCCAAAAATACTAGATCATTAACTTAAACTCCCAAATCAAATATTAAACAACAAGAACCTCCAAAATCATCGTACAAATTTTTAACTATTTTTAATTAATTAAAAATCGAAATAAATCAAAAATATTATTTTCTAACACCCTAAACATTATACAAACATCCAACAACACAAATCATGCCATGAAGTTGGAAGAAATTGAAGAAAAATTAAAGAAACCTTGTAAAACCCTTGGTTTTTGTATGATTTTAAGTCTAGGGGCAAAATGGTAATTTTGCACCTTAGGGGCAAAATAGTCATTTTGTGCCCTTTGAATGTCTTTTTGATACTCGGGGTGACGAGACGGTCGTTTTGAGTATAATATTGTGTTTTTGGCTTCGGGGGGGGTATTTTGGTCATTTTGTCGGTCGGAAAATTTTCGGGTTTCGTTTTACTGTTTTTGATGTCATTTTGGTGACCGTGATGTCGTTACGGTTATTTTAAGTATAATTTTGCTAGGGGGTTGTATTTCGAAAATTTTTGAAAATTTATTAATTTTTTTATTAAAATAAATTAAATAAATTAAATTTGGGGTTAATAGTAAATTTTTATAAGTTGGTTGGGTGTTTTTTTGAATTTTTAAAGAGTTTTGGGGTGTTTTTAATTAAAATAAATTAGTTTGGGGTAAAATTATAATTTTGAAAAGTTATTTTCCTATAAATAGGCCAAAAATTTGATTGGGTAGGGTTTTTAGTGTTTTATTTTCGGGTATTTTGAAAAAAGAGGAGAAATTAGGGTTTTAGAAGGAAAAACAGTGGAGCCGTCGTTTGGAACTGTGCGCGCGCCATTGCCAGCGTCGTTCGGCGAGTGAGGATTGTCGTTCGGCGGGGAGACGCGGGCCAAGGCTCTTGAGTGTTGAATTTTTTTGATGGATTTTGGTGTTGAATTAAATTGATTGGGTTAGTGTGTGGGTTCTGGAACTTGATGAATATATTGAATTAAGGTTTGATTGAATTGATTTGGGTATTAGGGTTTGTGAATTAATTGTTTTCTTTGAGTTTTTGGATGAATTAATTCTCTGCTGAAGTTTGATTTAAGTGCTGTATGTTGTCCGATTTTTAATTAATTATTGGAACGTGATAAAAATTTGAAATTTGGATATGTGGCTCGAAATTGAGTCTAGTTTATGAGAAAAATAATTTTTGGGATTTTGGAGCATCGTATATTTCTGGAAAATTCAAGTTTGCTACTGTTGTCTAACAAATTGTGCTGTTGATGCAATTGCATCAACTGTAACTTTTGAAATTCATATTAAAATGTGTAAAAATGTTTTTGATTTTATTTTCATATATGTTGAAGCTCTAGAAGTCTGTGTGATGGTGTGTCATGAAGGGGAAGGAGGTTACTGAGGCTTAATGCCTATACTGTTACTGAGGCTTAATGCCTATACTGTTTACTGAGGCTACATGCCTAATTACTGATTACTGTACTGTACTGAAAAGTTATAAGGGCGGATGTGACTGATATGATTACTGTACTGTTTACTGATTGGTGACCCCGACACACCATCTTGTTTGCTAAATTTGTGGTTGTATTATATGTACTGCTTATATAACTGTTAGATGTTTCTCTGCCTCTCATAGACTTACTGGGCGTCTATAAAGCGCTCACACCCTTACAGATTGTCTTGCAGGTTTACAGCGATTGCCTTCGTCTATCTTCTTTCTCTTCTTGGCGAAGTCGATCAGGTTTTCGTTTGTGTTTTTGGTCCTTCTGCTTAGGGATTTCCGGATATTGAACTTTTGGGCGGATTGAATCCGAATCCCTTTTGTGTAATAAGTAGAACTTGTCTGCGTTAGATTTCCCTAATGATTTTATTGTGAATTGATTATATTGATGGTTTGCATTTGAATTAGGATTGTGGATTTCATAAGTATTGAACTGTTTTGCACTTAGACTGTTATGAATGTTTTTTTTTTTGGCTTATGTGGTCGGACTTCGGTTTGGCTGCATGCCGGTCATGGCCCCCGGGTTGGGTCGTGACAACAGTGGTATCAGAGCAAGGTTAGATTCAGTCACATTTATAATTTGTCTAGTTGTATCCGGAAATCATTAGGAAAAATTCTTTGTGTTTCTTTTGCTTCCGTGTTAACCGATATGCTTATACTAATACCAGGAGGTATGTCTCAAAGAAGTACTGGAATTTGGATAAGGGGAGGTTCCTCTGGTGTTGGAACTTCTGGAACTGCAAATGGTGCTAATCTGCCTCCAAGTGGACGTAGGAGACCTCCTAGAGCTGCAGCAGGGAATGTTAATACTGCAGGAGTTGTGCCTGGTCCTTAGCCACCTACTCCTGGGAATAATCCTGTACCTGAGGCTACACCGGCTGCTGCAGTGGGTCAGGAGCAGTTTATGACTACTATGATGGCCATGGGTAGATCTATGGAGACTCTTGCCAATGGAATTGCTCAGTTGGTGCAGAATATGAATCAGAATATTGGGCAAGCATATGATCAGCCACCTACTGTTGAACCCCAGTATGTGAGGTTAAACGAGTTCATCAGAGTGAACCCACCTACATTCTCCAACTCTGCTATTGAGGATCTGGTATACTTTATCAATGAGGTACGTCGGATTTGTTTAGCTCTCAACTGTACTGATGATAGATCTATAGAGTTGGCAGGCCATCAGTTAAAAAGGTCAGCTCAGGTGTGGTTCGATGATGAGATCAGAGATAGGGTTCATTTCTGGGATGAGTTTAGGGACTTGTTCATGCGGAATTTCATACCTGAGAATGTTATGTGGCAAAAAGGCCAAGAGTTTGAGAGGTTGAAGCAAGGGGATAGATCCATAGCTGAGTACTATGAGAAGTTTCAGGATCTGCGGCAGTATGCTACACACTTGATTCAGGATGAGGCTCGGATGACTCGCAGATTCGTGGAGGGACTGAACAATAAGTATTATGGTTTTGTTGCTAGCCATAACTACACTGAGTTGCATTTGGCTAGGAACACAGCTCTGGGTTTGGAAAACAGAGGTAAGACTGACAGGACTGAGGATACTGCTGATGTTAGTAGGAAGAGAAGTAGACCTAATGATTTGCATGGCTACCAAGGACAGAACAGAGATCAGAGAGGTAATAATAGAGGTGGTCAGCAACAGACTTACCGATTGCAGAATCAGAATCAGGGGCATCCTGTTTGTAGGTTTTGTGGTAACCGTAATCCAGGAGATTGCTGGAGACAGATGGGAGCATGTTTAGGTTGTGGACAGATGGATCACCAGGTGAAGGATTGTCCTAATTCTCGGCGTGGTCAGATTCAAGGAGGGCAGCAGAATTATGTGAGACCAGCAGGGAATCAGGGTAACAACAACCGTGGCAATGGTAACGGTAATGGCAATGGTTATAGCAGAGGGAATGGTGGTCGAAGTTATAATGGAGGCCGAGGTAATCAGAATGGTAGACGACAGAATGGAGGTTATCGAGGCTACCAAGGTCAGCAGAATCAGGGTTATCACCAGAATAATCAGTAGCAGAATGCTGTACCCGCTTTGCCAGTAGGTCAAAACAATGCTCATAATCAGAACCAAGGCCAGAATCAGAATCAGAATTATGCTCGGGTGTTTAATCTTAATGCTCAGCAAGCTCGGGCTGATAACAATGTGGTGCAAGGTACACTCTCTATATGTTCATTTGATGCACATGTTCTTATTGACCCTGGAGCTACTCATTCATTCATATCACCTAGCTTTGCATCTAGATTATCTAGATCACATGAACTTTTAGCTGAGCCTTTGTTTGTTCATACACCACTGGGGGATGAGATAGAGACGGTGGATGTTTATAGTAACTGTATGGTCAGAGTTGAGGATGCGGATTTAGCTGCAAATTTAATTGTCCTATCTGTGTTGGAATTTGATGTGATATTGGGAATGGATTGGTTAGCTTGTCATGGAGCTAATGTTGACTGTAGGGCTAAAATAGTCTGATTTGATTATGAAGAAGGTAAGTCGGTGACATTCCATGGTTCCAAGACCATTGGTCCTTGTCAGATGATTTCTGCTTTGGGAGCTAGAAGGTTGTTGCGTAAAGGTTGTGATGCCTATCTTGTATCTATTCGGGATGTGCAAAAAGAAGAAGTTAAACCAGAAGACGTCCCTATAGTGCAAGATTTTGTGGATGTTTTTCCTGAGGATTTGCCTGGGTTATCTCCTGATAGGGAGATTGAGTTTTCTATCGATCTTGTACCCGGCACAAATCCTATCTCTATGCCACCTTATAGAATGGCACCGGCAGAGCTTAAAGAGTTGAGAGAGCAGCTGAATGATTTGTTACAGAAGGGGTACATCCGACCGAGTACTTCACCTTGGGGAGCTCCGGTTCTTTTTGTGAGAAAGAAGGATGGTTCCATGAGGTTGTGTATTGATTATCGGCAGCTAAACAAGGTGACGGTCAAGAACAGATATCCATTACCAAGGATTGATGATTTGTTTTATCAGTTGCAAGGGGCAAAGTTTTTCTCAAAGATTGATCTTCGGTCTGGTTATTATCAGTTAAGGGTACGAGAGAGTGACATACCTAAAACTGCTTTTCGTTCAAGGTATGGTCATTATGAGTTTCTGGTAATGTCTTTTGGACTTACCAACGCCCCTGCTGCTTTTATGGACTTGATGAATAGGGTGTTTAGTCCATATCTTGATCGGTTTGTTGTGGTGTTCATTGATGATATTTTGGTGTATTCCAAGACTAAAGAAGAGCATGAAGAACATTTGAAGCTGGTTTTGCAAACTCTGAGGGAACATAAACTTTATGCCAAGTTATCGAAATGTGAATTCTGGTTGGATAAAGTTGTGTTCTTGGGCCATGTTATATCTTCTGAGGGTGTTCAGGTTGATCCAAAGAAGATTGAGGCAGTCATGGATTGGCCAAGACCAAAGACAGTTACAGAGATACGAAGTTTCTTGGGTTTGGCTGGTTATTATAGAAGATTTGTTAGAGATTTTTCTCGACTTGCAGCACCTTTGACTAAACTCACTCGCAAGGGTGTTAAGTTTGTTTGGGATGATGCTTGTGAGGAGAGTTTTAACCTTCTGAAAGAAAGGTTGACATCTGCACCTGTACTTGTTTTGCCGGAGGGCAATGAAGGCTATGCTGTTTACTGTGATGCATCTGGTATTGGTTTGGGATGTGTGTTGATGCAACATGGTAGGGTGGTTGCTTATGCTTCAAGACAGTTGAAAAAGCATGAAGTTAATTATCCTACACACGATCTGGAGATGGCTGCTGTTGTGTTTGCACTAAAGATCTGGAGGCATTATCTGTATGGTGTTACATGTGAGATTTTTACTGACCATAAGAATCTCAAATATGTTTACTCGCAGAGGGATCTGAACTTGAGGCAGAGGAGGTGGATAGAGTTTCTAGAAGATTATGATTATAATATTCAGTACCATCCTGGGAAAGCAAATGTTGTGGCAGACGCTTTGAGTCGCAAGTCTATGGGGAGTTTGTCACATATTTGTTTGACGAGGAGGTCCTTGATTTCTGAGATTCACCAATTGCTTGATGAGGGTTGGACATTTAATATGTCTGACAAAGGAGTTGTGAATGGTAGAGGGGTGTTTCTTGCTAGTTTGGCTGTGAAGCCAAATTTTCGCGACAGGATTATTTCTGAGCAAAGTAAGGATGCGGACTTGGAAATTTTACGACAGAAAGTCTTAGCCGGTGAGAACAAGGAGTTTGTTATAGATGATAAAGGTGTTTTGAAGTTTGGTACTAGGGTGTGTGTTCCTAAGGTAGATGATTTGAAGACTGATATCCTTAAGGATGCACATTTCTCTAAGTACACAGTTCACCCAGGTTCCACCAAGATGTATCGGGATTTGAAGCAGTTGTACTGGTGGAAAGGGATGAAGAATGATGTTGCACAATTTGTTTCTCAATGCTTATCTTGTCAGCAAGTTAAGTATGAGCATCATAAGCCTGCGGGATTGCTTAAAGAGTTACCACTACCTGAGTGGAAATGGGAGAGAATCAATATGGATTTTGTTGTCGGTTTGCCTAAAGCTCCTGGTGGGCATGATTCGATCTGGGTTATTGTTGACAGATTGACTAAGTCCGCTCATTTTCTTCCAGTAAATACTAAGTACACAGTGTCGCAGTATGCCAAATTGTACCTCAACAGGATTGTGAGTCTTCATGGGGTCCCAGTTTCTATAGTTTCTGATAGAGGACCACAATTTACTTCTAGATTTTGGCAGAAGCTTCAGGAAGGTCTGGGAACTAATCTTCATTTCAGTACTGCTTTTCATCCTCAGATAGATGGTTTGTCGGAGAGGACCATTCAGACTTTGGAAGATATGCTGCGATTGTGTGTTCTTGATTTTGGTGGTAGTTGGGCAGATCATCTTCCTTTGGTAGAGTTTGCCTACAATAACAGTTATCAGGCTAGTATTGGTATGGCTCCATTTGAGGCTCTGTATGGCAGAAGGTGTAGGACTCCATTATATTGGGAGGAGGTTGGTGAGCGTCGAATTGAGGGTCCTGAACTTTTGCAATACAGTGCTGAGGTTGTACCAGTGATTCAAGACCGTATTCGGACTGCTTTTAGTAGACAAAAGAGCTATGCTGATTTGAAAAGAAGGAGTCTGGAATTTGCTGTCGGGGATAGAGTGTTTCTGAAGGTTTCACCTTTCAAGGGTGTTATGAGGTTTGGTAAGAAGGGAAAATTAGCTCCACGGTATGTTGGTCCATTTGAAATTCTGGAGAGGATTGGTGATGTTGCTTATAAGCTTGATTTACCACCTCAGATGGCTTCTGTGCATCCGACATTTCATATCTCGATGTTGAGAAAGTATGTACCTAGTCCTGATCATGTGCTAGCTCCGGACACTGTAGAGATTAGTGATGATTGTTCTTATGAGGAGCAGCCAATGGCTATTCTGGACCGTCAGGTCAAGCGGTTGCGTTCTAAGGATGTAGCTTCTGTGAAAGTCCTTTGGCGCAATCATTCTGTTGAAGAATGCACCTGGGAAGCCGAAGAGCTTATGAAAGCTAAATATCCCTATCTGTTTGAGTCTTCAGGTATGTTTTAGATTTCGAGGTCGAAATCGTTTTAAGGGGGTTAGACTGTAATATTCTTCAGTTTTAGTGTTAGAGCACTTGCATACCAGCATAACATCATACTCATACATCGCATGATATTATTTGTGACTGATGATTGACAATTGTATGCAATGGATCTTATTGAAAAGGTGTATGTGTAATGATGTTGTACTTGATTGATTGGCACTGATATTGACTGGGTTGAGCGCTAAGCGCTATTCATTGATTTTGTTTTGGTTATCTGAAAATTGGTTTTTATTTAATGAACTCTAATGGATCAAACCTGGAATGGTCATTAGTGCTTGGTATCTTGTAGTTATGGCCTGATCAACCATAACGACATATACTAAGTAGACGATACCATCCGGGTTGGTGTATAACTATTGTAATGACAGTTTTGATGGATAATAATTATGTTGGATTTAATTGCGTGGACACAATTACTTTAAGGGGGTTAGATTGTAAAACCCTTGGTTTTTGTATGATTTTAAGTCTAGGGGCAAAATGGTAATTTTGCACCTTAGGGGCAAAATAGTCATTTTGTGCCCTTTGAATGTCTTTTTGATACTCGGGGCGACGAGACGGTCGTTTTGAGTATAATATTGTGTTTTTGGCTTCGGGGGGTATTTTGGTCATTTTGTCGGTCGGAAAATTTTCGGGTTTTGTTTTACTGTTTTTGATGTCATTTTGGTGACCGTGATGTCGTTACGGTTATTTTAAGTATAATTTTGCTAAGGGTTGTATTTCGGAAATTTTCAGAAATTTATTAATTTTTTTATTAAAATAAATTAAATAAATTAAATAAATTAAATTTGGGGTTAATAGTAAATTTTTATAAGTTGGTTGGGTGTTTTTTTGAATTTTTAAAGAGTTTTGGGGTGTTTTTAATTAAAATAAATTAGTTTGGGGTAAAATTATAATTTTGAAAAGTTATTTTCCTATAAATAGGCCAAAAATCTGATTGGGTAGGGTTTTTAGTGTTTTATTTTCGGGTATTTTGAAAAAAGAGGAGAAATTAGGGTTTTAGAAGGAAAAACAGTGGAGCCGTCGTTTGGAACTGTGCGCGCGCCATTGCTAGCGTCGTTCGGCTAGTGAGGATTGTCGTTCGGCGGGGAGACGCGGGCCAAGGCTCTTGTCGTTCGGCCTGCGAAGCTCCGTCGTTTGGCGCGCTGCGGGCTGGCTCGCCGATGTCGTTTTGCTCTCTTTCCAGCAGCTCGATTTTTCGATTTTTTTTTGGTGTTTTTGAGGTTTTTCTTGATTCCTTTTGCATTATTTCAACTTCCATTTGATTATTTCATATTAATATCATATTGGTTTGATATTTTTCTTAATTAATTTTGTTAAATTTGATTTATTAATTAATTAAATTGATTTTTACAAAATATGTTAGGTTTTGAGTTTTTTATTGTTTTGATAGATTTTGGTGTTGAATTAAATTGATTGGGTTAGTGTGTGGGTTCTGGAACTTGATGAATATATTGAATTAAGGTTTGATTGAATTGATTTGGGTATTAGGGTTTGTGAATTAATTGTTTTCTTTGAGTTTTTGGATGAATTAATTCTCTGCTGAAGTTTGATTTAAGTGCTGTATGTTGTCCGATTTTTAATTAATTATTGGAACGTGATAAAAATCTGAAATTTGGATATGTGGCTCGAAATTGAGTCTAGTTTATGAGAAAAATAATTTTTGGGATTTTGGAGCATCGTATATTTCTGAAAAATTCAAGTTTGCTACTGTTGTCTGACAAATTGTGCTGTTGATGCAATTGCATCAACTGTAACTTTTGAAATTCATATTAAAATGTGTAAAAAATTTTTTGATTTTATTTTCATATATGTTGAAGCTCTGGAAGTCTAGTTTACAAGAAAAATATGTTGGGTTATGTTTCTGTTTGTGATATTGTTGAAATAATTAAATCTTTCTACTGCTGTCAGTATACCTTGTGAGCTGTATACTGTTATAAATAAAAATTGGTTGAGGGACTTCTAAGTCTCGAAAAATTATGAAATTTTGGTAGGATGTTTTTAAGATATCAAATTAGCTTCTGGTTGAAAATTATAAATTTTTCATTTACAGGTTAATTGTTTTTAATTTTACAAGTTGACACTCGTTATTCAGGTTTATCGGTAAAATTGTATCTTGTGTTTATTGATTATTTAAGTAAGGTATTTGATGAATTTAAATTGTAAGGACTTTTTAATGATGTTTTATATTCTGGAAAACAAGTTTGAAGGTGTGGTATTATGATGGTTAAGTTGTGATTGGTTGACAAAAATGTTTAACCTTGTTGTGGAAATTATTGAATTGTGTGCATTCACGTCATGCATTTTCATTTGCACTTGCATACATTTGTAAGGGTGGTTGTTAATTGATGGTTAATGGTTAGGCGGTGGTCCAGCAGCACCTCAGACTTAGGGTGGCGGATTGCTTAGCTGACTGTTAGACCAAGTAAGTTCTATGGGTGTATGTGATTATTTGTATTGTGATTATTTGTGTTGTGCTACTTGCTAACAACTTATATTTATATAAACCCTTCTTATATATATTATCCTTTCTATATATTCACTATACTATTCTTTCGAACCCAGCCTCGTATGTTTTAGGAGACAGAGAAACTTGCATGTGATTGTATTTATGTGCTAATATTGAATGTGATATTACTTGTGCTGTGTGATGGTGTGTCATGAAGGGGAAGGAGGTTACTGAGGCTTAATGCCTATACTGTTACTGAGGCTTAATGCCTATACTGTTTACTGAGGCTACATGCCTAATTACTGATTACTGTACTGTACTGAGAAGTTATAAGGGCGGATGTGACTGATATGATTACTGTACTGTTTACTGATTGGTGACCCCGACACACCATCTTGTTTGCTAAATTTGTGGTTGTATTATATGTACTGCTTATATAACTGTTAGATGTTTCTCTGCCTCTCATAGACTTACTGGGCGTCTATAAAGCGCTCACACCCTTACAGATTGTCTTGCAGGTTTACAGTGATTGCCTTCGTCTATCTTCTTTCTCTTCTTGGCGAAGTCGATCAGGTTTTCGTTTGTGTTTTTGGTCCTTCTGCTTAGAGATTTCCGGATATTGAACTTTTGGGCGGATTGAATCCGAATCCCTTTTGTGTAATAAGTAGAACTTGTCTGCGTTAGATTTCCCTAATGATTTTATTGTGAATTGATTATATTGATGGTTTGCATTTGAATTAGGATTGTGGATTTCATAAGTATTGAACTGTTTTGCACTTAGACGGTTATGAATGTTTTTTTTTTTTGGCTTATGTGGTCGGACTTCGGTTTGGCTGCATGCCTGTCATGGCCCCCGGGTTGGGTCGTGACAAACCTTAACTTTTCGAATCTGCCAGAAATTGGAAGCTTGAAATGACACAGGCGACGCAGCCCGCAGCACGCCGAACGACGAGCTCCATACGCGGAACGACAGGAGTGCGCCTCGCCGAACGACACCAGCTACTCGCCAAACGACACCGGCAATTCGCACGCCCACTGCTAAACGACAGACGCTCGATTTTGAAGAAAATTTTAATTTTTCTACCTTTTTCTCTCTTTGACGGCACTAGGTTTTTTAGACACTCAATTGGGTGCCCTAACACCCCTATTTATACAATTTTTAGATGGTAAATTATCAATATACCCCTAAATTTATTTTTTTTAAATACCCTAAAACTCTTTAAAAAATCGAAAAAACACCAACTAACTTATAAAAATTTACAACTAACCCCAAATTTAATTATTTTTAGAATTAAATTAATTAGTTAATTAATTATTTAATCTATTTAATTTATTTTAATTAAAAATTAATAAATACTCGAAAAATTTTCGAAACACAACCCCTAGCAAAATTATACTTAAAATAACCGTAATGACATCACGGTCACCAAAATGACATCAAAAACAGTAAAACGAAACCCGAAAATTTTTCGACGGCCAAAATGACCAAAATACCCCCCGAAGCAAAAAACACAATATTATACTCAAAACAAACATCTCAACACCCACATTATGAAAATAAGCACCAAGCGTTATAAAATGCACCCGAATATGAATTGAAGGCAAAATTACCATTTTGCCCCTAGACTTAAAATCATTCAAAAACCAAGGGTTTTACAATCTAACCCCCTTAAAGTAATTGCGTCCACACAATTGAATCCAACATAATCATTATGCATCAAAAACTGTTATTACAATAGTTATACACAAATCCGGATGGTATCGTCTACTTAGTATGTGTCGTTATGGTTGATCAGGCCATAACCACAAGATACCAAGCACTGATGACCATTCCAGGTTCGATCCATTTAGCGTTCATTAAATAAAAACCAATTATCAGATAACCAAAACAAAATCAATGAATAGCGCTTAGCGCTCAACCCAGTCAATATCAGTGCTAATTAATCGAGTATAACATTATCTCTGTTCATTTTTCCAATCCATAACAATATTAATATATTGTACCTCTGTAACCAATAACAGAAATATTCCGTAACTCAACATCATTACACATACACTTTTTCAATAAGATCCATTGCATACAATTGTCAATCATCAGTCACAAACAATATCATGCGATGTATGAGTATGATGTTATGCTGGTATGCAAGTGCTCTAACACTAAAACCGAAGAATATTACAGAAATGTTTCATTAACAATCGAGATTATTTATCGTGACTTTATAAAATATAATTTTCTTTTTCTTTTTTTTTAAATTATAAAGATAAGCAAAAATATTGAAAAATCATTAAATTCTTAATTTAAAAATTTTATTTAAAATTTATGATTTTTAAACCATAAGATTAGTATGAAAAAGTTATAATGTGAATATTGAAGTCAGAGTAAAATATAATTTAAATTACATGCACTTTAAATATAATTTATAACTTTTTCATACTCGATTGAAATATAATTTAAATTACATATCATGTAAATTCACTTTTCTTTATAAACTAATATGGAAACGAAATCTTAATGAATAGAGAAAATTATGTTGTGCACTACATTTTATTTTGCGTTTTTATATATACGGATCCAATGTTTATTTTTTCTATTACCCGGCTTTTGCTTATCTTTTTTTTCAAAATCATATTTTAAATAATATTTTATTTTATTTTTATAATATTTTATTTTTATTTTATTATGATTTGTTTATATTTATATTTTCTATTTAAAAATTTTTTAATGTCATATTTTTAATATACACATAAAAATAAATATATATAAAAATTATATATTTATTTGCATACACTAAATAATACAAACTACATCAACAATATCTACAATACATCTATAATATATTTGCATAATATTTTAAATATTTATTTAATTTTTTTAGTTTTCTATTCTAATAAAATTCACACAACATTCAAATAATATTCATACATTCAATAATTTTAATATAAAATATACACAATTTAAATAATAAATATATAAGATACACACAATATTTATAACATATCTACAGAATATCTTAAACACATCTATTATATATCTACATAATGAAATTATGCGTATTATTTTTCAGTGTATAATATTTTAAATTTATTTAAAAATAAATTTAATAATGTTTATTAATATATTTTTATATATTTTATTTTATTTTTTTAGTGTTACTATTTTTATAATTAAAATTAAAATTTTTTCTTTCATAAAAATTGTGATTTTTATATGATAAAAAATAATTTAAAATATGATTTTTTTATTATTTTATTAGAATATTTTTATTTAATATTGAAGTTTAAAAAAATAAAAATTTTAAGTAAAATATTAATTATAGTGAGGAAAGAGATATTTTTGAAAAAAAATTATTTTATTGAGAAATGAAATAATTTTAAAATTTTATATTTACTTTTTATAAAAATATAAATATTTTTAATTTTTATAGTATTTTTATAATAAAAATTATTTTTTAGGATAGCTATCTAAATATCCCTGATTAATAAACTCATCTTCTGAGTAATTTAAATATATTAAGACGTTATACTCGATTACAAATCCAAATCTATCAATTATTTCAAATGGAAACTCAGTGAAATGTTTCATTAACAATGAATGATTATTTATCGTGACTTTATAAAATATAATCTACTTTTTCTTTTTTTCTTTTTTAAATTATAAAGATAAGCAAAAACCATAAAAATCATTATATTCTTAATTTGAAAACTTTATTTAAAATTTATAATTTTTAAACCTTAAGATTACTATGAAAAAGTTATAATATCAATATTGAAGTCAGAGTAAAATTTATTTTAAATTACGTATAATTTAAATATAATTTATAACTTTTTCATACTCGATTAAAATGTAATTTAAATCATGTATTGTCACGACCCAACCTGGGGGTCATGACCGGCATGCAGCCAAACCGAAGTCCGACCACATAAGCCTTAGAAACATTCATAACAGTCTAAGTGCAAAACAGTTCAATACATATATAATTCTCAATCCTAGTTCAAATGCAAACCATCAATATAATCAAATCACAATAAAATTATTCAGGAAATCTAAAGCAGACAAGTTCTATTTATTACACAAAAAGGGATTCGGATTCAATCCGCCCAAAAGTTCAATATTCGGAAATCTCTAAGCAAAAGGACCGATAAACACAAACGGAAAACCTGATCGACTTCGCCAAAGAAGAGAAAGAAGATAGATGAAGGCAATCACTGTAAACCTGCAAGACAATCTGTAAGGGTGTGAGCGCTTTATATAGACGCCCAGTAAGTCTATGAGAGGCAGAGAAACATCTAACAGTTATATAAGCAGTACATAAAATACATTCACAAATTAAGCAATCAAGATGGTGTGTCGGGGTCACCAATCAGTAAACAGTACAGTATAATATCAGTCACATCCGCCCTTATAACTCCTCAGTACAGTACAGTAATCAGTAATTAGGCATGTAGCCTCAGTAAACAATATAGGCATTAAGCCTCAGTAGCAGTATAGGCATTAAGCCTCAGTAACCTCCTTCCCCTTCATGACACACCATCACACAGCACAAGTAATATCAAATTCAATATTCTCACATAAATACAATCATATGCAAGTTTCTCTGTCTCCTAAAACATGCGAGACTGAGTTCGAAAGAATAGACTAGTGAATATATAGAAAGGATAATATATTATAAGAAGGGTTTATATATATATATATAAGTTGTTAGCAAGTAGCACAACACAAACAATTCAAATACACCCATAGAACTTACCTGGTCTAACAGTCAGCTAAGCAATCCGCCACCCTAAGTCTGAGGTGCTGCTGAACCACCGCCTAACCATTAACCATCAATTAACAACCACCCTTACAAATGTATGCAAGTGCAAATGGGAATGCATGACGTGAATGCACGCAATTCAATAGTTTCCATAGCAAGGTTAAACCTTTTTGTTAACCAATCATAACTTAACCATCATAATACCACACCTTTAAACTTGCTTTCCAGAATATAAAACATCATTAAAAAGTCCTTACAATTTAAATAAATCAAATACCTTGCTTAAATAATCAATATACACAAGATACAATTTTACCGATAAACCTGAATAATGAGTGTCAACTTGTAAAATTCAAAACAATTAACCAGTATATGCAAAATTTATAATTTTTAACCAAAAGTTAATTTGATATCTGAAAAGCATCCTACCAAAATTACATAATTTTTTGAGACTCAGAAGTCCCTCAATCAATTTTTATTCATAACAATATACAGCTCACAAGGTATACTGACAGCAGTAGAAAGATCTAATTATTTCAAAAATATAACAACAGAAACATAACCCAACATATTTTTCTTGTAAATTAGACTTCCAGAACTTCAACATATATGAAAATAAAATCTAAAATTTTTTTACACATTTTAATATGAATTTCGAAAGTTACAGATGATGCAATCGCACCTACAGTACAGTTCGTCAGACAACAGTAGCAAACTTGACTTTTCCAGAAATATACGATGCTCCAAAATCCCAACAATTATTTTTATCATAAACTAGACTCAATTTCGAGCCACATATCCAAATTTTAGATTTTTATCATGTTTCAATATTTAATTAAAAATCAAGCAACATACAGTACTAACATCAAACTTCAGCAGAGAATTAAATCATCCAAAAACTCAAAGAAAACAATTAATTTGAAAACCCTAATACCCAATTTAATTCAATCAACCCTAATTCAATACATTCATCAAATTTCAGAACCCAACACACTAGTCCAAATCAATTAATTCAATACCAAAATCCATCAAAATAATAAAAACCCCAAAACCTAATCTATTTTGTAAAAATCATTTTAATTAAATAATAATTCAAATTTAGCCAAATTAATTAAGAAAAATACCAACCCAATATGATACTAATATGAACTAATCAAATGGAAGTCGAAATAATGCAAAAAGAATCAAGAAAAACCTCAAAAACACCCAAAAACTCGAAAAATCGAGCTGCTGGAGCACTGGCCAAAACGACCAGACAAGCCACGCCGCGCCACGTAAAACGACGGGACACAAGATGCCGAACGACAAGTCCCTGGCTCGCGCTTCTCCGCAGAATGACGCTAGCCACCCGCCGAACGACACTGTGCGCTGGCACGCCGAGACCCAAAACGACAGCTCCTCTGATTTTTTGCCTAAAACCAAATTTCTCCCCCTTTTTTCAAAACACCCGAAAATAGAAGACCAATAACCTTACCCCATCTGATTTTTAGGCCTATTTATAGGAAAACAACTCTTCAAAATTATACTTTTACCCCAATCTAATTTATTTTAATTAAAAACACCCCAAAATTATTTATTTTCATAAAAATTTACCCAAAACCATAAAATTCACAAAATCAACTCAAATTTATTTTTAACTTCAAACTTTAACCCAAAATAATTTATAAATATGTTTTACGCATAATAATACCCGAAAATACCGAAAACGACGAAAATCTAAAAATGACGAAAATAACCTCGGCACCCAAAAATACAATATTATACTCAAAACGACCGTCTCGTCGTCCTGAGTATCAAAAAGACATTCAAACAATCAAATTATGTTCAAACGGCATATGAGGGCACAAAATGACTATTTTGCCCTTAGACTTAAAATTATTCAAAAACCAAGGGTTTTACAATCTAACCCCCTTAAAGTAATTGCGTCCACGCAATTGAATCCAACATAATCTTTATCCATCAAAAACTGTTATTACAACAGTTATACACAAATCCGGATGGTATCGTCTACTTAGTATGTGTCGTTATGGTTGATCAGGCCATAACCACAAGATACCAAGCACTGATGACCATTCCAGGTTCGATCCATTTAGCGTTCATTAAATAAAAACCAATTATCAGATAACCAAAACAAAATCAATGAATAGCGCTTAGCGCTCAACCTAGTCAATATCAGTGCCAATCAATCGAGTATAACATTATCTCTGTTCATTTTTCCAATCCATAATAATATTAATATACTGTACCTCTGTAACCAATAACAGAAATATTCCGTAACTCAACATCATTACACATACACCTTTTCAATAAGATCCATTGCATACGATTGTCAATCATCAGTCACAAACAATATCATGCGATGTATGAGTATGATGTTATGCTGGTATGCAAGTGCTCTAACACTAAAACTGAAGAATATTACAGTCAAACCCCCTTAAAATGATTTTGACCTCGAAATCTAAAACATACCTGAAGACTCAAACAGATAGGGATATTTAGCTTTCATAAGCTCTTCGGCTTCCCAGGTGCATTCTTTAACAGAATGATTGCGCCAAAGAACTTTCACAGAAGCTACATCCTTAGAACGCAACCGCTTGACCTGACGGTCCAGAATAGCCATTGGCTACTCCACATAAGAACAATCATCACTAATCTCTACAGTGTCCGGAGCTAGCACATGATCAGGATTAGGTACATACTTTCTCAACATCGAGATATGAAATGTCGGATGCACAGAAGCCATCTGAGGTGGTAAATGAAGCTTATAAGCAACATCACCAATCCTCTCCAGAATTTCAAATGGACCAACATACCGATGATGCAATCGCACCTACAGTACAGTTCTTCAGACAACAGTAGCAAACTTGAATTTTCCAGAAATATACAATGCTCCAAAATCCCAACAATTATTTTTCTCATAAACTAGACTCAATTTCGAGCCACATATCCAAATTTTAGATTTTTATCATGTTCCAATATTTAATTAAAAATCGAGCAACATACAGCACTAACATCAAACTTCAGCAGAGAATTAAATAATCTAAAAACTCAAAGAAAACAATTAATTTGAAAACCCTAATACCCAATTTAATTCAATCAAACCCTAATTCAATACATTCATCAAATTTCAGAACCCAACACACTAGCCCAATCAATTAATTCAACACCAAAATCCATCAAAATAATAAAAACCCCAAAACCTAACCTATTTTGTAAAAATCAATTTAATTAAATAATAATTCGAATTTAGCCAAATTAATTAAGAAAATACCAACCCAATATGATACTAATATGAACTAATCAAATGGAAGTCGAAATAATGCAAAAGGAATCAAGAAAAACCTCAAAAACACCCAAAAACTCAAAAAATCGAGCTGCTGGACAGGACCCAAAACGACAGGGGCGAGCCAGCCCGCAGCACGCCAAACGACGGCCTCCGCAAGCCGAACGACAGGAGCCTTGGCCCGCGTCTCTCTGCCGAACGACACTCCCTCTGGCACGCGCACAGTGCCAAAACGAGGGCCCTCTGTTTTTTGCCTAAATTCCTAATTTCTCTCCCTCTTTTCAAAACACCCGAAAATAGAAGACCAATAACCTTACCCCATCTGATATTTAGGCCTATTTATAGGAAAACAACTCTTCAAAATTATACTTTTACCCCCAATCTAATTTATTTTAATTAAAAACACCCCAAAACTATTTATTTTCGTAAAAAATTACCCAAAACCATAAAATTCACAAAATCAAATCAAATTTATTTTTAACTTCAAACTTTAACCCAAAATAATTTATAAATATGTTTTACGCATAATAATACCCGAAAATACCGAAAACGACGAAAATCTAAAAATGACGAAAATAACCTCGGCACCCAAAAATACAATATTATACTCAAAACGACCGTCTCGTCGTCCTGAGTATCAAAAAGACATTCAAACAATCAAATTATGTTCAAACGGCATATGAGGGCACAAAATGACTATTTTGCCCCTAAGGTGCAAAATTACCATTTTGCCTCTAGACTTAAAATCATTCAAAAACCAAGGGTTTTACAGACGTCGTTCGGCGAGCCATCGTGCCAGCTCGCCGTGCCGTTTTGACCTCTGCTCCAGCAACCTGTTTTTCGAGTTTTTGGGTGTTTTTGAGGTTTTTCTTGATTCCTTTTGCATTATTTCGACTTCCATTTGATTAGTTCATATTCATATCATATTGGGTTGGTATTTTGCTTAATTAATTTGGCTAAATTCACATTATTATTTAATTAAATTGATTTTTACAAAATAGGTTAGGTTTTGAGATTTTTATTGTTTTGAGGGATTTTGGTATTGAATTAATTGATTGGGCTGGTATGTTGGGTTCTGAAATTTGATGAATGTATTGAATTAGGGTTTGATTGAATTGATTTGGGTATTAGGGTTTTCGAATTAATTGTTTTCTTTGAGTTTTTGGATGATTTAATTCTCTGCTGAAGTTTGATATTAGTATGTTGCTCGATTTTTAATTAAATGTTGGAACATGATAAAAATCTAAAATTTGGATATGTGGCTCGAAATTGAGTCTAGTTTATGATAAAAATAATTGTTGGGATTTTGGAGCATCGTATATTTCTGGAAAATTCAAGTTTACTACTGTTGTCTGAAGAACTGTACTGTAGATGCGATTGCATCATCTGTAACTTTCGAAATTCATATTAAAATGTGTAAAAATGTTTTAGATTTGATTTTCATATATGTTGAAGTTTTGGAAGTCTAATTTACAAGAAAAATATGTTGGGTTATGTTTCTGTTGTTATATTTTTGAAATAATTAGATCTTTCTACTACTGTCAGTATACCTTGTGAGCTGTATACTGTTATGAATAAAAATTGGTTGAGGGACTTCTAATTCTCAAAAAATTATGAAATTTTGGTAGGATGCTTTTTAGATATCAAATTAACTTCTGGTTGAAAATTTTAAATTTTGCATATACTGGTTAATTGTTTTGAATTTTACAAGTTGACACTCGTTATTCAGGTTTATCGGTAAATTGTATTTTGTGAATATTGAATATTTAAGTAAGGTATTTGATAAATTTAAATTGTAAGGACTTTTTAATGATGTTTTATATTTTGGAAAGCAAGTTTAAAGGTGTGGTATTATGATGGTTAAGTTATGATTGGTCAACAAAAAGGTTTAACTTTGTAATGGAAACTATTGAATTGTGTGCATTCACGTCATGCATTCCCATTTGCACTTGCATACATTTGTAAGGGTGGTTGTTAATTGATGGTTAATGGTTAGGCGGTGGTCCAGCAGCACCTCAGACTTAGGGTGACAGATTGCTTAGCTGACTGTTAGACCAGGTAAGTTCTATGGGTGTATTTGAACTGTTTGTGTTGTGCTACTTGCTAACAACTTATATATATATAAACCCTTCTTATAATATATTATCCTTTCTATATATTCACTAGACTATTCTTCTGAACTCAGCCTCGCATGCTTTAGAAGACAGAGAAACTTGCATGTGATTGTATTTATGTGAGAATATTGAATTTGATATTACTTGTGCTGTGCGATGGTGTGTCATGAAGGGGAAGGAGGTTACTGAGGCTTAATGCCTATACTGCTACTGAGACTTAATGTCTATACTGTTTACTGAGGCTACATGCCTAATTACTGATTACTGTACTGTACTGAGGAGTTATAAGGGCGGATGTGACTGATATTATATTGTACTATTTACTGATTGGTGACCCCGACACACCATCTTGATTGTTTAATTTGTGAATGTATTATATGTACTGCTTATATAACTGTTAGATGTTTCTCTGCCTCTCATAGGCTTACTGGGCGTCTATATAAAGCGCTTACACCCTTACAGATTGTCTTACAGGTTTACAGTGATTGCCTTCGTCTATCTTCTTTCTCTTCTTTGGCGAAGTCGATCAGGTTTTTCGTTTGTGTTTATCGGTCCTTCTGCTTAGAGATTTCCGGATATTGAACTTTTGGGCGGATTGAATCCGAATCCCTTTTTGTGTAATAAGTAGAACTTGTCTGCATTAGATTTTCCGAATGATTTTATTGTGATTTGATTATATTGATGGTTTGCATTTGAACTAGGATTGAGGATTATATAAGTATTGAACTGTTTTGCACTTAGACTGTTATGAATGTTTCTAAGGCTTATGTGGTCGGACTTCGGTTTGGTTGCATGCCGGTCGTGGCCCCTCGGTTGGGTCGTGACAAAATTGGTATCAGAGCCATAAGATTCAGTCACACTTATAATTTGTCTAGTTCTATCCGGAAATCATTAGGAAAAATTCTTTCTGTGTTTCTTTTGCTTCCGCATTAACCCATATGCTTATACTAATATCAGGAGTTATGTCTCAAAGAAGTACTGAAATTTGGATAAGGGGAGGTTCCTCTGGTGCTGGAACTTCTGGAACTGCAAATGGTGCTAATCTGCCTCCAAGTGGACGTAGGAGACCTCCTAGAGCTGCAGCAGGGAATGTTAATACTGCAGGAGTTGTGCCTGGTCCTCAGCCACCTACTCCTGGGAATAATCCTGTACCTGAGGCTACACCGGCTGCTGCAGTGGGTCAGGAGCAGTTTATGACTACTATGATGGCCATGGGTAGATCTATGGAGACTCTTGCCAATGGAATTGCTCAGTTGGTGCAGAATATGAATCAGAATACTGGGCAAGCATATGATCAGCCACCTATTGTTGAACCCCAGTATGTGAAATTAAATGAGTTTATCAGAGTGAACCCACCTACATTCTCCAACTCTGCTACTGAGGATCCGGTATACTTCATCAATGAGGTACGTCAGATTTGTTTAGCTCTCAATTGTACTGATGATAGATCTATGAGTTGGCAGGTCATCAGTTAAAGAAGTCAGCTCATGTGTGGTTCGATGATGAGATCAGAGATAGGGTTCATGTCTGGGATGAGTTTAAGGACTTGTTCATGCAGAATTTCATACCTGAGAATGTTATGTGGCAAAAAGGCCAAGAGTTTGAGAGGTTGAAGCAAGGGGATAGATCCATAGCTGAGTACTATGAGAAGTTTCAGGATCTGCGACAGTATGCTACACAGATTCAGGATGAGGCTCGGATGACTCGCAGATTCGTGGAGGGACTGAACAATAAGTATTATGGTTTTGTTGCTAGCCATAACTACACTAAGTTGCATTTGGCTAGGAACACAGCTCTAGGTTTGGAAAACAGAGGTAAGACTGACAGGACTGAGGATACTACTGATGTTAGTAGGAAGAGAAGTAGACCTAATGATTCGCATGGCTACCAAGGACAGAACAGAGATCAAAGAGGTAATAATAGAGGTGGTCAACAACAGACTTATCGATCGCAGAATCAGAATCAGAGGAATCCTGTTTGTGGGTTTTGTGGTAACCGTCATCCAGGAGATTGCTGGAGACAGATGGGAGCATGTTTAGGTTGTGGACGGATGGATCACTAGGTGAAGGATTGTCCTAATTCTCGGCGTGGTCAGAATCAAGGAGGGCAGCAGAATTATGTGAGACCAGTAGGGAATCAGGGTAACAACAACTTTGGCAACGGTAATGGTAATGGCAATGGTTATGGCAGAGGTAATGGTGGTCGAGGTTATAATGGAGGCCGAGGTAATCAGAATGGCAGACGACAGAATGGAGGTTATCGAGGCTACCAAGGTCAGCAGAATCAGGGTTATCACCAGAATAATCAACAGCAGAATGCTGTACCCGCTTTGCCAGCAGGTCAAAACAATGCTCAGAATCAGAACCAAGGCCAGAATCAGAATCAGAATTATGCTCAACTGTTTAATCTTAATGCTCAGCAAGCTCGGGCTGATAATAATGTGGTGCAAGGTACACTCTCTATATGTTCATTTGATGCACATGTTCTTATTGACCCTGGAGCTACTCATTCATTCATATCACCTAGCTTTGCATCTAGATTATCTAGATCACATGAACTTTTGGCTGAGCCTCTGTTTGTTCATACACCACTGGGGGATGAGATAGAAACGGTGGATGTTTATAGTAACTGTATGATTAGAGTTGAGGATGCAGATTTAGCTGCAAATTTGATTGTCTTATCTGTGTTGGAATTTGATGTGATCTTAGGAATGGATTGGTTAGCTTGTCATGGAGCTAATGTTGACTGTAGGGCTAAAATAGTCCGATTTGATTATGAAGAAGGTAAGTCGGTGACATTCCATGGTTCCAAGACCATTGGTCCTTGTCAGATGATTTCTGCTTTGGTAGCTAGAAGGTTGTTGCGTAAAGGTTGTGACGCCTATCTTGTATCTATTCGGGATGTGAAGAAAGAAGAAGTTAAACCAGAAGACATCCCTATAGTGCAAGATTTTGTGGATGTTTTTCCTGAGGATTTGCCTGGGTTACCTCTTGAGAGGGAGATTGAGTTTTCTATTGATATTGTACCCGGCACAAATCCTATCTCTATGCCGCCTTATAGAATGGCACCGACAGAGCTTAAAGAGTTGAGGGAACAACTAAATGATTTGTTACAGAAGGGGTACATCCGACCGAGTACTTAACCTTGTGGAGCTCCGGTTCTTTTCGTGAGAAAGAAGGATGGTTCCATGAGGTTGTGTATTGATTATCGGCAGCTAAACAAGGTGACGGTCAAGAACAGATATCCATTACCAAGGATTGATGATTTGTTTGATCAGTTGCAAGGGGCGAAGTTTTTCTCAAAGGTTGATCTTCGGTCTGGTTATCATCAGTTAAGGGTGCGAGAGAGTGACATACCTAAAACTGCTTTTCGCTCAAGGTATGGTCATTATGAATTTCTGGTAATGTCTTTTGGACTTACCAATGCCCCTGCTACTTTTATGGACTTGATGAATAGGGTGTTTAGTCCATATCTTGATCGGTTTGTTGTGGTGTTCATTGATGATATTTTGGTGTATTCCAAGACTAAAGAAGAGCATGAGGAACATTTGAAGCTAGTTTTGCAAACTCTGAGGGAACATAAACTTTATGCCAAGTTCTTGAAATGTGAATTCTGGTTGGATAAAGTTGTGTTCTTGGGTCATGTTATATCTTCTGAGGGTGTTCAGGTTGACCCAAAGAAGATTGAGGCAGTCATGGATTGGCCAAGACCAAAGACAGTTACAGAGATATGAAGTTTCTTGGGTTTGGCTGGTTATTATAGAAGATTTGTTAGAGATTTTTCTTGACTTGCAGCACCTTTGACTAAACTCACTCGCAAGGGTGTTAAGTTAGTTTGGGATGATGCTTGTGACGAGAGTTTTAACTTTCTGAAAGAAAGGTTGACATCTGCACATGTACTTGTTTTGCCGGAGGGCAATGAAGGCTATGTTATTTACTGTGATACATCTGGTATTGGTTTGGGATGTGTGTTGATGCAACATGGTAGGGTGGTTGCTTATGCTTCAAGACAGTTGAAAAAGCATGAAGTTAATTATCCTACGCATGATCTGGAGATGGCTGCTGTTGTGTTTGCACTAAAGATCTAGAGGCATTATCTGTATGGTGTTACATGTGAGATTTTTACTGACCATAAGAATCTTAAATATGTTTACTCACAGAGGGATCTGAACTTGAGGCAGAGAAGGTGGATAGAGTTTTTGGAAGATTATGATTATAATATTCAGTACCATCCTGGGAAAGCAAATGTTGTGGCAGACGCTTTGAGTCGCAAGTCTATGGGGAGTTTGTCACATATTTGTTTGACAATGAGGTCCTTGATTTATGAGATTCACCAATTGCTTGATGAGGGTTGGATATTTAATATGTCTGACAAAGAAGTGGTGAATGGTAGAGGGGTGTTTCTTGCTAGTTTGGCTGTGAAGCCAAATTTTCTTGACAGGATTATTTCTGAGCAAAGTAAGGATGCGGATTTGGAAATTTTATGACAGAAAGTCTTAGCCGATGAGAACAAGGAGTTTGTTATAAATGATAAAGGTGTTTTGAAGTTTGGTACTAGGGTGTGTGTTCCTAAGGTAGATGATTTGAAGACTGATATCCTTAAGAATGCACATTTCTCTAAGTACACAGTTCACCCAGGTTCCACCAAGATGTATCGAGATTTGAAGCAATTGTACTGGTGGAAAGGGATGAAGAATGATGTTGCACAGTTTGTTTCTCAATGCTTATCTTGTCAGCAAGTTAAGTATGAGCATTATAAGCCTGCGAGATTGCTTAAGGAGTTACCACTACCTGAGTGGAAATGGGAGAGAATCAATATGGATTTTGTTGTCGGTTTGCCTAAAGCTCCTGGTGGGCATGACTCGATCTGGGTTATTGTTGACAGATTGACTAAGTCCGCTCATTTTCTTCCAGTAAATACTAAGTACACAGTGTCGCAGTATGCCAAACTGTACCTCAACAGGATTGTGAGTCTTCATGGGGTCCCAGTTTCTATAGTTTCTGATAGAGGACCACAATTTACTTCTAGATTTTGGCAGAAGCTTCAGGAAGGTTTAGGAACTAATCTTCATTTCAGTATTGTTTTTCATCCTCAGACAAATGGTTTGTCGGAGAGGACTATTCAGACTTTGGAAGATATGCTGCGATTGTGTGTTCTTGATTTTGGTGGTAGTTGGGCAGATCATCTTCCTTTGGTAGAGTTTGCCTACAATAACAGTTATCAGGCTAGTATTGGTATGGCTCCATTTGAGGCTCTGTATGGCAGAAGGTGTAGGACTCCATTATATTGGGAGGAGGTTGGTGAGCGTCGAATTGAGGGTCTTGAACTTTTGCAATACAGTGCTGAGGTTGTACCAGTGATTCAAGACCGTATTCGGACTGCTTTTAGTAGACAAAAGAGCTATGCTGATTTGAAAAGAAGAAATCTGGAATTTGCTGTCGGGGATAGAGTGTTTCTGAAGGTTTCACCTTTCAAGGGTGTTATGAGGTTTGGTAAGAAGGGAAAATTAGCTCCACGGTATGTTGGTCCATTTGAAATTCTGGAGAGGATTGGTGATGTTGCTTATAAGCTTGATTTACCACCTCAGATGGCTTCTGTGCATCCGACATTTCATATCTCAATGTTGAGAAAGTATTTACCTAGTCCTGATCATGTGCTAGCTCCGGACACTGTAGAGATTAGTGATGATTGTTCTTATGAGGAGCAGCCAATGGCTATTCTGGACCGTCAGGTCAAGCGGTTGCGTTCTAAGGACGTAGCTTCTGTGAAAGTCCTTTCGCGCAATCATTCTGTTGAAGAATGCACCTGGGAAGCCGATGAGCTTATGAAAGCTAAATATCCCCATCAGTTTGAGTCTTCAGGTATGTTTTAGATTTCGAGGTCGAAATCGTTTTAAGGGGGTTAGACTGTAATATTCTTCAGTTTTAGTGTTAGAGCACTTGCATACCAGCATAACATCATACTCATACATCGCATGATATTGTTTGTGACTGATGATTGACAATTGTATGCAATGAATCTTATTGAAAAGGTGTATGTGTAATGATGTTGAGTTACAGAATATTTCTGTTATTGGTTATAGAGGTACAGTATATTAATATTGTTATGGATTGAAAAAATGAACAGAGATAATGTTATACTCGATTGATTGACACTGATATTGACTGGGTTGAGCGCTAAGCGCTATTCATTGATTTTGTTTTGGTTATCTGATAATTGGTTTTTATTTAATGAACTCTAAATGGATCAAACCTGGAATGGTCATTAGTGCTTGGTATCTTGTGGTTATGGCCTGATCAACCATAACGACACATACTAAGTAGATGATACCATCCGGATTTGTGTATAACTATTGTAATGACAGTTTTGATGGATAATGATTATGTTGGATTCAATTGCGTGGATGCAATTACTTTAAGGGGGTTAGATTGTAAAACCCTTGGTTTTTGAATGATTTTAAGTCTAGGGGCAAAATAGTCATTTTGTGCCCTCATATGTTGTTTGAACATAATTTGATGGTTTGAATGTCTTTTTAATACTCAGGACGACGAGACGGTCGTTTTGAGTATAATATTGTATTTTTGGGTGCCGAGGATATTTTCGTTATTTTTAGATTTTTTGTCGTTTTCGGTATTTTAGGGTATTATTATGCGTAAAACATATTTATAAATTATTTTGGGTTAAAGTTTGAAGTTAAAAATAAATTTGAGTTGATTTTGTGAATTTTATGGTTTTGGGTAAATTTTTATGAAAATAAATAGTTTTGGGGTGTTTTTAATTAAAATAAATTAGATTGGGGGTAAAAATATAACTTTGAAGAGTTGTTTTCCGATAAATAGGCCTAAAATCAGATGGGTGAGGTTTTTGGTCTTCTATTTTCGGGTGTTTTGAAAAAAGGGGGAGAAATTAGGTTTTAGGCAAAAAATCAGAGGAGCTGTCGTTTTGGGTCTCTGCGTGCCAACGCGCATCGTCGTTCAGTGGGAGGTGAACGTCATCTGGAGAGGATCTGCGTGCCAGCACGCATCGTCGTTTGGCCTGGAGTGACGTCGTTCGGCGAGCCATCGTGCCAACTCGCCGTGCCGTTTTGACCTCTGCTCCAGCAACCTGTTTTTCGAGTTTTTGGGTGTTTTTGAGGTTTTTCTTGATTCCTTTTGCATTATTTCGACTTCCATTTGATTAGTTCATATTCATATCATATTGGGTTGGTATTTTTCTTAATTAATTTGGCTAAATTTGAATTATTATTTAATTAAATTGATTTTTACAAAATAGGTTAGGTTTTGGGATTTTTATTGTTTTGAGGGATTTTGGCATTGAATTAATTGATTGGGCTAGTATGTTGAGTTCTGAAATTTGATGAATGTATTGAATTAGGGTTTGATTGAATTGATTTGGGTATTAGGGTTTTCAAATTAATTGTTTTCTTTGAGTTTTTGGATGATTTAATTCTCTGCTGAAGTTTGATGTTAGTGCTGTATGTTGCTCGATTTTTAATTAAATATTGGAACATGATAAAAATCTAAAATTTGGATATGTGGCTCGAAATTGAGTCTAGTTTATGATAAAAATAATTGTTGGGATTTTGGAGCATCGTATATTTCTGGAAAATTCAAGTTTGCTACTGTTGTCTGAAGAACTGTACTGTAGATGTGATTGCATCATCTGTAACTTTCGAAATTCATATTAAAATGTGTAAAAATGTTTTAGATTTGATTTTCATATATGTTGAATTTCTGGAAGTCTAATTTACAAGAAAAATATGTTGGGTTGTGTTTCTGTTGTTATATTTTTGAAATAATTAGATCTTTCTACTGCTGTCAGTATACCTTGTGAGCTGTATACTGTTATGAATAAAAATTGGTTGAGGGACTTCTAAGTCTCGAAAAATTATGAAATTTTGGTAGGATGCTTTTCAGATATCAAATTAACTTCTGGTTGAAAATTTTAAATTTTGCATATACTGGTTAATTGTTTTGAATTTTACAAATTGACACTCGTTATTCAGGTTTATCGGTAAAATTGTATTTTGTGAATATTGAATATTTAAGTAAGGTATTTGATAAATTTAAATTGTAAAGACTTTTTAATGATGTTTTATATTCTGAAAAGTAAGTTTAAAGGTGTGGTATTATGATAGTTAAGTTATGATTGGTTCACAAAAAGGTTTAACTTTGTTATGGAAATTATTGAATTACGTGCATTCACGTCATGCATTCCCATTTGCACTTATATACATTTTTAAGGGTGGTTGTTAATTGATGGTTAATGGTTACGCGGTGGTCCAGCAGCACCTCAGACTTAGGGTGGCGGATTGCTTAGCTGACTGTTAGACCAGGTAAGTTCTATGGGTGTATTTGAACTGTTTGTGTTGTGCTACTTGCTAACAACTTATATATATATATATACCCTTCTTATAATATATTATCCTTTCTATATATTCACTAGACTATTCTTCCGAACTCAGCCTCGCATGCTTTAGAAGACAGAAACTTGCATGTGATTGTATTTATGTGAGAATATTGAATTTGATATTACTTGTGCTGTGTGATGGTGTGTCATGAAGGGGAAGGAGGTTACTGAGGCTTAATGCCTATACTGCTACTGAGGCTTAATGCTATACTGTTTACTGAGGCTACATGCCTAATTACTGATTACTGTACTGTACTGAGGAGTTATAAGGGCGGATGTGACTGATATTATACTGTACTGTTTACTGATTGGTGACTCCGACACACCATCTTGATTGTTTAATTTGTGAATGTATTATATGTACTGCTTATATAACTGTTAGATGTTTCTCTGCGTCTCATAGGCTTACTGGGCGTCTATATAAAGCGCTCACACCCTTACAGATTGTCTTGTAGGTTTACAGTGATTGCCTTTGTCTATCTTCTTTCTCTTCTTTGGCGAAGTCGATCAGGTTTTCCGTTTGTGTTTATCGGTCCTTCTGCTTAGAGATTTCCGGATATTGAACTTTTGGGCGGATTGAATCCGAATCCCTTTTTGTGTAATAAGTAGAACTTGTCTGCATTAGATTTTCCGAATGATTTTATTGTGATTTGATTATATTGATGGTTTACATTTGAACTAGGATTGAAGATTATATAAGTATTGAACTGTTTTGTACTTAGACTGTTATGAATGTTTCTAAGGCTTATGTGGTCGGATTTCGGTTTGGTTGCATGCCGGTCGTGGCCCCTGGGTTGGGTCGTGACAGTATTATTTTTCAGTGTATAATATGTAAAATTTATTTAAAAATAAATTTAATAATGTTTATTAATATATTTTTGTATATTTTATTTTATTTTTTTAGTGTTACTATTTTTATGATTAAAATTAAAAATTTTTCTTTCATAAAAATTGTATTTTTATGTGATAAAAAATAATTTAAAATATGATTTTTTATTATTTTATTAGAATATTTTTATTTAATATTGATGTTTAAAAAAATAAAAATTTGAAGTATAATATTAATTATAGTGAGGAAAGAGATATTTTTGAAAAAAAAATTATTTTATTGAGAAATAAAATATTTTTAAAATTTTACACTGACTTTTTTTATAAAAATATAAATATTTTTAATTTTTATAGTATTTTTATAATAAAAATTATTTTTTAGTATAGCTATTTAAATATCGCTGATTAATAAAACCATCTTCTAAGTAATTTAAATATATTAAGACATCATACTCGATTATAAATCCAAATCTATTAATTATTTCAAATGCAAACTCACTGAAATGTTTCATTAATACTGGATGATTATTTATCGTGGCTTTATAAAATATAATCTAATTTTTCTTTCTATAAATTATAAAGATAAGTAAAAATCATGAAAAATTATTAAATTCTTAATTTAAAAAATTTATTTAAAATTTATGATTTTAAAATCATAAAATTAATATGAAAAAGTTATAATATAAATATTGAAGTCAGAGCAAAATATAATTTAAATTACGTATAATTTAAATATAATTTATAACTTTTTCATACTCGATTAAAATATAATTTAGATTACTTATAATGTGAATTCACTTACCTTTATAAACTAAGATGAAAATCGAGCTCTTAATTAATAGAAAAAATTATGTTGTGCATTATATTTTATTTTGCATTTTCATATATACGGATCTAATGTTTATTTTTTTTATTATATGGCTTTTGCTTATCTTTTTTTTCAAAATTATGTTTTAAACTATATTTTTTATTTTTTTTATTTTTTATAATTTTTTATATTCATTTTATTATGATTTGTTTATATTTATGTTTTTTATTTAAAATTTTTTTAATATCATATTTTTAATATACACATAAAAAATAAATATATATGAAAAATATACATTTATTTGTATACACTAAATAATACAAACTACATTAACAATATTTACAATACATCTATACTATATTTGCATAATATTATAAATATTTTTTTAATTTTTTATTTTAATAAAATCAACATAATATTCACATAATATTCATATACTCAATAATTTTTACATAAAATATACACAATTTAAATAACAAATACATAAGGTACACACAACATTTATAACACATCTATTATACATCTGCATAATAAAATTATATGTATTATTTTTCAATGTATAATATGTAAAATTTATTTAAAAATAAATTTGATAATTTTTATTAATATATTTTTGTATATTTTATTTTATTTTTTTAGTGTTGCTTTTTTTTATAATTAAAATTAAAATTTTTTCTTTCATAAAAATTGTGATTTTTATATGATAAAAAATAATTTAAAATATAAATTTTTATTATTTTATTAAAATATTTTTATTTAATATTGAAATTTAAAAAAAAATAAAATTTTGAAGTAAAATATTAATTATAGTGAAAAAATAGATATTTTTAAATTTTTTTTATTTTATTGAAAAATAAAATATTTTTAAAATTTTACACTAACTTTTATAAAAGTATAAATATTTTTAATTTTTATAGTAATTTTATAATAAAAATTATTTTTTTAGATAGCTATCAAAATATCCCTGACTAATAAACCCATCTTCTAAATATACTAAGACATCATATACTCATTTAAAAATCCAAATCTATCAATTATTTTAAATATAACCTCACTAAAATATTTCATTATTATTGAATAATTATTTATCATAGCTTTATAAAATATAATATACTTTTATTTTTTAAATTTACACTAACTTCAATGTTTATATTATAACTTTTTCATAATAATCTTATAGTTTAAAAATCATAAGTTTTAAATAAAATTTTGAAATTAAAAATTTAATGATTTATCATGGTTTTAAAATTTTATTTTTTAAAAATATACTCAATTAATTTTCTAAATACTAAATATATTCTTATAATTTATTTTTATTTCTATAAAATACTAAAATCTTTAAAAAAATATTAAACCATAATATACTATATTATCTTGACCATACAATATCATACATACAATATTTCTTTACCATTTATTACTGAAACATATAATGGAATGATTTGTTCAAACTATCAATGTGCCTCTAAAACTATTTGAAATCCATCAAATATATGGCAAATAGAAGCCCAGCATCAAGTACAATGAACGCAAAATACTTTAATAAAATTTTGGCTTTCCTCAGTAGTTCTTAGTTCTTACCTGCACCTCGTATGATGATAACTATTAGTTAAATTTACAGCCATTTTTGTACCAAATCATGGCCATAAACATTCAGTTATTTCCCAATGCATCTGATACACGTTCAGCTTTCTTTCTACATTTACAATGACAACACAAGCACATCATCGCCATAAACTTGTGCAATTTCTATCAGTACAGCAGCCCCATACTTTTGCTTGCCTAAGTGGCAACCAACAACAATGAGAAATACAGCTATCAGAAAAACACCACTTGCTAATGGTTTATGGAATCTGAGCCCAACCAACATTGATCATGGAATCTTCAGCTGCTGTAGGCGTTAGTTGCATCAGCTAATCATACTAGCATATCATTTCACAGAAGGGTAAATAGTATTGAAAATCATTAAACTTCAAACTATTTTCTAATGTAGTCATTAAGAAATAGTTTAATATAGAAGAATCATTAAACTTTATTTTTTGTTGCAATGAGGTATCGTTTCAAATTTTAGGGCAACAAGTTCACAGAAATAATGTGGCTATACAACTACATATTTTTAATCCTAGTCAGCATTTGTGGGATCTAAAAAGAAAAAACTCAATTTTTTTATACAGTTAGCTGCCACATAAACTACTATTACTATTTACAATAATAGTAATAATAACAATAACAGTATTAATAATAAATAAACAAATAAAAGAGAAAGAAAGGAAATAATCGGGGAAATGCAGAGAAAGGGAAAAAGAAGAAAAGAGATAGACGAGGAATCAAATAGGAGATTGGAGCAACAAATTAAAGAGAGAAGAATCCATCAACAAGATACCATTCCTAACCCTAAAAAGTTTCCAGTCACTATTAGATTTTGAAAAACCTAAGAAAAAAGAGAGGTTGAGATACTATAGAAATTTTGGCCATCTCGATGCCAATCAAACCTTTTAAAGTTCATTATATATTTCTAGGCCACCATAGAAGCATTCCTACCTTCAATTTTACTGAAAAACTTGCAAAATTAAATTGTAGAAAGAGAATTGACCTCACTGCCTTCCATCCATCCTCTTCTCTCCTTTTCTTCCTTGTGTGGTGGCTACAAACTTCATTAGCAAGCCAGCCTTGCTTTGTCATCACCATTGATGGCTGTCCCATGCCTGGGCTTGGAAAACTCCTAGAGGTGCGTGTGGACAATATTTGTTTTTCAATTCTCTCTGTTTTCCAACTACTTTTGAGTTTTGGGAGAATTGATTTGGAGGATTTATATCCTTTTAGGTAAAAATTAGTTTTCTCATCAAATTCTAATTCTTCATGCAATTTAATGTTTTGGTTGGGTTTTGAAAAAATAATTCAAAAGATTCTCGTTTATGGTGTTTTGCTTTGACCTATCTGGTTTCATTGATTCCATGAATTTGATATTAATTGATATAATGGCTTTTGATAATGGTTCTTCAATGTTATCGTACATATGGGTTATTTTGATGGAAGGCTTGGGCAAAGAAGATTACCATTGTTTGGATGTGGTCGAGATTACTGGGAGAGAGGGAGAGAGAGAAGAATATTTTAGAGATATAGATAAAGAGAGAAATCGAGGGTTAAGAGAGAGAAGGAATTTACACTGCAAACAAAATTTGTTGCGTGGGGTTACTAATGATCTTTTGTCAATAAGCCTACATTTTTGTAGAATTAATTAAGCAGATGTACTGGTATTCCATGTCATAAAATGAGAAGAGAAAGTTGCAGGAAAAATTTAAATAGGATCAAATTGAAATAAAAATAAAACTTAAGAGATTCATCTGCATTAAATTGATTTTTGATGACCGGGTAAAATTTAGCATTTTTCTATTTCACCCTTCATAGCCTAAAAGAGCAAAAAATAAATAAAAACCAATAACAAAAACATATCTGACCTTGTAGCAAAAAAAGACAGAATCTCTATGAAGCAGATGCAGCTCTAATCCACAAAGAATAAACCCCATGATCTTTCACACTGTAACACATGATAACCAAAACATACAGAAGATAAAAGATCAATAAAAAATCTTCAAAAGGTAATCAAGTTATTGATTATAATCCAAAAGTAATCTATGAGAAAAATCCAACAATTATTAATAACATTGTTGGAACAGAAACCAATTACTAAGCAAGAAGAAATGATAGAGAAGGTAAGCTAAGCAAACAACAGTCACAATAAACTAATTCAGATATTTAGCAGCAACCACACAAGTCACTGTGGAGACTCCTGAAGTATTGCGCATGCTATGGAGGTTGTCATTGCTACAATTTAAAAATCCAATGACAAGACTGGCCAAGGTTGAAAAAATTAGGTCAACTAAAAACACAAGCCGAAGAGAATTTCATTTGGGACCATAAGAATCCTATAAAGAAAATTTCCTCATATGCATCACTAAGAAAGTTCAAACAAGCTCCATCAGAAGCTTGAAGAAAAAAAAGTTTACAATGATGGTAAAATACTTCCTTTCCGAGTACCAATCACTTCAAGCTAAAGAATTAGAACAGCATAAAATCTATCATCTCTTATGAAGCCAGCCATTAGGCTAAAAAGAAAAAGGTAAATTGAATAGGAAGAATAAGAAGAAAAACGAACTTCAAACAAAAGGAAGATGTATGGAGGAAAAGGCATGCATGTGGAAAAATAGAGCAATAACCAAAGCAATCATGGATTACTTACTAGTGCATATTGTCACAATTGATTTCAGGAAAGAGGTTGACATAGAAACGAAATCCATCAGGGCTTATATCCCTGCATAGTAAACCTGCAAGTAATTTGGATGGTATATTAAATCTCAAGTATGCTATGCCATTAATACTTCAGAGGAAACTTCATGAAATCATACCTTTGCTTTCGGCAGTTAGAAGATGCTCCTTGGCCATAGCTGGAGCAATACCCAATGTCATTGCAGCATCGCTAGCAGTTATTCCAGAATGGAGGGCACCAGGCTTTGTGACAAGGGTTTTGATTCGAGTAAATACCTAAGAAAGATTGTACAAGTTAAATAGAGTGATTTACCATGAAATGGTTCCCATGCATATGAATTAAATTCATAAGACATAAGCCACAAAATGCATAATTGACTATGTTCTATTATGCCCATAAATGCATCACCACTTAGCAAATTTAAGGAATTCATAATATTAGTCATACTGAAGTGAATGTTATTCAAGGTGAAATGGATATGGTCTCCATAGTTTTTTAAGCTAAGCAGAAACCCCTATGTTGACTAAACTTGCTTTGTCATGCTATGGACACATCACTGAAAATGTTTACTAATAAAGCAACATTTTTAGTGATATGTCCATCGCATTTACTAATAAACTTCATCTGATGGGAGAAACTTCTCATTATTCAGCATGGATATCTCAAAGAAACATATGGAGCAAATAATTGGGAAAGTAATGCAGCAACTAAAAACATGAGCACTGCACAATTCCACCCATTATAATATGGAAGGTAATTATTTTTACGCAGCTTTATATTATGATTTCTTCAAATAAAGAAGTTAAAAGAGATCACCTCCTCATCACTATGGGACTTGTTCTGGATGACCATGACTCCACTATCAAATTTCCGAAGCATGACTGGTCTGCCAAACAAAGGACAAACTTATATATTAAACAAAACACCTGATACATGAGTCTTGAAGTTAATAGTCTCATCCATTGTGCCAAATAACTTCAAGATAGTATCATACATACACATTAAACTTCTCCCAAATAGTGCATGCTTGCAACAAATCCTCAGGTGAGATCAATTCTGTCAAAATAAATATCAAATCAAAAGCTAGTCTTTGACCTTCTAATTAGAGTCACCTTAAAATTTGAAAAAAAAATCACAAATTTAAACTATAGTGAGTTAAATAAAGAGCATGATGGTGTCAAAAAACCTGTGCCCCGAGCACGATTAAAGAGACAATATATATCTATAAGATTGATCATCCCTCCAGCTCTTTCTAATGGAACTCTCACAAAATCTGCCAACTGAAAGTCAACAATAATAAATAATCAAAATATGAAAGTCGACAATAATAAATAATCAAAATCAGCTTTCCTAGGAAAGAAAAGGAAATCAAAGGAGATTCTACTTCAGCCTAAGTCCTTTGATAAATCAACAAAGTAATATATCATCTAATAAACAACTAGGGATAAAGAAACACTGTTGAATTTGAGCTCATAAGCAACAAGATTGCCAAGAGAGGTTCAACAGACTGAAGGTCAGCACATTAAGATCGAGATATTAGCAGGTTGGAGGGTGGGTATTTACCAAGGAAACAGGAGAATCCAAATCATTTTGCCAGAATGTTATCCTGCACATTACCCATAATGAAGTTGATACCATTCTGACATGCTACAGGATTAATAGTACCACTATCTTTAAAACAAATAGAAAAAAAAATTACAGGATTGATTTCATCGAGCAGAAAAAATAAGAAATCGTCTATTCTATATTCTGTCAACCAATAACAAATAGAGAAAAAAAAGTAAGATTCTTCTAGGGAATAGCTATTATCAAAACAAAATTCATATTCTTCCCAATCACGCAATGAATGAACTCCTAAAAAAATTTAACTGAGACATTTTTTTTTACAATATCTTGACATTCTTGAAAGAAAACCATACATACCCACCGACCCAGGGACCTTATTCCTCACTGTAGCAAAAAAAAAAAAACACTCTCCTTACCTCTTCCTCCCCAAAAGGCTTCTCTAATAATCTAGAACTGCCCTCAGTAATAGCATACTAAAAGGTCTAAATCCATCTCTCCAACATAAAACAAACAAAAGTGAGTTGCCATGTTAGCAATTACAGAAGCACAACAATATAAAGTCAGTTTGCTAAATACTTGGAAGACCTTCAAGCAACTGCAATCTGCCTCCAGAGAAGACAAAAAGTGCAGTGTGCACTATTGGTTTAGAGTTTTCCTAACTCCTGCTATTTAGGGATATGATAATGTCAGATATTACTTAGGTATTTATCTATGCTTTCTTTTTATGGCATATTTTATTAGAGTCCCATTTGGTTAATCCGGATAAGACAAGAAAATTTATGCAGTCAAGTATTTCCTTAGGTCTTTGATAATGGAATTATGAATAATTGGTTTAATTTGGAAGGAAAGCATGCCTACAGTGATGTATCTCATTCTTCTTCTTCTTTTTCTCTCCTCTTTTCAGCATTAATAAAGAGACTTAGCCTGCGCTTGATCTACCGAATCTCTCTTTCACAAAGCAGTTGTTCATTACATGAGATTTTGTCACATCATTCAAACAGCCCTTTACTTGCTTCAATCAATGCTAAGATCCTACTAATTACTTACCTTTAGTACTCTAATCTCTGATGCTGGTCCATTCAAGCAAGCTTATTTGGTAATGATTGGTAACAATATGAATAGGTCAAAGATACACTTGAGGCCGATTTCATTCACTGACAAGATTTATCAAGTTATGATCTTTCTTAAGTCTTTGTTTGTTTTGAGAGAAATGGATGGACTAAATACAATAGAAATCTTATTTCACTCTTTTTTTTTTTGGTTAATAATAAGAGGACAAAAGGGAAGAAAAAAAAATAAAAATAACTTCCAACAATTTCCCTTCAATTCTCTAAAATCTTTTCCCATCAATTTAGAGAGAAAAAGACAAAAGTGAAAAAATAAAAAAAGATATAATCTAGGAAATTACTAATTTATCATTTATCAATTTAGAATGATGAGGGTATATAGTAAAAATAAACTTTGTAAACTTTATTTTCTTTCATATTTTAATCAGAAAACTAAACAAAATAAAAGAAATATAAGTTTTCTTCTCTTCCTTGCTTTTCTTCTTCCCTCTTTATTTATTTTCTTTTTCATCACACTACTAAAGGACCAAACAAAGACTAAAATGCATCCATCATCACTTTTATCCTCGACTCCTTAGCCATGGTTTTGTTTTCATCAAATAAACAATATGCGCATGCCTTTGGTTTCAATTCAGAGATCTGTGTTTTCAAATTTAAAATATGTGCATGCCTTTTGCTTTCAGTTTAGAGGTCAATCTTACACATTCACATTTAGATTTTAATTACCAAAAAAGAGCGCAAGGGATTTGATGTGAGATAGATTGAGCAATTTGTAAACATATGCTTGAGCAAATCTTAGTAATATCAGATTATTTGACCTAGAAAGAAAGCAGGGGCTGAAATTGAGAAAATGAATGTAAGAATTTTCTGGCAGTAAGAAGATTTGGAGTCATGGGCTTTTCTAGTTTTTGGATTATTGAAGGAAATTTAATCTTTACTGATCACATGTAGATTCTAAATCCAAGATGACAACTCCCAACATTCTATGACTCAGACCATCAGCCACAACAAACATATTGATACCCTGAAATGCTTAAACCAATTGCATTTTAGTTTTAGTAAAAATCCCTTGAGAAGTTTGATATTGCACCAAGAGAAGCTCAATGAATTTGTCAACAAATTTATGATAAGAGAAAAAACAAATATAACTTTGCATCTCAAAACTAAGGAATGATAAAAAGAAATAGGAACCTGTCGGGACAGCTGTTGGTGATAGAGGGCTCCCGCAGACTCTTTTGTGACTGGAGATATGATACCAACACTCAACAACCAATCTTGCATCTCTTCTTTAGAGTCCATTTCATCATCACTTTGAGTGTTTGAGCCAGACAAAAGCTTTTGCCTCATTTTCTCTGCTAGCATCACCATCTCTTTAGCCTTGCTCTGAAAATTTAGTAAATAATTCTATTTCAGAAAAGAAAGTAGTTAAAATAAGGTTAAAATTAGATATAGATAAAAATACATTACCATGAGCGCATTCAAGTCTTGAAAAGCCTCTTGCAAGCTCTTATCCGTACTCTCCCACATCTCTTGTTCCTTCCTCAATATCCCTGCCACACCAACCATTCTCACCGACCCATCACTCGAATAAAATCCACCTGAAGTAGAACTTGTACCGGTAACTAAAGCCGTCACAGAACCACCGGAAGTGGAACCCTCAGTATCAGTCTCCCAAGCCCTTCCCCTCCAAGTCTCCCAAAACTTGGCCAAGAACCCATCCCAATCACCCTTCCCTCTAGCCACAACTGTGACAACTATGCTCTTAGATTGCAAGGAGACCTGGAAGCGAATACGAGGGGAGTGGAAAATTGATTTGATGGATTTTTTTGAAGAGAAAATGTGAGTGATGAGAGATAGGGGGATAGCGATAGCAACGGTAGTGGAATTAGGATTGGAAGGAAGCCAGAGGAGGCGATGGGTGGTGAGAATAAGTAGACCAGATTTGAAGGAAGGAAAGACGGGATCGTCCTCAGATTCGAGGTCCACACCAGAAAGTAATTGGCATTCCACCTCTTTGGCAAGGAGTACCGGACGGCCGCTACTGGTCACAGATGCTGACGGAAACAAATTGTTGTTGCTAGCCATTCACCTTTGTTTTCACAAAATTGGAACTAATTTCTGCTATAATTGACTAAAGCCATTAACACTGTGTTTGGATTAGGGGGCAAGGAAGGCGGAGAGAAGGTATAAAAGTGAAAGTAAATTTTTACTCTAGTTTAGAAAAAAAAATGTGTAAATTAAACGAAAGGAAATGATGGGTAAGGATAAGTAAGAAAAAATAATAGTTATAAAATTAACAGTTTGATTTTTTTTATTTTTTTAAATAATAGATTCTTATTTTATGGTATGATTACTATTTTTATAATTTTAATATTTTTTTTTCTATCTTTACTTACCGCTTCCATTTTTTAATGAACATTTAATTCACTCACATCCAAACATATTAAATAAAAAAGAGGTAAGAGGGAAATCGAATCTATTTAGGAAAAGTATATTTAGATGTAGTTTTAGTTTTAGTTTTAGTTTTAAAAATACTAAAAAATTATAAAAAGACTAAAATCAATAATTTTTTTTCAAAAATATTTTAATTTTTTTTAAAAAAAATCTTTTATTTTATTTCAAACAATATTTTATTATAATTTTCATTTTTTTAAAACTTTATTATTAAATAAATATATTTTAATAAAATAATAAAAATTAATATTTTAAATTATATTTTCAACATATAAAATATATTAATTTTTTATTAAAAAAATTTAAATTTTTATTACAAATAAGAAATAACATTCATAAAATAAAATAAAAAGAAAAAATATATAAAAATATATTAATGAAAAATATTAAATTTATTTTTAAACAAATTTTAAATATTATATGCATAAAAAATTAAAAAAAAAACGTTAATTTTATTGTGTAAATTTGCATATATATTATATGTATGTGTGAATGTCTAATTTTGCATCCAAAACAAAGAGCACGTCATAACAGGTTCAATGTAATAGTAATCGTGCAAATCGAATTTTGAACACTCAAAATAGGCCAAAGAAGAATCCCCGAGAGAGACGTGTTGCCAGCCTTGCATGGCCGCGCCCAATGCAGATAGCCACAAGCAAGGTAGTTTCCACCTCACAGCCCAGCGATTGCAGCCTTGGATTGCGAGATTTTTCTATCTTATCTTATTTTTCGGTTTTCCCTATAAATAGGGGTCATTTTCCCCTCCAAGAATAGACCTATACACTTTGGAGAATATAATTTAGCTTTATTTTTCTTCTTTTCTTCTCTAAAGTTAATTTAATTAATTTTTCTTAATTAATTTCTGCCCAAATAAATACAAAAATTCGTCTCCAATTCAAGTCAATAATCAAGTCAACCCCAAAGGTGGAATTAAGCAATGTTTTCAGAACCGGACCGGAGATCGGACCAGCACCCCGACTGGGTCACTTATTTTATTGGTTGGACCGATTCAACCGGATTTTTGATTTTTTTAGAACCGGCACTATTACGCATAAAAATATTAAAAATTCTAAAAGGGAGACCAATTTGTATAATATAAAATTAAGGATAAACTAAATTATATTATAAAAATATGTCATGATAACATATAAATTATATAATTAAGTAAAGAAACTAAATACTTAACGTCTTAAACATTAATATTAAGATCAATATCATCTAAATTAACACCGAGATTTCCATCTTGCTCAATATCATCATCTTCTTCTTCTCCAACTTGAATTGGATTCTCCTCTTGATCTAAAAATTAGTGCAATCAATTAAATAATACATACTAATATATGTTTTACACAAATTAATTTTTAACTATTAGTATTAGTATGCATTAATTTGTGTAAAACATATATTAGTATGTATTATTTAATTGATTGCACAAACTTTTGGGAAGCAGAGGAGTCTTCTCTGGGTACTAAAAATTTAAAACAAACCTAATTAATTTTAGAATAAAAATTCAAACCGGTCTGGTCCAGTTCACCGGTTTTATCCGGTTTCACGGTCCAACCCTGTTTTCATCCTATATCCGGGTTAATTTATAAATCGGACCGGACAAGCAGCCGGTTCCCGGTTTTTCCGGTCCGATTTTAACAACACTGGAATTAAGAAGTAAAAAAAAATACTTCAACCCTTCTTCAAGCAAAGCAGGAGGATATCTCCAAAGATAACTCCTAAAATCATCTTCTTTTTTTTTTTTTCACTTGCTTAGCAAAACCAACCTAAAATTAATTTAACCAAGTCTTCTACAATTAAAGGCATAAACTACTAATAACTCTGATTCTTATTCAAAGAGATATATAGGCATATTTTAAAATTTTACTTCAAGTGGCAGGCCACTAAAAGCCACAAAGTTGGTTTTATTTGTTTCTCTATTATTTTAATTTTATTCATCTCTTTATTTCAATTTTATTCTCTCCTTTTGAGAATTTATATCTAACATAGTATCCATAAGGACTTGAGTTAGGATTTCTCTTTGAATAATTAATTTTAGAGTAATAGAATTTATTTATTTTGAGAATTTGTGTCTAACATAGTACCCATAAGAATTAAAGTTAGAATTCATTTTTTGAACGATTAATTTTGGAGTCGTAAAATTTATTTTTGAGGGAGATTTATGCTTAACCCAATATCCATAAGAGTTACAGTTAAAACTTCCCTTTTGCATGGTAATTTTGAAGTTGTAATTTAATTAATTATTTTTCTTATTTATTTTTGTAACGCCTATAGTTTTATTAAATATAATTAAATCCATCATTTTGAAGCATTAAGTGAGGAGTTAGAGGAAGAAAATACTCAGATATATGTGAAATATAAATGAAATATACATAATATATAAATGCCACTAAAAAATAAAAAAAGTCAACAAGTAAAATGGTAAAAGTCAAAAAGGTAAAAAGTTCAAAAAAATTAAATTAAAAATATTTTTGGGTGGAAGATGTAAAATTATAATAATTATTAATTAATTAATTAATTAAAATATTTAAATATATATATATATGGTTGGGAATAAAAAAGTCAAAAAAAATATCCAGTTATCTTCTTCTTCTTCTTCTCTCCTTAGGGCGACGTCCATGGAAGTGTGAAGAAGGATTTTTGCTTCTTCAATTTAACAAATTCCACAAGATTTTACAAGGAATTAAAGAAAATTTGAAGAAAACACAAGTAATTGATAAGTTTTCTTTTGAATTTAAGATTTTCTTAAAATTATGATTATGTAAAAAATGAAAATTTAATGGAGTGTTTGATAATTACTTAAATGGTATGGGATGATATAATTTTGATGTGGGGATAAAGATTTCAAGGTTAGATGGTGGATTTGAATAAGTTTGTTTGAGGTTTGGGAGAAGAAGAAGGGAAATTAGGGTTTTTGAGTGATTTCTAGTTAGAATGGTTATAAATGAAATTTAATTGGTTAAAAGGTGTTAAAATGGGTATCTAATGCCATTTTTGAACTTATATTGTAGTTTAGGAGTGTGCAAAGCGAAGGTTGCAAAATTAAAGTATTTAAGAACTTTGGTGAAAGTTGGTGTCGGAGAGGGATAGTGCATTAGATTTTGGCATATTTCTAGGTAAGTACATACTTTGAGTTGTATAATTTATTTACACTTGATTTAGCTTAGCATATTTTGATGTTAAGAATGTGCTAAGCTACTTTGATGATGAGTTTTTATATGTAGTACATTATTGTTTGTGAAAAAGTGTAAAATGTATTAAGTACAGTATGTTGAGCCATTATAAATGGCTAAAATTATTACTATGTCTATTTTGATTTAAAAAGAGTGAAAAATACCCAAGGTGTAACATCTTGATTTTTGAGATTCTTGATATTTGAAGTTAGAAACAGTGTGATTTTGGATCCCATAGGCATGGCAATTGGGGTGTCACGGTCGTGGTGATGGTTTGACTGAGGCGGTGCAGGGTGCTGAGCTGTCCCCCATAGGCGTGGCTTTTAGGTGCCACGATCATGGCCTTCATTTATATATATATATATATATATATATGTGGTTCTAGAATTTTCTAAGTCATTCAATTGGTCATTTTCACTTTCTCTCTCAAATTTCTCTCTCTTTGACTATAGAAAACCGTTGATTAAGTGAGAGAAACACAAGACCTATTGATAGAACCCCTCTAGAAGTGATTAACAAGAGGAGATCTAGATTGAGACTAAGAAGGAAAAAGGAAAAAGGTTAGTTGTATGTTGAGATATTGTGTTATTAGTTGTATTATGATAAAAATGAGGTGATTTTGTGATTATTGATAATTTGGAAGTTTATTATAGTTTTGATTTAAGAGAAACTTGAGAGTATTGAGTATTGATCTAAATATTGTGATTTAAAAGGAAAAGAGAGGATTTAAGTTGTATAATTGAGATATTTATATATTGATGTTGTCAATAACTTAGGTATCCATATCTTGATTAGGAATCAAGTTGTGAAGAATTAGAAGGGATTGAAGATTTGATGAATTTAATGTTAAATGGGCTATTAGAGGTAAGTACATAATTGTACATATTGTATTTGTTATGTTTTATCAATTTATGTAACGCCCCCATACTCTATATAAGTACTATACATATACCTGGTATACATACAGTACGTATATAAAGTATAAGAATGTCACTTTTAGTTTCAAATTAAAAACCTTTATCCGAGTTCAAACAATATTACATTAATTTAAAGAACATTTACAAAATCATTATACTTTCAAGGGTCTTATATATATATATATATATAATAATAATCTCATTCTTATTTACCAAAACTTCATTTATACATATGAATATATTCTTATAAAAAATACAACATAATTAAATCACACATGTATGCATCACCTTCTAGTTGGTCTCGAAATACTCTTACTCTTCTCGTGGCATAACAGCTGGACTTCCAGATCAACCGCATAACCACCTGCGCGATTACACAACCGCGCTAAGCCTGAGAGCTTAGTAATATAAATAATTCCTATAAATATACATTACAGAAAAATTATATTTTCATGATAACTTTATATGTCATTATTTTATTACCAAGTTTTCCCATTTTAAATACACCTTTCCTATATACTTCTACTAATGTCTTCATTATATACACATATACACGTATATTATTGACACAAATCACAACTCCATGACTTATTAAGATATTCATAAAAATATTCTCAATGTCTACATTCACATCCATATTTTACTTTCATGTTGTACTTTCATTTCTCATCATTCAACATAGTTCTTTTAATCCACATTCACTGTCAATAATTTACTTATGTATTATAACTATCACATAACATTATATCTCACTCCATAGGACATATTAAAGCAAAGACAACATATATCTCATTATTCATTTGTTTCACTATTCAAGAATCACATATCAACAAGCACAAGCATGGGCCCAAAAGAAACTAATATGCCATTCCACTTTCAGAGTTAATGTTTTGGTTTAATTATCACATTTATCATTATCATTATCCCAACTAGGCTTCAAGGATTTAGGTTCAACCAAGCTTCAAGGGGAACAAAGCATGCTAAGTATCAACCCTAACTTGGCTTCAAGAACCAATCCAACCTAGCTTCAAGGGTTGTAACATCTCAATTAGGCTTCAAGGATTTAACCCAACCAAGCTTCAAGGGGAGTAAAACATGTTAAACTTCAACCCAACTTGGCTTCAAGGATCAAGTCCAACCTAACTTCAAGAGATTGTTACTAATAGGCATGCCACCAATAACAAAACTCTGAAAATGAATAACATATTAGACACACAATTCATTTATTATTTCATTATCAATTTCATTTTCAATTCTCATCATCATGTAGGCAAACATGCCCTATTTATCTCAATTGAATCATCATAGCCAATCACAATTTCTTCACATCTCATTTGAATCATCATAGCCAATCACTATGGCTTCACATCTCATTTGTCTCAATTCACATTATAATACCTCATTATTGAAATATACATAATCAAACACATTAAACATCCATTAAGAATGATCATCATTGATATACACATATATAATTTACCTTATTCTTAGATTTAGAATCCTCAATATACATTTGTTTAGGTCATCTTTGTTTTAAATATATTTAAAGTGTAGATACAAAAAGACCTTTGGAGGATCCAACAATGTAAGAATAGTCAAGAATAAATATCAATAGCTAACACACTCAAGGGACACGACCAAGCTTGTGGCCGTGTCTCTCAACAAAAATTCCAACACGGCCAAGTTGCTTCAGCTTGGCCTTGTCTCCCTTAAACCCAAAGAACAAAAACAAAAGAAGAAAAAATGAAATCAGGCAGTAGCAGACACGGGCAAGGGACACGGCCAAGACAGTGGCCGTGTCTCTCCAAAATCATCCAACACGGCCAAGTTTCCTCTAACTTGGCCGTGTCTCCCAAAACTTGGCCGTGTCTCTCCTTAAATTTTGGTCGTGTCTCTCAATAATTTAAAAACCAAACACGGCCAAGCCTCCTTGCTTTCATTAAATCACATTGTACACAATATAGCATGATTCAAATGGATGTAATCAATATTCTAGACACATATAGTACATGCTTATCACAATATTCACACTATTAGTACACATCAACAATGCATTAGATTCATTAACACAATTACAAATTAATGTAGTTTGTACTTACCTTAAGAACCACTCACACCAATCTATACACTTTACCTTCCAAGAACTCTTCACCACTTAAAGTAGGGCAATCCACTTCCTTCACAACCTAATTCAAATAAAATGATAAGATTCATGAATTCCAATACAAGTATTCACTTATGAAACTCATTCTAAAACTTTAGATCACAACTCACAAATCACATCTCTCCCCAGGATCCAAACTCATGTATTTTATGTTTTCAATTTCCTTAAACACAAACATACATCAATCATATATCAATTATTCAATTCTCCAACTCCTTTATATTAAACCCTTATTAAACAATTTCAATAATCCATCATCTAAATACCAATTCCACACATATATATACTTCAATCTTTATTATCATCACCATCACACACCAACCATATCAAATCCAAACTCAAACAATAGAAATCCATACAAGGAAATGAATACTTACTTGGATATTATGCCAAATCTTCAATAACCCTCTTCAATTCTCTCAAAATCCCTTTGGATTTGATATGTATATTGATGAAATCACCTCTCTCTCTCTCTCTCTCTTTCTCTCTCTCTCTCTCTCTCGTGCAAGAAGAAGAAGAAGAAGAAGAAGAAAGAAAGAAGATCTTCTCTTCTTTTCTCATACTTATCATATATATATATATAATTAATTCCCTTAACATCTCCACCATACACTTGTCCATTCTTTGACTTTCTTTTCTTCTTTTCCTTTTATTATTATTATTATTATTATTATTATTATTATTATTATTATTATTATTATTATTATTATTATTATTATTATTATTATTATTATATAACTTACTTTTCCTACACCATTTTATACATCATGTAGATGTGATATATATGTGGGTATATGTATATTTTATATATATTGCATTTATATTTCCCATATCTTTCAAATACCATATATACATTTTATCCTTCATATCCATCTAGCTCTTATAATATTTTCCTTACATATTTTACCAACATATCTTCTCATTACTACAATTCCAATGTACACCAAAATCAGATATTAAATTAATTCATTGCTCTTCTTTTAGCCTTTATTACTTTAACTTATATATATTCCCATAGATACAACATATACATTCTCTTCACTTCAATATACACATTAAATCCAAATACAACAATAATTATTCCAAAACTTTTAGGGTGTATTTTGAGATATTACAATTTAATTGATAAAACATACTATGATGATAGTGAAATGTATATTCATGAATTATGTGATTTAAATATGAATTTGACATTAATTGTTATGGCATGATTTAGGCATTTGAGTATGGCTAATTGTAATAATAGTGCAAAGTGTGTTAAGTGCAAAATGTGCATTAATATGTGGTAGAGAGCCATATATATCATATGTGAATTGTGAAAGAAATTGTGAAATGAATAAAGTGATGAATATGATGAAATGGGAAATGTGTAACGAATGTGGAAAACAGTGAAAAATGATGAAATGTGAAAAGCATGACAAGAGTGTGTCATGAGAAATGAAATGTTAAATGTCAATTGAAATGTGTGAAACCTTATATAATATCAATTTTCATAGTATTGTATTTGGTGATATTGCCTTCGGGCCAGACGCTGGCATCAATATTATTGCTTTCGGGCCAGATGCTAGGCATCACTATTATATTGGCTTCGGGACAGATGCTGGGCGTCACTATTATTGCCTTCAGGCCATACACTAGGTCTCAAACATGAGTCCAAAGAAATGACACTGTTGAACATTATATGGTTTCTTATGGGCCCAGTGCATGTGAATGACTTGTAAGATGATTTTGTAATGAATATGATGATGTTATTGTCAAATGAAAATTTATGAAAATGTGGTTTAAAATTAAATGTATCAAGCATGGTATTTCTTGATTTGTACTACTAAGCTTTCCAGCTTAGCGAGTTATGTGAATCTTGCAGGTTGATAGATTGTTGTTCAAAAGATATTGATCGGTTCTTGCCACACAGAGATTTGAGGTGCTCTGAGACCAATTTAGAAGGTTGTGCATTCATGTATACATTTGTCATTTTATGAATTGAGCATATATGTATAAGTAATAAAGAGAAAAGAATATTGAGATTACAAGTTTGAGTAAATTGTGTTTTATAGAATTGTGTTTTATTTAAATCAAGATTCCCGTTTTATTAATTATATAAATATTTTAATGTTGAACGAAAGTAGTTTGAAATGTTTTGTAACAAATGCATTCTTATAATCTGTATATGTGCAGTATGTATATGGGTTATATGTATTGTACGTATACAGAAAATGAGGATGCGACACAAAGTATATGGGTAATAAGGTCACATTGTAAATGTGACATACCTTATTAAAAATTGTAAAAGTGATATACATTATTACAAATGTGATTAGTTATGTTTACTAAAGAAATTAAGCATGTTTATGGAAAGGACAAGGTATATAGATACAATGTGAAAAAGACAATGTGTATGAAATTTGTGTTTACCTTATATAATATTCGATTCCAGAAAGTTGTGTTTGGTGATATTGATAGGACATGCCTATTATATGATTTTTCTTTAGGGTTAGACGTTGGGTATCATCTATAATATTATTTACCTTCATATTAGACACTGGGAGTGAATATTCGTGATATTATTTGCCTTTGGGGCTAGGCATAGAGGTATCATGATAAAACAAAATAATATCTCTGGAATCTTAATATTATATAGGAACATTTAGGCCTAATGCATATGACTATAATAGATGGTGAAACTATATGAATAATTGATAAGTTTTGAGTGCATTTACATAATACATTGTAAGTATCAAAGAAAAGACATATTGTACTATTTTTTTTTCAAAATTCTTTTTATTATCAAAGTGTGTATCATTAGGCTATTAGCTTAGCGCGATTTGCATATCTTGTACATAATAGGGTAGAGGCCGAGAGCCCTACTAGAGTAGACCAGGTCTAGATTAGTGGTTGGGACTAGAAGATTGATTTTGTGCCATAAGACCAGTGCCAACACACGTATCATGTAAATAACCATTTTATTAAACTTTAAATAATATGTACATTATACTTTAATGCAAAATTGTATTGAAATGAAGTTGGGTTTATGGAATGTAAATATTGGAATGCTTCATATATATCTATGTATATGCATGTGGTTTTATGATGTTGGATATTTTGGACAAATGTTGAAGCTTTGAGTTTGGTGTTATTATTGGAAGTGTTATTTTATGCAGGTTGTAATCATTTGGTTTTTGGAAAATGTTCGAAATACAAATAAAACTTTAGTGAATTTTTTTTAGAGATTTTCATTAATAAATGCTATTTTAATAGTTAAATAACTTATATTTATATTTGTTTATGCAATAAATTATCTTTAAAATAATAAAATTATTTTATTAAAAATTATGATAAATTTTCTAATGACTAGAATAGCGATATTCTTATATCTTATATATGTATTTACATATATAGAGTTTATATATTATATCTATATAGGATATAAGGGTGTTATAATTTTATTTATGATTGAGATGAATGTCATATTTACTATTATTCATGCTTAATTTTTCATATTATTATGTCATTCACAAACATATACTTTTTTTAAAGCAAGGGTTTTATTAAGGGGAAATCACTTTTTTTATTCACTTAAAACTTGAAAACTTAGCTTGATGCCCATTGCAATTGGTTACAGATTAATGCCTTTTGGGTTAAAATGAAAATATTTTATGGAGTAGAACTAAATGGGTTTTTCCTTAACTTTTTTTTTTCTAAAATCAAACAAATTAAGGTGGCAACTTTAAAATAAAAAAGGTTTTTTCAAGATAAAGGAATCTACAATCCTTTTAAAAAGCATTCCTTTTAAAAAAAAAATGCAAATATATGGGCACTTGGTACAACAGTGCTGTCGGTGATTTTAAGACCTCGACATTGTTAGGTTTTTGACCTCAAGGAGGTAATAGGCTAAGGCACATGAGAATGGAGTTGCCACTTAGTTTGGACCGAGAAAAGATAATTGGGGGGGGGGGGGGGGGGGGGGAGGGCATATTCTTGATTTCACAAGGAATCTCTAACTCTCCTGTTCTAGGTTCGAGAAGTTAAGTATGCATGGAAATAATAAGAAGAGAGAGAGATTTCATATTATTTACATGCACCTCATTCAAAAGAATCGACATCTTCTATGATTCATATATTAGTAAATTGAAACTATTCAGAATATCAAATACTAAATAGTTTTTTATAATAAATAAATAAAACATCCATAACAAATAAGAACCATACATTACAACATGATGCATATGATGTTGTGTTATAAAAATACAAAATGAGCACCCACCCAAATGAAAAAATGCCCTTATAATCATTAGAAAAAGTAAAATAAAATTAATTAATTATATAATTTTAGACAAATCTTATACATTTTATCTAGAAAAGAAAAATTACATTCGGGCCTGTATACAATAAATAAAAAAAGAAGATAAAAATGCACGAATAGGCATAGTGGGAATATAACGATGAACAACATGTACAAATAAAGATTTAAATAATAATATAAATAGATAATTGAAAGGAACAAGATTAATAATGAAATAAACAGAAAATAGCATAAGCTATCAAGCTCTATAATCTTGGTATTATTGAGTTCAATAATATCCTGACTATGCATTAAATATGAGTTTATATCTATGGTGTTCTTACATGTTGGGCATCAAGAGATCACTGAATGTGATACCTTTTGAATATCGAGTTTGAAAATTATCAAGCACTTTGTATTTCAAAAACCCTTTTTATTCTAATAAAATAGTATTTTATGTTATTTAAATCATCTTAACTCAATTCATTCTTATTTACATATTTGAAAATCGATTTATGTGACAAATCCATTTATGGTTGAATTATTTTGAAAAGCTTTGAATAATAATTCGCCAGAGTTTTATTTGTAATATCAATAAATCCAAAACTAAAATCACACAACCTGTCATTGAAAAACACTCCCAAATTCTTTATCAACACAATACTCAATAATTTCTCCAAAAATATATTCCCTCATTTTGAAGTAACTCACAAATAAATTAAAATTTAAATTGTTTACATTTACAAAACTATAAATTACATAATCATGTTCATATATTTTTTTTATATATACAAATACATCTAATATAGTTGACAAATTCTTGTATATATACATGTATATCTCTACATGATATGCAATCCAGCACCAAGGTCAGATTTTGTGGCACAACTCAAACTTAAAATAAGTCTGAACCTTTACCTACTCAGGTCTTACAGGGATCTCAGAATCAAATATCATAACACATTTCCATATTTAATTTTTTTTAAGACTTCAATTTTCTATCTTCCACTAAAAAATAGTTTATTTTAATTTTTAATAAATATTCAAATTTCTCAATCAACTTTCACAATCCAAAAATTATTTTAATTTTGAATTATTTTTTTTACTTTTCACTTTCCCATCCTTAAATATATAATAATTAATTAAATTAAATAATTTCAACCAATCCACTTATTTCTTTCTTTGACTTTTTTCTCTTCTCTATTATTATTATTATTATTATTATTATTATTATTATTATTATTATTATTAACTTTCCAACAACAATTTATATTTCACTTATATGTAGTATATATTTTATGTATATGTATATGTCATATATATGTTACTTATATATTACACACAGTTTTATGTATATGTTTATGTAATGTATTTATATTATGTTTATATATTATATATTTAATATATATATTTATCCATATATATATATATCATGCGTACTCTATGTACTCATTAAGTATACCATATGTACATTATATATAATATAATATATATATATATATATATCCAACGTACAATATATATCTTATGTATATACTATGTATACACTAAGTATACATTAGGTATATACAATATCTAGACCTCTAAATACTTTTTTAATTTTTTCAAGATTATGGATATTACAATTCTTTTTCCTTAAATATTTTCGTCCTCGAAATTACTTACTGTAGTAATTAAACTCCACTAAAATTAATCACCAATCTTCATTTCCTATATAATTAACTGCCAAATTATTATCACAACTTCTTATTATTAATAACCACATAATCTTTTACTCCCTTTTATAAATACTCTTAATCATTCATGTCATTAACTTTTAAATTTTTTGATTCTTTAATTTGCTTCCTTATCTTATTCTTCTAACTATCTAAAATCATCAATGATTCCTTAATCTACCATAATTTTTATTTTGTTTTCTTAAATTATATTATTTCCTCACAAACAATGTAAAATCCTCTGATCACGTACAATCATCTTTTATTCATTCTTCAACTATGCACCCTCTTTTTTTTTTTTTATTTTATTTTTATGAAAGGTCAAATTCTGTTCATATAAATCCTACTTTTCAAACTTATCCAATGAATTGGTCTCATTGCTATCTTTGACAATTTGATATCAATTACATGTACTCCTAAAATTTACCCATCAAATTTTGATTAATTCCATCCACTTAAATCAAATAGACCATGTCTTGATTATTCAACCAAATACTATTCATAAAATAAATTAAAATTCATTCATTCTGAAATCATTATATATCCATTATTAAATTTTTACATCCATCTTAAATATTCGAAAGCATATTTATGACTTTTCTCATAACATCCACTACCCTATAATACATAAATGAACACATTTCAATCATACAACTAAATATAGACTGCATAGATAACCTCAACTCACATCAACTTAGTAGACTGTTTATATAAATTCACATTTTAATTGCTTAAAATAAAGAACATCATTTAACGTTTTATTTATTCATAATAAATCTTAACTTAACCAATACTATATGTCACTTTAATACATTTTCAATATACTTTCATAATAAAAAGATTTGTTGACATATACTAATTCTCCCTTTAATTTAATTATGAATTCTTTGTTTTTAATTTATTAAAACTCCATATTCTTTCTTCGTATATCTATCAATCCATACATCAATTTTCACAATTTCCTTCATTCCTTTGTTACATAAAATTAATTTATTACACACTTCCACAAATTTACATAACTTCCTAACTTTCATATTAATCTCATTTTTCAACTTTTTCTTAATCACCAAATCTTCACTAAAAATTATAAAATTTTAACCATGTGAAATTGGAACATATATGGACTTAAATTTAAAATTTTAGAGTTTTCTAAGTTGATTTACTATATTTAAAAATTAAGTCTTCCAAACCCACACAATTTTATCTCTTTAATAGTTTCTCTAGTAGTGCTTGGTTATCTATTTTTTTAGGCACCAAACATTAATATAAATTTATGAAATTTTAACCATATGTCCCAAAGATACATATGATCTTATATGTAAATTTTAAATTTTTTCTGGGTTCATTTGCTATAAGGTTTAAATACTTTTCTCAATTTCTACAGATTCTGAGTTGCTGGAACTGCTCAAACAATATGTGTTCTTCTATTTTTCTTAAATAGTAATTCATCTTTAAAAATTATAAAATTTTATACATTACATTCTAACATATAGAAAAACTTTCCAGTAAAATTTCAAGATAAATTAGCATCTCTAAACTTGTCTAAAAATTCAGACAAAATCACCTCGCAGCACATATACAAAATTTCCAGCAACTATAATACTCATCTTTCATGCTCTTTATTTCATATCATTGTTCATTTTCTTAATTTCTCTTATTCATCAATTGAATCTAATATAAATCTTAATTAAGTAAATGCTCCAAAGATCTTTTAAATTTAAATCTCTAAAATAATGTTTCTACTACGTCACTCTGATCTATGAGTCCTAAACGCTACCTCAACTTATATTAGTTACTTCAAACAGACATTGCCACATTAGAGAACAACACAAGTGCCACTGTATATGTATGTTTTAAAATACAAATCACTGTTTCAAAACTTTCCTTTCACACTTTCAAACCCATTTAGGTCTAGAATCTCAAACCTAGACTCTGATACCAAAATAAATATAACACTCTTATACGCTATATACATACAATACACATATCCCGTATACATAAAGTACATCTACAGAATACAAGAGTGCCACCATATTTACTTGTGGAAATATCATATATTCAATTAATAAAATAAATATAATTTTCAATAGACTAACTTATTAAATAGAAACATCCATATTTAGTATTTCAGAAAAATCTTTATAAGAAAATCTCTGAGAAAAATTCGTCAGAGTTTTATTTGTAATATGAATAAATCACACAATCTGTCATTGAAAAGCACTTCCAAATTCTTTATCAACACAATACTCAATAATTTCTCCAAAAATATATTCCCTCATTTTCGAGTAACTCACAAATAAATTAAAATATAAATTTTTTACATTTACAAAACTATAATTACATAATCATGTTCATAATTTTTTTATATACAAATACACTTAAAATAGTTGACAAATTGTTATATATATACATGTATATCTCTACATGATATGCAATACAGTACCAAGATTAGGTCTCGTGGCACAACTCAAACTTTCAAACTTAAAATATGTCTGAACCTTAAACCTACTCAGGTCCTGCAGGGCTCTCAGAATCAACCCTGTCTCCTGTGCGATAAACAAATCACGCTAAGCAAATTTTACCTAATAATACATACTTTGACATTAATTAAATTAAAGATAGACAATGCATAATGCTTTTCATTTAAATTCTATAATGTGACATCATAACATACAGTATGTCTCAATGCCAAGCAATATTTATATACATACAATTTATTAATACATCAATCATCCATACACATGCAATGGGCCCATATAACCCTACTTACTGTTCTAATTCCAGAACTATTATCTTGGGCTATCTCATTCATTCGGATACCAGTATATCTCGCCCGAAGACGTCATGCTATCAATGACACTCGTGTGTCTCACCCGAAGGCGTTATACTATCCAATTATAATATTCTGGAATCAGACTATATATAAAGCAACATACAATCATATTTCATTATCTACTACTCATAATCATCATCATTTCCTCATCCATTACAAATGTAGCTTATTTTACATCCTAGTGCAATATTTGATCTTTTCTCATTTTTTTCATATCATTACTTTTATTCATTTTTAAAGGTCACATCATACAACATCAATTCAAAAATAAACATTGTTACTTCAAATAATGCCATACATATATGCACATTATGTAACACCCTTATATCCTAAATATGTACCATACATATACTCCCATATATGTATAATACCTTTCTAAGATACAAAAGTACTATACTAGTTGTATTTAAAAACTTCATTTAAATATTAAAAATAGATTATAAATTTATAAGAGATTCTCTGGAAAAAATTTCATTATTCTCAAATTCAACGAACACACAACCTGTAACAAGAATTTATTTCCAAAACAAGTATTCCTCACTTTTCCTCATTATTCAATAAAATACCTAAATGTTTAAAAGAAACAACCTATAATGTACAACATATAAAATCTTTCTAAAATTTGTTTAATATACACATAACATGTTTAAGATATACAAAACTAAGGTTCTTTCCAGTAGAACTATACATGAATGCACTCTTGGCACTATTAGTCCTCTAGCAAAACAAACACTGCAAGCTCAGCTCACACTAGACCACTCTGCTCTGTAATCCTGCCACCTGCACAATACATCTAATCACGCTAAGAAATTTGCTTAGTGATATATATATATATATTAAAAGCCATAAATAATTAAATAAAAGTTACTTATCAATACATAAAGACCACCGCATAATACATCACATATGCTCTCAAAGATACCTATGGTTTCATAAACGACTCATACACATATACTCACACATACACACACACATACATTGGGCCCAACCAGTTCCTGCACCAAACCAATTTAAGTCATGTCGACATAGGGGCAAGTGTCTCCTTAATCACCCGAAGGCTGCCCCTATAGACACCGAAGCTAATGTCAAATCATCACCCATAGGCTGCCTCAATTGACACTAAGGGTACGTGTCACTTAATTCACCCATAGGTCGCCCTCCACCGGAGACAAAGTATCTATTATCGTCCAAAAGCTGTCTCTGTAATATCCCATATAATACCCCAAAATTTTTGGAAATATTATTTGTTGAGAATTAATTAAATGATTAGTATATTTATATTTAAGTGAAAAGAAAAGAGAAAAGGAAGATGTGTGTATGAAGATATATACAATATATACAAGTCAACCTTTTATTATGGTCAATTGATATTTAATTATTTAGTTAGATATTAATTATTGTTAGTGGAAAAGGATATTTGGTTTTAAGTATATTATATTATTAAATGCTTGGTGGAGAGTGATTTAGAGAAATGTGTTTGGTTAAAAGAGAAGTGTTTGGTGAGTGTGGCTGACTATGTATCTTCATCTTCTTCTTTCTTCTCCAAGAGAGCCAACCACCATTTTCATCCAAAGGAAAAGAGATTTTGTTCTTCCTAACTCAAGCAATTGAAGGATTTCAAGTGATCAAGTTGGAGTTTTATGGATTTTTCTTCATATTTGGTAAGTTTTCAACTTGTTTCTTTGATTTTCTTTGAGAGTGTGTTTATGAGTTTGTTGGATGTTGATGTAGTTGTGTTTTTGGTTGATTCTGGGTATGTTGGAAGTTCTTGTGTTGAGATAACTTTGAATTTGGGGTTGGATTGAAGAAAAGGTTAAGATTGGTGAAGAAAACAAGAGTTGTGGATTGTGTAAGTTTTGAGTTGTGAGGTATGGTTGTGAATGTGTTTGTTGCTTGTAATTGAGTTATTTTGATATTTACATAAGTGTCATGTGGTATAATGATGGTTTTGGTTGAGTTGTGTGGAGTTGAAAAGGGGTGATGAAAGATATTTGTTGGTTGTGTCATTTTTGTGTCGATATCAGGTTTTTGGCCTGACACGTCCAGTGGCACGACCATGCCTTTGGGCATGTCGATGGTTCTATTTTCGGTGTTGGTGACATGATCAGTGACATGCCCTTGTTGCTGAGCGTGTCACAACTTCTGTGTTGTTGGGGATTGACACGACCAGTGAGCGTGTCATAGCTACTGTGTTGGAGGAGCATTGACACATGCAGTGACATGCCTATGTCATACCCATGTCACTGGGCGTGTCAAAGCTTATGTATTATGAGTTTAGGGCACAATCAGGGACACGCTCGTGTTGTTGAGCATGTCATGTGTAGAGTTTGCCCTAGATAGTTCTCTTCCTTATTTTCTTATGTGTTTCACTAAGTGAGTATTTATAATCACATTTGGTATAGGATTGGAAGAGATTTGAGTACCCTAAATCAAGTGTAAAGGGATATCTTGGAAGAGGAGATTGAGAGTGATATTTGTTGCTTTAGAGGTAAGTACAATCTTTGAATATTTGACTATATTTACATGACATTGGGACTTAACACATTTGGTTAGAAATGTGTTAAGTTATTGCATAGTTGGTGCATAAATAATATGTTATGATTTGTATGAAGTTACTGTTGTCCCAAGATGGCAACCAAGAGTGGGGGGGGGGGGGGTGAATTGGTTTCCTCAAGAAATAATGGCAATTTTAAAAAACTCAACAAACAAGAAATGCGGAATAGAGAAATGGTTGAGTAATGAAAGAAAGAAAGAACACACAAGATTTATAGTGGTTCGGATTTACTTCAATCCTACATCCACTTCCTTAACAACTTGTTAAGGTTCCACTAATCTTTGAAGTTTTTACAAGCTCACTTCCAACTTTGGTGTTTTCACAAGTTCACACCTAACTTGACAAGTGTTTTGCTAAGGCTTACACTCAAGAACCTTTGCAGGAGTTTTTGAGGCTCACTCTCACAACGTAAACAAGAGTTTTACAAGGCTTACTCTCACAATCTAAGTGTTTTCCAAGCTCACACTCAAACTTATACAATGGTGTTTTCAATGCTTACACCTAACATTTATTACAATTCAAATGTAAGTTTAAGTAAAAGAAAATTTGTTGCTTGGCTATGAAATCTTTTTTATCTCACTTCTCATTACATCTTTTTCTTATAGAAGCAATGTATTTATAGCCAATGTGGTCTTACTAGCCGTTATTGATAGTGAGAATAAAGTCTTGGCAGTTTAGACCTCCTTTAGTAAACTGTCCGAAGCATTTCGCGGTCGTCCTTCATATAAGGATGGTCGCGCTAATGTCATAAGCGGTCGTCCTTGGACAAGGTACGGTCGCTGAATTTAAATATGCTTCAATGGTCGAATTTGAGTGCTCTGCAGCAGGAATCTTGCCCATACTGTGGTTGTCGGGACGGTCGCGCATATCAAAGGTGCGGTCGCCCTTTTTGAATGTTGAAGTGGGTTTATAACGGTCATCACATGTGGCATTCTTTGACTGGGCAAAAATGAATGTTCGCCTAAATATGAATTTCGCGGTTGCCTTAGGTGACATCTCGCGGTCGAGTTGAGATACTCGCGTCGAACTTCTGGACGCACCTGAGGACGCGAACACTGCTGTCTCTTTAAGCAAATTTCTCCTGAATTGGCAGAGCGGTCGCGAATATCAACGGGCGGTCGCTAAAGGGATAAGCGAGGCCGTATCCTTCGCCGTTCTTGTCACCGCGAACCTTACTGTGATTAGGATGATTTGGGTTCCTTGTGTGGCGGTCGTCCATAACTTGGGACGGTCACTCTTCTTTAAGTGCGGTTGCGATTGAGGTCGGATTTCTGACCGCGAAACCTACTGTGATAAGGTTTCATCTTTTGATTGAATGGTGCGGTCGTATTCAGGTCTTGTGCAACTGCTATAAAAACTCTGTTCAGCTTTATTTGGAACAACCTAATCCTGCAACAAGATTCTTCAACCACATGTTAAATAGATCATTCAATTTGAGTTGTCAAGGATCAAAATTGAGATCATTTGTCTAACAGTTACAAATGTATTATGGACATTTTGAGCTATGTGCAATATATGTTAATGATTCAAACATATGGATAATGTAAATTGAGATGTGTACATTAACAATGGTATGTAAAGCCTTGGTAATGGCTATAATGATACAATGAGATATTTGAGACATTGTATCTAATGTGAACATAAGAAAATGAGAAAGGATTTGATAATGAAATGAAATATGTGGAAATATAATACAAAGAAATGATATGGAAATAAAAGAAAATATGAATAAATTGTGTGCCTAGTATGTTATTCAATTTTCAGAGTTTCGGGTTTGGCGACATGCCTATGAGATGATGGGCAAGTGAAAAGACCGGTCGTAAGCCGGGCCCAGCTGAAAAATTTGATGTTTTTGGGGTGAAAAGACCGGGTTGTAAGCCTCAAAAACAAATTCTTGAAGCTAGACTGAGTGAAAAGACCGGGTCGTAAGCTCAGATCTAGTTGGATTATCCATGGATATATTGCCTACGGAGCTAGACACAAGGTGTCATTATGGACCAAAGCGGTAACTCTGAAATTTGAATGGCATATTAGTTCCTTTTTAGGCCCATACTTGTCTTTGCTTATATGTGAATTATGAATTGTTAAACAGTTGAGTAATTTATCAAGGTATGATGATATAATGTTGTGTGAGGTGATATTCTTATGTATGGTGCATTGGCATTGGATTGAATTACATTATTATCAAAGTTTGTACCACTAAGCTTTGGCTTAGCACGATTATGGTTCATTGCGTAGAAAACAGGGTAGATCCGGTTGACCCGGAGAGTTCAGCTAGACCGAGTCGAGTTTAGGCTTGAGACATTGATATCAGAGTTGTTTTGGGACATCAAGATCAGAGACAAACTGCCAGCATGTATAAATCTTATATTTTTGTACATATTGATTTTGATGTATATATATGTATATTCCGCTGCTTATTAAAAATGTTTTGAATAAACTTTTGGGTAATGAAGATACATATATGTTTTGACAAGAAATGTTTCCTCTATTATTTATATAATTTATGTTAAATATTTTATGTTTATACAGATTTTTCAAATGATTATTTGATTGTTTCTAAATGGTTGTGACATTCTTGTATCCTCTATATGTATATTACATATATGAGTGTATGTAGTGTACGTATATTGGGTATAAGGGTGTTACATTTGTTTTGGTATCAGGGCCTTTGAGGTTCTCAACCTAGGTGGATTGTAAAAGAAAGAAAATTTTAATTTTAAAATATGGTTTTTAAATAAGATAATGCATTGGCACTGGCAATTTCTGATCTTTGATGTACCAATTTCTGCTGTGTTTGCAGATATAGGTAGTTATGGCGTCTCAGTCACGTCAGTCTGTTGAGGGTAGTGTTGAGAGTGTAGCTCCTATTGAGGTTAGAGATGGAGCTAGAGTTGAGTTAGCTGGAGGGGCACCTGCTCCTGTGCCAGAGAGACCAGCAGTTGATGAAATTCCTCCGAGTTGGGTACGGCATATGGTAAAGCTGTTGAGGCAAGCCCCAGTTTAGCAGCCACCGCCACCGCAACCACAGCCACTAGTACCGATGAGGCAATATGATAAGTTGAGGAAGTATAAAGTGGAGGATTTTATGGGTACTACAGATCCTGCTGTAGTTGAGTAGTGGCTTGATAGAGTTCAGAGAGTATTCATCCAGCTGCAGGCCACTCCTGAAGAAAAGTTTGATTATGCTAGATCCCTTCTGCAGAGAGATGCATATGATTGGTGGAAGATGGTTCCTCATGCATTGGATGATCCACCAACTTTGACCTATGATGATTTCTTGTGAGAGTTTGAGCAGAAGTATACTCCGAAGGAGTATAAAGATGCAAAAAGATGGAGTTTCTGAATCTGAGATAGGATAACCGGACAGTGACAGAGTATGAGATCGAGTTTATCCGGTTGAGTCATTATTATATCAGATGAGATTGACCAGTGTAGGAGATTTGAGGAGGGGTTGAGGCCCTCTATCATATGTATTATCACAGGCTCCAGGTGTTAAGATTTTTCCCAGTTGGTTGTAGCTGCTAGGAGTGTTGAGAGAGCACAGGGTATTGCATCAGCTGCTAGGGATGAGGAGACTATATTTAGGAGACCCCAGTTTGAGGTAGGGTTTTCATCTGCGAAGAGGGGCCGAGGAGGATATTTTTTGAGGTTTAGTAGGAGCCAGAGGTAGTCTGGTAGGTCAGTTCAGCAGCAGTAGAGGCAGAGATCGAGACCTACAGTTTTTATAGCTAGTGCATCAACACCAGTGGTTTAGAGGTTTGCTCCACCTACATGTGTCCATTGTGGTAGGGCACATGGGGGTGTTTGTTGGAAGATAGGTGGACCAGCCGTGTGTTATAAATATGGGTCACTAGACCATTTCGTCAGAGATTATCCTGAGCTACCAGAGGATAGACAGACAAATTCTGCAGCTTCTCAACCCAGTGTTAGAGGGGGTCGAGGTGGCAGAGGTTTTAGTAGAGGAGGTCGAACATGGTCTAATCAGAGAGGAGACTCTACATCCGGAGGCAGTAGGCCAGAGGAGGTCGGGCCATCACAGCGGGTTTATGTGATGCAGAGGCAGTCAGATGCTTCAGCTGTCATTACTGGTGCATTTTCTTTATTTGGTACCACAGTTCTTGCTTTGATTGATCCTGGATCAACTCATTCATACATTAGTGCATCTATCTTGCCTGTAAATGAATTACATTCTGAGTCCTTAGGATTTGATGTCTTGGTAACAAATCCTTTAGGGCATAGTATTGTGGAGGTGCACCGGGATAGTCCGGTTGTGGTTCAGGATGAGGAGTTCCTTGATGATTTGATTGAGATGCCTTTTAAGGAGTATGATTTAATTTTGGGCATGGATTGGTTATCTAAGCATGGGGCTATAGTAGACTATTAGAAGAAGCATGTTACTATGAGAACTGGTAATGGTAAAAGTGTGATGGTATCTAGTGAGCAGAGACATCTTGCATCCATGTGTTGTTTCAGCTGTTGTAGCTAGGAGGATGATTCGAAAAGGATGTGAAGCTTATCTTGCTCATTTTCTAGATACCAGAGTAGTGGACCCTCAGTTAGACAATATACCCACAGCTGCTGAATTTTTCGATGTTTTTTCTAAGGAGTTGCCATGGTTACCCCCTAAGAGAGAAGTGGAGTTTGGTATTGATTTGTTACCTGGTACCACTCCTATCTCTATTACTCTTTATAGAATGGCACCTGCTGAGTTGAGAGAGTTAAAGGTGCAGTTGCAGGAGTTGTTGGATAAAGGGTTCGTTTGCCCTAGTGTATCACCATGTGGAGCACCTGTGTTGTTTGTGAAGAAGAAGGATAATACTTTAAGATTGTGCATTGATTATAGGCAGTTGAATAAAGTGACCATCAAGAATAAGTATCCTTTGCCTCGGATAGATGATCTCTTTGATCAGTTGAAAGGAGCAGCTGTATTTTCTAAGATTGATTTGAGATCAGGGTATCATCAGTTGTGAGTCAGAGATGAAGATGTACCTAAGACAACTTTCCGTACGAGGTATGGACATTTGAGTTCTTGGTGATGCCTTTTGGGTTAACGAATACACCAGCAACTTTTATGAATTTGATGATCAGGGTATTCAGAACCTATCTAGATCAATTTGTGGTGGTTTTTATTGATGATATTTTGGTGTATTCGCATAATGAGGAGGAGCATGTCAAACATTTGCGGATTGTATTGCAGACTTTGAGAGAGAATCAGTTATATGCTAAGCTATCTAAGTGTGAGTTTTTGCTTGATCAAGTGACTTTTCTTAATCATGTGGTTTCAGCAGATGGTATTAGAGTTGATCTGAGTAAAGTTGAGGCATTTTGAATTAGAATCCACCGAAGACTGTGACAGAGGTTAGAAATTTTTTGGGTTTGGCAGGCTATTATCGATGGTTTGTGAAAGGTTTTTCTATGATGGCTACTCCACTCACCATATTACTTTGGAAGGAAGTTAGATTCGTGTGGACGGACATGTGTTAGGCAAGCTTTGAGCAGCTAAAGGAGATGTTGACTCAAGCTTCCATTCTTATCTTGCATGTGGAAGGTAAACCACATGTGATATATAGTGATACTTCGCATAATGGTTTAGGTTGTATTTTGATGCAGGAGGGTAGAGTTATTGCTTATGCCTCTCGACAGTTGAAGCCACATGAGCTGAATTACCCGACGTATGATTTGGAGTTAGCAGCCATAGTCTTTGCTTTGAAGATTTGGTGACATTACTTGTATGGAGAGAAGTGTTTCATTTACACGGATCACAAAAGTTTGAAATATTTGGGTGTTCAGAAAGAGTTGAATCTTTGTTAGAGACGGTGGTTGGAATTGATTAAAGACTATGATTGTTTAATTGACTATCATCCTGGCAAAGCAAGCGTTGTTGCTGATGCCTTGAGTCGGAAGTCTTTGGCAGGTTTGACTGCTTATTCGCTCTCGTTGCTTGTTGAATTGAGAGTGTTGCATGCTAGATTTGAGCCTTGTGATGATGGTGCATTGATGGCTCAGTTGCATTTGAGGCCGGTGTTATTGGATCAGATAAGGGAGGCTCAATTGGCAGATGAGAGTATTCAAAAAGCTGTATCGGATTGCCAAAAAGGGTAGAGTCGAGACTTTCATATGAAAAGTCATGGCAGTTTGTGGTACAGGGATAGGTTGTGTGTTCCTAATGATGCAAGATTGAAAAAGGTAATTTTGGAGGAAGCACATCAATCAGTGTATGTTATGCACCCTGGGAGTACCAAGATGTATCAAGATTTGAAGCAATATTACTGGTGGTCAGGTATGAAGAGGGACATAGCAGAGTTTGTATCTAGATGTCTCACTTGCCAAAGAGTGAAGGCTGAGCACCAAGTTCCTTCGGGATTACTTCAGCCATTAACAGTGCCAGAGTGGAAATGGGAGCGAGTAACGATGGATTTTGTGACTGGTTTGCCTTTGACTCAGAGGAAGCATGATGCAATCTGGGTGATTGTTGATCGGTTGACAAAGACAACTCATTTTCTTCCAGTTCGGATGGATTATTCTCTTGAGAAGTTGGCTAAGTTGTATATCAGTGAGATAGTATGGTTGCATGGAGTCCCAATTTCTTTGGTGTCTGATCGAGATCCCCGATTTACTTTGAGATTTTGAAAGAGTTTGCATGATGCTTTGGGTTCTTGGTTGTATTTTAGCACTGCTTTTCATCCTCAGACAGATGGGCAGTCAGAGAGAGTGATACAGATTTTGGAGGACATGTTGAGAAGTTGTATCATTGATTTCTTTGGAAGTTAGGACAAGTTCTTATCACTGATGGAATTTGCTTATAATAACATTCATCAATCTAGTATTGGGATGGCACCTTATGAGGCATTGTATGGTAGAAGATACAGAACACCTCTATGTTGGGATGAGGTTGGAGAAGGTAAATTGATTGGCCCCGATTTGATTAAAGAAACATAAGAGAAAGTGAAGGTGATTCGAGATCATTTGAAAGCACCCTCAGACCGACAGAAATCATATTCGGATTTAAAGAGAAGAGACATTCAGTTAAGTGTTGGAGATAAATTATTTTTGAAAGTGTCTCCTTGGAAGAAAATTTTGAGATTTGTCCATAAAGGGAAGTTGAGTCCTCGTTTTATTGGACCTTATGAGGTACTGGGAATAGTTGGACCAGTTGCCTATCGTCTAGATTTACCGCCTGAATTGGATCATATTCACAATGTCTTCCATGTCTCTATGCTTCGGAGGTACAAATCAGACCCATCTCACATTTTGTCAGTAGACTCAATTGAGGTGAGTCCAGATCTGACTTATGAAGAAGAATCTGTGACTATTTTGGCACGTGAAGTGAAAGAGTTGAGAAGTAAGAAAGTACCACTTGTGAAGGTTCTTTGGAAGAATCATGTAGGGAAGAAGCAACATCGGAGAATGAGCAGATGATTCGAGATCAGTATCCTCAGTTGTTCCAGACTTGAGAATAGGTAATTTCGAGAATGAATTTTATTTGTAGAGGGGGAGAATTGTGATATCCCATATAATACCCCAAAATTTTTGGAAATATTATTTGTTGAGAATTAATTAAATGATTAGTATATTTATATTTAAGTGAAAAGAAAAGAGAAAAGGAAGATGTGTATATGAAGATATATACAATATATGCAAGTCAACCTTTCATTATGGTCAATTGATATTTAATTATTTAGTTAGATATTAATTATTGTTAGTGGAAGAGGATATTTGGTTTTAAGTATATTATATTATTAAATGCTTGGTGGAGAGTGATTTAGGAAAATGTGTTTGGTTAAAAGAGAAGTGTTTGGTGAGTGTTGTTGACTTTGCATCTTCATCTTCTTCTTTCTTCTCCAAGAGAGCCGGCCACCATTTTCATCCAAAGGAAAAGAGATTTTGTTCTTCCTAACTCAAGTAATTGAAGGATTTCAAGTGATCAAGTTGGAGTTTTATGAATTTTTCTTCATATTTGGTAAGTTTTCAACTTGTTTCTTTGATTTTCTTTGAGAGTGTGTTTATGAGTTTGTTGGATGTTGATGTAGTTGTGTTTTTGGTTGATTCTGGGTATGTTGGAAGTTCTTGTGTCTAGATAACTTTAAATTAAATTTAGGGTTGGATTGAAGAAAAGGTTAAGATTGGTGAAGAAAACAAGAGTTGTAGATTGTGTAAGTTTTGAGTTGTGAGGTATGGTTTGTGATTGTGTTTGTTGCTTGTAATTGAGTTATTTTGATATTTACATAAGTGTCATGTGGTATAATGATGGTTTTGGTTGAGTTGTGTGGAGTTGAAAAGGGGTGATGAAAGATATTTATTGGTTGTGGCGCTTTTGTGTTGATATCAGGTTTTTGGCCTGACACGCCTAGTGGCATGACCATGCCTTTGGGCATGTCGATGGTTCTATTTTCGGTGTTGGTGACACGATCAGTGACACACCCGTGTTGCTGAGCATGTTACAGCTTCTGTGTTGCTGGGGATTGACACGACCAGTGACACGCCCATGTCACTGAGCGTGTCATAGCTATTGTGTTGGAGGAGAATTGACACATGCAGTGACACGCCATGTCACTGAGCTTGTCATAGCTACTATGTTGTTGGGGGATTGACATGTGCAGTGAGATGCTCATGTCAATGGGCGTGTTAAAGCTTCTGTATTGTGAGTTTAGGGCATGGTCAGGGACACGCCCGTGTTGTTGAGCGTGTCATGTGTAGAATTGCTCTAGATGGTCAAAACTTCTGTATTGTGAGTTTAGGGCATGGTCAGGGACATGCCCGTGTTGTTGAGCGTGTCATGTGTAGAGTTTTCCCTAGATGGTTCTCTTCCTTATTTTCTAATGTGTTTCACTAAGTGAGTATTTATAATCACATTTGGTATAGGAATGGAAGAGATTTGAGTACCGTAAATCAAGTGTAAAGGGATACCTTGGAAGAGGAGATTGAGAGTGATATTTGTTGCTTTAGAGATAAGTACAATCTTTGAATATTTGACTATATTTACATGACATTGGGACTTAACACATTTGGTTAGAAATGTGTTAAGTTATTGCATAGTTGGTGTATAAATAATATGTTATGATTTGTATGAAGTTACAAATGTATTATGGATATTGTGAGCTATGTGCAATATATGTTAATGATTCAAACATATGGATAATGCAAATTGAGATGTGTACATTAAAAATGTTATGTAAAGCCTTGGTAATGGCTATAATGATACAATGAGATATTTGAGACATTGTATCGAATGTGAACATGAGAAAATGAGAAAAGATTTGATAATAAAATGAAATATGTGGAAATATAGTACAAAGAATTGATATGGAAATAAAAGAAAACATGAATAAATTGTGTGCCTAGTATGTTATTCAATTTTCAGTGTTTCAGGTTTGGCGGCATGCCTATGAGTTGCTGGGCAGGTGAAAAGACCGGGTCGTAAGCCGGGCCTAGCTGATAAATTTGATGTTTTTGGGGTCAAAAGATCAGGTCGTAAGCCTCAAAAACAAATCTTTGAAGCTAGACTGAGTGAAAAGACCGGGTCATAAGCTCAGATCTAGTTGGATTATCCATGGATATATTGCCTACGGGGCTAGACACAAGGTGTCATTATGGACCAAAGCGGTAACTCTAAAATTTAAATGGCATATTAGTTCCTTTTTGGGTCCATGCTTGTCTTTGCTTATATGTGAATTATGAATTGTTAAACAGTTAAGTAATTTATCAATGTATGATGATATAATGTTGTGTGAGGTGATATTCTTATGTATGGTGCATTGGCATTGCATTGAATTACATTGTTATCAAAGTTTGTATCACTAAGCTTTGGCTTAGAGCGATTGTGGTTCATTACGCAGGTAACAGGGTAGATCCGGTTGACCCGGAGAGTTCAGCTAGACCGAGTCGAGTTTAGGCTTGAGACTTTGAGATCAGAGTTGTTTTGGGACATCAAGATCAGAGACAAACTTCCAGCATGTATAAATCTTATATTTTTGTACATATTGATTTTGATGTATATATATATGTATATTCCGTTGCATATTCCGCTGCTTATTAAAAATGTTTTGGGTAATGAAGATACATATATGTTTTAACAAGAAATGTTTCCTCTATTATTTCTATAATTTAAGTTAAATGTTTTAAGTTTATATAGATTTTTCAAATGATGATTTGATTGTTTCTAAATGGTTGTGACATTCTTGTATCATCTATATGTATATTACATATATAAGTGTATGTAGTGTACGTATATTGGGTATAAGGGTGTTACAGTCTCCTCAGCTAAAAAATATTAGACACAAACGTGTCTCGCTCATAGGCACAACAAGCATTATGGCATACTGTTGGCAAACTAACTTTACAGTGCCAACTACAATCTTTCATAACCATTTCCATTTTACATAGTCAAACATACCTCATATTCACACTATCATTTAACATTTGCTTCACAATAATTATGAGTCACATTTATAATGCGACTCATTCCACAAATTATCACTTTTTTTAAACTTATACATTGAGTACATCTTACTACATGACATTAATGTATATTTCACATACCTTATGTATAAACATTAATTCCACATTAAGCAAATGGCCAATGTGATACACATCACACAACTATGCCACCTGGCATAGGTTATGTGAATACTCGCATTACAAAACAACCACAGACATTATGCCAAATACACATGCTCATCAATTAATAACTTACTATTATTTATTCAATTCTTATCAAAATCTCATTAATACTCCAATTTCACCATTTACCACTTTATTTAAACTTCAACCTACAAATCTTATTTTCAACATTTAACCTTAAAAATATTACTTATATGTTAATATCACATTAACATAGTTCACCTTCACAATTATGGAAACCCCTTTCAAAAATCACATTTTCACATAATGTAACCATCAATATATACTTTACCAAAACTTTTCCATATTATATTTCAAACCTTAAAGTTGTTTTATTTACTTTAAACAATACTAATTCATCTTGTTACAATAGTTATACCATCCTCCTTTCAAAACCCTAGTTATACATATTATAACCATAAACATCAACTTTCCTAAAATCCATTCATATCACCTTTCCATTCATAAATTCATAACATTTATATTATAATAACCCTAATTGATCTTATATCATTAATTAAAATCACCCATGTTGAAAACCCTAATTATACATACTCTTTTCATAACCCCAAACTTACTCAAACTCATCCATATCCACATTCTAGCCAAAGAATCATACCATATATATAAAAATAACATTTAATTATTTCATTTCAATAATTATCATCATCCCTTCCAAAACCCTAATTTATACATCTTCACTACATAACTCTCTTTTAACCATTTAAGCTCATCTTCACTAACTAATCATCAAATCATCACTCTTCCATCATACTAACTCAAATATTAACAACTTAATCAATTAAAACACACTTTCTCTCTCTAGATATTCCATACATAAATTTGAAAGCTCAAAAATAAAAGCTTTAAGAGATGTACTTACTTATTTTTCTTGATTTCTCTTCAAAATTCCTTTGAAACTTTTAATTTCCTCAAGTAATTTGAAGTATAAAGAACAACAACCCACACTCTCTCTCTACCTCACGTTGAAGAATGAAAAGAAGAAGAAGATGAATAATGATCTTCCCATTCTCATCTCTTAATATATGTAAAATAATTAAATAATTTTCCACCAATCACATTTCTTCCTTCTTTGGCTTTTCTTTCTTCTCTTATTATTATTATTATTATTATTATTATTATTATTATTATTATTATTATTATCAACTTTATCATCAACTTTTCTAACACCATTTTATACTTCATTTATATGTATTGTATATTCTATGTATATTTATATGTCTTATATATATTTTGGAATATGTATATGTTATTTATATTTTACATATACTTTAAATAACTAATACATAGACAATATATACTTTATGTGTATACTATGCATATAACAAGTGTATATCTTATATATTAGGTGTATAATATGCATCCAACATATACAATATGTATATGTTAGGTGTATACTTTGTATATATTATATATATCTCTTATGTATACATTAAGCACATGCTCACATATACCACTACTAACACTTTAATTAATCACCCAATACTTGTTTAATTTGACTAAAACCATGGATATTACACATTATCAATCAAGTATCATAACATATTTTCCATGTTCAATTTGTTATGACTAAAAACAATGCAATCAATGTTATTAAATGCGAAATTATGTACATACTTTAGATTCCACTACTTCAGAGATAGAAAACACACTTTCTCACCACCTTCTCAATATGTCCTTCACCAGTAGGGCTGGACAATTGTAATATACTCAATATCTATTCAAAATGGAATGTCTATAATATATTAGAATCATAGTTTAAGGTATTTTAACCATTAGCTATCAATAAATCTCATATCCTTTAAAATTTCAAAATTTGCCCTAACTCTTTTTAATTTTGAAACAATATTCCAATCAATTCCAAATGGAATTCCATATTCATTTCCATCATTAAAATCACTTTATAACATGATTTAAATAATGTAATCCAATTAGCATCAATTCTTTAACAAAATTCTTCCAAAACCTAAATTCTCTTCTTTAATTTTAGAAATATAATCAAACACTTCCAACATTTAATTTAAGTTCAAATATATCTTTAAAACCATATTTAACATATTCTAAATAATTAAATTCAATTTAACCCAATTCTTTGCAAAAGTCTCATGGAAACCCTAAGTTCATTTCTTCTTCTCCCAAACTACAATCAATCCTAAACAAATCTATCAACTAACCATAAAATCTTTACTTTCACATTGAAATAACATTATTCAAACTCATTTAAACAATTATCTACATCTTTATCAAAAATTTATTTTTTTACATAATTAAAAACTAGAAAGAATTCCTTAAAAAGAAGAAAATCCTTACCTTATGATAGGAAATCTCTAATTCTACCCTTAATTCTTGAAAATTTGATGAAGTTTTGAGGGATTAAAGAAGTTGAAATTCTTGCCCACCACCCATGGAAGATTCATCCAAAAGACAAAGAAGGGAGAAGAAGATGAAACCAAATTGATTTTTGGTCTTCTTTTATTCTTAACCAAGTATATATATAAAATATAAATATTTAACTATTTAATTATTAATTATTAATATTATCAATTTACATCTTCTACAACCCAAAAATAATTTTAATAATGAATTATTTTTATTTATATATTAATTAATTAATTAATTAATATTTAATAAATATCTAACTTTTCATCACTTTACCCTATCCAAAATTATTTTTAATTTTGATTTATTTTAAGACTTAAATTTTCTATCTTCCACTAAAAAATATTTTATCTTAATATTTAATAAATATTCAAATTTCTCCATCATCTTCCACTATCCAAAAATTATTTTAATTTTGAATTATTTTTTTAACTTTTCACTTTCCCATCCTTAAATATATAATAATTAATTAATTTAAATAATTTCAACCAATCAACTTATTTCCTTCTTTGACTTTTTTCTCTTCTCTATTATTATTATTATTATTATTATTATTATTATTATTATTATTATTATTATTATTATTATTATTATTATTATTATTATTATCAACTTTCCAACACCAATTTATACTTCACATATATGTAGTATATATTTTATGTATATGCATATGTCATATATATGTTACTTAAATATTACATACACTTTTGTGTATATGTTTATGTAATGTAATTATATTATGTATATATATTGTATATTTAATATATATATATATATACATATTTACCCATATATCTATCATGTGTACACTATGTACACATTAAGTATACCATATGTATATTTTATATAATATAATATATACATATATCCAACGTACAATATATATATATATATTGTATATACTATATATACACTAGGTATATATTAGGTGTATACAACATCTATACCTCCAAATACTTATTTAATTTCTCTAAGATTACGGATATTACAATTATGAGACTATTTTTTTTTCAAATTTATGCTTTAAAGATTCTTTCAAAAGGTTGTTAATGACATGTTACATCAGTTTGGATTCACAAAATAGTTTATTAAGCTTTATTTTCATTGATTCAAATGAAAGATCTTGAAATCCTTTTTAGTTTATTACTTTTATCTTTAGAAAATAGTCATTTTAATTTGGTTTTATCATATTTGTGCATCATATCAACATTCTTGTACTAAGTTATGCACATGCACACAAGATAAATTTTATTACTTTTTATTATTTAGATAGGATAAACGATCATTAAAATAGGATAAGATATACCTCTTGAAGATTTTCAATATCTAGCTGCCAAGGGTATTTGATCAACATGTTTGACCTATTTTGGATGATATCCTTTGGCTTTGGTTGATTGGATCCACTAATCCTTATGTCTGCTTTGCTACTGGTTGCTTTCTTGACTAAACGTGTGTTCTAATTGGTTAGTTTTTTGGTCCTTCAAAAAGGTATAACACACTGCCTTTTATAGGAAAATGCCAGGTGAACATGAGGTCAAATTTCAAGTTAGATAATTAATAAACATCAAGTTTGACAATTTGATCCCCACATGGTTAATCTTGCCCTGACTCATTAATTTTGTTCTCTGGCCACCTCAGTAATTCCTGAAAATTATCTAGCTCAATAGTAAAGAATATCAAGTTTGATAATTTAATAACAATTATGTAAGGTGCCAAATTCAACTATCTACAATTTGCCCCCAGCTTGAGTGATACAAGTTTATTTGGCTTGTAGATGTGAAAGGCAAAAAGGCCCTTTGTTCCAATTCTCAAGACTAACATTCATCTTTTTTAGGTTGGATCAAATGGGATTGAGATTTTTACACAACCCTCGATTATGTTACATCAAACTTTTGTCTTTTGCGACTAAAGATAACAAAATTCAGGCTTTTTCCCTTTAATAAGTGTGTCGAATCTCTTATCCTTCCTGATGGTGTCTTTCCAAGCTAATTACCTTTGGACTTTTTAACCTCTGGTAGGTGGTGTCTTTCCAAGCTGATACCTTAAGACCTTTTATCCTCCGGTAGGTGGTGTCTTTCTTAACTGATGTTCTTGTCTGATTGCAAAAAAAAGAGTATTTTTAACCCTTCATGATGGCTTTGTTTGGTATTCTTTCCTTTTCCCCCTCGTAGACACTTAATTTTAGCCCTAAACAAGTGTGGTCCAATTTTAAAAGCTTAGTTTTAGAAGCTTAAACCTAGTCTGATCCAATTTTAAAAGCTTAAACATAGTCTGATTCAATTTTAAAAACCAAACCAAGCCGGTTCAAGCCCAAAATATAAAATCATGATAAATTGGCCTAACCAATTTGCTATGGGGCTAGCTCATGGCAAATTGGCCACGGATGCCATCAATGATCAATTGGCCTTGGCCAATACACCACATGCCAAATTGGCCAAAGCCAATTCGCCATGGGTCTTAAACTCGAGTTTTAATTTGGTTTCCAGGTGAAATTAGGTATCCAAGATTAAGTTTAAACTTTAAAATCATTTAGATAGGCATCACATTTTTTAATTAGATTAGGATTCAATTGCTAAGCGCTGGCCTAATTACTACTTATAAATACAAAGTTACAATTAACAGAAAAGGGACCTTTAGCATATTAAGAGCAGTTAAAAAGAAACAGAGAGCAAAGACAAAAGCAAAACAAAAGAGAGACAATAACCTAAGGTGATCCTTGGATCATTGAACCTCTAGCCAAAAACAAATCTAGGCCCTAGATTTGAGGTGATTGAGGTGATAAAATAAAAGCTTGGTTCAACAAATTAATATTGGTGGAGCCAATAACACATGTATAATTTTTATTAAACAATCCATTTACTAGGTCCATTGTGTTACCAAATTATAGATGTGATTTTGTAAGTCCCTTTACAGTGAGTTAAACTAAAGGCTCAATTGCATGTGTTAACTATGTCCTTTAAATCTAAAACCCTAATTTGTAAATCAAAACCTAGCTTGCATGTCTGAGTTTATTTCTCAAAACTCTAGCTTGCATGTTTTAGTTTATTTTTTAAAACCCTAATCTCATATCTTAGTTTAGGATTAAATCTTACTATTGCATGACCAAACCCTAATCATGCATGTTTTAATTATAGTTTGCATATCAAACCTTTGATTTGCATATTTTAGTTTAATTTACACATTAAACCTTAGGTTTGCATAAGAAGCCCTAATTTACACATTAAAACCCTAATTTACATCTTAAAACCCTAATTTTATTTCCAAAACCCTAATTTGCATGTGTTTAGTTTATGAAAAATCCTAATTTGCTTGATTATAAAATCCTAATTTTGCAAACTAAACCCTAAAATTGGTGATAAAAATCCTAATTCCACATTAAACCCTAATTTTAGGTTAAAACCCTAGTTGCATGTTTAAAAACCCTAAAAAACCTAATTTTGCAATCTAACCTTAACTTGACGGTGAAACCCTAATTTTAATTATGGACTTATTATTATTTGCTTATGATGGATGATATAATTTGTTTAATGATTCTATTTTATTTTATTGCCATCGTTTAAATTTTAAGAGAGATATAAAAGGCATGTTTCAACTTTATGGGTGCCTTATTACTTATTTTAATTTTAATAACTTTGGGACAATTGTAAAGGACATATTTCCACCTTTTCGTGGGTATCCTATTTTATTTATTTAATTGTAAGGACATTGTAAAGGCATGTTTCCATCTTTGGATAGGTGCCCATTTTGTTTGACTCATTTCAATAATATGATGAATGTTTATTTTATTTAAATTGCATGAAATATGGATGATATTATAATAATTAAGATTTAAATAATATTTAGACCTGAAAAGGAGAGTAGTTCCAATGAATCAGGCACTATAAGGGTGCTGGGTCATTCTCACCTTCCCCATGCGTACCCAACTTTTTGAACCTAGTAGGGGGTTGGGGATTCCTTAGGAATCCAGTCTTTTACCCCTTTTCTATCTTTTCAGCCTGTCTGGGTGGCGACTCCTATTATCCGGGTTTAGGTCCATATTCTCTAAGCCAGAGCCTAGTAGTGCCATAGTCGCAAGAACTATTTCACCAGGAGTGGTGGCAATTAAGCTTATAATATAGTTACATTAGGGACTAAGGCTTGTAATAGGGTTGTATTTTCACTGTTTTGAGGAATATACGGCATTCATCTTTTACCGAGGGTTCATGTCTTGTTTGATGTATTTTATGGATAGTGCATTGCTCCTTACAATAATAGAAATGGAATCCACTCACATTCTTTAGTGTTCTTTTCGCCTTACTAAAAATGGCTTTGCTTCTTTTGGCCCAATTAAAAACTGTGTTTTAGAATAGCTCTTTCATTTCAGTTACTTTTCTTTTATTCTTTTTCTTTTCTTTCATTTCATTGGTAAGTGTATGAGGTCCCCTCCCTTTTTTTATTCTTTCTTTTTTTTATCCCTAGGGACATCGAATTTTGGGACATCTTTCTTTATTTATTCTTTTATTCCTTGCCTTTTATCCTTAGGATCATGAAATATAAGGACATTTTTCTTCATTTCTTTCTTGCCCCTATCCTTAGGATTATGAAATTCAGGGATATTTTTCTTCATTTCTTCCTTCTCTCTATTTCTAAGATTATATATCTTGGATCAACTACCATCAAAACTAATTAATGCCACTATTCTCCCTTAAGGTAGGTGAATGTGGTTATACAAAACAAGAAGATCAAGTTAAAATTATCTTTGGCTTTAAAGGGGACACTAGAGATTACGTATTTATAAGGGTGGGTATAAGGTTTCAGGAGGCCAAAAATGCATGGATCATCTTTTCTTAAATGGCTAAGGATTATAATTTTGCCTCGATAACTCCTTCAAACCTATTTTAAAAAGAGGTCAACCTTTGAGTTACATATTCAATGTAAGAGCCCTCTCTAAGCCATTCACAACCTTTATAACTTTGACTCTAAAAGATTGACCATAACCAGGTTGCTTTCTTTAAATTATCCTCTTTGCGAATAACATAAAATTATTGAACCCAGACATGTAGAATTCCTCTCAAAGGGATAAAATTATGTGATTAAAGTGAAAATAAAGATAAAACAAAAAAAAGTAAGAAATGCTTAAAAATAAAAGTAAAAATAAAAGAATGAAAAGGCTCAAGAAATCTTCCCTGTTAAAAAAAACTATTGAGCTTGATATTTAAATTATGATAGTCAAAATTATCAAAGTCAACAATTTCGCTGAGAGGTTTAAATACCCTAAAGGGGCACTTCTTTCATCTTTTTCTTTATTTAAAATAGTCCAGCACTACTTTTATAGTGAGTGAAAACGAAATTCTCCCACTTTTCTCCATTTTCCTTCAAACTAATCAATCATATCCTTCTTAATTTATTTAAATGGCTTAACCTCAACAAGCTAGTGGGAATAGAGTGCTCGATTATCCTCATTCTGGCCTTTACAGACATTTCCATGGAATGTAGTCATCAATAGGGCTATCATCAAAGTACTCCCCCTCCTTTACTGCCTTTACAAAGTCACGTATGCCTATCTACCAATTCTCAAGTCAGTTTAGTCATGTTTGTGCGTTGCTCTCTAGTGATTTTTGATCGAATTTGCATTGAAATTGTAAAACTCGGCAACTTAATAACTGTAGAGCTCAACAATTCTGTCTCACAGATAGTAGTTAGATACTTATAAAAGACAGTGTGCTGCACTATTTTAGAGGGCTAGAACTAACCAATCATAGTGGAATTTTGAAGAAAAAAAGACAATAAAAGGAAGGACATAAGAACTAAAGCATCCAATCAACAAAAGCTAAAGGAGATCACTTAAAGTAGGTAAATCTTGCTAATCAACACGGTTAGTAGCTAGTTGGTGAGAGTCTTTAAAAGGTATACTTTAGTTCATTTCTTTTGAATCTGTTTAAACAATGAGAAACCAACCCAACATAATTTAATATACATAACTAATCAGAAGAACATTAACAAAACTAATAAATATGATAGAATCATATTAAAGTGATAAATTCTCATGAAAAAAATCGATAAACCTCAAGATATTTTAAGATCCCAAGTTTAAGTACATAAAAATGGAATTTTTGGATTGTTCTATGAACCTAAACTGAAATGAAAAGGCATAAGCAACTTTTAAAGAGATTCTTCATACATAAACCTTAAGAAACAATGTCAAAAAGCTTATTTTTGTGACAATAAAATATTATTGAGCTCGATAATCTTAATTATCAAACTCGACAATCTTCATTGGTTTTCTCAAGAATGTTCATACTTTTTCAGAAACTTTTATTTAAAATACTTTTTGTCTAATATCTGATAGCAAAACCAAAAGTTTGAACGTGTAAATAAGTATAGGATAGTTTAGGATAGGTAGGATGAGTATAAAACAAGACCTAAAAGGAAAAGATTCAGAAACTACATGATAAGATCTCAATATGCATTTTTAGAGTATGCTGATTGTTGAACTCAACATCCCAACAATTATTGAGTTTGACAATCTTAAACCACCCAACATATGTTATAAACTGGAGAATTACAAATTTATTCTAATATATCTTAAGTACTACTGAACTCGATATTCTTAAGATTACCAAACTTGATAGTTTAGATTAAGTTTTGTTTTCTTATCTCTAGTTTTTGCTTTTCGATTATTTTGCCCAATATTATTTTAATTCTCATTCCTTTTTTGTTGTTGTTGTCATATTTCTATCATATTTATTCACATATATTACATCTTTTCTTAGATCCAATGTATATAGGCCCCTGATATAATTTTTTTTAGATCTATGCATAGGTTTTATTCAAGGCTATGTAATTAATTTTTCTCTTTTAGAAGATTGTAATAAGGGCATGTTTCCACTTTGGTAAGTGCGTATTCGATATTTTGTAACGCATGCATCGTATGTATCATGTTGTAATGTATTATTGTTAATTGTTATGGATACTTTATATATTTATTGTAAAACCTGATTAGTATTTGATATTATGAATAGCTCCAATTCACTAATATTTGAATCATAAAGAAGGCCGACTCTTCTGAACCAGGCATATGCAAATAATAAGAATCATGTTTCGTATTGTTTTCATGCATACCTAACTTTCCAAACCCAAAAAGGGGTTAGGATTTTTCATGGAATGAAGAATATGCTATACTCCACTATTTTCCAGTCTAAATTGAGTGCGACTCTATTTTCACGAGGCTTAGCCTATTGATCCCTGAGGTCAAAAGCTTATTAGTGCCAAGATAGTAAAACCACTGAGGGTGTAGCTGAACCAGACACCCACACTATAGATGGCTCATTAAGTGCACAAAGCAAATCAATCATGGAAGAGGTGTAACCCATGATTCAGGGAACACACCCCAACAATTTTAGAAATTAACCTCAAGCCACACAGCCAAACGCCACTTCACTTAAGCAAGTTGCTTCTTCGTTGACCTAAAAAACAATGGGATCACTATAAATCCTCTCCGACCAAAGATTACTATTCTCCTTGACTCCTCCTCGAATCTTTTTTAAGGGGTAGAATCATTTGAGGCCAAAGCCTCGATAGAGATATTTAGGACCATGGAAAAGAAGATTAAGGCCTTGAAGCATAAAGAAAAATGCTCCACTTTTCACAGAAGGTAAAAGTTATAAAAAAAGAGGAAACTTTCATCATGATAGAGTTGCATTGTGCACTCAGAGAATCAACTTATTAGTGTTGTGTCCTAGGCCAATGAGATGTATGCATATTATTATTATTCAATAAAATAAATGAGAAATTTCATTATGATGTGCGTGTTTATTATTTTAATATGATTAAAGTTCTATGAATTGATAATTTAACTTTATGTCATCAAGTATGTGACTTGATAATAAAACCTTAAGATAATATGAATTTTATTCTAAATTATCCCTTATCAATCATTATTAATGGAATGATAATGAATAAAGACTAGTATGCAGTTTGATTTATGATCATGTTTTACTGATTAACAATTGAAATATTAAGTCAAAAGATAAGTATATGTTAGAGAATATTATACTGGATAGACCCAAAATGAGAATGCTACATGGGTTAGTGTCAGAAGTGACTCTCATCACAACAATATTAAGTAGTCCTTTGACTTGAAATCACTATCGTTCCCTACATGAGGAGTTTTATGTTTTGACATAGTTCCATTTTATCTTTAAATGAATTTAATAAGGATTATTGTTGGACATTTAATGAATCATAGAGAGGAATATAGATTATCTAGGTGGGATTTGTTCCTCTCATATCTTTAGAGAGATATCTCTAAGCCTCTTGACAAGTAAGACTGAGAAATATGCATGGTCACACTTAAATAAATTTATAAGAGTTATTAATGTTATTTGTTAAGATAGTCTACTTAAGAATAAATAAATTTTGAATAACTAATATACAAATGACACATTCCATACCTTATGATTGATCTAAGATATCGTGTAACAAAAGGACTACATGTCTAATTGTGAATTAAGATTAGCTGGATCTTCGATCTTCACTTAATTTGGGTAGCCATAATGTTTTGGTAGAGGTTGCTTATGATTTATAGGCTTAAAGCAATTGTTTAAGCCCATTGCCAATATTAAGTGAACCTATAGAGTTGTACACTTAAAATGAATTAAAATGGGTATAATTAATCTGAGTTCATTTAAATGCATTCTTGGAAACGTTATAAAAATTAAAATGTTTTATTTCTACAATAATATATATATATGTATATATACATACATATACATATATATAAACGTTCCAAAATGGGACTTTGTTGGTGTTAATTGAACCCATAACAGCTCATTCTAAAATGGGAATTTTTGCTTCTAAATTGGGTTACTCTGACTCACATGGTTCTCTTAATAATAAGATTTGGCTTTTTTGGCATAATCACATGTTTGCCTTATCTGATTTCAAGGATGATGAACAGTTACTGTCTTGCAAGGTTTTTTGTCATTCCCTTGGTTTTGGCTTTCGCCTCTCATCTATTTATGGCTTTCATTCTCGTTCTTCTCGAGATTCTCTTTGGAGGGCTATGTCTTCTTATGCTAGGAGTTTATCGGATCCATGGTTACTTGGAGGCGATTTCAACTCCATTAAGTATTTGTCTGAGTATAAAGGGAACGGCAATCCGGATCTCTTGAGTATGCAAGATTTTATAGAATGTTCTGATGATTGTGGGTTACTTGATTTGCCTTTTCAAGGTCTTGAGTTCACATGGATAGTTGTTCGTATGAATGGCCGAGTTTGGGAGAGGCTTGACAGGATTATGGCAAATATGGCTTTCCTAGATGCTTTTGATTCGGCTTCCTACCGTCATCTTAGGAAGTAATCTTTTGATCATTCTCCTCTTTTATTATGTTGTCAAAAGAATTTTGTGGATGTTCCTAAAGCCTTCAAATTTCAGCATATGTGGTTATCCAACAAATCCTTTCTTCCTATGGTCAAAGCTCATTGGGATTCTTATTTTTCGGGAGGAGGGATGAAGGGTCTGTTTACCAAATTGAAATCTCTTAAGATGGCCAATCGTTCTTGGAACAAAGAGATATTTGGTCATGTGTTTAATGATGTGGCTACGGCAGAACAGGAAGCTCTTGATGCGGAAAATGCTTATCTTCTTAACTCTTCAAAACAAAATCTATCTTGTTGGCAAGATAAGCAATCTCATCTTCTTCACAAGCTTAAGTTGGAAGAGACTTTTTGGCGCCAAAAAGCTCATATTGGCTGGATTAAAGATGGCGACTTTAACACCCAATATTTTCATAATTTTGTTAAAGCTCTTAGGAAACTACATCGTATTGCTTCCATTAAGACTTCAAATGAAGATAGAATTTTGGATCAACAATCTTTGGGAACTGAAGCAGTCCGCCACTTTCAAAATTTATTTAACAGAGATTTATCTAGAGAAGCAAGTAATATGTCAGATATTCTTGATTTGTTACCCCATATTGTTTCTAATGTTGACAACTCCATTCTTGAAGCGATTCTGGATGATCACGAGATCAAAGCAGTTGCTTGGCAACTAAATCCGAATAGCCCTCCCGGTCCTGATGGATATGATGGCTGTTTCTTTCGAGAATGTTGGGAAATTGTGAAGTGGGATGTATGCAGTGCCATAAAGGAATTTTTCTTGGGCCTTCCTATACCTCAAGCTTTTAGCAGTGCGTAAATCATTCTTATCCCAAAGATTGATAATCTGGATTCTTTCACACATTATCGACCCATCTGTCTTGCCACTTTCATTAGCAAGATTTGCACCTGAATCTTGGCTAACCGTATGGCTCCACTTATCGAAAATTTAATTTCTCAGGAACAGGTTGGATTCTTGAAAGGTCGGTCTATTCATAATTAGATTTTTCTGGCTAATGAACTGATTCAGGAGATTGACAAAAAGACTCGGGGACAAAATTTGGCTATCAAGCTTGATATGGCGAAAGCCTTCGATAGAGTCTCTTGGGAATTCTTAAAAGCTGTCCTCCTTAAAATTAGTTTCTCGGCTAAAATTGTCCAATTGATTATGGGGAATTTGGCATCCACACATCTTTCAGTTTTGGTTAATGGGGTTAGCTATGGATTCTTTCAACCAAAGCGAGGAGTTAAACAAGGAGATCCTCTCTCTCCTTTCTTATTTATTCTTGCTTCGGAAGCCTTTTCTAGAGGTCTTAACAGTTTGATTTATGCAGGCAGCATTACTCCTTACAAATTGCACAGGCATAGTCCTATTATATCTCACTTGGCTTTTGCAGATGACTTATTGGTCTTCATTAATGGAGATGTGCGTTCAATTAAGAGCTTTAAAATTTTTTTATCTTCTTACCAATCTACTTCGGGCCAATCAATTAACTTTGAGAAGTCTGCCTTCTATTGCTCAACTAAAGCTAGTGCTGGATCTGTTAAGAAAATTGAAAACCTCTTATCCATTCGACGCAACTCTCTTCCATTTGTTTATTTGGGAGCCCCAATCTATCAAGGAATTAACAGAGCTATTTATTGCAAAGATTTGCTGAAGAAGATTGAGTCCAAACTGCAAGGATGGCTTAAGAGATTTCTTTCACCAGGTGGACGCTTAATTCTTATTAAACATGTTTTAAGCTCCATTCCAATTCATATTATGGGGGCCATGCTTCTCCCCAAATCAATTGTCTCAATAATTGAACGAAAAATGGCTTAATTTTTTTGGAGCACTGACTCATCTGTGAAGCGGCATCATTGGATTAAATTCTCTGAGTTCCTTTATCCTACAGTAGAAGGAGGCTTGGGCATTTGCTCCCTACAATCAGTCCAAGATGCCTATTTGATTAAGCTGTTAAGGTCTTATCTCATTGGAGATTCCTTGTGGGCTGTGTACATGCGGCGGAAATACCATAGGAAAGGTAATATGGTTCCCTCTCTTACTGATTCTTGTACATGGAAAAGGCTTTGTAAAGCACATGCTGCCTATATTGATTTGTTTACTTTGAGTGGTTCGACTGTTGAATGGAATGGTAGCTCTCGGGGTTTTTGCTTGGCTGAAGCTTATGAATATGTTAGATTCAAGAGGAACTCCATGCTGTCCAGGGAATCTATTTGGGACCCGACAATACTGTTGTCCCAAGATGGCAACCAAGAGGGGGGGGGTGAATTGGTTTCCACAAGAGGTAATAACAATTTAAAAAACTCAACAAACAAGAAGTGCGGAATATGAAGATTGTTGAGTGATGAAGGAAGAAAGAACACACAAGATTTATAGTGGTTCGGATTTACTTCAATCCTACATCCACTTCCTTAACAACTTGTTAAGGTTCCACTAGACTTTGAAGTTTTTACAAGCTCACTTCCAACTTTGGTGTTTTTACAAGTTCACACCTAACTTTACAAGTGTTTTTCTAAGGCTCACACTTACAACCCACACAAGAGTTTTACAAGGCTCACTCTCTCAACCTAAGTGTTTCCCAAGCTTACACTCAAACTTATACAATGGTGTTTTCAATGCTAACACCTAACATTCATAACAATTCAAATACAAGTTTAAGCAAAAGGAAATTTGTTGCTTGGCTATGAAAATCTTTTCTTAATAATGTTATTCTCTTGTTTTCTCATGGAAACATTGTATTTATAGCCAATGTGGTCTTACTAGCCGTTATTGCTGTTTAGAATAAAGTCTTGGTAGAATAGACCTTCTTTACTTAAACTGTCCGAAGCATTTCGCGGTCGCCCTTCATGCAAGGATGGTCGCGCTCATGCTTCTCGCGGTCGTCCTTTAACAAGGGACGGTCGCTGCTTTTGAAAAAGCTACAACGGTCGAATTTTAGTGCTCTGCAGCTGGAATCTTGTCCATGCTGTGTTTGTCGGACCGTTTCTTGCCCATGCTTTGTTTGACGGGACGGTCGCGCCAAGCAGAGGTGCGGTCGCCCTTTTTGAATCTTCAAGTGGGTTTACAACGGTCATATTACGTGTCATTCTCTGACAGAGCAAAACTGAATGTCCGCCATAATTTGAATCTCGCGGTCGCCCTTAGTAGTTTTTCGCGGTCGCACTCATATTCTCGCGTCGAACTTCTGGACGCACCTGAGGACGCGAACACTACTGTTTCTTTGAGCAATTTCTTCTTGAATTGTTGGGCGGTCGCGACTATAAATGAGCGGTCGCTAAATTGGTAAGCGAGGTCGAATCATTCACCGTTCTTGTCACCGCGAACCTTACTGTGATTGTAATGATTTAAGTTCCTTGAGTAGCGGTCGGACAAATATTAGGACGGTCGCTATTATGTATGAGCGGTCGCGACTATGGTTGAACTTCTGACCGCGAAACCTACTGTGACAAGGTTTCATTCTGTAATTGCATGGAGCGGTCGTATTTAGGTGATGTGCGACCGCGAGAATTGTTCTGTTCACCTTTAATTGAAGCAACCTAATCCTGCAACAAGCTTTCTCAAACACAAGTTAAATAGATCATCCATTTGAGTTGTCAAGGATCAAAATTAAGATCATTTGTCTAACAATCTCCCCCATTTTGACTTTGACAATTCAAATGGAATGATGAAAAAATAATAAGTTTAAAATGCTCCCCCTTAATTTATGCATAAGTCATGATTAAGAGCATTGTGATAATCTTGGTGCATTAGGTTATGTATAAACAGTTTAAACAATTCATTGTACTATTTTCTCCCCCATTGTTTCTCCCTTATTATGTTTACTGAGTTTCATTCCTTTATGTTGTTATTTTCTCCCCCATAATTTTATTGACATTCCATTTATACCACATTCCATTTTGGTATTTTCTCTCCCCCATTGGCATAGGCAAAATGAAATAAATGTTAAGCAAAAATATTAACAAAGCAAATGAAAGGAAATATAAACATTATATAGTTTGAAGTGGAGGAAAATACAAAACAGAAAGTAAATTAGCAAACATATGAAAATGCAAGCAAAAACAGACTAAAGCTAAGCTATTCTGAGTCATCATCTAACTCTAACTCTTCTTCAACTAAAGGAGCTTTCCCCTTATCTTGAGGTGCAACAGAGGCAGAGCTAGTGCTAATGGACTCTTCTTCTTCAGCAACGCTTTGGGTGTGATCACTTATATCCCAATCTTCAAGATTGCATTGAGGCAAGTCCAATTTGCCTTGCATGTCATAAAGATCATGGTGCATGTGGGATATAAGGTCTATCCTTTTGTTCAAGTGCTGGAATCTCTTGGAGACACTCTTCTTGAACTTAGAGAGTTTCCTTGAGAGAGTCTTGATAGCTTGGAGGATGAGTTGTGTGGAGGATGAAGCAGTTTCTTTAGCAGCTTTTGATGAAGTTGCTTTTGAAGGTAGTTCTACTGCAACTTCTACAGAATCTCCCTCTTCCTCAATTGTATACCTTGGCCTTTTCTTTTGTCTATCCATAACTCCTTTCTTGCCATAGCAGTATACATATGACCCTTCTATCTTCCTTACACAACCAGCATGCTCTAAGTAATCCATTGTGATAGCATTGGAGGCTAGAGTGAAAGGGTTCCTCAAAGTGGCTAAGTTCAGATCATTCAGAAGGTTTAGGTGCCTAGCTATTTGAGTAACTTGAGAGGATAGGAAGAAGGTACCAGTTCTTGTAACAGCATGATGATAAAAGGTATCAATCAAGAACTTGGTTGTGTTCATTTTGATGTTGTGGGTGAAAGCATAGAGAAAGATAAGGTCTCTCTTGGTTACTTTCTCATTCCCATCTGCTCTTTGGTGAATGGTATAGGTGATAATCCTATGGAGCATCCAGTGGGTGAGAGATTTGATGTGCTTGGCTTTAGATTCCTTTTCAAAGGAAGTTTCAATGGAAATTTCTCGCCAGAAATCAGAAAGGGTTGGGTTTGAGAAGATTTGGTCATTGTAGGAGGTTATACCTTCAGAAGGGAAGTTCCAAATTCTGCCAAAATCTTCAAGGGTTAAGAATTGATACTGATCAAAGAGTTTGAACCTAACCCCATACCACCCTAGTGCAGAGTTTGCACTCTTCTCTATCTGGAATGACATTAGAAACTCCTTACTTAGACTAGAGTAACCTACCTCTTCTGGAAAGACAAAATTTCTCCATCCAAGGACATCCAACAATCCTTCAATTTCGTCCTTGATGCCCAAGGCAGACAGCATCCCACCAAAAGGTGATTTGGTGCCTTCAACCTTCTTCTTCTTTAGCATGGCATACCTAATGTCTTCCTCAGTGGTTTGGTGATGAGGTTTGTGAATTTTCTCACCCCTTTTTGATTGTGGAGGAGATGGAGGTTCAACAACAGGTTCTCTAATGGTGATTCCTGGAACTCTCTTAGCTTGACCCTTAATTTTGGAAGTGGTTTTTCTTTTGGGAGCCATTGAAACAGAAAGAACAGATGAGAGCAGGAAAACAGAGGTTCAATTGAATGACAGATGATGATGAGTAGATTTTAGGGTTTCAGAAAGTTTTCAGAAGCAAAATATCAAAGAAAATGATTTATTATGCTCTTAAATAAATGAAATAACGAAAATAGCCGTTTAAGACTGTTGAAAATCAAGAATTGCGACCTGTCACACAGCCAACGGTTATAAATTTTCGAGTAGAGTGTACAGGGTGCGGTCGCAGATTTAATAAGGTGCGATCGCGACATGGGGTACAGCGTCCATTATTATGATCAGTACGCTCGCGAGTGAAGAATAACATCTGTAACGGTCGAAACTATTCAAATTGGTGCGATCGCGCACAAATTTTCTCGACCGCGCTCAGAGAATTTTATTGATTGAAACTAGCAGACGAAGTAGCGAGCGCGAAAGAACACTGGAGCGACCGCTACATACTCAAAAATAAAAGATTCAAGGAAAGATGGAAGATATTCTAAGTGTGTTAAGAAAAATTAATTTCATGCACATAGAAACTTTATTTTAAGGCAAAAAAAAAAAAAAAAAAAAATTCTAATTAACTCAAAGTGATTCCATCAATCATTCCTAAATTGAGTTTGATGAAGTTAAGTCTATCTTCATTCAAGGGTTTTGTAAAGACATCAGCAAGTTGATTTTCTGTATCTATGAATTCTAAGATTATGTTCTGATTTTGTACATTTTCCCTCAAAAAATGATGTCTAATATCTATATGCTTGGATCTAGAATGTTGGATAGGATTTTTAGATAAATTGATAGCACTAGTGTTGTCACATTTAATGGAAATATTGTTAAAAACCTTACCATAGTCAAGCAATTGTTGTTTCATCCATAATACTTGTGTGCAACAAAAACATGCTGCAACATACTCAGCTTCCGTTGTGGATAAAGCAACTGATGCTTGTTTCTTACTATGCCAAGAAACTAGACAATTACCAAGAAAGTGACATGCTCCTGTTGTGCTTTTCCTATCTAATATACTACCAGCATAATCTGCATCTGAAAATCCTATAATATGAAATGATGTGTTTTTAGGATACCAAAGTCCTAAATGTATTGTACCGCTCAAATATTTCAAGATTCTCTTAGTGGCATTCAAGTGTGATTCTTTAGGACTAGTTTGAAATCTAGCACAAAGACATACACTATACATTATATCAGGCCTAGAAGCAGTTAAGTAAAGTAGTGATCCGATGATACCTCGATATTTCTTCTCATCTACTGCTTTACCATTATCATCTTTACCTAATTTCAATGATGTGCTCATAGGAGTTTTGCTAGTTTTGCAGCCATCCATTCCAAATTTCTTGATGAGTTCTTTTGTATATTTGGATTGGTTGATGAAGATCCCATCTTTACATTGCTTGACTTGCAGTCCAAGGAAAAACTTGAGTTCACCCATCATGCTCATTTCAAATTCCCTAGTCATACAAGAAGCAAATTCTTTGCACAGGGCTTCATTAGTAGCTCCAAATATTATGTCATCCACATAAATTTGTACAATCAAAATGTTGTGCTTATTCTTTTTAACAAAAAGAGTTGTGTCTACTTTTCCTTTTGAAAAACCATTTTCAAGCAAATATGCACTAAGTTTATCATACCAAGCTCTAGGTGCTTGCTTTAATCCATATAAAGCTTTGGTAAGTTTGAAAACATGATCAGGAAATTTGTAGTTTTCAAAACCAGGAGGTTGTTCAACATAAACTTCTTCATTTATGAGTCCGTTTAGAAATGCACTTTTAACATCCATTTGATAAAGCTTAAAATTCATATGACATGCAAAAGCAAGTAATATTCTAATAGCTTCCAATCTAGCTACAGGGGCAAAGGTTTCATCATAGTCAATACCTTCTTCTTGATTATAACCTTTGGCTACCAATCTTGCTTTATTTCTAATGATGTGACCATTTTCATCAAGCTTATTCCTATAAACCCATTTGCATCCTATTATAGAATGATCTATAGGTCTAGGAGTAAGTTGCCAAACATTATTTCTTTCAAATTGATTAAGTTCATCTTGCATTGCAATTATCCAATTTTCATCATTTAAAGCTTCCTCAATAGTTTTTGGTTCAATTTGAGAAACAAAAGCAACATTAACATCAACATGATTAATTTTAGATCTAGTAGTTACTCCCTTTGATGTTTCTCCAATGATGAGTTCCTTTGGATGATCTTTCTTGTATTGCCAATCCTTAGGTAGATCTTGAGCCTTTTCTTCAAGTTGATTGATCTTTGGAGCATCAATAGATTCAAGAGGTTCAAGAGTGCCTGCAGGGTCATTGAAAGTAATACCTTTCTTTTGATCAAGTTTAGATGATTCATCAAATACAACATGCATTGATTCTTCTATAACTAGAGTTTTCATATTAAATACTCTATATGCTTTGCTATATGATGAATATCCTAAGAATATGCCTTCATCTGATTTGGATGAGAATTTTCCAAGATTATCCTTGGTATTCAATATGAAGCATTTGCATCCAAATACTCTAAAATATCCAATTCTGGGTATTCTTCCATTCCATAGCTCATAAGAAGTTTTATTAGTTAAATGCCTTTTATAAACACGATTTGCAATGTAACAAGCTGTATTAACGGCTTCCGCCCAAAAATAAGATGGTAAATCATATTCATTGAGCATTGTTCTAGCCATTTCAATTAAAGTTCTATTTTTCCTTTCAACTACACCATTTTGCTGTGGAGTTCTAGGAGCAGAAAAATTGTGTGAAATGCCAATTTCATTGCAAAAGTTTTCAAAGTTTTCATTTTCAAATTCTTTGCCATGATCACTTCTAATAGATGTGATCACGTATCCTTTTTCATTTTGAACTCTTTTTGCAAAGGTTTTGAAGTAATTAAAGGCTTCATTCTTTTGAGCTAAGAAATTAACCCATGTGAATCTAGAGTAGTCATCAACAAGAACAAATGCATATGATTTGCCTCCTAAGCTTGTAACTCTATTTGGTCCAAACAAGTCTAAATGAATGAGCTCTAAAGGTCTAGAGGTGCTTATAACATTCTTTGTTTTAAATGAGCTTTTATGTTGCTTACCATGTTGACAAGGTTCACAAATCCTATCTTTATCATATTTTATCTTAGGTAAGCCATCAACTAAATTCTCATTACAAATATATTTCAATTGATCCATACCAGCATGTCCTAGTCTTCTATGCCATAACCATGCATCATTATTAGTGGACATTAAACATGTATGATCAGAATGTATGCTTACATTGTAAGTGTTGTTTGTTCTAGTACCCTTAAATATGATAACATCATTTGAATTTGTGATTTTGCATTCCTTGGAATCAAACTTAACAAAGTATGCTTTATCACAAAGTTGACTAACACTTAGCAAGTTATGTTTCAAACCATCAACAAGCCATACATCTTCAATTAAATCCTTACCAATAGAACCAATGGAGCCAACACCAAGAATTTTACCTTTAGCATTGTTTCCAAAAGTTACGTTACCTCCATGTTTATAGGTAATACTTGTAAAGAGCTTTGCATTTCCAGTCATATGCCTTGAGCATCCACTATCCACAAGCCATGTGCTTTCATTGGTAGTAGATTTTAGGCATACCTGCAAGCCAATTGTGGTCATCCTTTTTTAGGTACCCACATATAGTTGGGTCCTTGATGGTTAGTAGAAAGAGTGCCTTCTAAATTTAGATGAGCTTTTCTTATATAACAATAGAAATTTTTGTGACCAAATTTCATGCAATATGTGCATTGCCATGGTATCCTATGCTTCTGCATTTTTCTTTTTGCATTATACATACAACTACAAGTATGTGATTTCTTTTGTACAAGTTTAGTAAACAACAATGCATAATTGTTTTTGGCTTTATCTCCTAGTGAACCGTAAGAAGTTCTTTTAGTCTTGGTGCAAGCATCTTTGATATGAACATCAGAAATTTTAGTTGTAGATGCTTTCACAAAAGTTGGTTTACTAGGTGCAATGTTGGTTGAGCCATTGAATCCTAATCCATATTTCAAGGAAGGTGATCTTTGATTATTAATTAATGTGTTCAATGCTTCCTTTCCTTTATGAAATCTGGAAATTGATTCTTTTAGTTCTTTTAGTTCATGCTTCAATGCCTCATTCTCTTTAATCACTTTTTCTAAGTCATGTGAGCTTTTATTTAATTCTCCTATTGTATTCATCAAATGTTCATTTGAGGTTTTCAATTCTAAGGTAGAGTTCTTTAAGCATATAAAATCCTTTTCTAACTTAGAGTTTTTTTTCTTTATAGAGCATCATTTTGGAGAAATATTTTTCTATTTTAGAATTCATGTGCTCAATCAAATCACTATCATCTATATCACTTATATCATCATGTGCTACAAGATCAAAAGATTGAGTACTTACCTCATTGGAGTCATCTTCAATAGCCATGAGACAAAGATTTGCAATTCCTTCCTCTTCTTCTTCTTCACTTGAGGAAGAGTCATCCCATGTGGCTTTGAGAGACTTTTTCTTTTCTTTATCCCATTTCCTTTTGTTCTTTAATTTGTAGCAATCCGACTTGATGTGACCGGTTTTTCCACATTCATAGCATTTTACCTCATTTTTCTTTTCTTTATCTTTGAAGGAGAATTTAGGAGGTGTACCTTTGTTTGCTTGTAATCTTTTCTTCCTTTTCCATTCATTCATTCTTTTTGAGAACATTGCCATTTCATCTTCATCATCAGTACCTTCATTGCTTGAGCTCTCAACTTCTTTGATTGCTTTGAGTGCAATTGGTTTTCTCTTTTCTTTCTCACCTTGATCTTCTTCTTTTTCACTGTGCAGCTCAAAAGTGAGTAATTTACCAACTAGCTCGTCGGTTCTTAATGTGCTGAGATCATGAGCTTCTTCTATGGATGATACTTTGGATTCAAAGTTCTTTCTAGCTCTTAGGGCTCTCAAGATTTTACTGTTTACATCACCTTGATCATATACCTTGCCATACTTCTTTAGTTCATTGACAATAGCAAGCAAGCGATTTGTCATGTCGGTGACGTTTTCATTTGGTTTCATCTTGAATAGCTCATACTCATGAACATGCATTTGTTTTTTGGTGAATCTTACTTGAGTCGTACCTTCATGGTAGTTTTCAAGTGTTTTCCAAATGCAATGTGCACAAGTTAAATGTTGAACTCTTCCACCTTCTTCTCTTGAAATGGAGTTCATCAAGATGGAAGCAGCTCTATTGTTCTTGAATCGATCTCTGATATTGCTAGTTGACCATTGAGCTTTGGGAAGAGGAACTTGAATACCGTCAACTTCATGAGTAGGAGATTTCCACTCATTTTCCACGAAATCCCATAGTTCAATCCCTTCACTGTCTAGAAACAAATACATTTTGTGTTTCCAGTATGAGTAATCCGTTCCATCAAAGTAAGGTCTAAGAATAGAGTTAAGATTTCCATGAGAGCTTGATGAAGAAGAAGTTGCCATTGTGGATCAGATTTCACAATTAAGTTTAAGAAATCTCAGGGCTCTGATACCAATTGTTGTCCCAAGATGGCAACCAAGAGGGGGGGGTGAATTGGTTTCCACAAGAGGTAATAACAATTTAAAAAACTCAACAAACAAGAAGTGCGGAATATGAAGATTGTTGAGTGATGAAGGAAGAAAGAACACACAAGATTTATAGTGGTTCGGATTTACTTCAATCCTACATCCACTTCCTTAACAACTTGTTAAGGTTCCACTAGACTTTGAAGTTTTTACAAGCTCACTTCCAACTTTGGTGTTTTTACAAGTTCACACCTAACTTTACAAGTGTTTTTCTAAGGCTCACACTTACAACCCACACAAGAGTTTTACAAGGCTCACTCTCTCAACCTAAGTGTTTCCCAAGCTTACACTCAAACTTATACAATGGTGTTTTCAATGCTAACACCTAACATTCATAACAATTCAAATACAAGTTTAAGCAAAAGGAAATTTGTTGCTTGGCTATGAAAATCTTTTCTTAATAATGTTATTCTCTTGTTTTCTCATGGAAACATTGTATTTATAGCCAATGTGGTCTTACTAGCCGTTATTGCTGTTTAGAATAAAGTCTTGGTAGAATAGACCTTCTTTACTTAAACTGTCCGAAGCATTTCGCGGTCGCCCTTCATGCAAGGATGGTCGCGCTCATGCTTCTCGCGGTCGTCCTTTAACAAGGGACGGTCGCTGCTTTTGAAAAAGCTACAACGGTCGAATTTTAGTGCTCTGCAGCTGGAATCTTGTCCATGCTGTGTTTGTCGGACCGTTTCTTGCCCATGCTTTGTTTGACGGGACGGTCGCGCCAAGCAGAGGTGCGGTCGCCCTTTTTGAATCTTCAAGTGGGTTTACAACGGTCATATTACGTGTCATTCTCTGACAGAGCAAAACTGAATGTCCGCCATAATTTGAATCTCGCGGTCGCCCTTAGTAGTTTTTCGCGGTCGCACTCATATTCTCGCGTCGAACTTCTGGACGCACCTGAGGACGCGAACACTACTGTTTCTTTGAGCAATTTCTTCTTGAATTGTTGGGCGGTCGCGACTATAAATGAGCGGTCGCTAAATTGGTAAGCGAGGTCGAATCATTCACCGTTCTTGTCACCGCGAACCTTACTGTGATTGTAATGATTTAAGTTCCTTGAGTAGCGGTCGGACAAATATTAGGACGGTCGCTATTATGTATGAGCGGTCGCGACTATGGTTGAACTTCTGACCGCGAAACCTACTGTGACAAGGTTTCATTCTGTAATTGCATGGAGCGGTCGTATTTAGGTGATGTGCGACCGCGAGAATTGTTCTGTTCACCTTTAATTGAAGCAACCTAATCCTGCAACAAGCTTTCTCAAACACAAGTTAAATAGATCATCCATTTGAGTTGTCAAGGATCAAAATTAAGATCATTTGTCTAACAAATACTAACAAAGTTTTCGATTTTCACTTGGAGGTTGCTTAATAATGCTCTCCCTCTTCCATGTAATCTTCAATGGTTGGGTATCCATTTAGCCTCGATGTGCCCCCTTTGTAATTCTGCTGAAGCCTCCATCAATCATGTTTTTTAATCTTGTGAGCAAATCAATAAACTTTGGATCTATTACCGAGCTTTACTTATCCCTTACACAGCACGACCTCTCACTCTTCGTCAAGAACTGTCAACGTGGTGGCTGTTCAGCAACAAGAGTTCAATTAGAAGAAAACTCTGTAGACTTGTCCCTCAATGCATTCTATTTTCTATATGGACATCCTATACCCGTAGTTGCTGGGGTGGAGAACGGTATCATTTCTCTTTTATAGAACTTCAAATCAATCGGTTCTTGTTAAATTGGGGAATTGGATATGTTGATGCCAAATTTGCCAAGCCTCTGCCATCTTTTTCAGTTTTTTTGCCTTCCAATTTTGGACTGAAGTCCTTGAAACCAAAAATGGTTTGGTGGAAGAAGCCTGCTGCTGGTTGCTATAAACTGAACCTGGATGCGTCATTTACTCCTTCTTTGTCTTCGGGTGGAGCAGTCATTAGAGACATGAAAGGACATTTTATTGCAGGCTATTCCTTCCTCTTGCACGCTGGATCTCCTTTAGAAGCTGAGCTTACTGCCTTTTTACTAGGATTTGAATGGTGCCTCTCTAAAATTCAATCCTTTATCTATATTGAATCTGATGCCCAAGTGTTGACGCAGCAGCTCCTTGATCACAATTTTTATAATCAGTCATCTTCTCTTGCAAAAGCCCGGACCCTTCTTCAATCTCATTCTTGCTCTTTGACTCATGTGCTTAGAGAGGGGAACCAAGTTGCCCACTATCTTGCTCAATATAGTAGATTGCACAATACTTCAAGAGTTTTTCCAAATTTTTTGTCTCTTCCAAATTATATTAAAGGAATTGTAATTACTGATAGTATGGGTCTTCCATATATCAGATATAATTAATAAAAGTACACCTTTTGGAAAAAAAAACATATATATAAACATTTAAAGGTGCATACTTATTTTCTTAATGATTAAGGAAACCTAATGGAATTATAATTGTATCTATAGTATTCTGTTTCCAAAAGGTTTTGGGAGAATTTTGAATTATATAAATTAGATATATATTATTTATTAATTATTGAGGATAATTAATGAAATTAAATTTGAATAAGGTTAGGGCATAAAAAACCCTAACAGATTCACCTAAGATGCATATATATATATATATATTATATTCCCATTAGTTAAATAGAACTACATTTTTGAGAGAAAATCTTTAAGAGAGAAACTCATATAGTTTTGAAGAGAGTCTTCAAAATCAAATGTTAGCACACAGCCGCTCATTTTGTTTTTCAATTCGTTCGTGTGGATACTGTAGAGGGTATTTGTATCAAGCAACATCTGGTGATCTGCTCATTTGGCGAAAAAGAACAAAGGTTCAAATTTCTCTATAAGAGGTAAGATAAGTTAACCTTTTTTTTTTATTTAATTGAAAAACATGGATTCCTGTAGGTCTTCATGGATTATATTTTTTTTTCCACTGCTCTTGATTCTGATTGACATCCATGGAAACCTAACACAACCAATGTCTTGTTGAAGTCAGTTTGCTAGTTGATGAGCATGTTTCAAAGCTCTCCTCTTGCCTTTTGTATAACACCCTTATACCCTATATATGTACAATACATACACCCCGTATATATAAAATACTTATATAGAATATAAGAATGTCACTATTCTAATATTAAAAAAATTTATCATAATTTTCAATAAAATAATTTTATTATTTTAAAGATAATTTATTAGATAAACAAATATAAATACAAGTAATTTAAATATTAAAGTAGCATTTATTAATAAAAATCTCTGACAAAAATTTATCAGAGTTTTATCTATATTTCGGACGTTTTCCAAAACTAAATGATCACAACTGCATAAAATAACACTCCCAATAATAACACTAAATTGAAAACTTCAACATTTGTTCAAAACATCCAACATCATAAAAACGCATGCATATACATAGATATGTATAAAGTATTCTAATATTTACATTGCATAAACCCAACTTTATTTCAATATAATTTTGCACTAAAGTATAATGAACATATTATTAAAAAGTTTAACAAAATGGTTATTTACATGATATGCATGCTAGCATTGGTCTTGTGGCACAAAATCAATCTTCTAGTGCCAACCACTAATCTAGACTCAGTCTAGTCTAGTAAGGTCCTCAGCCTGTACTGTGTCACCTGCACGATAAGCAAAACACGCTAAGCTAATAGCCTAGCGGTACATACTTTGATAATAAAAGAAATTTTGAAAAAAAAACAATGCAATATGTCTTTTCTTTGATACTTACAATGTAGTATGTAAATGCACTCAAAACTTATGCATTATTCATATAGTTTCACCATCCATACAGTCACATGCATTGGGCTCAAATGATGCTATATAGTATTCATATTCCAAAGATATTATTTTGGCCTATTGTGACACCTCTGTGTCTAGCCTCGAAGGCAAATAATATCATGAATATTGACACCCAGTTTTTAGCCCGAAGGCAAATAATATCATATGATAGGAATTCCATATCCATATTACCAAATACAAAACTCTAGAATAGGATATAATATAAGGTAATTACACATCATTTCACATTATCATTAAAACATAATTAAATTTATAATTTTCCATTTTTCAACACTTTTTCACCATTTTTCACATTCTATACTCTTTTCCATATTTTCCAATCACAAAAGCATATTTTCTTACCACATTCACAATGTGGCATATTTCCCATTCCAAATGCATAAAACACATTTTTTTTTTCAAATTATGCATAACAAGATATTAACCATTCTACAATGGCTTAATATCTCACTTTTCATGCTCTTTATACATTTTCACATTTAACCATGTACTTATACTGTGATTGTTGATGGGAAAGTAACTTAGCACATTTTCAACAAACACAATGTGCTAAGGAAATTTAAATGCAAATGATACATATGCTATCAAAGTATGTACTAACCTCCAATTTATCAAAATCTAAGCCAACTTCTCCTCCCAACTCCAACTTCTATCAATGCCCTTCAAAACTTGGTTGGGCAACTTGACTCTACTCAATCCCTATCTAAATTATGAGTTTAAATAAACCATTAGAAATATAATACTACTCATTTTAACTACTCAAACTTAAATTACCAAATCTCTACCCAATTTTCAACATTTGCCCTAATACACTTTAATTTTGGAATTCTAGTCTAACCAATTCTAAATCAAGTTTTAAGTTCAATTATATCACTAGAATCATATTCTAACATAAGTTAACCATTTAATGTAACACCCTTATACCCTAAATACATATAGTATATATACCCACGTATACATATAATACATACTTAAGATATAAAAGTACTACAACATTTACAAATAAAACCTTTATTTCAATATTTTAAATAAATTAACAATTTATAAAAGTAATTCTCTGGAAAAATTTTACCAGAGTTTTATCTGTAATTTTAAAAAAATACCAATTTATCAAATGTCACAACCTATACATAAAAATTTAACACTCCCAAAATATAATTTATAGCAAATCCACCAATCACCAAAAATTCTCCATTTTTATCACTTACAACAATTCTTATCGTAATTAGGTTCTTATACAAACATATTTGTACAATCATTTTAAATATTTAAAACAAAACCAAGTATTATGATTCCATTTACATAAACCAAAATGGATAATACAAAACACAAATATACATGAATGCAGTTGGCCCAGTTGGTCTCGTGGCACCCTCGAACTCCAAAAATCATCGACAATCAGGATCTCTCGAATCAACAATCCTTTTACCTGTGCAATTCAAACAACTGCGCTAAGCTATATAGCTTAGTGGTACACAATCTCAAATACAATACATATATCACATTCAATTATACTTTCTCATTACAATACTCATGGAACATCTTTACTTTTAATTTATAACCCACATACATAGAATATTTCCACACACATACACTTTGGGCCCAACACACCTATACAATTGTCAAGTCCAGTTATCACAATAACAATGTTACGGCCTAGCTCTGCTCGGGTTCATTCTAATTCTCAATCAAATCATATGATCTAGCTCTTCTTAGGTCAAGACCTAGTCTCATTTAGGTCTATTAATGCATGTAATATCATTTTTAATATCACTGGACAAGTAATTGTATAGGGTAACAAACACACAATAATACCTTTCCACATTTTTAAGTGATTGACTCAATTCATGATCACTTTCACATTATATAACATTGTCACAATTTTCAGGTGATCAACATTATCATGATCACCGTCACCTCACATATTTATATTATTTCACATTTTAAATATTTTTCATATTTTTAAATCATCCACATACATATCTGTAAGTTACATTCATAATGTGACTTACTTTTCACATTTTCTTACATATCACAATTGTGTCCATGTTGGACAACTCACCACACATATCATATACATGTATACACACAATCATACAAGTATACTCAATTCCTCATTTACACACAATCTATATAAATTTAACATGTCACATTTTATGGAATACTATCATTTCTCATTCCCATAACATTACTTATGTCATTTCCCAATTTTCCCAACTTATATATTATATAAATCATCCTTACTTATTTTTTTCCTATTTATCACACTTCACATAAATCTTAAACTTTTTTTTCCTATTTATATATTATATAAACTTACTACTTTGCTTAAACTTTAATCTACTAATCTCATTTTCAACATTTAACATTAAAAACATTATTTATATAATGATATAACGTCAAACGTATCACTTTCATAATTATGGAAGCTCGTTTCAAAAATTCAAATTTCACATAATGAAACCAACAATATGAACTTCACCAAATCTTATTTGTATCACATTTCCAATCTTAAAATTATAACATTTACATTAAAACAACAATAATTCATTTCATTATTCTGATTAACATTATCCATTTTATAGACTCTAATGTTACATACTCAAACCCTAAATCCAAACTTCATCCAAACTTGCTCATATTTAATTTTCAACTATAGAATCATTACTTACATATATAAATAACACTAATTCCATGCATTCCAAAAATTTTAACCAACCATACCCAAAACCCTAAATCATGCATCACTTTTCCATAACCCTAAATTTTCACAACTTGTCCAATCAACCAACCAACCAACATTGTGCCATAATTTCTTCATTTAAACATCAACCATACTCATTTTAACAATTAAATATCATTTTCTCTCTCTAGCAATCCAAACATAATCTCAAAAAGAAAGAAAACCAAGCTTTAGAGAAGATGTACTTGAATCTTTGATAAATCTTCAAAATCCATTTGATTCTCTTGAATTTTCTTATAAAATTGGAAAAATTCTATGAGAAAATCTTTCTCTCCATGCCTCTCTCTCTATTCAGCCATGGCTAAAGAAAACAAGGAAGAAGACTTTTTCTTTTTGTTCTTTCTAATTTCCTATCTATAAGTATAAATATATTAATTATTTACTTAATTAATTAATTAATTCCCTTTTAATTCTCCACCACATGTTTTCTTTCTTCTTTGACTTTTTTTTTTCTTTTCAATTATTTATTTAGTTTCAATATTTCCCCCATAAATATATATATAAAAACTTATAAACCCTTTATATGTTGTATATACTTTATGTATATGTATATATCATATATATGTTATTTATATTTTACATATACCTTTATGTACATATATATATATATATTATATACTATGTATATGTAATGCATATGACCTATACTTATCAAAATTCCATTAAAACTCTAAATTCCCAACTTACTACTTTACTTAAACTTCAATCTACTAATCTCATTTTAAACATTTAACTTTAAAAACATTATTTATATAATAATATAACATCAAAACATATCACTTTCACAATTATGGAAGCCAATTTCAAAAATCCAAATTCCACACAATGCAACCAACAGCATGAACTTCACCAAATCTTATCTATATTACATTTCCAATCTTAAAATTATAACATTTATATTAAAACAACACTAATTCACTTCATTACACTAATTAACATTATCCATTTTATAAATTCTAATTTTACATACTCAAACCTTAAATCCAAACTTCATCCAAACTTGCTCATATTTAATTTTTAAACTATGGCATCATTACATACATATATAAATAGCACTAATTCCATGCATTCCAACAATTTTAACCAACCATACCCAAAACCCTAAATCATACATCACTTTTCCATAACAGTAAATTTTCATACTTGTCAAATCAACCAACCAACCAACATTGCGCCATAATTTTTCATTTAAACATCAATTATACTTATTTTAATAATTAAACATTATTTTCTCTCTTTAGAAATCCAAATATAGTTTTAAAAAGAAAGAAAACCAAGTTTTAGAGAAGAGGTACTTAGCTTTGGAGAAGAGGTACTTACTTGAATCTTTGATAAATCTTCAAAATCCACTTGATTCTCTTGAATTTTCTTATAAAATTGGAAAACTTCTATGAGAAAATCTTTCTTTTTCTCCCTCTCTCTCTATTCGGCCATGGCTAAAGAAAACAAGGAAGAAGGCTTTTTCTTTTTGTTCTTTCTAATTTCCTATCCATAAGTATACATATATTAATTATTTACTTAATTAATTAATTAATTTTCTTTTAATTCTCCACCACATGTTTTCTTTCTTCTTTGACTTTCTTTTCCTTTTTCTTTTTATTTATTTATTTATTTTCAATCTTCCCACCCATAAATATCTATCTATATAAATACTTATATACCCTTTATTTGTTGTATATTCTTTATATATATGTATATGTCATATATATGTTATTTATATATTATATATACCTTTATGTACATATATATATATATATTATATACTATGTATATGTAATGTATAATTGATGTATATAATACTTATATATATGTATGATATGTATCTTATATACACATCAAACATACCTTATATGTGTTATATATATATATATCAAGTATGTAATGTATTTATCCAACATATACAATTAATAAATAATATGTATATACTATGTATACACTAGCAATACCTATACCTCCAAATACTTATCTAATTTCTTAAAAATCACGAATATTATAATTTTCTCCCCCTTAAATAATTTCATCCTTGAAATTATCTACCATAGTAGCTAAATTCCAAAAACAGAAATATCAATCTTAATTCTCCTACTTAAAGAATTCCCTTAATCATCTATATAAATCTCCAAATTAAAATCAAGAATTTTTTAATTAATCACAACAATGAAACTACTCAATTCATCAATACATTAATAACATCAAATAATAAAAATTTACCTTTATTCCCTTATGGAGCATCTTGTCTCCTTTGCATTCCATAAACTCTCTATGATGGTCCCTCTGGTCTATTCAAAACAACATACTCCTCTTCTTGACCCTGTCTATATCCAGTCCCACCACCTCTGCTACTCCTACTCCCTCTAGCATTAGATCTAAATCCAATTGTGTCACGACCCAATTTGTACATATGTACAGTACATCCATGTACAGTACATCCGCGTACAGTAACAGGAGCCGTCCCGAGTAATCACCAAAGAACAAGAAGTGAAAGGAAGCTCTATAGGACAAAAAGGACCTAACTGAAAAGATTGTAAAAGTTTTGGGGAGGTGACTGTAATTTCAAAAAGTTTTGGGGAGGTAACTGTAATTTCCAAAAGTTGTACTGGAGGTTCTTAATAGTGCATATAACAGACTCCAGAAATGGAAAGTAGAGAAAAATTGGGTCGAAACGGAACACCACGGTTTTTCCCGAAAACGCATAGTTTGAGAGATACAGTGGATTCTTGACCAAGGGTATTTTTGTCATTCTTGTGATAATAATGTATACACTGGAAAACAAGACACGTAAAGGTATCTGAAGTAAACGGAAGGACTCCACAGTGATCGATGTTGAAGAACGAACCTAAGTGGAGACCCGAATCACGTAAGGACCTAAAGGGAATTTTTACAAAAGTCAAGGGCATGAGCGTAAATTTTATAAATTAGTTAAAAATCAAGAATGAATGTCGGTAATGGAAATGAGAGGTTGAAAGGAGGAGAACAGTACATTTTACGCGTCGTAAAACCACCCGGGTACGAAGAAAAGGCAAAACCTTCCATTGAAGGGTATTTTGGTCTTTTCACTTCCACCCATTTTCTAGAAAAGGGACACATGGCATAGTAATTTTCTAGAAAAGGACACATGGCAAAATCTTGTTTAAAGACACTTTTGGGTTGGATTAATCTTAACCCTCCATATGGCACCATCCTAGTTAAGATACTTTTGTGGTGGTTACATCTTAACCCTCCAAAATGAAATTAATTAAATAAATGGAAAATGGAAAAATATAAAAAGGGAGAGAAGGATGATTAAAGAATTAAGGACACATTTTTTCTCCATTTTTGAGAAGTATGGCCGAAATTCTCTCCACCAAAAAAGGGAAGGAATTTTTCAAGTGTTCAAGTGGATTTTTGGAAGGAAAAGCTTAATTTTAAGGTAAGGATTCCAATTCTAGCTTTACTTTATTCATTTGATTGATAGTTTTCAAGTTATCAATGAAAGAAAAGTTATGAAAATTATAGGAAATCAAAGGGATAAAGAAGAATAAGGGAAGAAAGAATAGGACAAGCAAGGAACAAAGCAAATAAACAAGGTTTGATACTTAAATCATTGCCTTTTCAATTAATTCACATATTTTGCATTATGGGATTTTTGAAATGGTTTTGAAATGAAGTTATTATGTGTGGTAAATATGTGGGAAAGTGCTCTTGAACCATGTGTAATCAATTGATTGTGAAAAGAATGAAAACAAAACAAACTAGCTAAATTGATGCAATTATTCATAAACTTTGATGAGTTTTTAATCACTCCTTTGGTTTGATTTTTGGAAGAGGGACCTTTAGTCCTTCAATGGTATCACAAAAGGATTCTAAAAATCAATTTTGCAAGAAAAAAATGAATTTCCCTCAAGTTTGGAAAATTGGGCCGAATGGTCCCTTTTGGGCACCATTCTGCAGCTTTCATTTTGGGCAGTCCGTTGAAGGGGCAAACGAAAGAATTTTTCGACGAAATTTTACATGCATTTAGTTAACTTATGAAAGTGTTTTCCTGCAAAAATTCATCCAAAAATAAGGTTGTTTACTTAGTCAAAACTGTTACCAAAGTTGACTGATTTTCAGCAGTAAAAACAGATTTTACTATTTAGTTGTCGCGCGCCATTGCGTTGCCGATTTTACGCACCGTGCTACTATTCATTTGGTCATTTTTCTAAATGTGTTAAAACTGGAATATTATGTTATGGATTGATGTTAAATCATATCAAATGACATGAAGGAGAATTGGAAATGATTAGAAAGGCATCATGACAAGCTATTCTGATAATACATGCATTATGGAAAAATCATGGCTTATTGAATATCATGATCAAATTAATTAATGAATTGTTGACGCTCTACTTGGTTATGACAGAACCCTTGAGATAAGGGTATGATGCATCATACTATTACTGCAGTACTGCTTATGACATGATATGATATTCCGGTTGAAGGCCGATGATTACAATGACATGATCAATGATGCAATGATAATGGCCATTGGCACATGTGCAAGAATTATGATGAATGATAATGAAATATGATCATGACAAGATATGTTTATCATGACCCTTCCTTATCCGCTGACGTTCTGTTAAACCAGTAGAGCAACCAAAATGATAAAAGCAAGAGAAATGATTTAAATTCAAATTATTCAGTCAAGCCTTTTTACCATCTGTGTTTTGTATTGATTCCTTTCAAGTATTTAAAGTATATAAATGTATGTTCAAATCATTCTTTCATTTTATTTATTTATTGCAATGATTTAAGTACCCACTAAGCAATTGCTTAGCGAGTTTAGTTTCCCTCTAAACTCGTAGGTTAAACGAGGAGACGAGATTGCAGCATGTCCTGCGCAGCTGGCCTTGACTACTACTTTGGGTAGGAGTTTGGATATGATTGATTGTAGCAATATGGCATGTACATAAGCTTGTATGATCTAGCAAATAAATGTATAATAATGAAAAGCTAGAACACGTACACTGCTAGTAATCTAATAAATCTTATTTTGGTTTAGCACTTATGTATGCAAGTATAGAAGTGTGAATTCTTCTTGCAGGATTGTAGTTGAGGTTATAAGGGTGGATTATTGGGAGTGTACTTGAGTTGAATTGTGAAACAAAATGTTTTTCAAAAATTAAAGAATCAGTTTTGGCGACACTTGGGACCTCCATTTTTAGGGGAGGTTATGGCAAAATTTTTTTTAAAATCTACACTTAAAATTGGCTAAGTAAAATATTAAGACACAACCACCATGAGTTAACAGTCCATCTTGGTCTATAAACATAGGCTAAGATGGGGTGTTACATTTAGTGGTATCAGAGCACCGGTTTAGCCGGTCCTGGAAATTTCAACATAGGAGGATACACATTTTATGTTGGGAGTGGCCATTACCAATGTAAAATGGGATATCCTATAGCAGATAAGAAATGAGAGCATATATCATTTAGGTACAAAATGTCGGTATAGTAGAAAGAATATTATAAATACATAAGTATATAAGGTACATGTGATAAAGGAAAATCTAATAGTGCTTACGTACATGCCATATAGGAAAGTTAATGTGTTGAGTCAAGCCAGCTGCTAATTCTTATCACGATATATGTATACTGTATAAAGTTGCAAGAGGCAGAATCACAAAGAGTTATAGATCAAGAGAAGGAATCTCCCGCTTTCGTACCCATAAATGTAGAAATGGGTCTCGGACTTATGCCACGACCCGCAACGGTGGCTGTGGAAGGCGCCGAAGTTTATTTAAGATAGATGATACTACCACTGCAATAAACGATAAGAATGGTACATGTTGCGACCAAAAGAGAAAGGAAGTCCCCAATTGAGAAGTTAAGGAAATATGGGGCTAAAGAATTTAAGGCTAGTAGAGAAGAAGGATTTGAAGAAGTTGAGTACTGTTTGGACAGTACCATTAGGGCATTGGAACAAATGAGATGCACGCCAGATAAAAGATATATTTATGCCATGTCCCTTTGGGTAGAAGAAACATACACTTGGTAAAACATACTTAAACGCAAGGAGAAATGAGTTTATATATCTACAGCAAGGAGGAATGACAGTATCTGAGTATGATAGAGAGTTCACTCGCCTCAGTAAGTATGCAAAGAAAATGATAGAAACAAAGCAAGAAAGACGTCAAAGGTTTTGGAAGGATTAAATAATAGAATTAAAGTACAATTAATAGTCATGGACGTGTTTGAATTTTCAAGATTAGTTGTGAAAGTTTTAGGTATTGAGAGGGTATACATGGATTAGAGAAGTAGACACCAACGCATGCAACAAAAGAGAGTACAAACTTAAAGCTTAGGAAGATTTCGACAAGTTGGGAAGAAGTTTAGAAGTGAAGATAGTTTTACACAGTAAAGCCGGCGATTGCAAAGCCAAGGATCCGGCCAAGGTTCAAGGTGCCAGACATCCGTAGCTAGTATACCGGAGTCCTTATAAGGGGTTCCAGTAGAAGGTTAGATAGGCGTATATGAATGTAAAAATGAAAATGTATATAAGAAAATGAAATTTGAAGAATGGAATAAAAAGAGGAACAAAATAAGAGGAAAAAAGAAAAGTACGTAAAATGTTAAGACCAAACGGTAAGAGATAAAAGAGATAGAACTTAGATAACAAAGATGAGTGAACAGAAATAAGTATATGAGAAATTCTCATGTCCGGCCACTAGAGAATATGTACAGTAACCCCATGTACAATATTCACACAAGCAGATGAAGTAAGCGCACTAAGAAGATACTGCTGACCCGACACCGTCGTGTTGAAATTTAGCAGGAAATCGGAGTTAAACGTGCTCAATCAATGATGATGGGTGACCATCCCGTGAGTCTTAATAAGGTAGTAGACTGACCATATGAGTAGAAACTAGACGAAATCTAATCAAAACACTGTATTGTGATTCCTCCTGAAAATGCCCCAATGTAATAATCAAAATTAAAAAATTATAAGAAGAAGATATATGAGATTTATGAATTCAGGAAATGATGGGAAAAAAAAAAGAGAGAAGAGAAAGAGAGAAATTAAGAACCAAAGAGGTAGAAAGTGCAGAATTAAAATTAGATCAAAAAGGAAAGAATGAAAGTAATAACAACCCAAGGACTAGTTAAAGGAAAAAGAAAAAAGTAACAATTCAAAAATTACTGGAGGATTGGAAAGAAATATAGATTTGAAGGATATATTACTCCTCTATGCAAACACTGTGGATGAAAATATAAGAGTGAATGCTGGTATTTAACAGATGGATGCTGGGAATACGGGGCACCAGATCGTGTTAGGGTAAACTGCCAGAAAGACAAGTGAATGCACCCGCACCGACAGAAAAATCATGGCCGCTTTTGGCCGAGGCCTAAGCAGGGGAAAGGAAAGTGATTCAAATTTTCAAAGAGCACAATCAGAGACTGTTGACTAGCTCAATTCAAGTACACCAGCCAAAGCCTACGTGATGAAAACTTAGAAGAATTACCAGTAAGATATGTTAAGTTTGAAACATTAGTTATAAATCCGATAAGAGACGAGGTAGTTACACATAAGTGATTAAAGAATGTTCTATAGAGTTACATGAAAATGCATTTTCAGAAAATTTAATAGAGTTACCATTCTGAGAATTTGACGTAATGTTGGTATTGGATTGGCTAACAAGGCATAAAACAGTGGTTGATTATATGAAGAAAGAGAGTAACACTTCATACTCATCACAAGGAGGAAGTGACGGTAGTAGGAAAGAGAGCCGATTACCTAAACAACGTAACAGCAGTAGTTATAACAAGGTGTTCCATACAAATGGATGTGAGGCACACTTGGTAAGCACTATGGAAGCAAAGAAGAATGTGATAAAGATTCAAGAGGTATCAACAATGTTTTATTTTCTCGATGTTTCTTCAGATGAGCTACCTGGATTATCACCTAAGAGAAAAGTAGGATTCACTATAAATGTATATCCGGAAAATGCACCGGTGTTGGTTGCCTCATACCGAATGGTACCAGCGGAACCCAAAGAAATGAAAACGCAATTATAGGAGCTACTCGACAAGGGTCTTATATAGCCAAGTATTTCTTCATGGGGCACGCCAGTACTCTTTGTCAAGAAGAAAGATAAATCCTTAAGGTCATATGTGAACTATAAGTAGTTGAAGGAGCTTGCGATTAAGGATAAATATCTATTACCATCCATTGACGATGTATTCAACCAACTTAAGGGAACCAAGGTTTTGTTTAAAAAAAAAAATTAGATCACCGACTGGGATATCAGCAGCTGCGGATCAAAGGAAAAGACATTCCAAAGACTACATCTAGAACTCGATACGGACGTTATAAGTTCCTTGTAACGCCTTTTGAGCCCACAAATGTGTCAGTAGTATTCATGGATTTAATGAATCATATCTTTCATCCATATTTTGACCAATTTGTAAATGGTGTTCATAGATGACACCTTTATTTATTTAAGGAACAAAGAAGAATACGATCTATACTTTTGCATAGTATTGCAAATGTTGCGAGAGAAGCAGTTGTACGTCAAACATGACAAATGCAAGTTTTGATTGGAAAAAGTGACATTATTAGAACACACCATATTAGCATAAGGCATTAAAGTAGGTCTTAAGGAAACAAAAGCCATTTTGGAATGGAAAACACCAAAGACAGTAATAGAAGTAAGAATCTTCTTAGGACTGACTGGTACTATTAATGTTTTATAAAAGGGTTTCCATTATTATCATCCCAATGACAAGGTTGTTTTAAAGGAATGCCAAACTCCAATGGACTGATAAATGTTAGAGGAACTTTGAGAAACTAAAGGAAAAGTTAACGAATGCTTCAATAACCATACGGCCTGTGTCCAGCAAAGAATTTGTGATATATAGTGATGCTTCACACATCGGTTAAGGTTATATGCTTATGCAAAAGGATAAAATAGTCGCATAAGTCTTTTGATGATTTAAACCATACGAAAAAAATAATAATAATAACCCGGCACACTGTTTGGAATTAACAGTTATCGTATTGGCTTTCAAGATTTGGAGATATGATTTATATGGAGAAAAGTGTTATATTTATACAGACGCAAAAGTTTAAAATATCCGCCAACCCAAGAGGATCTCAATTTATGGTAAGGAAAGTAAACCCAAGTTTTGGAAATAACAGCTAAGTTATAAATTATCATCTAGGAAAAGCTAACGTGGTGGCCGACACACTTGGTAGAAAATCGATACCAGCCGTAGGCGCTATAACGATCAGTTTAAGACCAATGGAAGAGGAAGTACTAGTAGTAGAAATGCAAGCATAAACTATGTTTCTTTTCAAGAAATTCATTAAGTACAAAAGGAAAATGAATAAATACAAAAATGGATCAAGCAAGTGCAAGGAGGAAAGGATATAAAATTCTAAATTTCTAAGAACAGTAGTTTGTATTATGACAATAGAGTAATGATACTAACAATGGGAGACATAAGAAAGAAAATTTTTTTTTCGAAAAGCATATAGTAGTCTCTACGCAATGCATCAAGGAGTTACAAATGTATCAATATCTAAAGAAGTTTTTAATGGTAGCCTGGAATGAAGAGAGATATTGTTGATTTTATGACCAAATGTTTAATATGTCAACAAGCAAAAGCGAAACATCAAATACTATCGGGACTGTTACAACTAATTCCCACTCTGGTATGGAAATGGGAACATATCACTATGGATTTCGTCATAGAACTACCAATGACACGAGGCTAGCATGACGTTGTTCGGATAATTGTTGACTGCCTAACTAAGTTAGCTCATTTTCTACTTTTACAAATGGATTATTCAATAGATAAATTGGTGGAAATGTACGCTAAGGAAATTATACAATTACACAGGATTCCAACGTCTATCATTTTAGGCAGAGGTCCACAGTTCATCATCAATTTATGATAGAAGTAGCAAACAGCTTCTGAAACCCAAACAAATTATAGCACTGCCTTTCACCCGTAAACTGATGGACGATTTGAAAGAGTAATCAAAATTTTGGGAGGAATATTAAGAGTATGTGTTATAGAATTTAAGGGTGGCTAGAATAGGTATTTGAGTTTAATTGAATATGCATATAACAACGACTATTAATTCAGCATAAGGTGACGCCCTATAAAGAATTATACAAAAGAAAACATGGAACACCAGAGTGTTGGACAGAATTACGTAAAGACAAGATAAAATCATATGCGAGTAGGTAGGAGCAAAATCATATGTGGACTCGAAACGAAGGGACATAGAACTCTAAGTGGAAGACAAGGTTTTTCTTAAGACTTTTCCATGAAAGATGGTATTAAGATTTAAGCAGAAAAGTAAGTTAAGCCTTAGGCTTATTGGACTATATGAGATTATCGAACACATAGATTAATAGCCTATCGGTTAACTCTATTACTAGAACTGAACAAAATACATAATGTTTTTCACGTTTCAATGATAAGGCAATATCGTTTGAACTTCACACACGATATAAAGACACAAACATTAGAGTCCAATCTGACCTAAATTATGAAGAAGAACCAATAGAAATTTTAGCATGAAAAGTCAAAGGATTAAGAAATAAGAGATTTCCTCCAGTTAAAGTGCGGCGAAGGAACCATAGAATGGAAGAGATATTTTGGGAAAGCGAAGGAATAATGAGGATGGAAGCCTAAATTTTACACCCGATCGGCTTCGGGACGAAGCCTAAATTTTAGAGGGGAAGAAATGTCACGACCCAATTTGTACATATGTACAGTACATCCATGTACAGTACATCCGCGTACAGTAACAGGAGCCGTCCCGAGTAATCACCAAAGAACAAGAAGTGAAAGGAAGCTCTATAGGACAAAAAGGACCTAACTGAAAAGATTGTAAAAGTTTTGGGGAGGTGACTGTAATTTCAAAAAGTTTTGGGGAGGTAACTGTAATTTCCAAAAGTTGTACTGGAGGTTCTTAATAGTGCATATAACAGACTCCAGAAATGGAAAGTAGAGAAAAATTGGGTCGAAACGGAACACCACGGTTTTTCCCGAAAACGCATAGTTTGAGAGATACAGTGGATTCTTGACCAAGGGTATTTTTGTCATTCTTGTGATAATAATGTATACACTGGAAAACAAGACACGTAAAGGTATCTGAAGTAAACGGAAGGACTCTACAGTGATCGATGTTGAAGAACGAACCTAAGTGGAGACCCGAATCACGTAAGGACCTAAAGGGAATTTTTACAAAAGTCAAGGGCATGAGCGTAATTTTTATAAATTAGTTAAAAATCAAGAATGAATGTCGGTAATGGAAACGAGAGGTTGAAAGGAGGAGAACAGTACATTTTACGCGTCGTAAAACCACCCGGGTACGAAGAAAAGACAAAACCTTCCATTGAAGGGTATTTTGGTCTTTTCACTTCCACCCATTTTCTAGAAAAGGGACACATGGCATAGTAATTTTCTAGAAAAGGACACATGGCAAAATCTTGTTTAAAGACACTTTTGGGTTGGATTAATCTTAACCCTCCATATGGCACCATCCTAGTTAAGATACTTTTGTGGTGGTTACATCTTAACCCTCCAAAATGAAATTAATTAAATAAATGGAAAATGGAAAAATATAAAAAGGGAGAGAAGGATGATTAAAGAATTAAGGACACATTTTTTCTCCATTTTTGAGAAGTATGGCCGAAATTCTCTCCACCAAAAAAGGGAAGGAATTTTTCAAGTGTTCAAGTGGATTTTTGGAAGGAAAAGCTTAATTTTAAGGTAAGGATTCCAATTCTAGCTTTACTTTATTCATTTGATTGATAGTTTTCAAGTTATCAATGAAAGAAAAGTTATGAAAATTATAGGAAATCAAAGGGATAAAGAAGAATAAGGGAAGAAAGAATAGGACAAGCAAGGAACAAAGCAAATAAACAAGGTTTGATACTTAAATCATTGCCTTTTCAATTAATTCACATATTTTGCATTATGGGATTTTTGAAATGGTTTTGAAATGAAGTTATTATGTGTGGTAAATATGTGGGAAAGTGCTCTTGAACCATGTGTAATCAATTGATTGTGAAAAGAATGAAAACAAAACAAACTAGCTAAATTGATGCAATTATTCATAAACTTTGATGAGTTTTTAATCACTCCTTTGGTTTGATTTTTGGAAGAGGGACCTTTAGTCCTTCAATGGTATCACAAAAGGATTCTAAAAATCAATTTTGCAAGAAAAAAATGAATTTCCCTCAAGTTTGGAAAATTGGGCCGAATGGTCCCTTTTGGGCACCATTCTGCAGCTTTCATTTTGGGCAGTCCGTTGAAGGGGCAAACGAAAGAATTTTTCGACGAAATTTTACATGCATTTAGTTAACTTATGAAAGTGTTTTCCTGCAAAAATTCATCCAAAAATAAGGTTGTTTACTTAGTCAAAACTGTTACCAAAGTTGACTGATTTTCAGCAGTAAAAACAGATTTTACTATTTAGTTGTCGCGCGCCATTGCGTTGCCGATTTTACGCACCGTGCTACTATTCATTTGGTCATTTTTCTAAATGTGTTAAAACTGGAATATTATGTTATGGATTGATGTTAAATCATATCAAATGACATGAAGGAGAATTGGAAATGATTAGAAAGGCATCATGACAAGCTATTCTGATAATACATGCATTATGGAAAAATCATGGCTTATTGAATATCATGATCAAATTAATTAATGAATTGTTGACGCTCTACTTGGTTATGACAGAACCCTTGAGATAAGGGTATGATGCATCATACTATTACTGCAGTACTGCTTATGACATGATATGATATTCCGGTTGAAGGCCGATGATTACAATGACATGATCAATGATGCAATGATAATGGCCATTGGCACATGTGCAAGAATTATGATGAATGATAATGAAATATGATCATGACAAGATATGTTTATCATGACCCTTCCTTATCCGCTGACGTTCTGTTAAACCAGTAGAGCAACCAAAATGATAAAAGCAAGAGAAATGATTTAAATTCAAATTATTCAGTCAAGCCTTTTTACCATCTGTGTTTTGTATTGATTCCTTTCAAGTATTTAAAGTATATAAATGTATGTTCAAATCATTCTTTCATTTTATTTATTTATTGCAATGATTTAAGTACCCACTAAGCAATTGCTTAGCGAGTTTAGTTTCCCTCTAAACTCGTAGGTTAAACGAGGAGACGAGATTGCAGCATGTCCTGCGCAGCTGGCCTTGACTACTACTTTGGGTAGGAGTTTGGATATGATTGATTGTAGCAATATGGCATGTACATAAGCTTGTATGATCTAGCAAATAAATGTATAATAATGAAAAGCTAGAACACGTACACTGCTAGTAATCTAATAAATCTTATTTTGGTTTAGCACTTATGTATGCAAGTATAGAAGTGTGAATTCTTCTTGCAGGATTGTAGTTGAGGTTATAAGGGTGGATTATTGGGAGTGTACTTGAGTTGAATTGTGAAACAAAATGTTTTTCAAAAATTAAAGAATCAGTTTTGGCGACACTTGGGACCTCCATTTTTAGGGGAGGTTATGGCAAAATTTTTTTTAAAATCTACACTTAAAATTGGCTAAGTAAAATATTAAGACACAACCACCATGAGTTAACAGTCCATCTTGGTCTATAAACATAGGCTAAGATGGGGTGTTACAAATTGTCTCCATTGGCCAATCCTCTGGTGGCTCTAGGTAATCTCTAATATAGTGATCCTAAGACCCACATCTATAACAATCTCGAGAATTAGCTCCCCAACATACACCTCTATGTGCTCTACTACATTGAGTGCATGTGGGTAGAGCAGGTCCCTAAAAAATAGGGGTGGGAGTACTAGCCACCTACACCGTAGGCTTCTGCCTCTGCTGAACAACTCTACTAGATTGCTTCTGACTCTCTCCTACATCTTCCAAATAATCCTCTTGTTCCCACTTGCGAGATAATGACTATACCTCAACCTGAAATCTCGTAGTTCTACTCTCCTCTGCTCTAGCTACAGCTGCAATCGCCTGAGCCTTCTCCACACTATGTGCAGCTGACACCAACTTATAAAAATTCTCATATTGCAGTGCAGCTACCTTAAACATAATGGATGGCTTCAACCCCTCCTCAAACCTCCAACATTGATCTATCTCATTAGATATAATGCCACCTACATATTTACTCAATTGGAGAAAATTTTTCTCATAACAGTTTTCACACCCTGTTTTAAGTTCAAAAATTCCTTCTTCTTTGTATCCTTATAATTTCTAGGTGTATATTTCTTCCCAAACTCCAATAAAAAATCATCATAAGACAATATTGGTGGATCAACCAACCTATGAGGAATTATCTTCCACCAATCTCGTGCATCTCCCTATAGAAGAGAAAATGCATAGTCAAATTTCTCTTCTATAGTAGCCTGTAACTAGACAAACTGTAATATCCCATATTATACCCTAAAAGTGTTGGGGTTATTGTTGTATTTGGATTCAATGTGTGTATTGAATGGAAAGAGAAGAGAAGTGAAGAGAAGATGTAGGAAAAATAAATGCAAAATATATGACATATACATATAACCACATATACATCACATATACATGATGTATAAAATGGTGTAGGAAAAGTGTGTTGTATATATATATATATATTTGTATAATTAATGAATAATAATAATGATGATAAGGACAAAAAGAGAAAAAGATGAAGAAAGTCAAAAGGAATTGTGTGTGTGGTGGAGATTTAAGTGTCCTAATGTTATTATTATTATTATTATTATTATTATTATTATTATTATTATTATTATTGTTATTGTTATTATTATTATTATTATTATTATTATTATATATATATATATATTGGATAAGAACGAAGAAAGAAGATTCATTCTTCTTCTTCTTCTTCGTTTTCTTCTTAGTGCACGAGAGAGAGAGAGAGAGAGAGAGAGAGAGAGAGAAGCTAGAGAGAGAAAGATGATTTTGCTTCAATTTACACCAAAGACTAAAGGAGATCAAGAGATTTGCAAGTGGAGTTGAAGATTTGGCAAGCTATTCATGTAAGTACTCATTTCTTGAAGTTAATCTTTGTGATTATATATATATAAGTTTCATCTTCTTGTTTTGATTTCTCTTGATTGAGGTTATGTGTTTGATATAAGTGGTTTGTGAGATGATGATAATGAAAGATTGAAGTGTGTAAAGGTGTTAACTTGGTATTTAAGTGATGATAAGTTGGGGAAATTGTGAGGGTGATGATGAATGGTTGAATTAGGGTTTTGAATAAATGAATTGGTACCTTGAGTAATTGATTATAGTGATGTATATATATTTTGTTTAGTATGATGCTATAATGAAGTTATATAAATGTTAAGGTGATAGAAAATTGATAAATATAACAAAGATGATGATTAAAAGTGTTGTGATGTGAATTTTGAAGGGCTTGGATGAGTTTTGAAGTATTTGGTTTTTGAATCCTTGAAGGACACGGCCAAGTTATGAGAGACACGGCCAAGTTAGGGCAAACATGGCCGTGTTGGATGGATTTTGGAGAGACACGGCCACAAGCTTGGCCGTGTCCCTTGGGTGTGTTTGTTACTGCCTGACTTTTGTTGAGAGACACGGTCGTGTCCTTTGCCCGTGTCTGCCTCTGTTTGATTTGGTGTTGAGAGACACGGCCATAAGCTTGGCCGTGTCCCATGCCCGTGTTTGCTACTGCCAAAATTGTGTTGAGAGACACGGCCACAAGCTTGGCCGTGTCCCTCAAATGTGCTGCCCGTGTCCTGTGAGGATGTTAATTATTGTGATTGTTATATGTTATTCTTATATTGTTGGATCTTCAAAAGGATCTTTTGGTACTTAAACACACTTAAAACAATAATGATCCAACCAAATATGTATAGAAGATTATAAATCCATGAATGATGTAAATTGTTATGTATCTAACAATGATGATATAGGAAATGTGGAAGATACAATGATCATGGAAAAAGGTATGTACCATGTTATTGATTATGTGTATTTGAGTGATGAATTGATCAATATGATTTGATGATAATGATGATACTATATGAACAATGTTATGTTCTATGCTTTGTAAATTGTAATGTGTTATATGAATGATGTGAGATTATGATGAAATATGAAATATAAAAGATGTGATGTTGTGATGAAAGATGAAATGTGAGTTGCAATTTAAGAAGATGTGAAGCCATTGTTATTGGCAAAGATAATTCAAATGATATGATGATTCAAATGAGATGTGGGCCATTGTTATTGGCTATGATGATTTAAATGTGATGTGATGAAGCCATTGTGATTGGCTATGATGATTCAAATAAAATGAGAGCCATTGTTATTGGTTATGATAATTCAATTGAGAATCAAATGAATTGTGTGACTAATGTGTTATTCCATTTTCAGAGTTTGTTGTTGGTGGCATGCCTAATAAGTGTAACAATCTCTTGAAGTTAGGTTGGATTGAATCCTTGAAGCCTAATTGAGATGTTACCACCCTTGAAGCTAGGTTGGGTTGGTTCTTGAAGCCAAGTTGGGTTGAAGCTTAGCATGCTTTGCTCCCCTTGAAGCTTGGTTGAATCTAATCCTTGAAGCCTAGTTGGGTCTATGATATTGATAAATGTGATAATAAAACCAAAGCATTTACTCTGAAAATTGAATGGCATATTAGTGGGTTGTTGGGCCCGAGTCTGTCTTTGTTGTTAATGTGATTCATGCTTGATGAATTGTGAATAAAGTGATGTTATGAAGTATGATTTTGTAATATGTGCATTGATGTATTGAAAAGGAATATGTTTGAGGGATTTTGTTGAGATATGGGTTTATGAAAATGTTGTATGATGTGTAAAATGTATATGAATGTGGAATTTGTGAGAATTGTTTTCATGAAGGTTTGCATAGATCATAGAATGGTGTTTTGTGGAAATGATGTATGTTACATGTATGTGAAATAAATTGTATGTTACATGTATGTGAAATAAATTGTATGTTACATGTATGTGAAATAAATAGGGCAAGTATTGGGTTATAAATGTTCCATGTAAATCTATATCAAATTTACAAAGATAGTAGGAACTTTTGAAGAATACATTGAGAAAGGAAAAAGTGGTAAGGAAACAATAAAACTTAATGCTAAAAGTTTGAGGTATGATTCTTTTGGTAAAGTGTATTTATTATTGTTTTCTTTTGTACTACTAAGCTCTCAGGCTTAGCGCGGATGTTTAATTGCGCAGGTATTATGCGGTTGATCTGGAAGTTTAGCTGTTATGCCACGAGAAGGGTAAGAGTGTCTCGAGACCAACTAGAAGGTGATGCATACATATGTTATATTATTTATGTTTTATTTTTATAAGAATAATGTTTCTTGGATTTGGTCTTTATAAATAATGCAATAGTACTTGAACTTGGATAAAGGTTTTGAAATTGGAACGAAAAGTGACATTCTTATACTTTATCTACGCATCGTATATATATACCAGGTATATGTATGGTGCTTATATAGAGTATGGGGGTGTTACACAAACACCCTCTCCACCCTATCTAGCCATTGCTCTGCCTCGGCTGGGTCTACAGTATTTAAGAATTCATCAACCCCATATTTCCTCAACTTGTCAACTTTCTAGTCTGTAGCAGCTACTATTGCACTGGGACTGGGACTGGATGGAGTAATTCCACCATCTCTTGAACGCTGGAGGACCCCTGCACCTCAGGTCTGACTACCGCCGAAGCCTCTCTAGCATCAACTCTACCTTCTGCTCCTTCCTCACCTAGAGCCATAGTCCCCGCACTATCCTCTGAACTGTGTCCCTAGATGCCATCAAAACCTATATCTGCCACCACAAAATAATAATACCACATTAGAGACCAACTCAAATGCCAATGCATATGCATGTATAAAAATATCAAATCACTATTTCAAAATTTCCTTTTCTCCCTTTCCAACACCCACCTAGGCTGAGAATCTCAAACTTAGGATCTGATACCAAAATAAATATAACACCCTTATACCCTAAATATGTATAGTACATATACACATGTATGTATATAATACATACTTGAGATATAAAGTACTACAATATTTACAAATAAAACCTTTATTTTAATATTTTAAATAAAGTAACAATTTATAGAAGTAATTATGTGAGAAAATTTTGCTAGAGTTTTATCTATAATTTTAATAAATACCAATTTATCAAATGTCACAATCTACACATAAAAATTTAACACTACCAAAATATAATTTATAGCAAATCCACCAATCACCAAAAATCCTCCATTTTTATCACTTACAACAGTTCTTATCATAATTAGGTTCTTATACAAAAATATTTGTACAATCATTTTAAATATTTAAAACAAAACCAAATATTATGATTCCATTTACATAAACCAAAATGCATAATACAAAACACAAATATACATGAATGCAGTTGGCCCAATTGGTCTTGTGGCACCCTCGAACTCCAAAAATCATCGACAATCAGGATCTCTTGAATCAGCAATCCTTTTACCTGCGCGATTCAAACAATCATGCTAAGCTATACAACTTAGTGTTACACAATCTCAAATACAATATATACATATATCACATTCAGTTATACTTTCTCATAACAATACTCATGCAACATCTTTATTTTAATTTATAACCCACATATATAGAACATTTCCACACACATACACTGGGCCAAACACACCTATATAATTGTCAAGTTTAGTTATCACAATAACAATGTTACGGACCAGCTCTACTCAGGTCCATTATAATTCTCAATCTCATCATATGACCTAGCTCTACTCAGGTCAAGATCTAGTCTCCCTTAGATCTATCAATGCATGCAATATCATTCTCAATATCATTGGATAAGTAATTATATAGGGTAATAAACACACAATAATACTTTTCCATATCTTTAAGTGATCAACTCAAATTTTGATCACTTTCACATTATATTACATTGTCACAATTTTCAGGTGATCAACATTATCATGATCACCTTCACCTCACATATTCAAATTAATTCATATTTTAAACATTTTTCATATTTTTAAATCATCCACATACACATCCGTAAGTAACATTCATAATGTGACTTACTTTTCACATTTTCTTACATATCACAATTGTGTCCATATTGGACAACTCACCACACATATCATATACATGTATACACACAATCATACAATTATACTCAATTCCTCATTTACACACAATCTATATAAATTTAACATTTGTCACATTTCATGGAATACTATAATTTCTCATTCCCATAACATCACTCAGGTTATTTCCCAATTTTCCCATCTTATATATTATATAAATTATCCTCACTCATTTTCTCTAATTATTGCATTTCACAGAAATCTTAGTCACATTTTCAATGTGACTTATCTCTCACATTTTCTATGCATTTACCATACTCTTTATATCATTTTTCATCATTTCCAATCAAATTACCTATTGAAGTTCATTTTCACTTTCTTAATCATTTCCCTTTATTTCATAACCACTTTCTATATTATCAACCACATTACACATTACATGGTACTTTCATATGCTCAATATACATTAAACTATCAATATCTAAGCAATCCTTATCAAAATTCCATTAAAACTCTAAGTTCCCAACTTACTACTTTACTTAAACTTCAATCTACTAATCTCATTTTGAACAATTAACATTAAAAATATTATTTATATAATAATATAACATCAAAACATAGCACTTTCACAATTATGGTAGCCCATTTAAAAATCCAAATTCCACATAATGCAACTGTGAATACTCGAATATTGAGGCTCGGAAAGCCGGTTTTCTCAGACTGCTGACGGCCGAGCCAGATGGACGACCACAGTAAAGCTCGTTGAAAGTATGTCTTCATGGTACTTGAAATGTCCGGAGCGACGCAAGGATTATGGATATTGTCTCGGAATAATTTTTGGAGGTCCGTAGCTCCCGAAAAATCAGTTTGAACGAAAAATGTGTGAATTTTTGTGCCTTTTTGGGGCTGAACCGCCGACCGCGGTTGTCCGACCGCCGGAACCGGCGGTTCGACCACCAACCGCGGTGGTCTGACCGCCGGAGACTGCGGTTCGACCACCAACCGCCTGAACCGGCAATCCGACCGCGGTGGTCCGACCGTCGGCGTTGACTTTTTCCCATTTTCCGGCTGACAACGCCGGTCCGACCGCTGACCACGGCGACCGCCGTCCAGTCCGATTTTGTCTATAAAATGCTGTTAAATTTTCAAAAAAAGGGGGTTGGCTATTCGAATCCCGGGCCTCATGCTGACGAATTCTCTGTTTACACACGATTAAGAATTTTCATTGGACTTTTATTTGCATAAACCTAACCGTGTGATGTAGGAATTAATCAAAATCGAATCCAAGGTCCGAGAAACGAGATCTGGAACTACGAAGTGGGAGAATCCTAAACAAGGTAGTATCCTAATTCATCATTTGTCAATCCAAGCATGTCTTAAACATTGCACCTTCTTCTCAATTTCTTTCTAGTCAAAGATCTAATCCTTTTAGGTCTAAGGCCTAATTTAACTAATCAATCAACATTTCGGCATGAAGCCACGAATGAATTAATCTTTTTGGCACGGAGCCTAAATTGCATTATTTTTGGTAACAAGTACCTAAATTGCATCAAATTTAGCACTAAGTGCTTAAAATCTCACAATTTTGGCAAAAAGCCCGACAATGCACGAAGCATACACATACACATGCATAATGCATAATTGCCTTTAAATAGGCTTTTCCGAACTACATGGACTTTGATCTCTCATAAAAACAAGAGTATGTAGGCATGTTTGGGATTCACCCCAAATAACAAGTCCACAATTTACTAACAATCTGTTTGTCTTCTCTTCTTTGTCCCTTTTAGTATTGTTTCCTTTTGGCAAGTTAATCAAATACATGACATAGTCCCCGAATCCTCCTTGGGTTCGTAGATTAGAAACCTTTACATTGGATGCATTAATTGGAGTCAAACAAGGGTTTTCTTAGTTTTTCCCTTTGAACATAAATTAATTAATTTCCTTTTAATTCTTCACCACATGTTTTCTTTCTTCTTTGACTTTCTTTTGCTTTTTCTTTTTATTTAGTTATTTATTTTTAATCTTCCCACCCATAAATATCTATATATATAAATACTTATATACCCTTTATATGTTGTATATACTTTATGTATATGTATATGTCATATATATGTTATTTATATTTTACATATAACTTTATGTATATATATATATATATTATATATATACTATGTACATGTAATGCATAATTAATGTATATAAATACTTATATAAACATATAATATGTATCTTATATATATATATCCAACATATACAATTAATAAATAATATATATATATATAATATGTATACACTAGGTATACATTAGGTATATACAACACCTATATCTCCAAATACTTATCTAATTTCTCCAAAATTATGGATATTACATTTAAACACTAATTTACATCAATTCCGTGCATATACTAAAAACCCTAAATTCACTACTTCTTCTCCTAAACTTCAAATAAACCTATTCAAATCCACCATCTAACATTAAAATCCCCCACATGAAAATAACATCATTCCATACTATTTAAGCAATTACCAAACACTCCTTTAAAAATTGAAATTTTACATAATTGAAAATTTCAAGGAACTTTCTTAAATTCAAAAGGAAACTTACTAATTAATTGAGATTTCACCAAAACTTCCTTCAATTCTTGAAAATCCTTCTAAAACTTGGTGTTTGGAAGAAACAAAAACCTTCCCTCTACAACAATGGTGGTTCGGCCTCAAGGTGGAAGAAGATGAGAATTGTTTTTTTTTTCTTAACCATAATAATAATAATAATAATAATAATAATAATAATAATAATAATAATAATAATAATAATAATAATAATTTAATTAATTAATTAATTAAAAATCTCAAATTTTCATCTTTCACAAAAAAAATATTTTAAATTTCAATTTTTTAACTTTTAACTTTTTAGCTTTTTGACTTTAATGATTTCACTCTTTGACTTTTATGTGTTATCTATATTTCATTTATATTTCACCATATATATATTATGTATTTTCTCTTTCCAACCCATTATTTAACTATTTCAAATTATGTATTTAATTATATTTAATAAAACTAGGGGTGTTACAACTCTCTCTCCCTTAAATAATTTCGTCTTCGAAATTACCTGATGTCTAACTCTTGAAGAGTTGTGGATACTGGCTCCATATAGTCTCCTCGCTCTCCCATATTGCCTCCTCAATAGAGTGATTCCTCCATAGGACTTTCTCCAATAGCACATTTTTGTTCCTTAATTCCTTCATCTCTTGTGCCACGATCGCCATTGGTTCCTCTTTATAGGTGAGATTTGGATTCACATCTATAGATTCAACTGATAGTATGTGAGATGGATTTGATATATACCTCCGAAGCATCAAGACATGGAAGACATTATGTATCCTTTCCAACTCAGGCGATAAAGCCAGTCTATAAGCTATAGGTCCCACTCTCTCTAGTACTTCATGTGGTCCGATGAAGCTAGGACTTAACTTAACCCATCCGACTAAATATCAATATTTTCTTCCAATGAGTCACCTTCAGGAATACTTTATCACCCACATTGAACTTTATATCTTTCCTCTTCAAATCTGAGTAGGACTTCTGTCGGTTTGAAGCTGCCTTTAATCAATCCTAAATTACTTTAACTTTTTCTTCTGTATCTTAGATCAAGTCAGGACCTGCCAATTTTTGTCCTCCAACCTCATCCCAACATAATGGTGTCATGCATTTTCTACCATAAAAGGTCTCATATGGTGTCATCCCAATGTTGGACTGATAATTATTTTTATAGGCAAACTCAATCAATGGCAAATGTCTGTCATAGCTACCTATAAAGTCAATGACACATCGCCTTAACATGTCCTTCAGGACCATATCACTCTCTCTGACTGCTCATTTATTTGTGGATGAAAAATAGTGCTGAAGTATAATAGAGTACCCAATGCATCCTGCAAACTCCTCTAAAATCTAGATGTAAATTTGAGATTTTGGTTTGGTACCAATGAAAATGGGACACCATGTAGTCTCACAATCTTACTGATATATAACCTAGCTAGCTTGTTAAGAGAATAATCCATCCTAACCGAAAGGAAGTGAGCTAACATTTTATCCATTATTACCTAGATTGCATCATGCTTCTTTTGGGTAAAAGATAGTCCAGCTACAAAATCCATAGACGCTCGCTCCCACTTCCTCTTAGGAACCAATAATGGCTGCAAGAACACTAAAGGAACCTAGTGCTTAGCTTTCACTCTTTGGCAAGTGAGACACCTGGATACAAATTCTGCTATGTCCCTCTCCATACCCGACTACCAATAATGCTACTTTAAGCCTTGATACATCTTGGTGCTCTCAGAGTGCATAGAATAAGGTGATTGATGTGCTTCTTTCAAAATCTTATTTTTCAATTCAGAATCATCCAGAAAAGACAACCAATCTTTGTACCATAGGTTTCCATCATCTCTAATGTGAAAATCCCCACTCTCCCCCCTTATGAAAATCCTCCACAATCTTCTGGAGTTTCAAATATGTCTTTTGTGCCTCTTTGATTTGACCAAGCAATAATGCGCTCACCTGCAATTGATCCATAAGTGCACCATCATCACATACCTCAAATCTAGCATGTAACACGCTCAACTCAATAAGCAATAAGAGCAAATAGCCAGTCAACCCTGCCATGGACTTTCAACTCAAGGAATCTGAAACCACATTTGCCTTGCCGGATTGTAGTCAATCAAGCAATCATAATCCTTTGTCAGTTCCAACCAATGTCTCTGTCGAAGATTCAACTCTTTCTGGACACTCGGATACTTTAAACTCTTGTGATCAACATAGATTAAGCATTTCTATCCATACAAATAATGTCGCTAAATCTTCAGTGCAAACATTAACTCGTGAGGCTTTAACTGTTTGGATGCATATGTAATGACTCTATCCTCCTGCATCAGAACACATTCCAAACCATTATATGAAGTATCACTATATATCATATATGGTTTATCTTCTATAGGTAAGGTAGGAACTGTGAATGCCTAATTTTTCACCCATAATGAAGTGCATCTGACCATGGTTCCAACAAAGTTGGAATCACGTAAATCAGATTCCAGATGGACTAGAACAGGCCCGAACTGACCTAAAATGGACCCAAAAACTCTCAATTTTGTACATGAGAAAAAATCTCCAATTTTGGACTTAATGAAATCCCATATCATAATGAATCCAATGCAACTTGAATCACATGAATCAGAGGTCAAATGGGCCTGAAACGATAAAAATGGTATGCGGGGTCGATCCGACAAGTGTGCGGCCCGAGGTCATTTTTGTCCCACTTGTTTTTCAACTTTTTCATTATAAATTGAAATTTTCTTCCTCAAAAAGGGGATTTGGACTTTTTAGACCTTGAAACTTTGTCAAAATCATTTTTGATACCAAAATACAAAAAAAAAAAAAAATTCATCTTGGTCGAATTAATCAAATTAAATTTGATTCTCTTATAATTTTTGGACTCAAAGTCATTTTGGCATCATTCCTTTTGAGGCTCACCAAGAGGAGCTATTTCAATTGCACATCTAAAGGAAATGGCTACCCAAGGTACAAATTTCACCACATTTCTCTTGTCAATTTGATAATTTAAATTAACTAAAATTGGTTAATTAAAAGTCCTTTGTAACTAAAAGCTCGAACAACTTACGACTCTGATTCTTATTCAAATGAGATAAGTAGGCACACTTGGAATATTACTCTGAGTGGCGAGCCCACATCTTAACAATCAACTGATCTTTTCAAGTTATTTTTTCTTACTATTATTTTCCATTATCTTGAATATGATTATTGTTATTTTTTTCCTATTTAATTTTGATGTTTTGAGGCTCCACTTGCAAATTTGATGAGTTTTTCAATGGATGCCATTATGTTTTTCTTCATTTATCTTTTTCCTTAAATTAGTCAATTTAGCGATTTGTGCTTAACCTAGGACCCACAAGGGCTAGAGTTGAAGCTCCTCTAAAATCAATTTTTTGGTGGATTTGTAATATTTTTCCTGCACTGCATTTGTGGATGTCATTGTTATTAAATGTGCGTGCATTATAATATCCTATCATTCATGATAATTATGGCACAATCCATAAAAATTATATTTTTTCAAATCAATCTAAAGAAAGGGGGAAATCAATCCAAGAGAGAGTTTTTATTAAAACTGGTTTAGAAAACTTAGTCTAGAACCCATTGTGATTGGTTTCGGACTAGTGTGTACAAAATAGTATATTTTTAAGGAGTCAACTAATGGGTTTTTCCTTAATTTTCCCAACCAAATAAACTAAGGTGGCGACCCTCCAATATTTTCTTTTCAAAATAAAATCCACCAATCCCTTTTTAAAACAAATGGAGAGTTTCTTTTTAATAATAAAAGGAAATAAATCTTTTCATAACCAAAGATAATTTTTAAACATGAGCTTACTGAACTGAGTGGAGACTGTACACAAACGTATTGTGTAAGACCAAGTCTAAAAGAGCAATGCCCCGACTCCCTCATTGCGAGCCGAGCCTTGGAGCTCGGGCGAGGCCTCACAAGGATAAGAGCCTAAGTCAACATATCTCTTTGAGCGGGAATTTTTGCTCCCATTCCCGGTGGAATGGTTCTTGCGTCTTTAGCATTGTTAGACTTAGGGCCTTATGGAACACGAGACTAAACCCAGAGAATTTGGAGTTGCCACCAGGACGGGCCAAAAAAATAGAAGGGGATGGATGACTTGATTTCTGATAAATCCCCAACCCCTACTAGGTGCAAAAATTTGGTACGCTAGGGGATGATGAGAATGACCCAGCACCCTCATAGCACCTGATTCATTGGAACTGGTCTCCATTTCAGGTCTAAATATTATTTAATTCTTAATCATTATTATATCATTCATATTACATGCAATTAAAGGAAACAAATAATCAAATTACAAAAATCAATTAAGTCGAAACAAAACAAGAAAATGGGCACCCATACAAGATGGAAACAAGCCTTTACAATGTCCAATGTCCAAAAATACAAGTAAATAAAATAGGACACCCACCATTTAATGGAAACATGTCCTTTACATTAATCCCAAAACTCAAATAAAATAAAAGAAACAAATTAAAAAAACAAGGCACTCACAAAGTGTAAACATGCCTTTTACATCTTAAAATATAAATAACAAAGGAAACACAAACCCATAAACATATAAATAACCATCATTCAAATATTTATAAAACTAGGACTTAATTAAATGAAAATAAAGATTAACCACACAGAATTACAATCTACAAATAAATATCAACCCAATAAAGAGGGAGTGCCACCGAAAGGTAAACGATTTATAAGATATCATTTTGAGCATGCAATTAGGATTTTATCATGCAATTAGGGTTTTAATCCTAAACTAGGGTTAACATGCAATATTAGGATTTTATCCTAAAACTAGGGCTAAGAGATGTAAAACTAGGGTTTAATGAACAAAACTAATTACGTAATCATTATTAAAATTAAACTTAAACCCAAATATACAATTTGTCACATAGTATTTTAAAATCAAACTAGTAATTAAAAGGGAGTAAATTATGAAAGAATGAAGATAATCAAATCAATTGGTTCTTGGCTACTGTCCCAAATAATCCAAAGATTATTTGTTGATTCATATAATCTTAGCTACTGGATTTCTCTCGATCTCTCTTTATGAATTGCTATTTCAGTTCTCAAGTTGGCTACTGTCTCTCAATTTTTTCTTTGCTCTCTGACTATTGCCTTTTTAATTTGTTAATTGTTGTTGCTTTTTTGGTTAATCTTTGTGGCTGATGATTGTCGCTGCCCCTTTCTGTTTATTGGTTTAGTATTTATAGACTTATTTAGGGTAACCCAAGCAGTTTGAGCTTTTTTGTTAGTTCTATTAGGACTCAAATCCTCTAAATAAGGCTGGCCAACCTCACCTAATTTGACATGAATGGCCTTAACTCATGTTGAATTGGCACCAATTCGACATGAGATGGCCTCATGTCAAATTGGCATCAATTCGAAATAAGGATATCTCATGTCGAATTGGCATAAGCAGATTCTACATGAAATTAATTTTGGCCCACCATTTATGCTTTTTGGGTCGGTCTCAAGTTGATACGGTCTTTTTAATTTGATATAACTTTAATTAGGGCCTTTGAGTTTAATTGGGGTCTTTAAATTGAAACCATATTTAATTTACCCCTTTTAATTAAAACTGAATTCATACTAGGCCAAAATTAAGCTAGTTCAGTTCTAACTAAAGAAGGCCTAAGTCATGATCGATCTATTCTTAATGGCTTAAATCTATTTTAAAGTCTTTAATTAGATTGGTCTAGTCTTATAAGTCCTAAAATACGTCAGTTCAACTTTTAAAACCCTAAAATAGTCAGATCCAGAGTTCGATTAGGTTTAACTAAATTTGGGCTAGGGCAATTCGATGTGAACAAAATCCATATCGAATTGGAGGCCATTCGATATGGAGGCTCTATATTGAATTGGAATGCATCTAATTCGATATGGACATCATCCATATCAAATAGGATGTAAATCAATTTGATATGGTTGGCCCATATCGAATTAAACAAAATTCGATATGGGCTGGTCCCATGTTGAATTAAATTATTTTTAATCCGATATAGCCTCGGTTTCATGTCAAATTTAAAATGCTTAAAATCGATATGTTTCTGATTTTAAATTTTAATTAGAGCCATGCTTAAATGAAAATCCTAATTATGCTCGAGATTAAGACTCGATTACAAGGTTTAACCTAATCTATTTTCTATAAATACAGGTTTAAAAGGAACTAGCAAAAAATAATTATAAAAAAACACACAGAGATCAAAAATAAAGAAAAAGCAAAGAAAGACTGTAACCACACAGCAACCAAAGGAGGCATTATCCATCGTCTCTAAATTGATATTGTTTATTTATCAACCTTATTTTTTAGAATCACAATAGCAATTAGTTTTCAATCACCATCGGGTAGTAGATTACAATTTATGTTAATTAGTTAAACTGTTATTATCTTTGCACAATGATTCGTTAAACATCCAGTAGCCAAACCATTAGCAATATTAATTTCAATATGAAGATAATCTTAGTCACAGTTCATGCAAATCCTAGTTTGATCATCCAAAACCCAAAATATTATTTCAAAAGAAAAAACCCTAGTTTTCAAAATCATAAAATCCTAATTTTTATCTTAAATTCTAGTTCAGGAAGAACCCTAATTTCTACAAATATAAAATCCTAGCTTATATAGAAATCCTAATTCCCCAATAAAACCATATCCAATAAACCGCTATGCAATACCTCGTCAATGAGGTCAATGTTTATTTATGGATTGTAATTCTTTGTGATTAAACCTTTATTTCCTTTTATTAAACTATAATTTATTATTATTTTTGTGATGATTAAACTACATGTTTGGATTATTTTGTTTTGCTATGAATGGTTGAATGGTGTTAATTTTAGTTTTTGGATTTTAGGGATGTAAAAGGCATGTTTCCACTCAAGGGGGGCCTTATTTGTTTAATTTATTTATTTTTTATAATTTAATTTATTTAAAGACTTTGGGACAATTTTAAGGGACACATTTTCACCTTTTGGTGGGTGTCCTATTTTATTTATTTTCTTTGTGGACATTTGGACATTTGTAAGGGCATGTTTTCATCTTGTATGGGTGTCCATTTTATTGTTTTGTTTGAACTTGGTTTGATTTTTGTTGCGCTCTAATTAATACTACTAGAACTACACTCGCAAGTATACGAGGCTGCTGTAGTATTTTGGTGAACACCTCAAGGTTGTCTCACAAGGAAGCTAGATAAGCTAATTGTTTATCAAATTGCAAATAACAAATTATCAATAAAATTAAATTGCTAAACAACTAATGAAGATAGAACGAGTTGAATTTAAAACAATGAAAGTAAACTGAACAGATTTATTGATTCACTTAATAGAAAGGTCTAGGGTTTGCACTTCTCTACTAATTTATATGTATGAACGGCTATTCCTCTCAATCGATTAAATTTCAAAGAACAGATTTCAAGCAACTTAATTAACTGAATCAGGGAAATAAGCTCTCGCATTCAAACCTCTTTCAAATAATCTTGTTACAATTGAAATGATCTTTTTCTTAGGTTTATATTTCTAATTCACCTAAGTCCTTAATTGAATTGTTCCAGCTTTAGACTTCATTTCTCAATTCTTCATCTAATACCTCAAACACATAATCGGTGGCCAATCAATTATATATTAACTTTAATACATTCAATTAAGGATAAAAAAAATAATTCAGTTAAGTGCAATAACCATTTCATACAATCATAGTAGATCCATACAAACCCTAAAATAGATCAAAATTAGTTCATAATGATGCTATCAAACAAATTCATCTCATTAAAATTCAAAGAAATTAATTTAAACTTTAGAGAGTTCATGAATACAATTCCAATGAAACTTAAGAGATAGAGTTTGAGAACAAAACCAAATTACAAACTTCCTTTGGCTTCTGAAGAATCTCTTGTTCAGATTTTTGCTCAAAGAATAATGCAATGGCTAAAACTAATTTAATCTAGAGTGTTTGCATGAAAGTGTAATCAAAATTCAAAAGAAAATGAAGAATAGCTCAAAAGTTTATGTTGGACGGCTGGAAAAAAAAATGTGTAACCCTTTCAAATACCCTAATCTTCTTATTTATACAAAACCCTCACTCAAAATCCACATTTTCTTTCTTTCCTGAGCCCCATGGAGTGACACGGCCAAGCTTGTGGCCGTGTCATGTGACATGGCCAGTGGCTTGGCCGTGTCACCTGGGTGTGTCAGCTTCTGTGGAAATGAGTGTGACACGACCAAGCTCCTGGCCGTGTCATGTGACACGGCCAGTGGCTTGGCCGTGTCACCTGGGTGTGTCACCTACTGATTCTCTTCTTTCTTTGCTCTTCTTTCTTGGCTAAATATGGGACACGGCCAAGCTTGTGGCCGTGTAATGTGACACGGCCAGTGGCTTGGCCGTGTCACCTGACAGTGTCAACTTCTGCCAAATTTTCCTCTCTTTCTTGGTTCCCTTGGTTTTGCCCTTTAGATGAGACACGGCCAGTGGCTTGGCCGTGTCTCCTGCCCTTGTCATGATCTGCCAAAAATTTGCTTGAGGTGACACGGCCAAGCTTGATTTGGCTTGGCCATGTCTTGCTGCTTCATGCTATTCTTTCTTTATTTTGGTCTTCCAAGGGAGTTTTTTGCATATTAACCTAAAACAAACACTTGAAACAAACTTTAGACAAGAATCAAATGAAACATTAACCAAAAACACATAAAAACCACACTAAAAACTAGTACAAAAATGACATAAACACTGGAATAAATTAAAACTACCAATATTGATGAAATCACTAAATAAACAAATTAAAACTACCAAAATGCATGAAGAAAACAATAATCATCATAATAAATAAGATACAATTCTATGACAAAAACTAATAAAACAACTACCCTACACTGAACTCAAATAACCTTAACTATAATTCAAGTACATAAGATGAAATCCTTTAAGACTCAGCCATAAATAAATGCAATTTACTTCAATCAAGATTTTCTTAACTCATTCATTAATCCAGACATAACAAATCTCATCTCTCATCTAAGTGTTTCACTCAATTTCAAAGGTTAATTCACTCAAACCACTCATGACTGCATACTGCCATAAACTTGCTTAATTATCCAATCTCTCTCACTGATTTTCTCAAGAAATAATCCGAAGGTCTTTTTGTTCGGATGTAATGGGGCTAAGGTGAAGGTGTGAGAAAATACTTTTAAGTTGGATCATCAAGAAATGGAATATCTGAATTAGACAATACTCTTGCTTAGAAACTCGTAACTCCCTCAAATGGCATATTCACCAACCCTTGATAATCTAACATACTTGCATACTTAAAGAAAAGTACATGAGTCGAAATTCCTCTTTGATGACTAATGCTAGAAAATATATGAATTTTGTATATATATATATATATCTTCTCTTTTATTTATATATATATATATACAAAATATAAAATTGCATGGAACATCTAGCTCAAAATGTAGAGGAAAAGAATAATCGACTCTTAGTCAAATACAATGTGCAAAGTATGCATTTTAGCCCCAAATCTTACTAAAGTAATACTTTTCACCTTTTTTTTTAATTGCTTACCCCACACTTATGAATTAAACCACCCTATTGTCATATCATAAGAAACTCCATTCCTTAATGAAGGTATGATGATAATAGGAAAATGTTGAGTTGTGAATTGTGTTGATTAATCAAGAAAAAGTTAAAGGCTCAACTTGGCTTACTAAGGAATTCATAATTAAGGGAGGTCTTTTTAAGCTAAAGGGGGTAATCCTAATTTGCCTTCATCATTTTAAAACTTGAGATGAAATCATAATGCGAGTTCAATTAGTATACAAAAGCAAGCTCTAGAGATGCAAAATCATGAAGGTGCACACTTAAGAAAGAAAGTCGATAGACAATAATATTCAATCTATGAGGCTCAAAACTCACAAAGGGTGGATTCTCAGAGATTTATATATCATGAATAGCAGAATGTGAAAATTGATCCTAAATGAATTCAAATGCTAATCTCTATGCTGATACTAAAGGCTCAAATATAATACTAGAATTAAAGAAAAGTCAATAAGTTTCCAACAATTATGCCATGAACAACGCACAATATAACACACAAAGACAAACAAAACAAAAATTAAAGGAAAGCTTAAAGATTACCCCACACTTATAAATTACATTGTCCTCAATGGAAACAAGGATAATAAAGAAAAAGAGTTAAGGTACAACCTGTTTCCATCGTTCCCTTGTGAGGTAAATGCTACCTTTTCACCCAAAAACATCAATTGTTCATAAACAAAATACAATATATATAAAATAACCAAAATATAAAGTGTTAACATGAAAAACAAAAACGAAAAATAACAACGAAAATATGCTATAACTAAACACAAGAAAGTAAGGAATTTTCTCAAAAGATTAGAGCCAATTTAATCTACGGTGAAGGAGGATGTGATGATGATGCAGCTGAAGGATGAAGACTCAGAATCTTAGCAAGGTTGCTATTAATTTGGTCCAACTGTTGCAATATCGCAGCATGGTTACGATCGACCTTGCTTTCCAGTGCCTCTATCCTATTAATTATCTCCTGATTGTCCGGGACCGGAGCATCTTCATCCAAATCAAGAGAATCTGAGTCAGACTCCTCATGGACTCGTGTTCTCTTTTATCGGCCCCCCGGTGCATCTGGCTTAGCTAAAGCCATCACATAGGCCCCTCCCCTGTTCACAACCATATGCATCTTCTCAAGTGTGGCCAAATCTAAAGAATCATTACCCAAAATTTTAGTCATACGGAAATTACTCGTGTAACACCCCCTATATAGTCCATACACTTACCTACATAGGATATGTCACCTAACAATTACAAATGTTCTATATATATCTATGTATGTACTAAAGAAATAAAGTCATAATATCTTTAAGCAATAATACCACTATTAAGTTCTCTGTATTACACACATATTTTCATATATTTATAAGAACTCTTAATAAAAACTTACCTTATTATAAGTATTCTCAAACTACACTCAAAACTAGTACAACTGTCATACAAACTTATAAAGATTTGCTATGTGAGCCATAACGAGTACAATATTTACAATATTGTTCATTGAACCTTGATGATGCAGTTGTCCAAGAACGTAAGTCTCTCACTCTGCGGTTTCAACTCTCCTTGTTTGATCTACGCGTCAGAAAACAATTCCAACACGCTAAGCAAATCTTAGTGGTGTTTATGTATTTATAATATACAAGAAAATTTAAAGAAAAGAGATATAGCAATAAAAGAGATATAGCAATTAAATAATTTAGAAACATCGACTTGCAAACTAAATTCATTATAAATTGAAATTCTAAATACAATTAGGTTCAGAATTGTCTAATTTATCAACATTGAAGAACACATTATTTTTCATTCTAGATAACTATTTTTAATTATGCCCAAACACACTGAACTCAGATTCTAGATTTGGATAACGGGTCACTGATGGCAATTGAATTTCGCTGTATAGAATTTTGGCCAATGGCCCACTATGGCAAGAATGCCCACTGAATATGATGACACCAAGTGTCTATTGATGGCATGGAGTGCCCACTAACACTTTGGATATCCTCCCTTTTGGCTAGCCATTCAATCCCAAGCTAGATCTAAAATTAGTATGATTAGGGCAATTCATTAAGTTGTGTTGATACTGAATTATATATATATATCATTTCTATGAGACAATACTTTCATTAACATTTGGTATTCTATACATTTATCACAAATTCAAGGTTTATCACTCCTTTTCATACTTTGAACACTTACACAACACAAAAGTAATAAATATAAACATAATAGCCTCATACTAGGCCCGTATATCACAAAATACAAGTCAAAAACATCATTTAGGTACCCCACGGCCGTGACAACTTAACCCCACGCTCGTGGGATACAAAAGGAAGCTGTAAAATGAAGTTGAAGACCCCCACGGTCGTGGCCTTTCAAGGCCATGGTCGTGGCATATGAAACCCCTCTGTTTTATCAATTTTTTTTTTGAAGAAACAGCATCATTTCCAATCCCACGGTCATGGTAGCTTAGGGCCACGACCGTGGCATTGATTTTGGGACTGTTTTTGGAGTAATTCTTCATCCAACACTCCAAACTTCCATCCCACACTCATGGAACCTTAAAACCACTCCCTTGGCATCTTAAAATCATGTCTTTTACACTTGTAATTTCATAAAACAAAAATATAATGAAGATCAAAGATAAAAATGAATCAACATCAAAGTTTTGACATGAAAAGAATTTATATCTAATATCTTACTAAAACTTTAATTAATCAAGTATTTAATAAATGATCTACTCATCAACTTTCCAATCATCAATCAAAATTAAGAAAAACAACATCAACAACTTCAATTTCTACTTATATCACACAATAATTCATTTATCCAATAGTTAGGACATATTTCCTCTAAATGACCCAATCAACTAATTTAAACATGAAACTCAAAGAAACATAAATATTTGTAAATTAAAATACATAAACACATACCTCTTTAACTCTTCTTTTCTCTACTTACTTATTAATAATCTCAATTTTCTATCTTAATTTTCTCAAAACTTGTAACTAAACATTGTTTGTTCTTTGTTTTTGATCAAAACCTTAGAAGTTAGGAAGCAAGAAGGAGTTTTGCTGAGGAAGGTGGTGTTGAACGTGAATGATGAAGAAAGAAATGAAGTTTCTACACTCTTACACCTGTCCACACACACACACACACATATATATACAACTCAATCTAGTGTGGCCAATCTCATCTTAGTTATGGTGCAACCTCTTTCTTAACCGTTGATTCTAATTAGATTTTAACTCTCTTAAAACCGTAAAAATAATTAATTGCTTCGGTAAATTTTTGAGATCCCCTATTGACATTACTTATCCATATCATTTATATCACAACTCTCTATTAATTATCACTATTCATTTAAAAGTTTAGTATCTAACATTTTAAACATTACAACTCGGGTCAAAATCATTAAGAAGGGTTGTCGCTAATGTGGTAACCAATCCTCCAATACAAATAGCACCCTTCTTTTTGTTCGCCACATTGTCAAAAACATCGGCCAACCAATAGCCGGTACTAACGGGTATGGCATTACAAGCACAGTCTAAGAAAAAGAGCTCACTAATTTTCACTACACCTAGGCTTTCCTTCCGTGCAAAGAACCTACAAGACATAAAGCGATGTAAATATCTTAAAGCGGGATTACTCAATTTTGTTGCTTTGGCCAATTTGGCCACATATGTTCTCAAGCCCAGTGCTCCCCATGAAAATTGCTGTTTAAAACCCGTAGGTACAGATTTTTCACCTTGTTGATGGAAACCAAAGATAGCATTCAATTGCTCAATACTAACTACACATGGTTTCCCAAGCAATTTAAAATTCAACCTAGTGCAAATTTTCTGTTCATCTCTTTCAACCTTAAGAGAGGTTAAAAATTCCAAAGTAAGCTCTTGAAATTGCAAAGGTCGAAGGGAGACTAATTTCTCCCACCCAAGGTTTTGAACATAGTTATAAAAATTATCCCTAATATGAAGAGAATTAAGGGATTCATCGCTTACATACCTCGTTGGAAAGAAACCCCTAGCTAAAAGAGTCGCTCTTTTTAAAGATGAAGAAGATGAAGATGGAGCTATAATTGGAGGTTGCCTCCTCTTGTGGTGGGACACCATCTTTGTTCTAGGCATATTGATAGATTTGGAAAAATTTGAAGCTTTAATAGATTTAATTGGTTTTTGATGAGAAAAGAAGAAGATTGAACGGGTTGATTTTGGTTTTGGTGAAGAAAAATGGAGAATTAATGGGATTTTGGAAGCTTTGAGAAAAAAAATGGAGGTTTTGGAGAGAAAGAGTCGAGAGAGAGAGAGAAAGGAAAAAGAAAAACTAGGGATTTAAAATGAAAGAAAAGGGATAAAACCGTGTTTTTAAACTTGGAAATCGAGGTGACACGGCCAAGCTTAGTTTAGCTTGGCCGTGTTTGATGGGTTTGGAGGGACATGGCCAGTGACTTGGCCGTGTCCCCTGAACGTGTTTGATACTGTAAAACAAAATATTGCAAGACAAAGAAAGGGACACGGGCATAAGCTTGGCCGTGTCTATGTGACACGGCCAAGGACACGGCCAAGCCTTTTGGCCGTGTCTGGGACTGTATATTTTTGGGTTTGCTTAACACGGCCAGTGGCTTGGCCGTGTCAAGTGGCAGTGTCCTTCACTGCCATTTTGGCTCCTCTTTTTTTTTAATCTTTTTTTTGTGTCACCAAATCTAAAAGAAATGCAATCCTCTTCCTTGATTAACCCTGAAACACAATAAAAAAAAATAAAAACCGATCAAAGCACCTATTCCATTTATTTAAACCAAACATGAAATTAAAATTGCTAAATATAAAATTGTAACTATGAAAAGAAATGCAAACCGATGGGTTGCCTCCCATTTAGCACTTCTTTAATGTCGTGTAGCTGGACATTACTGCAAGACTTAAGGATCGTAGATCAAAGTGCTATCGATGATCCTTACTTCTTGGAACCCTTCATTATATGGTTTAACTCTCTGTCCATTTACTTTAAAAGTTTCATTCATTCGAGAGTTAAGCAATTCTATAGCACTGGAAGGATATACCTGAGTTATCTCGAAAGGACCACTCCATCGAGACTTGAGTTTTCCTGGAAACAGTCGGAGACGAGAATTAAAAAGTAGAACTTTCATACCTGGGCTCAATGTCTTTCGCACTAAAATTCTGTCATGAAGTGCTTTAGTGCGGTCCTTATAAATCCTAGAACTCTCATATGCCTCGTTCCTTAGTTCATCTAACTCTGAAATTTGCAGAAAATATTCTCTCTTTGCCTTGTCCAAATCTAAATTCAGAGTCTTAATTTCCCAATACGCCTTGTGCTCCAACTCCACTGGTAAATGACAAGCCTTACCGAAAACCAATCGATATGGACTCATACCCAAAGGAGTCTTGAAAGTAGTTCGATATGCCCACAATGCATCATGTAATCTACTTGCCCAATCCTTCCTTGATAAGTTGACTATTTTTTCCAGAATTCCTTTGATTTGCTTGTTGGATGTCTCAACTTGTCCTGAAGTCTGTGGATGGTATGGGGTCGCCACCATGTGTTTCACACCTGATTCGTGCATTAATTTCTCAAAACGTTTGTTGCAGAAATGACTTCCCCCATCACTGACTATCACTCTTGGCGTGCCAAATTTGCTAAGAATGTATTCCTTCACAAATTTAAAAACCACATTAGCATCATTAGTTTGGGTGGGGATTGCATCCACCCATTTTGAAACATAATCAACAGCAGCTAAAATGTACTCATAACCAAAAGACTTAGGAAAAGGACCCATGAAGTCTATTCCCCAAACATCAAACAGTTCAACAACAATATAAGATTGAAGGGGCATTTCATTCCTCCTTCCAATGTTACCTACTCTTTGACAGCGGTCACAATCCTTACAATATTCTTGAGCATCTTTGAATAGAGTAGGCCAGTAAAATCCACTTTGAAGCACCTTTTCTGCAGTCTTTCTCCCTCCAAAATGACCACCACAGTGAAGGTCATGACAAAATTGGAGAACACTCAGTTGTTCTTCCTCAGATACTCACCTGCGAACTATCTCATCTTTGCATATCCGGAATAGGTAAGGTTCATCCCAAAAATAGAATTTACTCATGTGCAAAAACCTTTTCTTTTCCTGAAATGACATGTCAGAATGCAAAATTTAACAAGCAAGATAGTTAGCAATATCTGCAAACCAAGGTGAATTCATTACCGCTAACAACTGCTCATCAGGAAATGCTTCTAGATTTTTATGAATGCTATCAGATGCAAGATTTTCACCAAAGAAAGGTAATCTAGATAAATGATCAGCTACAACATTTTCACTTCCCTTAGTATCTTTGATTTGAAAATCAAATTCTTGCAATAATAACACCCATCTAATTAAACGAGGTTTAGCATGTTGTTTTGTCAAAAGATATTTTAGAGCTGCATGATCTAAATGCACAATAATTTTAGACCTAATTAAATATGCTCTAAACTTATCTAAGGCAAAAACAACAGCTAGCATTTCTTTTTCAGTTGTTGTGTAATTAACTTGTGCACTATTTAGGGTCAAGCTAGCATAATAAATTACTCTAAAAAATTTCTCAACCCTTTGCCCAAGGACAGCTCCTACTGCATGATTGGAGGCATCACACATAATTTCAAGAGGTAAAGACCAAACAGGAGCTACAATTACCGGTGCACTGGTCAATTTTTCCTTAAGGGAATTAAAGGCTTGCATGCATTGTGTAGTAAATTCAAATGGAACATCTTTCCCAAGAAAATTGCACAATGGTTGGCTTATTTTAGAAAAATCTTTAATAAACCTCCGGTAAAAACCTGCATGCCCTAGAAAGCTTCTTATTCCCTTAACAGAGGTAGGTGGGGGTAACTTAGCAATCAACTCTACCTTAGCTTTATCCACCTCAATCCCTTTACTAGACACAACATGGCCTAATACAATGCCCTGAGTAACCATGAAATGACTCTTTTCCCAACTCAAAGTGAGGTTACATTCAATGCATCTCTCAAGCATAAGAACAAGTTTACTGAGGCAATTATCAAAAGAGTCACCAAAAATAGAAAAATCATCCATAAATACATCAATAAAATCATCTATCATGTCCGTGAAAATAGACATCATGCATCTTTGAAAAGTTGCAGGCGCATTGCACAAGCCAAAGGGCATATGTTGAAATGCATAAGTCCCAAAAGGGCAAGTAAAAGTGGTCTTAGATTGATCCTCTGGTGATATCGGCACCTGATAATAACCTGAAAGTCCATCCAAAAAATAATAATGTGAGTGTCTAGAAAGTTTATCCAGCATCTGATCAATAAAAGGAAGAGGAAAATGATCTTTCTTTGTGGCATTGTTCAACTTCCTATAATCGATACACATTCTCCACCCAGTAGTAGTCCTAGTAGGAACCAGTTCATTCTTTTCATTTTTTTACCACAGTGATTCCTGATTTCTTAGGCACTACATGTACTGGGCTAACCCACTTACTATTGGATATTGGATATATCACTCCTTCATCAAGCAATTTAAGCACTTCCTTCTTAACCACTTCCCTCATGTTTGGGTTAAGGTGCCTTTGGGTCTCCCTTACAGGTTTAGCTCCCTCTTCTAAGATGATTCTATGCAGGCACATTGAAGGGCTAATACCTTTGATATCACTCAATCCCTATCCTATTACTCTTTTTAATCTTTTTAGTTCACTCACCAACCTCATCTCCTCCCTTTCACTAAGTTCGCTAGATATTATCACAGGTAAGGTGTTGTGATCTCCTAAAAACACATATTTCAGATTTTTAGGCAACTCTCTCAGCTCTAACTCAAGTGAAGGATTATTCTCTTCCTTTTGGATGGAGGGGAGATCAAATGTTGGGTCCTCCTTTAGTTTCTCTATTTCAACACTCTCTAATATCTCAAGGAAACTGGCTATTTCTGAGTAAAAAATATCCAAGCCACGATCTAAGGTCAGTGCCAGCTCCAATTTATCTGAGGAACCTGTTTGCAAGAAAACATCTGAAACAACTGCGTCAATACAATCAATCAAAGAGCAATCCTCATATAATGCAGTTGTAGGAATGGGAGAAGTGTTAAAAATAGAAAATTCAACTATTTGTCCCAAGACAGTCATTGACAATTTACCATATTTAACATCTATTAAGGTGTTGGTCGTAGCCATAAAAGGCCTACCCAGTAGAATAGTGTGTGAGGATGGTGTAGGGTTATTTCCTTCCATGTCAAGAACTATAAAATCCATAGGCACTATCAACCCACCAACCTTAACTAACACATCCTCTATAACTCCTTTCGGGAATCTAAGAGATCTGTCAGCTAATTGCAAGACCATTTTGGTAGGTTTAAGTTCCCCAAGTTCTAATTCGAGATATAGAGAATAAGGCATCAAATTAATACTGGCTCCTAAATCACACATGCCGTCAGTCCCCTTTCCATTACCCATAGTAATTTGAATTATGAAACTACCAGGATCCTTTAGCTTCGGAGGTAGTTTATGTTGCAGAACAGCACTAGCTACCTCTGACACTATCACCTTTTCATTTGGCTCATACCTCTTTTTCTTGGTGTTCAATTCCTTGAAGAATTTGGCATAAGCCGGCATGTTCTTTATTGCTTCAAGTAAAGGTAAGTTAATACTTACCTTAGACAGCATGTTGAAGATGTCTGAAAATTGCTTATCTTGTTTATCATTCTTCAACTTGCTGGAGAATGGTATAGGTGGCCGGTAAGGATTACTTGCCCTGTGTAAATCTGCTGAAGGAGATTTCTCCATTGATTTTTCTACAGCACCCTTGTCCTCTGGTTCTCCTTCCTTTTTGTTCTCTTGATCACCTGCATTCACAGAATTATTTTCAACATCATTATTTATTACCTTGCCACTTCTAAGAACAGTCACTGCTTGTGCCTGCTCAGGTTAACTCAGAAATTTTCCTTTTTGTTGAATCTGCATCTGTTGTGCAAGTTGTCCCACTTGGGTCTCCACTTTCTTAAAAGATGCTTCTAATGAATCCAGCCTTTTGTTATTCATCTCTTGATTCTTTGTACTGACTTGGATAAAAACATGTAAACTATCCTCCAAACTCTCTCTCTTAGGCTGCCCTTGATTTGAAGATTGCCCCGGCAGTTGATTTTGTCTCTGGAGCAAATGGAAAGGTTGTTGAGAATTATTTGTTGCCCAGGAATAGTTTGGATGATTCCGCCAACCAGGATTGTAAGTGTTTGAGTAAGGATCATTCTGAGCCCTTGGTTGATATCCCCCCATAGCATTAACTTGCTCAGCCTCATTTCCATAAGACTCGCATACAGAAGGGCATATATTTGCTCCATGCCCAAAGGTTCCACAAATTCCACACACTTCTTGAGTGGATGAAGAAGTATTGTTCTTCATGTTTAGCATCTGCACTTGCCTTGTCAATTCAGCTATTTGATTGACCATCTCACTGTTGGCTTCCAATTGGTTCACCCCTTTACTTCTTCCTCTTACACTTTTCTGTTGAGAATTAGCTCCCAACATTTCAAAGATTTCATAAGTTTCATCTGCTGTCTTTTCTCCCATAGCTCCCCCAGCCATGTTATCAACAGTATTCTGAAATTGCTGGGTTAGACCATCGTAGAAAAACTAATTCAGAAGTTGAAGTGGGTAGTGATGGTGTGGACACTGGATTAATAACATCTTAAACCTGTCCCAAGCCTCATGAAATGGCTCTCCTTCAAATTGACAAAATGTAGCTATTTTTCCTCTTAATTCAGCTGTCTTCTTATGTGAGTAAAATTTGCCCATAAACTTGTTATAGACTTGCTCCCAAGTTGTCAAAGAATTTTCAGGCAACATCATAAGCCAGCTCTTTGCCCTATCCTTTAATGTGTAAGGAAAACACTTCATCCTCAACTGGTCTTTTGTTAGTCCTCCTAATGGAAATATGTTGAGGGTGGAGTAGAAATCTCAGATAAAATTCAAAGGATATTCATTCGGAACTCCATAGAAAGATGGCAGCATGTTGTAATGGATATTCTTCAACTCATAATTTCTTACTGCATCTGTCAATCTTATACAGGATGTGGAAGTTCCAATGACAGATCTGGCAAAATCCCTCATAGTTCTTTGCCTTTCGTCTCCTATATTGGTAGATAGTGCAGTATCCGACTCAAAGTCAGAAGTTTCCTCCTCTGTATCAAACCCGGTATATAGTTCAAACTCTTCTCTGCTCCTTTTCACTCTCTGAATTTCTGGAATAACTAGGCAAAGCTCTCCTCCGAGTGATCTCCTGCCTTACATAAACAAAATTTTTGGAAAAAGGGAATTATTAAAAGCAAAAGACAAATAAAATAAAATGTAAACAAAGAAAAATAATTTAAAATATATATGCCTAATAAACAATTACGCCAATTAGCTTCCCCGGCAACGGCGCCAAAAACTTGTTGCGCTCTAATTAACATTACTAGAACTACACTCGCAAGTATACGAGGCTGCTGTAGTATTTTGGTGAACACCTCAAGGTCATCTCACAAGGAAGCTAGATAAGCTAATTGTTTATCAAATTGCAAATAACAAATTATCAATAAAATTAAATTGCTAAACAACTAATGAAGACAGAACGAGTTGAATTTAAAACAATGAAAGTAAACTGAACAAATATATTGATTCACTTAATAGAAAGGTTTAGGGTTTGCACTTCTCTACTAATTTATATGTATGAACGACTATTCCTCTCAATCGATTAAATTTCAAAGAACAGATTTTAAGCAACTTAATTAACTGAATCAAGGAAATAAGCTCTCACATTCAAACCTCTTTCAAATAATCTTGTTACAATTGAAATGATCTTTTTCTTAGGTTTATATTTCTAATTCACCTAAGTCCTTAATTGAATTGTTCCAGCATTAGACTTCATTTCTCAATTCTTCATCTAATACCTCAAACACATAATCAGTGGCCAATCAATTATATATTAACTTTAATACATTCAATTAAGGATAAAAGAAATAATTCAGTTAAGAGCAATAACCATTTCATACAATCATAGTAGATCCATACAAACCCTAGACTAGATCAAAATTAGTTCATAATGATGCTATCAAACAAATTCATCTCATTAAAATTCAAAGAATTTAATTTAGACTTTAGAGAGTTCATGAATAAAATTCCAATGAAACTTAAGAGATAGAGTTTGAGAACAAAACCAAATTACAAACTTCCTTTGGCTTCTGAAGAATCTCTTGTTCAGATCTTTGCTTAAAGAATAATGCAATGGCTAAAACTAATTTAATCTAGAGTGTTTGCATGAAAGTGTAATCAAAATTCAAAAGAAAATGAAGAATAGCTCAAAAGTTTATGTTAGACGGCTGGAAAAAAAATGTGTAACCCTTTCAAATACCCTAATCTTCTTATTTATACAAAACCCTCGCTCAAAATCTGCATTTCCTTTCTTTCCTTAGCCCCATGGAGTGACACGGCCAAGCTTGTGGCCGTGTCATGTGACACGACCAGTGGCTTTGCCGTGTCACCTGGGTGTGTCAGCTTCTGTGTAATCTTGCTTCTTTGCTTCTATGGAAATGAGTGTGACACAGCCAAGCTCCTGGCCGTGTTATGTGACACGGCCAGTGGCTTAGCCGTGTCACCTGGGTGTGTCACCTATTGATTCTCTTCTTTCTTTGCTCTTCTTTCTTGGCTAAATATGGGACACGACCAAGCTTGTGGCTGTGTCATGTGACATGACCAGTGGCTTGGCCGTGTCACCTGCCAGTGTCAACTTCTGCCAAATTTTCCTCTCTTTCTTGGTTCCCTTGGTTTTGCCCTTTAGGTGAGACACGGCCAGTGGCTTGGCCGTGTCTCCTGCCCGTGTCATGATCTGCCAAAAATTTGCTTGAGGTGACATGGCCAAGCTTGATTTGGCTTGGCCATGTCTTGCTGCTTCATGCTATTCTTTCTTTGTTTTGGTCTTCCAAGGGAGTTTTTTACATATTAACCTAAAACAAACACTTGAAACAAACTTTAGACAAGAATCAAATGAAACATTAACCAAAAACACATAAACACCACACTAAAAACTAGTACAAAAGTGACATAAACACTGGAATAAATTAAAACTTCCAAAATTGATGAAATCACTAAATAAACATATTAAAACTACCAAAATGCATGAAGAAAACAATAATCATCATAATAAATAAGATACAATTCTATAACAAAAACTAATAAAATAATTTTAATACAGTGATTATTTATTTCAATAATTGAATGTAGTACATATAATATCATAATGTTTAAGAATTTAATAATATTTGGACCTAAAAAGGAGGCCGATTCTAATGAACCAGGCATTATGGGGGAGTTGGGTCATTCTCAACTTCCCCATATGCACCCAACTTTCCAAACCCTTTAGGGGGTTGGGAATTCTTAAGGAATTGAATCATCCATCCCTTTCTTTTTCCTGACCTGTCTAGGTGGTGGCACCATTTCTTTTCAGGTTTAGGCCCTGTGTTCTCTAAGGCCTTGAGCCTAAAAGTGCCAAAGTCGCAAGAAACATTCCACGTAGGAGTGGGGGCAAAAATCCCCACTCATAGGTCTACAACCTCTCAACTACTCAAATCTCACCTGACATCGTTCTGTCAATATAAATTTTACACCTTTCTGAAGTAGTATGGTAAGTGGCATAGCTATCATGGAAAAATCCTTCACAAACTGGCGGTAATAACCAGCCAATCTCAAAAAAGTTTTGACTCTGTAACATTCTTTGGTGGAATCCAATTCAAAATTGCCTCTACTTTGTAACACTCCTATACTATATACGTGCCGTACATGTACCACATATACATATAATATGCATATAAAATATAAGGATGCCATGTTACAGTGCCATTTAAACCCTTACCTTAGTTTCACATCAATTATATATTTAATACAAGAACATTTCCCATTATCAAATCTCATTCTTTTAAAATTAACATTTCCAAAACCATTAAACTTTTCATTTGATTACATATATGCAAATATACATTGTCTTTTCCAAAATTCACTTATATACATATACAAATGATCAAAATACAAGATAAAAAGATTGTACATTCATGCACCACCATCTAATTGGTCTCAAAGTACTCTTACTCTTCTTGTGGCACAATCATCCAACTCTTAGATCAATAATCTACTCATCTGTGTGATTCACACAACCGTGCTAAGCTTGAAAACGTAGTGATACATATAAACAACATATACATATATTGATTTCATATCACATACTCATACATATATAGTATACACATACACAAATACACTATTGGGCCCAACACTTCTATACAATTATCATGTCCAGTTAACACAATCTCATGGTCCAGCTCTGCTCGAACCCAACACTAGTTTTAATCTCATGACCTAGCACTGCTCAGGTCTAGACCTAGCTCTGCTTAGGTCCATCAACATACGCACCTCAAGGCCTAGCTCTAACCTCTCATGCATATTCAATCAATCTCAACACAACTGAAAAATTAATTGTATAGGCTACACACAAATAACATCACTGTACTTTATAATTTACCAGTGATCACTGTTAATCATGATCACTTCACATTACTATTTAACATCATGCATAAATGAGACACACTCATCTTATGACTCACTTCACATATATACACTTCTACTCATCATAATCAACACAATATATAAAGATATAGCCATGCGCCACACCCATATAATGTGAAATACAACTGTAAACATCAATAAACCAAACAACTGTAAACATCAATAAACTAACCCCATGGCTGTGGCATCCAATAGCATGCCTGTGGGATGTGAAACGAAGCTGTTAAACACCTTTGGATACCCCTACGGACATGGCATTCAAGGGTCACGCCCGTGGCATACATTTTGCTTCTGCATCTTCACAAATTTCACACAAAATAGCTTCACTTCAAAGCCCACGGCCGTGGCACTCAAGAGCCACGCCCATGGCATCCTAAAAACACACTTTTGCATAATTTTTCATCAATAAAATACACACACATCACATAACAACTCAAAATCATATTAAATCAAATATGTATAAACTCAAGATCATATGTACAAACCAAAGAGATTATATGTACAAACCTTGGCTATCCCAAGCTTTACTCCTCTTCACTTACTTCTTGTTAACCTAAACACAAAATCCAACACAATAATCATCATATAATTTGTCCATACAATCATCCAATACCAATCCCATGCAATTCCCAACTCATTCCTACTAAACTTTAATTCTTTCCTTAAAACTCTTTTTCCTCAATTCTAACTACTCATTATCATCCTCAACAACTAACCATATTTGCTTCATCTATGCATCAATTCAACATATATATATATACTCCAACATATCATAGTTATGATCTTATTCAATTAATCATCACTTTCTCTTACTAAAAGTATCAAATATATATACTTAAAATCCATAAAAAGTATCGAGGAAAATGGCACTTACTTAAATTCTTTGCCAAACCTTCAATATCCACCTTCAAACCTCTTAAAACTCTTATGAATTTGGTGTGTATATAAATAAAATCAAGCTCTTCTTAGTCTCTTTCAATCTCACGTTCAAAGAGGAAAAAGAAGATGGAAGAAGAAATATCTCTCTTCTTTTTAATTTCCATCCCTATATATATATATAATACTATATATGTTAATTAATTATTTAATTAACAACCCACCAATCATCTTCTTCCATCTTTTGACTTTCCTCTTCTCTTATTATTATTATTATTATTAATCATCATTATCAACTTTCCCAATAACCAATTAGACACAATATATATGTGGTGTATATCTTAGGTATATGTATATATCTTATATATTCTATTTATATCTCACATATATTTCAAATACATAATATATATGTATAACATCCATTATACACATCCACCTCATATTTTCTCTACCTATTACACCAATATACTCTCCCATATTTACTATTCTAAAGTACATCAAAAATCGGGGTATTACATACGTTGCTCAGATCAACTCTAATGCCATCTACTAAAATAATATGCCCGACAAAAGTAACATGATCCAACTATAACTTACATTTGGATAATTTGGCATACAACTGTTTCTCCCTCAAAGTCTGTGTGTAACATCTGTTATTTTACAAAAATAAAATTTAAATTAAATTAAATTAATAAGTTGGGGAGTTAAATAAAGTATTGAAAGTGAGAAAATGTTATATATATGTTAAATATAATAAAAATATAGATTATATATAAAGTCAAACATGAGTTAGAAAAAAAGTCAATAATTGAATAGTAAAAGAAGGGTGAAATGGTAATTTTACTTTTAAAAATAAATTAATTAAATAATTCAAAAATAAATATATTTTTGAATGGATGTTAAAAATTAAAGAATTAAAAATAATAAAATAAATAATAAATAAAAATTAATTAAATATATATATATGGTGGAAATTGTTTTAAAAGAAAGAAAAATAAAAAATTAACTATTTATCATCATCTTCTTCTTCTTTTCTCTCTCCAACATGAAATTCCATCATAGCCAAGGAAGATTTTTGCTCCAAACACCAAAATTTGAAGGTTTTCAAAGGATCAAAGTGATTTTTGATGATTTTTCCAACAATCAGTAAGCTTTCTTCATTATTTTCTAAGTTTTATAGAATTTTTAGATTGTGTAATTTAGGGTTTTGATGGGTTGGTTGTTTTTGGTTCTAATGAATGTTAAACATGTTATTTAAATAAGTAGGCAATGATTCTATGGTTGAATGGTTGATAGGTTTAGGTTTTGGTAGAGTTTGAGAAAGGTAGTAAGGTTTAGGGTTATGGAAAAGAGATTTGTTCAAGATTGTTGTTCATTTTGTTTTATATTTAAATCATGTTGTTTAATGACTTAAATGATAGAAATGAACTTAAATTAACAATTGGACTTGGTTAGAATGTTGAACCAAAATCAATGTGGCTTAGGGTTTGAATTTTGGAATTTTGATGGAAGAATTATGCGTTATTTTTCAATGCTTTGTATGTATTAAAATATAATGTTTGTAATATAATTAAGCTTTAAAATCAATTTGAAAATTATGAGAATGAAAATTTAATATTAAAGTGTGTTTAGGCACATTTTAGTACTTTTGAAGGGAATGCCTTTAAATTGAGTTTTGTGATTTAATATGTGTTTAAATGTATTGTTTAAGACATAATTAAGCTTAAAACTCAATTTGATATTGGATGGATTAGAATTCCAAAGTTGTACTGTCTTATGGCTTAACAAAGGGGAAATTGAAGGATTGGGTTTTAATTGATGTTTGGTAGCTTAAACACCTTAAAATGTGATGCTTATGTGTGTTTGTTATTCACATTTTTGTTAGGTGTTGAGTAAGTTGTTGTTCCAACAACTTAGTAAGTGAAGAAATTTTGGTGAAGTTGTGAAATTGGTGTTTTTGGCTTGGAAGTGCCTTTGCATAATGGTATGTACATACTTTAATTGTTTAGCATTCAATTGCATTCGTTTAACATATTTATGATTGAACGATTTGGTGACTATGCCACTTTGATGTGTGAATTCACATAAAAAGTGCATAGATGTTTATTTAAAATTGAAATGTATAATGTATGTGTTTATGAGCCACTTTGAGTTGGCTAAAAACATTGTGATGAATGTTTGTGAAAAATGCATGAAGATGTTTGGTAAATATGAAAGTCGGCCACGTTGTATTTGTGGCAAGAAATTTGATGAAAATATGTGAAATAAATAAGAAATAATGGAAAAAGTGAAAAAAAAATTAAAATTGGGATAATTGCCAAAGATTGAGAAAAATGTAAAATGGTTAAAGTAATGTGTGTGTGTAACCTTATGTAATATCAAATTTTAGAGTATTGGGTTTGGTGTGATATGGTATATCAAATATTTGCCTTTGGGCTAGACTCTAGGCGTCATTATTATTGCCTTTGGTCCAAATACTGGGTATTATTATTATTGCCTTTGGGCCAGACTCTAGGCGTTAATATATCTGCCTTCGAGCTAGACACTGGGTGTCAAATGTGATTCCAAAATAATATCTCTGTAACTTGAATATTATATAGAGTCATTTGGGCCCATTGCATGTGTATGAGAAATGTGTTTGTTTGAAAGTTTTCATTGAGTGACTTGCATTATGGAAATGCATTTCACATTATTCTTGTGATTGTCTTTATTAAAAATTTGTACCACTAGGCAATTTTGCTTAGTGTGATTTGTGTATCGTGCAGGTGATAGGGTTACTATAGAGAGCCCTGCTAGACTAGAGCAAGTATAGAGCATCCATGCTTTTTAGAGTTTTGAGTTGGCTGCCACCGACCAGGACCGTGCAAACATAATATGTTCATTTTAATAACTTAACTTGTAAATACATATGTTATGTTGTAAATATATAAATGATGTAACTTATAAAACTTACGATTATATTTTTGTAAATAATGGTTATGTATATGTATATATGTATGTTTGAGTGTTTTCGGAAGATTGATGGAGTTTTGGAAGCATGGAATGTTGAAAATTATTTTGGGAGTGTGTTCTCTGCAGGTTGTGAAATGTTAAAATTTTTGGGATATTCGAATTACAGACAAAAATCTAGCAAATTTTTCAAGAGATTTTTATATAAAATACTTATTTTTGGTAATTAAAATTAATAAGGAATATTTTCATTTACTTACAAAAATAAATTTTAATATTTGAGATATTAATTTGGAAATATGAGAATTTTTATTAAAACTGGATTGTAACATTCTTATATTGTATATGCATATTTTACATATACCGGGTATATGTATTATATGTATATAACTTATAAGGCTGTTATAAGGGTGTTACATTGTGTGAGCGGAGATTTTTGCCTCCACTCCCATGTAGAATGGTTCTTTGACTTCAGCACTGTTAGGCCATGGGCCTTAGAGAACACAGACATAAACCTAGAGAATAGGAGTCGCCACCCAGACGGGCCGAAAAAATAGAAAGGAATGGATGACTCGATTCCTAAGAAATCTCCAACCCTTACTAGGTTCAGAAAATTGGGTACGCATGGAGAAGTTGAGAATGACCCAGATAATGCCTGTTTCATTGGAACCGACCTCCTTTTAGGTCTATATATTATTGAATTCTAAACTTGTCACAATATAATCCATAATACATGCGATTAAAATAAATAAATATTCATTATATTAAAATCAAGGCAAGTCCAAAGAAACCAACAAAATGGGCACCCATACAAGATGAAAATATGCCCTTACAATGTCCAATGTCCAAAAGACAAGAAAATTAAATAGGAAATCCACCATTTGGTGGAAACATATCCTTTACATTAATCTGAAAACTCAACTAAAATAAATGTTGTCCCAAAATGACAACCAAGAGGGTAGGGGTGAATTGGTTGATTAGAGAAGTAATGATAAATTAAAATTTTGAAACAACAAGAATAATAAGATAAAGAAGGAGTATAGTAGAGAAAAATGAACACAAGGAGTTTATAGTGGTTTGGATTACCTCAATCTTATATCCACTTCCTTAATAACTTGTTAAGGTTCCACTAATCTTGAGTTTTTACAAGCTTAACTCTAACTTGGTGTTTTTTCAAGCTCGCACCAAACTTTTACAAGTTTTGAGTAGTATCCTCAACTCTATAAGAGTTTTCCCAAGGCTCACTATAAAACCAAAGTGTTTCAAAGCTAACACTCAACTTTTGCAATGGTGTTTTGATGCTCACACCTAATACTCAATCAGTACAAGGGTTGATTTTGATACAAAGAATTGAAAGTAGTTTTCCTTAGTTATATCAATCATAATTACCCTTAAAAAATGAGGTTTCTTTTGTTATTTATAGCCTTAAGAACTTAAAATAGTTGTTTGATGTGATTCCTACATGTTTGGTTCTTGTCTTTCACTTAAATGGTTGCTGAGACACATTGTGCGGTCACCATCTCCATTGGGCAGTTGCACAATTTAAAATTTTCTCTAATGGCTATTTCCAATGGTAAGATTTTGTTATCTGACAAGATCATATCAACTCATCCTTTCATGTCTTGCGGTTGCACAAAGGGCTTGTGCGGTTGCACAATTCTTACTACCATTTAATTTAAAATGCCTCTTTCATGTGTCTAAATATCATTGATCCAATATATTTGGTGCTAAAATTTAAATTGTCTTTATATTGTGTGGTCGCCCAAATATTGGGGCAGTCGCACATGTGTTTGTGCATTAAGGCTTAACCGCACATGTTGAATGCTATCGCTTCTATAAGTTTTGAGATTTTAGTCCATTGGAATGTACAGTAGCTCGAGGATGTGGAGCGGTCACAAAATTAGCTCGCATTCAGGCTGTAACACCCTTATACCCTATATACGTATAATATATATTTTCAGCATATGCAAAATATGCATATACGGTACAAAAATGTCACAGAACGGTTTACTAAATTTTTTTTCCACATTTCCAATTTTAAAATTTAAATTCTAAATATATAAAAATTAAATAGAATATAAATATTCTTTACTTGTTATAAGAACCAAAAATAAATAATATATATAAAAATCTCTGGAAAGAATTCGCCAGAGTTTTGTCTGTAATTTGGATATCCCAAAATTTAGCAATTACTCAACCTGCAAAAGAAAACACTTCCGAATAATTTCCAATCACCATCTCAACCATACTTCTCAATTTCACCAAGTTTCTCAAACATTTTTATATATAGATATATATATATATATATAATTTAAAACACACTTACTCTCCCATTTCAAATACATTGACCCAAACATTCTTTATAATATATAATACGTAAAATTCAAAACATAATATATTATGCATAATACTCAAAATGTACAATAACATAAAAATACATACATGCTGTTGGTAGTATTTCTGATCTCGATAGCAACTCAACTACAAGTCTAGACTCGACCTGGTCTAGAAGAACTCTCTGGCTCATCTGGGCCTACCCTATCACTTGCACGATGAAAACAATCGCACTAAGCTGAAGCCTAGTGGTACAAACTTTGATAATAACAATAAAACTCAATGCAATGCCAATGCATAATGTATATAGATGTCACATCATTTCACTTTCTTATATTTTTCAAATATTTCATAATTCACATTAAAACAAAGACAAGCATGGGCCCAAAAAGGATCTAATATGCTATTCAAATTTCAGAGTTACTGCTTTGGTCCATAATGACACCATGTGTCTAGCCCCGTAGGCAATATATCCATGGATTTGTAACACCCCAGTCTCTTGGACCTCAACCTGACTAGACCCTTAGGCCCTAGTATCTTGGTCCTCAACCCGGCTAGACTGCTACAGTTTTTGAGGCTTACGATCCAGTCTTTTCACCTCAAAAATATCATATTTATCAGCTGTCCTGGCTTACGACCCAGTCTTTTCACCATTCCAGCGTATAGCCCGTAGGCAATCATAGGCATGCCGCCAAACCCAGAACTCAGAAAATTGAATAACATACTAGGCACGCAATTTATTCATATTTCTCATTATTAATCTCTTTCTCATTTTTACATATTCAATCTAGGCACATTGCCTTATTTTCACATTTTTTTCTCACATTTCTCATTTTTCACATCTTTCTCATTTTTCTCATTTTTCTCACTTTTCTCATTTTTATCAATATAAATTCATTTTATAATTACACATATCTCATTTTTTGCATTCACAACACATTAGCCAATTACTTTGGGTATTTTCATATAATATGCATATTTCACATGTTACACAAATTAGCCATTATCAATGGCTTTTCACTATGCATTTAACACATATATGACATTACAAATGTCATAGCATATTATTCATACCCGATCAATGAACCAAGTAGCTTAACACATTTTTCAACCAAAATGTGTTAAGTCCAAATGTTATGCAAATATAGACATTATATTCAAATTTTGTACATACCTCCACTAACAACTCAGAGCAAGCTAAAAACAACCTTCAATCCAATCTTTCCAACTTGCCCTTCACCACTTGGATGAAGCAAATCAACCTCCCTCAAAGCCTAAACCAAATGTGATAACAAATAATCATTTAGTATCACATTTAATGGCATTTCCAATATTAAACCATAATTACACGTCACTCCTACAAATTTTTAAAAAATTAGCCTTTCCTTACTTCAACATTGGAATTCCATTCTACTACAATTAAATTAGTGTTTTAAGTTTATTTATATTATTAAAAACATATTTTAATACATTTAAATCATTTACATTATAAAAATACACTCTTATACACAAAATCTCAAAAATGGCATAACCTTCCCCCATTGAAGGTTTTCCATTCCAACACAATCCATTACTCATTCCAAGCTTATATTCATCACTTTTAACACTAAACAACATGCTTAAATAAATAAAATCACACAATTCAACCACTTTGGAAAATCACTTTTCCAAAACCCTAAATCTCCACTTCCATTCTCATTCTCCAACCCAACACCACCAAATAAAATATTTGACTTTAAAATACTTGTTTATGAATCAAAACAACTCATTTAGAACCAATTTGCACAATTAAAGTTCATGTTTTCAAAACCCCAAAAATCCATAACCCTAAATTCTCTCTCTTCACCATTCTTTAACCAAACTCCATCATCTCTTTAATCTAACCTTAGAATCATTGTTAACTACCCAAAATAACATCATACACACCAATTCCAACAATTATAACATACTACATCAAAATCCAAATTTTCACATAATCCAAATTTCCAACGAATTCAAAGAAAAGAGATAAAAACTTACTAATTTTGGTGGAGATCACCAAAAATCCACTTGCAACTTGTTAATTTCTTCAATTTATGGAGTATAAAAGAAGTAAAATCCTTGGTCTAGCTCCCATGGAATTTCGGCCAAAGGTAAGAGAAGAAGAAGAAGAAGACTTTAATATTTCTTTTCCTTTCATCTTTTTTTAAACCACATATATATATTAAAATAATTTAATATTTAATTATTTAATTATTTTTTTAATAAATTAAAAGTCCTAATTTCCCTCTTCCATTCAAAAATAATTTGTTTTTGAATTATTTTATTAATTTTAAATTTATAAGATTCAATTACCAAAATACCCTTTTCTTTTAAAAAGTGTTGACTTTTATATATGTTATGTATATTTTGCACATATATCACATATATATTCCATTTTTTCATTTAAAATCCCTTCATTTTTCATTTAAAACCATTAATTTAATTTATCCTTTTAAATTATAATTTATTTTATCCAATTTTTTAAAAATTAAAAATTTTTAAAAATTTTAGGATGTTACACAGGCTTCACCACACACTAAGATTGCTATCATCTTTTTGACTTTTATGTTTTTGCTTCAACATTTTGTGTGGTCGCATAGAAATCTTGGGCGGTCGCATAATATGTATCGTTCAGCTTTGTCCACACTAGAGACCGTGATCTCTTCTGTGCTTTGAGGATTTTCTTTCCCTTGGCTATTATTCGGTCGCTCAATAGGTTGGGTGGTCGTACAACGTCTAACATAGAATACCTATAAAACACACTTGTTTGATCTTTATTAGTATACATCAATTTGATTGTCAATGATCAAAATAGAGTTTAATTGCACAATAATCTCCCCCTTTTTGACTTCGACAATCAAATTGAATTTAACATTTATAAGTTATAAATTGATCAAGTGCTAAGTTATAAACAATCAAGTACATGATTAATTTAAATCAATTTAAATGCAAGGTTTTATACCAACTGTGGTTTGATTTTAGTTTGATACCAATTAGTTGCTCCTTCATAATTTATGCTTCCCTTTTAGTTGTTTTTTTTAATTCAATGTATGCAATGTATGTACAATTTAGTCACTAAATCCATGTAACTTCTCCCCCTTTGACAAGGGCAAAAAGAAAATAAAAGCAATATAATTTGCAAGAAGAGAAATACAAAAGGAAACATCATTTCATTAACTTGAATTGCAATACAAAGTGAAAGATAAAAACAAATGCAAAATAAGAAAAACAAAAATGGAAAATAACTAAAGACTAATAAATGACTTTCTCTTTTCCTTTTCTTAATGGAGGAGGAGGTGGAGTGCCTTTGTAACACCCTTATACTCTATATATGTACAATACATATTTCCAGCATATGTAAAATATGCATATATAGTACAAAAATATCACAGACCGATTTAATAAAAATTTTTCACATTTCCAATTTAAAATTTCAAATTCTAAATATATAAAATTAAATAGAATATAAATATTCTTTACTTGTTATAAGAACCCAAAATAAATAATATATATATATAAATCTCTGGAAAAAATTCGCTAGAGTTTTATCTGTAATTTGGACATCCCAAAATTAGCAATTACTCATCTGCAAAAAGAAAACACTTCCAATTAATTTAAATCGCTATATCAACCATACTTATCAATTTCACCAAGTTTCTCAAACATTTATATATATATAGATATATATAATTTAAAACACACTTACTCTCCCATTTCAAATACATTTACCCAAACATTCTTTATAATATACAATACGTAAAATTCAAAACATAATATATTATGCATAATACTCAAAATATACAATAATATAAAAATATATATACATGCTACTAGCAGTGTTTCTGATTTTGAAAGCAACTCAACAAGCTCAACTACAAGTCTAGACCCGACCTGGTCTAGAAGAACTCTCTGGCTCAGCTGGGTCTACCCTGTCATCTGCACGATGAAAATAATTGTGCTAAGCCGAAGCCTAGTGGTAGAAACTTTGATAATAACAATAAAACTCAATGCAATGTCAATGCACAATGCATATAGATGTCACATCATTCCACTTTCTTATATTTTTTAAATATTTCATAATCACAACTTATAACATTATATTGCTCAATTGTATCACAATTCATAATTCACATTAAAACAAAGACAAGCATAGGCCCAAAAGGATCTAATATGCTATTCAAATTTCAGAGTTACTGCTTTGGCCCATAATGACACCATGTGTCTAGCCCCGTAGTTAATATATCCATGGATAATGTAACAGCCCCAGTCTCTTGGACCTCAACCTAGCTAGATCCTTAGGCCCTAGTATCTTGGTCCTCAACCCGGCAAGACTGCTATAGTTTTTGAGGCTTACGCCCAGTCTTTTCACCCCAAAAAATATCATATTTATCAGCTGGCCTGGCTTATGACCTAATCTTTTCACCATTCCAGCGTTTAGCCTGTAGGCAATAATAGGCATGCTGCCAAACCCAGAACTCTAAAAATTGAATAACATACTAGGCACACAATTTATTCATATTTCTCATTATTAATCTCTTTCTAATTTTCACATATTCAATCTAGGCACATTGCCTTATTTTCTCATTTTTCTAACTTTTCTCATTTTTATCAATATCAATTCATTTCATTATATCATATATCTCATTTTGCATTCACAACACATTACCCAATTACTTTGGGTATTTTCACATAATATATATATTTCACATTTTACACAATTTAGCCATTATCAATGGCTTTTCACAATGCATTTAACACATATATGACATTACAAATGTCATAGCATATTATTCATACACAATCAATGAACCAAGTAGCTTAACACATTTTTCAACCAAAATGTGTTAGGTCTAAATGTTATGCAAATATAAACATTATATTCAAAGTTTGTACATACCTCCACTAGCAACCCAAAGCAAGCTTAAAACAACCTCCAATCCAATCTTTCCAACTTGCCCTTCACCACTTGGATGAAGCAAATCAACCCCCCTCAATGCCTAAACCAAATGTGATAGCAAATAATCTTTTAGTATCACATTTAATGGCATTTCCAATATTAAACCATAATTACACATCACTCCTACAAATTTTCAAAAATTTAGCCTTTCCTTACTTCAACATTGGAATTCCATTCTACTACAATTAAATTAGTGTTTTAAGTTTATTTATATTATTAAAAACATATTTTAATACATTTAAATCATTTACATTAATAAAATACACTCTTATACACAAAATCTCAAAAATGGCATAACCTTCCCCCATTGAAGGTTTTCCATTCCAGCACAATCCATTACTCATTCCAAGCTTATATTCATCACTTTTAACACTAAACAACATGCTTAAACAAATAAAATCACACAATTCAACCACTTTGGAAAATCACTTTTCCAAAACCCTAAATCTCCACTTCCATTCTCAAACTCCAACCCAACACCACCAAATCCAATATTTGACTTTAAAATACTTGTTTATGAATCAAAACAACTCATTTGGAATCAATTTGCAGAATTAAAGTTCATGTTTTCAAAACACCAAAAATCCATAACCCTAAATTCTCTCTCTTTACCATTCTTTATCCAAACTCCATCATCTCTTCAATCAAACCTTGGAATCATTGTTAACTAACAAAAATAACATCATACACACCAATTTCAATAATTATAATATACTACATCAAAATTCCAAAACTCACATAATACAATCTTCCATGGAATTCAAAGAAAAGAGATGGAAACTTGCTAATTTTGGTGGAAATCACCAAACATCCACTTGAAACTTGTTAAATCCTTCAATTTATGGAGTATGGAAGAATCAAATTCTTGGCTTCAAGGTCCCATGGAATTTGGCCTAGAGGAAAGAGAAGAAGAAGAAGAAGACTTTTTAATATTTCTTTTCCTTTTCATCTTTTTTTTAAACCATATACATATATATATATTAAAATAATTTAATTATTTTTTTAATAAATTAAAAGTCCTAATTTCCCTCTTCCATTCAAAAATAATTTATTTATAAATTATTTTATTAATTTTGAATTTATAAGATTTAATTACCAAAATACCCTTTTCTTTTAAAAAGTGTTGACTTTTATATATGTTATGTATATTTTGCATATATATCACATATATATTCCACTTTTTCATTTAAAATCCCTTCATTTTTCATTTAAAATCATTAATTTAATTTATCCTTTTAAATTATAATTTATTTTATCCAATTTTTTAAAAATTAAGAATTTTCAAAAATTTTAGGATGTTACACAGGCTTCACCACACACTAAGATTGCTATCATCTTTTTCACTTTTATGTTTTTGCTTCAACATTTTGTGTGGTCGCATAGAAATCTTGGGCAGTCGCATAATATGTAGCGTTCAGCTTTGTCCACACCAGAGACCGTGATCTCTTCTGTGCTTTGAGGATTTTCTTTCCTTGGCTATTATGCGGTCGCTCAATAGGTTGGACGGTCGTACAACGCCTAACATAGAGTACTTATAAAACACACTTGTTTGATCTTTATTAGTATACGTCAATTTGATTGTCAATGATCAAAATAGATTTTAATTGCACAATAATCTCCCCCTTTTTTACTTCAACAATCAAATTGAATTTAATATTTATAAGTTATAAATTGATCAAGTGCTAAGTTATGAACAATCAAGTACATGATTAATTTAAATCAATTTAAATGCAAGGTTTTATACCAACTGTGGTTTGATTTTAGTTTAATACCAATTAGTTGCTCCCCCATAATTTATGATTCCATTTTAGTTTTTTTTTTTAATTCAATGTATGCAATGTTTGTACAATTTAGTCACTAAATCCATGTAACTTCTCCCCCTTTGACAAGGGCAAAAAGAAAATAAAAGCAATATAATTTGCAAGAATAGAAATACCAAAGGAAACATCATTTCATTAACTTGAATTGCAATACAAAGTGAAATATAAAAACAAATGCAAAATAAGAAAAACAAAAATGGAAAATAACTAAAGACTAATAAATGACTTTCTCTTTTCCTTTTCTTAATGGAGGAGGAGGTGGAGTGCCTTTGTAACACCATTATACTCTATATACGTACAATACATATTTTCAGCATATGTAAAATATGCATATACAGTACAAAAATATCACAGACTAGTTTAATAAAAAATTTTCACATTTCCAATTTAAAATTTCAAATTCTAAATATATAAAATTAAATAGAATATAAATATTCTTTACTTGTTATACAAAAATCTCTGGAAAAAATTCGCTAGAGTTTTGTCTGTAATTTGGACATCCCAAAATTTTGCAATTACTCAACCTAATAAAAGAAAACACTCCCAATTAATTTCAAATCACCATCTCTACCATACTTCTCAATTTCACCAAGTTTCTCAAATATTTATATATATAGATATATATAATTTAAAACACACTTGCTTTCCCATTTCAAATACATTGACCCAAACATTCTTTATAATATACAATACGTAAAATTCAAAACATAATATATTATGCATAATACTCAAAATGTACAATAACATAAATATATATATATGCTGCTGGCAGTGTTTCTGATTTTGACAGCAACTCAACAAGCTCAACTACAAGTCTAGACCCGACCTGGTTAAGAAGAACTCTCTGGCTTATCTGGGTCTACCCTGTCACCTGTGCGATGAAAACAATCGCGCTAAGCCGGAGCCTAGTGGTACAAACTTTGATAATAATAATAAAACTCAATGCAATGCCAATGCACAATGCATATAGATGTCACATCATTCCACTTTCTTATATTTTTCAAATATTTCATAATCACAACTCATAACATTATATTGCTCAATTGTATCACAATTCATATTTCACATTAAAACAAAGACAAGCATAGGCCCAAAAAGGATCTAATATGCTATTCAAATTTCAGAGTTACTGCTTTGGTCCATAATGACACCATGTGTCTAGCCCCGTAGGCAATATATCCATGGATAATGTAACAGCCCCAGTCTCTTGGACCTCAACCCAGCTAGATCCTTAGGCCCCAGTATCTTGGTCCTCAACCCGGCAAGACTGCTATAGTTTTTGAGGCTTACGACCCAGTCTTTTCACCATTCCAGCATTTAGCCGTAGGCAATCATAGGCATGCTGCCAAAGCCAGAACTCTAAAAATTGAATAACATACTAGGTACACAATTTATTCATATTTCTCATTATTAATCTCTTTCTCATTTTCACATATTCAATCTAGGCACATTGCCTCATTTTCTCATTTTTCTCATTTTTCTCATTTTTATCAATACCAATTCATTTCATTATATCACATATCTCATTTTTGCATTCACAACACATTACCCAATTACTTTGGGTATTTTCACATAATATACATATTTCACATTTTACACAATTTAGCCATTATCAATGGCTTTTCACAATGCATTTAACACATATATGACATTACAAATGTCATAGCATATTATTCATACACAATCAATGAACCAAGTAGCTTAACACATTTTTCAACCAAAATGTGTTAAGTCCAAATGTTATGCAAATATAAACATTATATTCAAAGTTTGTATATACCTCCACTAGCAACCTAAAGCAAGCTTAAAACATCCTCCAATCCAATCTTTCCAACTTGCCCTTCACCACTTGGATGAAGCAAATCAACCTCCCTCAATGCCTAAACCAAATGTGATAACAAATAATCATTTAGTATCGCATTTATTGGCCTTTCCAACATTAAACTATAATTACACATCACTCCTACAAATTTTTAAAAATTTAGCCTTTCCTTACTTCAACATTGGAATTCCATTCTACTACAATTAAATTAGTGTTTTAAGTTTATTTATATTATTGAAAACACATTTTAATACGTTTAAATCATTTACATTATAAAAATACAATCTTATACACAAAATCTCAAAAATGGCATAACCTTCCCCCATTGAAGGTTTTCCATTCCAGCATAATCCATTACTCATTCCAAGCTTATATTCATCACTTTTAATACTAAACAACATGCTTAAACAAATAAAATCACACAATTCAACCACTTTGGAAAATCACTTTTCCAAAACCCTAAATCTCCACTTCCATTCTCAAACTCTAACCCAACACCACCAAATCCAATATTTGACTTTAAAATACTTGTTTATGAATCAAAGCAACTCATTTGGAATCAATTTGCACAATTAAAGTTTATGTTTTCAAAACCCCAAAAATCCATAGCCCTAAATTCTCTCTCTTCACCATTCTTTATCCAAACTCCATCATCTCTTCGATCAAACCTTAGAATCATTGTTAACTACCTAAAATAACATCATACACACTAATTCCAATAATTATAACATACTACATCAAAATTTCAAAACTCACATAATACAATCTTCCATGGAATTCAAAGAAAAGAGATGGAAACTTACTAATTTTGGTGAAAATCACCAAAAATCCACTTGAAACTTGTTAAATCCTTCAATTTATGGAGTATGGAAGAATCAAATTCTTGGCTTCAAGCTCCCATGGAATTCGGCCTAGAGGAAAGAGAAGAAGAAGAAGAAGACTTTTTAATATTTCTTTTCCTTTTCATCTTTTTTTTACACCACATATATATATTAAAATAATTTAATATTTAATATTTAATTATTTTTTTAATAAATTAAAAGTACTAATTTCCCTCTTCCATTCAAAAATAATTTATTTTTGAATTATTTTATTAATTTTGAATTTATATGATTTAATTACCAAAATACCATTTTCTTTTAAAAAGTGTTAACTTTTATATGTTATGTATATTTTGCATATATATCACATATATATTCCACTTTTTTCATTTAAAATCACTTCATTTTTCATTTAAAACCATTAATTTAATTTATCCTTTTAAATTATAATTTATTTTATAATTTATCCACAATTATAATTTTAGGATGTTACAGCCTTCTTCTTCATCAGAGGATGGAGTAGGAGACTAGCCATAGGAGGATTGGGAGGATTCTTCACAAGGGCTCTTAATGTGTTCACTCACATCTCATTCACTTAACTCACATTATGAAAGATCAAATTTCCCCTGCATTTCATAAATGCCATGATGAGCATGAAACAAGTGATTAATCTTCTTGTTGAGTTTAGTGATTCTCTTAGTTACATCTTTCTTGAAGTGAGTAAATTACTTTTGCATGGAGTTGATAGCCTTAAGAAGGAGCTTAAAGGTTTTGGAGGATTCACCCATTTCTTTTGTAGGTTTGGTTAGTTTGGGAGGGTGATGAACCTCAACAGTTATAGATTCTCCTCCTTCTTCCTGTTTGATGTGATACCTAGGCCTTTTTTTTCTCTCTTTGAAGCACACCTTTACTGCCAAAGATGTACTCATAGTGGCCATCAAATTTTTGAATGCACCTTGCATGTTCAAGGTAATATAGGTTGATGGAGTTAGTGGCCAGATCAAGAAGATCACTAAGGGTTGCTGGATTTTTAAGTGTTAGCAAACCTAAGTGCCTAGCAATTTGAGTGATTTGGGATAAGAGGAAGAAGGTTCCAGCCCTATACTTCCCATGGCGACGGAAGGTATCAATAAAGAAATAGGCAGTTTGGATAGGCTCATTATGTTATAGAGCATGCAAGAAAAATAAGTCATGTTGTGTGACTTTCTCATTGCCATCGCTCCTTTGATGGATAGTGTATGTGATGATCCTATGAAGGAGCCAACAGATTAAGGTTCTAAAGTGGATGGCTTTAGAGGACCTATTATTATATTCATTTTATATGGATAGCTCACTCCAAAAGGATGAAATTTTTTTTATCAGGAAATCCTCATCGGAATAGGAGAATGCTCTATGAGTTTGGAAGCCCCAAACCTCTACAAATTCCTCTAAGGAGAGGGCAAAGTCTTAGTAAAAAATTCTAAAGTATACTCCATAAAACTCCTGTAGAAGCATTATGGTTCTTTTCTACCCTAGAGGACATTAATAACTCTTTTAAAAGGCTAGGATATCCTAGTTCATTGGAAAAGGCAAAGTTTCTCCAACCTATCCTATCAAGGTACCTAAAAACCTCACTTTGGATGTTTAGGGTAATGAGCATACCTTTGGAAGGCATTTTGGTAGGCTCAATGTTTTTGTTTTTGAGCATATAGTATTTGGTCTTTTCTTCATCGGTTTTGTATTTTGGTTTGTAGGGTTGGAACCTTTTTTCTAGTGAAGTGCTTGGGTTGAGGTTGTGTTTCACTAATGACTACCACTTTTCCTTTTACAATGGTTGATGATTTCTTCTTCAAGGTTTTGGGTTTAGGTGCCATAAAAAAATAAAAGAAAACATAAAAGTATAAGATAGAATATAAATGTAGAAGGGAGAGTGTTGATGTAAATTGCAAACTTCACAAAAGTTCTTCTTGATGACCAAAACAATGATAGTGTAACACCCCTATACCCCATATACGTACACAGCATGCTATTACGATCGTAATATACGTATACTGAATATAGAAAGGCCACTGATTACTAAATAAATGACTCACTTCTTTATTTATAATATGAGCAAATTTAAAACATTTAAAGAAATTTATAAAACACAATAATAAAAAGGTTTATTCAAAACGCAGCGGAAAATGTAACAAATATTTACAAATATATATACATCAAAACTCAAGTTTTACAAAACATAAAATATATACATGTTTGGCAGTATGTCTTTGATCTTTAAGCTCCACTATCAACACCTCAAAATCTAGACTCTACTCGACCTAGAGGAACTCTCCAGTTCTTCTCTGTCACCTGCGCGATAAACCACAATCGCGCTAAGCCAACGGCTTAGTTGTACAAACTACAATAATTTTATGCTATAATGAAATGCAAATTGCATACTTTCCAACATATAAACAATTCTCAAAAATCTCATTATTTATTTATTTATCATTCATAAGTCACATTGAAAACAAAGACAAGCATGGGCCCAAAAAGAAACTAATATGTTATTCAAAGTTCAGAGTTACTACTTTGGTCTATAATCATGATCATCAAGCCCGTAGGCAATATATATATCTCTATCCATGGATAGTGTAACAGACCCAGTCTCTTGGCCCTCAACCCGGCTAAACTCGAGGAGATCCTCAACCCGGCTAGACTGTTATCGCTTTTGAGGCTTACGAACCAGTCTTATCACCCCAAAAACATCACATTTCACATTTATCATTTCACATTTTTCAACTGGAATCGGCTTACGACCCGGCCTTTTCACCTATCCAGTGATTCATAGGCATGTCGCCAAACCCAGAACTCTGAAAATTGAATTAACATATTAGGCACACAATCATTTCATTTATCTCTTTATCAATTCTTTTCATTTCATTTCTCATAATTAAATAGGCATCCATGCCCCAATTATATTTCATTTGCCATATCATAGCCAACAATCATGGCCTCATACCTCATATCATCTCAACTCATATTAAGTAATTCATCATATCATCATACCTTTCACATTACATATTCCATATTTCATTTCATCATCATGTAGGCAAATATGCTTCAACCATCTTATTTACATCATTATAATCAACCACATTGATTTTACATCTCATTGTATCTCAAATCACAATAATCAATTCATCATTCAAGTGTATATATATAACAAATGACATTAACACATATTTTACATGCTCATCACAACATACACATTATACCAAACAATACATTATTAATATGCATCAACAATGCATTAGATTTCTTAACACATTTACAATCAATTGTGTGTTAAGTCTCAACATCATATGAATGTATGCAATAGTATAGTTTGTACTTACCTTAAACACCACTCACACAAATCTATACACTTCCTCTTCCAACACTTCTTCACCACTTGAATTAGGGCAAATTATCTTCTTCAAGACCTAATTCAAAAATGATAAAATACATCACTTCCAATGCAAATATTCACTTAATAACCTCTTACTAGACCCTTAAATCACAAATTACAACTCAACACCATTAACTAGGGCCCACGGCCGTGGCCTCCCAACCCCACGGTCGTGGCCTCACAAACCCCCACGGGCGTGGGTTAGAAAACGAATCTGTCCAATTATCCAACACCCCCACGGCGTGGCATCCAAGGGCCACAGGCGTGGCATCCAAGATGCTTCTGTTTCGGACCAAATTCACATATTTCATACTTACAACTCCAACAAACACAAACAACATAAAATCTATGAAAATAATTGATCAAACTCAAGTTAAACATCACTTACCACTACAAAACCCTAAAACCAACACAACTTAACTCTTCCAACACAAACACCAACTTAACTTCTAATCTTTAACTCAAATCCAACACATACAAACACACCACAATCAAACCTCATCATACTATCACAAATCAACAATCAAACTCAAACATAACTTCAAATAGAACAAGGGAAATCAAGAGAAAACTTACCAAAGTTGATGAAACTTCACAATTATCCAACTTAATCACTTGATTCTTCCTTCAATTTGAGCTTGGAACAAACACAACTCACTCTTGCTCTCTTGCTTTGGATGGCCGGCCAACAAAGGAAAAGAAAAGAAAATGGAGAAGAAATGAATACATCAAGTCAAACACTTTCCTCTTTAAACCTCCACCAAGACATTTTAATATTAAAATAATCAAACTTATTCTCCTCCACTCATAATTTCCTTAATAATTAATTTTCATAAATAATAAAATAAATATCTTCTTCCTTTGACCATCACATTTGACTTGTGTATATGTTATATATATTTCCATATATACAACATATACACTCTCTTTTGAATTCTTTTCTATTTCAAATTAACATATATATTTAATCCAATTACAACAATGACATCAAACTTCTAGGGCATACTTTGGGATATTACAATTCTCCCCCTCTAAAAAGAAATTTCGTCCTCGAAATTACCTGATATCAAGTCTGAAACAGTTGTGGATATTGTTCTCACATTGCTTGTTCACTCTCCCAAGTTGCCTCTTCTCTACCATGATTCTTCCAAAGAACCTTTACTAGTGGCACTTTCTTATTTCTCAGCTCTTTCACTTCCTGTGCCAAAATAGCAATTGGTTCTTCTTCAAATGTCAGATCCAAACTCACCTCAATGGATTCAACTGGCAAAATATGAGATAGATCTGATCTATACCTCCGCAACATAGAAATATGGAAGACATCATGGATTCTATCCAACTCAGGCGGCAAAGCAAGACGATAAGCAACTGGCCCAATTCTTTCTAACACTTCATACGGACCAATAAAACGAGGACTCAGCTTTCCTCTTCGACCAAATCTTAAAATCTTCTTCCAAGGAGACACTTTCAAAAATACTTTATCTCCAATATCAAAATCTATGTCTCTCCTTTTTAAGTCTGAATAAGATTTCTGTCGGTCTGAAGCTGCTTTTAACCGATCCCGAATTATCTTCACTTTTTCTTCAGTCTCTTTAACCAAATCAGGACAAGTTAACTTGCCCTCTCCAATTTCATTCCAACATAAAGGCATCCTACATCTTCTACCATACAATGCCTCAAATGGTGCCATACCGATACTGGATTGATGACTGTTGTTGTAAGCAAATTCCACAAGCGGCAAAAATCTGTCCCAACTTCCAGAGAAATCAATGACACAGCTTCTCAACATATCCTCAATAATCTGTATCACTCTCTCTGACTGCCCATCTGTCTGCGGATGAAAAGCAGTGCTAAAGTGTAATCCAGAACCCAATGCACCATTCAAACTTTTCCAAAACCTTGAGGTGAACCGGGGATCTCGATCAGACACTAAAGAAATCAGGACTCCATGCAACTTCACTATCTCATGGATATAAAGCTCAGCCAACTTTTCCAGAGAATAATCCATTCTAACAGGAAGAAAATGAGCTGTCTTTGTCAACCGATCAACAATCACCCAAATAGCATCATGTTTCTTTTGAGTCAATGGCAAACCAGACACAAAATCCATTGTCACTCTCTCCCATTTCCATTCAGGCACTGTTAAAGGTTGAAGCAACCCTATTGGAACTTGATGCTCAGCTTTCACCCTTTGACAAGTTAGACATTTGGACACAAATTATGCTATGTCTCTCTTCATACCAGACCACCAGTAGTGCTGTTTCAAATCATGATACATCTCTGTACTACCCGGATGCATAGCAAAAACCGATTGGTGTGCTTCCTCTAAAATAATCTTTCTCAAACTATCATCATCAGGAACACACAACCTATCCTTGAACCAAAGACTACCATCACTTTTCACATAGAAATCTCGGTTCTCCCCATTTTGGCAATCTGACACAATCTTCTGAATTTTCTCATCAGCCAATTGAGCCTATTTAATCTGATCTAACAATACTGGTCTCAACTGCAATTGGGCCAACAATGCACCGTCATCACATAATTTAAAATTAGCATGCAACGCTCTCAACTCAACAAGCAACAAGAGCGAATACACAGTCAAACCTACCAAAGACTTCCGACTCAAGGCATCAGCAACTACATTAGCCTTACCAGGATAATAATCAATCAAACAGTCGTAGTCTTTGATCAACTCTAACCATCGCCTTTGCCGAAGATTCAGCTCCCTCTGAACACCCAAATATTTTAAACTTTTATGATCCATATAGATAAAACATTTCTCTCCATACAAGTAATGTCGCCAAATCTTCAAAGCAAACACTATCACTGCCAATTCCAAATCATGTGTCGGATAATTAAGTTCATGCGGCTTCAACTGCCGAGAAGCATAAGCTACAACTTTACCTTCTTGCATCAAAACACATCCTAACCCATTATGTGAAGCATCACTATAAATCACATATTTTTTATCTTCCACAGGTAAAGTAAGAACAGGCGCTTGTGTCAACATTTCTTTCAACTGCTCAAAACTAGCTTGACATTGATCTGTCCACACAAATCTAACTCCCTTCCGAAGCAATCTAGTGAGTGGAGTAGCTATCAAAGAAAAACTTTTCACAAAGCGTCGATAAATAACCTGCCAAACCTAGAAAACTTCTAACTTCAGTCACTGACTTCGGTGGACTCCAATTCAAAATAGCTTCAACTTTACTTAGATCAACTCTTATACTATCTGCTGAAACTATATGACCCAGAAAAGTCACTTGGTCAAGCCAAAACTCACATTTTGACAGCTTAGCATACAATTGCTTCTCTCTCAAGATTTGCAACACAATCCGCAAATGCTTGTCATGCTCCTCTTCATTACGCGAATACACCAAAATATCGTCAATGAAGACCACCACAAATTGATCTAGATAGGGCCTAAACACCCTATTCATCAAATCCATGAAAGCTGCAGGTGCTTTCATCAACCCAAAAGGCATCACTAAGAACTCATAATGCCCATATCTTGTATGAAAAGCTGTCTTAGAAACATTTTCAGTTCTAACCCTCAACTGATGGTACCCTGATCTCAAATCAATTTTGAAAAACACTGCTGCTCCCTTTAATTGATCAAAGAGATCATCAATCCTAGGCAAGGGATACTTATTCTTGATAGTCACTTTGTTCAATTGCCTATAATCAATGCATAACCTCAAAGTACCATCCTTCTTCTTCACAAACAACATAGGAGCTCCCCACGGTTAAACACTAGGGCGAATAAACCCTTTATCCAATAACTCCTGCAACTGCACCTTCAACTCTCTCAACTCAGCAGGTGCCATTCGATAAGGAGTGATAGAGATGGTAGTGGTACCAGGCAACAAATCAATACCAAACTTGACCTCTCTCTCAGGGGGTAACCCTGGCAACTCCTTAGGAAACACATCCGGAAAATCTGCAACTGTGGTTATATTATTAAGTTGAGAACCCACTACTCTAGTATCCACCACATGAGCAAGATAAGCATCACACCCTTTTCTAATCAACTTCCTAGCTGTAACAGCTGATACAAACAAGGATGCAAGTTGTCTCTGCTCACTAGATACCATTACACTCCTACCATCACTAGTTCTCAAAGTAACACATTTCTTTTGGCAATCTACCACAGCCCCATACTTAGACAACCAATCCATGCCTAAGATCAAATCATATTCTTTAAAAGGCATTTCAATTAAATCACCACGAAACTCTCCACCTTGCACTACTATTGCACTGTCTCGGTGCACCTTGCTAACAACCACACTATGTCCTAAAGGATTTGTCACCAAGACATCAAATCCTAAGGACTCTGAATGCAATTCAGACACAGGCAATATGGATGCACTTATGTATGAATGAGTAGATCCTAGATCAATCAAAGCAAGAATTGAAATGCCAAATAAAGAAAATGTACCCGCTATAACTGCTGAAGCGTCCGGCTGCCTCTGCATCACATACACTCTCTGAGAAGATCCGGCCTCATCTGGCCTACTGCCTCCGGATGATGATCCTCCTCTCTGACTTAACCCGGGTCGACCACCTCTACTGAAACTTCTGCCCCCTCGACCACCTCTGCTGACACTGGGTCGAGAGGCTGCAGACTCAGCCTGCCTATGCTCCTGCATCTCAGGACACTCCCTAATGAAATGGTCAGGCGATCCACATCTGAAACACATAGCTGATCTACTAATCTTCCAGCAAACACCCACATGGTTTCTACCACAAAGCTCACATGTAGGTGGAGTAGATCTCTGAATCACTGGAGTCGGAGCACTGGCTACAGAAGCTGTAGGTCTCGGTCTCTGCCTCTGATACTGCACTGACCTACCCTACTTTCACTGGCTTCTACTGATTCTCGAAACAAAACTTCCTCTGCGCCTCTTCATAGATGAAGATCCTGCCTCAAACTAGAATCTCCTTACTCTAGTCTCCTCTTCAGTAGCAGCTGCTGCGATGCTCTGCGCTCTCTCAACACTTCTAGCTGCTGCAACAAGCTGAGAGAAATCCTGGTACCGAGAACCAGCCACAATGCACATAATAGAGGGCCTCAATCCCTCCTCAAATCTTCTACACCGGTCTATTTCATCAGAGATAATTCCCCCGGCATAGCGACTCAACCGGATGTACTCAATCTCATATTTTGTCACTGTCCAGTTGTCTTGTCTCAAATTCAAAAATTCCATCCTTTTAATATCTTTATACTCTCTCAGAGTATACTTCTGCTCGAACTCCCTCAGGAAATCACCATATGATAATGTAGGTGGATCATCCATGGCATGAGGAACCGTCTTCCACCAGTCATAGGCATCTTTCTGCAGGAGGGATCTGGCATAGTCAAATTTCTCATCTGGAGTAGCTTGCAACTGGATAAATATTCTCTGCACTTTATCCAACCATTGCTCAGCCACTGCTGGATATGTAGTGCCTAAGAAATCCTCAGCCCCATACTTCCTCAATTTATCATAATGTCTTACTGGCACTTGAGGCTGTGGTGGTGGTGGCTGCACTGGAGCTTGTCTAAATAATTCTACCATATGCCTTAACCAACCCGGCGGACCCTCTTCTGTAACTGATCTCTCTGGCACAGAAGCAGGTGCCTTACTAACCCTCTCAATCCTAGCTCCATCTCTACTCTCTTCAGGAGCTACACTTTCCGCACTACCCTCAACAGACTGTCGTGAATGAGATGCCATCTCTACCTATATCTACAAACACAGCAGAATATTCCTCATTAAAGATCAAAGACTGCCATACCAAAACATGTATTTTACTCAAAAATCAACTTTTAAAATCAAAATATTCTTTTTCTTACAATTCACCTAGGTTGAGAATCTCAAACCTAAGCTCTGATACCAAAATAATTGTAACACCCCTATACCCCGTATACATACACAACATGCTATTACGATCGTAATATATGTATACTGAATATAGAAAGGCCACGGATTACTAAATAAATGACTCACTTCTTTATTTATAATATGAGCAAATTTAAAACATTTAAAGAAATTTATAAAACACAATAATTAAAAGGTTTATTCAAAACGCAGCGGAAAATGTAACAAATATTTACAAATATATATACATCAAAACTCAAGTTTTACAAAACATAAAATATATACATGTTTGGCAGTATGTCTTTGATCTTTAAGCTCTAATATCAACACCTCAAAATCTAGACTCTACTCGGCCTAGAGGAACTCTCCGATTCTTCTCTGTCACCTGCGCGATAAACCACAATCGCGCTAAGCCAACGGCTTAGTGGTACAAACTACAATAATTTTATGCTATAATGAAATGCAAATTGCATACTTTCCAACATATAACAAATTCTCAAAAATCTCATTATTTATTTATTTATCATTCATAAGTCACATTGAAAACAAAGACAAGCATGGGCCCAAAAAGAAACTAATATGTTATTCAAAGTTCAGAGTTACTGCTTTGGTCTATAATCATGATCATCAAGCCCGTAGGCAATATATATATCTCTATCCATGGATAGTGTAACAGACCCAGTCTCTTGGACCTCAACCCGGCTAAACTTGAGGAGATCCTTAACCCGGCTAGACTATTACTGCTTTTGAGGCTTACGACCCAGTCTTTTCACCCCAAAAACATCACATTTCACATTTATCATTTCACATTTTTCAACTGGAATCGGCTTACGACCCGGTCTTTTCACCTATCCAGTGATTCATAAGCATGCCGCCAAACCCAGAACTCTGAAAATTGAATTAACATATTAGGCACACAATCATTTCATTTATCTCTTTATCAATTCTTTTCATTTCATTTCTCATAATTAAATAGGCATCCATGCCCCAATTATATTTCATTTGCCTTATCATAGCCAACAATCATGGCCTCATACCTCATATCATCTCAACTCATATTCAAGCAATTCATCATATCATCATACCTTTCACATTACATATTCCATATTTCATTTCATCATCATGTAGGCAAATATGCTTCAACCATCTTATTTACATCATTATAATCAACCACATTGATTTTACAACTCATTGTATCTCAAATCACAATAATCAATTCATCATTCAAGTGTATATATATAACAAATGACATTAACAAATATTTTACATGCTCATCACAACATACACATTATACCAAACAATACATTATTAATATGCATCAACAATGCATTAGATTTCTTAACACATTTACAATCAATTGTATGTTAAGTCTCAACATCATATGAATGTATGCAATAGTGTAGTTTGTACTTACCTTAAACACCACTCACACAAATCTATACACTTCCTCTTCCAACACTTCTTCACCACTTGAATTAGGGCAAATTATCTTCTTCAAGACCTAATTCAAAAATGATAAAATACATCACTTCCAATGCAAATATTCACTTAATAACCTCTTACTAGACCCTTAAATCACAAATTACAACTCAACACCATTAACTAGGGCCCACGGCCGTGGCCTCCCAACCCCACGGTCGTGGCCTCACAAACCCCCACGGGCGTGGGTTAGAAAACGAATCTGTCCAATTATCCAACACCCCCACGGCGTGGCATCCAAGGGCCACAGGCGTGGCATCCAAGATGCTTCTGTTTCGGACCAAATTCACATATTTCATACTTACAACTCCAACAAACACAAACAACATAAAATCTATGAAAATAATTGATCAAACTCAAGTTAAACATCACTTACCACTACAAAACCCTAAAACCAACACAACTTAACTCTTCCAACACAAACACCAACTTAACTTCTAATCTTTAACTCAAATCCAACACATACAAACACACCACAATCAAACCTCATCATACTATCACAAATCAACAATCAAACTCAAACATAACTTCAAATAGAACAAGGGAAATCAAGAGAAAACTTACCAAAGTTGATGAAACTTCACAATTATCCAACTTAATCACTTGATTCTTCCTTCAATTTGAGCTTGGAACAAACACAACTCACTCTTGCTCTCTTGCTTTGGATGGCCGGCCAACAAAGGAAAAGAAAAGAAAATGGAGAAGAAATGAATACATCAAGTCAAACACTTTCCTCTTTAAACCTCCACCAAGACATTTTAATATTAAAATAATCAAACTTATTCTCCTCCACTCATAATTTCCTTAATAATTAATTTTCATAAATAATAAAATAAATATCTTCTTCCTTTGACCATCACATTTGACTTGTGTATATGTTATATATATTTCCATATATACAACATATACATTCTCTTTTGAATTCTTTTCTCTTTCAAATTAACATATATATTTAATCCAATTACAACAATAACATCAAACTTCTAGGGCATACTTTGGGATATTACAGATAGGGTGTTTAGAGGTGTGTAAATATGTTTGTAAAAGTGTGTTTTGCTGCAAAAAGAGGGTATTTATAGACAAATTTGGAAAAATAGCCATTTGATGACCGTTGGGTCAAAATGGACAGAATTATGCAAGTTCCAACATTTAAAAAATTTGGCAGTTACACCTCATGTGTGATAGCACAACATGTTGTACAACCGCTAGACCTTTCTTGCGATCACTGTATGAAGGAAGCACTTGCACAAACCAACAAGATGTCTAATGGTTGAGAAATTTGAAATTTTTAAAATTGAGCGATTGCGCAATGCTGTTATACATTAGCACAAAGATGGTTTTTGGTGCTCCAAAGAAACAGAGGTGTCGTGCTACCGCTCAAGGTGATTATGATCGTGATCAAGGGAAGGTTTTCAAATTTTAATGATCAAAATAGAATTTAGAATTATTCAAGAGATTTTTCATCAATCATACTGATGTGTTGTTTTATGAAGTTCAATCTATCTTCATTTAGGGGTTTTGTAAAAAGATCAACAACTTGATTTTGAGTGTCTATAAACTCTAAGATTACATTTTGATTTTGAATATTGCCTCTTAAGAAATGATGTTGAATGTCTATGTGTTCTGACCTAGAATGTTGAATGGGATTCTTGTATAGATTAATTGCACTTGTTTTTATCACATTTAATAGGTATGTCATCAAGTATTTTTCCATAATCTAGCACTTGGTATTTTATCCAAAGTGCTTATGTGCAACAAAAACATGTAGTAACATAGTCAGCTTCCTCGGTAGTAAAGCAACCGATACTTGTTTCTTGGTAAATCAAGAAACTAGGCATTCACCAAGAAAATGACATGCTCCAATAGTGCTTTTCCTACCTAATAGGATACAGATAAAACCCGCATCCAAAAAATCTAAAACGTCAAATGATATTATAGACCTAAATGCAATGTTCCATTGAAATATTTTAGAATTCTTTTAGTAGCATTCAAATGGGATTCTTTAGGACATGATTGAAATCTAGCACAGAAACAACATTATATATTATATCTGGTCTAGAAGCGGTTAAGTAAAGTAGTGATTTGACAATACCTCGATATTTCTTTTCATCTACCATCTTACCACTTTTATCTTTGTCAAGCTTTAAGGATGCATTCATTGGAGTTTTGCTTACTTTGCAACCATCCATGTTAAACTTTTTGAGAAGTTCATTTATATATTTGGATTGGTTGATGGAGATTCCATCCTTGCATTGCTTAATTTGTAAACCAAGAAGGAATTTGAGTTCATCCATCATGCTCATTTCAAATTTCCTAATCATAAAAGAAGCAAATTCTTTGTATAAAGATTCATTGTAGCACCAAATATAATGTCATCAACATAGATTTGTACAATCAAGATGTTATGCATTTTCCTTTTAACAAAGAGAGTTGTATCAACTTTGCCTTTTAAAAAATCATTTTCTAACAAGTAACCACTAAGTCTATCATACCAAGCTCTTGGAGCTTATTTTAATCCATATAGTGCTTTAATAAGTTTGAAAACATGATTTGAAAATTCGTAGTCTTCAAAATTGGGGGGTTACTTAACATATACTTCTTCATTTATAAATCCATTTATAAAGGTACTTTTGACATCCATTTGAAAAAGTTTGAAATTTATATGATAGGGAAATGCAAGCAAGATTCTAATAGCTTCTATCATAGCAGCATGGGAAAATGTCTAATCATAGTCAATGTCTTCCTCTTGGTTATAACCTTTGGCTTCTAATCTAGCTTTGTTTCTAGTAATGAGACCATCTTTATCAAGCTTATTCCTATATACCCATTTACAACCAATAATTGGATGATCTTTAGGTCTAGGAATGAGTTCCCACACTTTATTTCTTTCAAATTGGTTGAGTTCATCTTACATAGCAATCACCCAGCATTCATCACTAAGAGCCTCCTCAATGGTCCTTAGGTCAATTTTAGAAACAAAGGAAATATTAGCATCTAAGTGTTTAAATTTGGATCTAGTAGTTACTCCCTTTGAATATCACCAATAACAAGTTCATTTGAATGAACCATATTGTATTGCTAATCTTTGAGTAGTTCTTGAGATTCTTCCTCTTGCTTCATTCTTGATTCTATCTCATTGTGATTGTCTTTTGGAATATCATTTGTCTCAAGTTTTTCAAATGTACCTACAAAATCATCAAGATCACTACCTTTTCTTTGATCAAGCTTAGAGGATTCATCAAAGATAACATACATTGATTCTTCAACTACTAATGTTCCCTATTAAATACATTATATGCCTTTCTAGAAGACGAATACCCTAAAAATATCCCTTCATATGATTTGGATGAGAATTTTTCAAGATTATCTTTGGTATTCAATATGAAGCATTTGCATCCAAATACTCTAAGGTATGAGATTTTTGATTTTCTTCCATTCCAAAGCTCAAAAGAATTTTTGTTTATCAAAGGCTATTTGTAAAATCGATTTGAAATATAACATGCAGTATTAACGGCTTCCACCCAAAAGTAAGAAGGTAAATTATATTAATTGAGCATTGTTCTAGCGATTTCCACTAATGTTCTATTTTTCTTTCAACCACACCATTTTGTTGTGGTGTTCTAGGAGCTAAACATTTATGTGAGATACCAAGCTCATTGTAAAAATTTTCAAAATTTTTATTTTCAAATTCTTTGCCATGGTCACTTCTAATAGATATTGTGAGTGGGGATTTTCGTCCCCACTCCCGGTGGAATAGTTCTTGAGACTTCGGCACTATTTAGGCTCGGGGCCTTAGAGAACACGGACCTAAGTACGGAGAAAATGGAGTCGCCACCCGGACGGGCCGGGAAAAAGAAAGGGGTGGATGACTCGATTCCTAAGGAATCCCCAACCCCCTAATGGGTTCGGAAAGTTGGGTACGTGTGGGGAAGGTAAGAAATGGCCCAGCACCCACCACGATGCCCGGTTCATTGGAACCGGCCTCCTTTACAGGTCTTAATATTATAAAATTCTTAAATATAACAATATCATCCATATTACACACAATAATTAAAAGAAAGCATCATTATATTAAAATCAAAGTAATGTCCAAACAAAGCAAATAAATGGATACCCATCCAAGGATGGAAACATGTCCTTACATCACATGCCTAAATAGGACACCCACCGAAAGGTAGAAACATGCCCTTTACATAGGTTCTAAAATAGAAAAGCAAATTAAATTACATGATGTTTAACTAATGAGGTACCCACCAAGTGGAAACATACGTCTTACAACTTTTGGAAATCTAAATTACTTGATAAAAGTAAATAATCATTCATCATAAATAAATCATTCATAAAATAAACATCCATCCATGATAAATTAAATAAATCAAGTATTGAAATTAAATAAATTAAAGCATAAGAGATAAATCAAAGCATAATCAAGTATAGAATTAAATAAAGCAAATAAAAGTCCAATTATAGCTACTGTGACTTTTATGGAATTAAAGTAGATTAGGGTTTTATATTTTAAAAGGTTGGTAAGACTCTTTGATTAAACAAATTAAGGTTTGAATGGTGAAATCATGAAACTAGGGTTTTAGACACTTTAAAATACTTTTGATTTGAGGTTTTAAATGGTGATTCCACGCTACTGTGTAAATTTAAAATATTTATATTTTATGGTTTTTTAATGTTTTAAAGGATTAGGGCTTGGAAAAAAAAATTAAGGTTTAAGGTTTTAAAGGAATTAGAATTTAATATTTTAGGTTTAGAAATTGAATTAGGGTTTTAATGTTTTTAGAATTTATGGTTACAGGCGATGCATGGAACTTTTAGGATTAAAAATCAATTTGATTGTAACACCCCATCTTAGCCTACGTTTATAGACCAAGATGGACTGTTATCTCATGGTGGTTGTGTCTTAATATTTTACTTAGCCAATTTTAAGTGCAGATTTTAAAATTTTTTTTGCCGGAGTTTCCCCTATAATTGGTGGTCCCAAGTGTCGACAAAACTGATTTTTCTTATTTTTGAAAAATATTTTGTTTCACAATTCAACTCAAGCACACACCCAATAATCCACCCTTATAACCTCAACTACAATCCTGCAAGAAGAATTCACACTTCTATATTCACAACCCAACTCAATTCAAAACCATACAGTTATTATACATTACTAGATTTACATGCTACATCAAGTCATCTCTTTGTATTGTTCAAATAAGTACATGCCAGTTTCTAATACCAAAATACAAAATGAAAAGCACCACTTAAGTTTGTTGATGACCGGCAGATCGCAGGACTCTTCTGCTCGCTACTGGCTCCTTGCTAATAACCTACAAGTTTAGAAGAAACTAAACTCGCTAAGCATTGCTTAGTGGGTACTTTAACCATTGCTAAATATAAATAGTGCAAGGAAGGTTTGTTGAAACACATGTAAAAGTAGAATACTGCATAATTAAACTATTTTCATACAATCATCATATTTATATTTTCTAATTAAGTTAAGATTCACATCCTGTATATAAACAACATGTAATATAACTTCATTATAATTACGAGTTAATCTGCTCCACTAGGTAATTATGAATACACCGATCTCGAAATGAGGCCTCATATAGAGTTACGCGTGGTCTTGACCTCACACGAATAATTGTCATGGTCTTGGTCTCACACGATATAGAATAACTGCGTGGTCTTGGTCTCACACGACTAGTTGCCATGATCTTGACCTCAAACGATATAACCCCCATTCCAGACCGGTTTTACCCATTTACCGAGTAGAACATATATAACATTTCATATATACCCATTCACTTCGTATATATACCACATATTCTCCATGTATATACCATATATATTTACACAAATACCACATATACTCACATATGTATCATATGTATTCACATATTTTCCATCTTAATTTATTCTTCATATCATAATTAAACTCAATACCAAAAATAAAATGATAAAACACCCACACCAAGTTTTTGACCAAGTTAATAATGAAAAATTTCCATATGAACAATAAACTCTGGTTCTTGACCCAACTTGATCCTTGTTTTAGAAAATTTTTATAAAATAATCCACTTGGCTAAAAACTCTAAAATTTTTACAGAATTTAGTTTTGCATCTTAAAATCATTCCTTTAAAATTTCAGATCAAACTGGACACAAAATCTTGGTCAAGTAGTTCACCCAACCAGACTGCTCCAGTTGCCCTGCATCCTGGCAGCAGTTCTGAATTTTATGAATTCCGTAAATTAAATTCAATCAATGTGGTTCCAAATTATTTTTCTCAAATACTAGACTTACTAAAAAACAACATATCGGAAATTCAACTCAATATAATTTTTCTATATTTAATTAAAAATAATACAAGTCACAGCATTTTACTAATTGTAAAACAGAAAAATTTTAAAAGGAGTTCCATGGTTAAAGTACCAAACCTTGCTCTTTAATTCCCTTTTGCTTTTCCTATTGTGGCCGAAATTTGTAAGTGGAAAAGAGAGAAATTGGTTCTTCATATCATGATATATGTATATATAAGGGAAAAAATGATGATCACCTTATGTGTTGGATAAATCCTTAAAGACCACTTGTCCACCTTTCTCTTTCTTCATTTAATACTCATGCTAAATGGTTACTTTTGATTGGCCAACAAGAGATTTTTATAGTTTTCTTTCCCATTACTTCTTCCCACTTGTCCCTCTTTCCATTGGATACCCTAAAGTTGTCCCGTGTTACCCATACGGTCCCGACATGAAACCGGGCCCACTTTACGTTCCGGCGACTAATCGATTGTAACTTTTAAACTGTGCGTTTTCGGGAAAAATTGAAACCCATGGTTATGACCCGATTAATCTCGAGAATATTCTTCCGGGGTCGGATATGGGCACTATTAAGAACTTCCGACACTTAATTTTTAAATTTACATAGTTGCCCCTAACTTTTGAGAAATTCTCACTTAGGTCCTTTTGATATCCCTTCCTGACCTTGCTGTCTTTCTTTATTAATATCTTTTTACTCACGACTCCAAATTAAGTAATTATTATTCCCACTGAAACTAGACATCCGGGGCTACATTTTTTCAAAATTTCAGGTCGATCCGAGCTATATCTGATTTTTGACGGTCCTTTGAAGTCAAGCCTACTATGCTGTCCTGAGGCAGCTTGCACATTGTCTACTAAATCCATCATATCTTATTCTGTACAACTCCAAATTGGGTAATTTAAAGTTATACGTCTATCTAAGACACAAATAAACAATTAAGTCTTCTTTGAGACTCTCTAATTCTATCATTAACTTGGATGAAATTCGAGCTCAAGTTATAGGTTATGTTCTAAGTTCCTTTGTTCTAAGCCTAAATCATATCCTCTATGTCTGTTTCTTACCAATCTGGAATTTGGGATGTTACATTGATACTTTTATGTGATTTTATGAAAATAAACCAAACAAATTAAAGTTTTTTTTTATAAATAGAAAAGGTTTATATAATTGGAAAAAGTGTTTTTAGGGTTTTCTTTTTGTGAGAAACAGAACATGTTTTTAGATTTTATAAATTTAGAAAACAAATTTTGGTTTTGGGGTTTTGAAGAAATAAAACTAATAACTTTAAATTCTTAGGGAAATAAAGCAACGAATTAGTGTTTTTGACTTTAGAAAACTAAATTAAAGTTCAAAGGTTTTTAATTTTGAATAACACAATTTCCTAATTTTAGCTAATGTGTAAAAAAACAATTAAAGAAAAATCAATTAACACATACCTTCTTTTGATGATTCCTTCAAAAACAATTCTTCTTGGATGAACTAGCTCCAAAGACAAGCCTTTTTTGCCTTTGAATTGCTTAAATCGTGATGCTGCTCCTTTAAAAATCAATTGAATTCAATTATTGCTTTTCCACTTCACTTTTGGATTCAAATTCTCAAAGCTACTGTGAAATTTTTCCTCCTCCAATTTGGTTGCCTTTGGTCCTTATTTATAGAGGTCTTTCTATGTATATTCCTTATTATTCACGGCAAGTAATATAAATAAGAAAAGGAAACCAAAACCTAATTAAATTAGGTTTCAAAAATTTTACGTCGGAAAAAATTGCACTGCCGAAAAAATGAACTAGTGAAAAAATTCTGCCGCAGGACACTGCAGCAGTGAGATCTCGGTGGGCCTGCGGGGGAAATGCCCACGGGCCGGCTCGATGATTTTTTCGTCGCCAATTTTTCTGACTCTGATTTTTATTTTTATTTTTATTTTTTGATTTTGATTTTTTGATTTTGATTTTTTATTAATAAAAATTAGATACTAAAGCAAAAATTATTTAATAAAAATTATTTTGGACCAATTAGACAACAAAAATCATTTTGGACTAAATAAAACATATTGGACCGGATTGGATAAAAAATTAAGGGTCTACAGTTTGCCCCCTGCTTGAATGATCTGAAACCTTAGTGAAAGAGAGTGAAAAGCAATAAGACTTAATTTTTGAGATGGTTGAGGTTTTGGGTTCTGGACCCGATTCGAGTTCTAGACTCAAGGATAATTCTAGGTTCTGGACCTAAGGAAAATTTGGATTCTGGACCCGATTCGAGTTCTGGACTCGAGGATGATTCTAGGTTCTGGACCTAAGAAAAATTTAGGTTCTCGACCTGGTTCGAGTTCTGGACTCCAGGATAATTCTAGGTTCTCGACCTAAGGAAAATTTGGGTTCTGAACCCGGTTCGAGTTCTGGACTCAAGGATGATTCTAGGTTCTAGACCTAAAGAAAAATTTGGGTTTTGGACCCGGTTCGAGTTCTGGACTCAAAAATAATTCTAGGTTCTGAACCTAATGGTAAACTTGGGTTCTGGACCCGGTTCGAGTTCTGGACTCAAGGATAATTCTAGGTTCTGGACCTAAAGAAAAATTTGGGTTCTGGACCCGAGCTAATAAAAAAAGTTTGGCTAATTTTTAGACATGTCTTCTTATTGCCACCTGGGTGTAAAATATTTATATACCTGTAATTATTTGAATGATTAAAATGAATAAATAAATTTACTGTTTATTTACTGTATAGTAATTGTTCATGCACTATTTACTATTCATAAATAGTAAATTTACTATTTATAAATAGTATCAAATAGTATTTACTATTAGAAAAAGTAATTTTACTATTCACCAATAGTAATACTATTCATAAATAGTAATATTTACTATTCATCAATAGTAATAGTATTTATAAATAGTGATATTTACTATTCATGAATAGTAAAAATTACTATTCATGAACAGTTTTGAATTTGTTTTCTTTTGCTTGTCGTTCCTCTATAAAAGGCCATCAATTCTTCATTTCATTTCACAATTTCAATTTCAATTTTGTAATTCTCTCAAATTTCTTTTCAATTTCAGCAAATATTTTTCAAAGCAATGCATGCTTCGAGGTCATGGACTCATTCTAATGCCGAGTTATTGGAGTTTATTCGGCATCATGAAGATGGTAATCTAGATATACTGGCCGGGATGTCGCTCCATCGCAGTTCCAACCAAAAGAGAGAGGTAATTGCTTTTCCCCTTTCTTTTTTTTTATATATATTTATATATATTTATTTTATTATTTATTATTATTATTTTTGTTTTTGTTTTTTTTGTTATTGTGAAAAATAAATTAATTTAAATAGATAGAATAACACGTACTTATCTTGTATTAACTTACCTGGGTCTGTGTTAGCATGATCGTTGTGTCGTTCGGGCTGGAGGGTGTATTTATAAAGCCCGATAATGGTATGATGTAGTACCTTCTCGGGTAAGGCGAATTATCCGAGATTGCGACTTTGAGCAATTCATCTTACAATTGCCGTCCGAAGAATATCAGATAGACCGAAGTGTAGTCCAAGCGCTTGCAGAGCGATGGCTGGATACAACTCACACTTTTCACTTGCCCATTGGGGAGATGACAATTGGTCCGGTCGATTTTACTGCCATAACTAGCCTTCGATATGATGGTGCTCCTGTTCCTCTGACCAATGAAATTTTAACATTTGAAGAAATTCAAGAATTAATTGGTATGGAACCGTCATATAAAGGGCCTTTTAAGATAAAAATCGACCCGATTCGCAGTTATTGAATTAACTACGAAGGTCGGATTGGCAGAAACAGGGCCGAACAGTATGCTCGAGGATTTTTGTTATATCTGCTCGGGTCGACCATCTTAGGCAGCACTGAATCATCCATTCACTTGTCAGTGTTGAGTGCCCTTTCTTATCTCAGAATGGTACCATCTTCTGGCTGGGGTGAAGCTGGTCTCGCATGTCTTTACCATGGCCTTGATAAGCTTTGCCGAAATAAGAATTCTTTTGTTGGCTTGATGGTGGTTGTCGAGGTATTCTTTCTTCCGCCAATGTCTTTTCCCTCTTTTCTTGCATGAATGTGATCTTTATTGTTATTGTAGATATGGGCATATGAACACAACCTCGTGAGGGTACCCGGTATTTCCTGAGAGAGAATTGGGTATCCTAGATTAAATTACTGGTTGTCCGATTGTGTGGATGTTCCCAGCTCTCATCTTGTGCATACTCATCGCTTTGTGTTGAGCCTCTTAACCTGGGATCAGGTAAAATAACATTAGTATGCTTTAAATTTTATGTGAAAATTTTACTTACTTTATGTTATCCTGCAGGTGAATTTGGCCTGGTGGAATCTAGAAGAACGAGCAAACTAGCTCCTTTGATGGGGGCCGTACTATCTTTCCAACATTCTCACCGAATTATTGCTGGCCCAGTGTCTAGTGGCTGATTTCTCGGCGAGAGAGATTATGAATGGTTTCTCGGTCCAGAGCAGCGGAGGTTTCCGATGCAAATCATGGAATACACTTTAAATATTATGTCGATGCTGGAGGATGCTTGGTGGTCGGCCTGGTATGGTTATAATGCCGAGTCATTTCTCCATTTATCGGGTCCATTTTATGCCCGTTTTATTCAAATGAGACTCTTGCACTTTGATGTATCTCCTGTCGGTGTGCGGGAGATTTCTGATGGAAATGAGGGTAGAGATGAGGAGGAGCATCACGGAGATGCAGGAGAGTCTATTCCACATCTCGGGGCTAGTACTTCTCAGGTAAAATTTTTAGCACTTTTCCCTTGCAACTGCTTTTCCTTTCTTTGATTCTTTAATGATTGTTGCAGGCTGTTGGCTCGTTTGATCACGAGGCTGGACCTTCTTTCACTGCCCCTTCATTTGCTCATTCTAGCCTGCCGGATACGCCATCTCATCCACAGGGTATTGATATGAACTACCTGGTACGTTCCTCATTTATAATAGTTTATGCTATATGTATGCATGATTATGTATGCTCTTACCTTTTTCTCTCTTGGCTCACAGCGGATGCTTGAAGAACAAAATAAGAAACTTCAAGAAGAGTTGGTTGCAAGTCGTCAACAGGCTTCTCATTTTGAAAGTTTATATCATCAATCCGAACAAAATTTCTGAGACTTCTGATTTCAGGGAGTGAGGGATCCCGGTGCTTCTTCATCGAGAGGCCCCCAGACTGATGAACATGAGATCCTTTCGTCTGCCTCTGATGAAGACCATGACAAATCGGAACTCCAAGGTAATAGGGATTTAGTGCTTCTGCTTCGGGTGATCCTGGGATGAGTGATTTGCCCCCTCCTCCAACAGGCGATGATTTTTTCAAATCTTTATTTGGTGACCTACCACCACCCTCTTAGTGACATGTAAATATTGTAGCAATTGTAAAACATTGTACAGTAATGAAAGATATACAATTTTCCTCTTTACTGTAAACCCTTTTTTCCTTTTTTTTCATATTTTTTGTTACTGCTAATTTTTTTTATATGGTACATCATAATTAATATCCACTTCTTTTGTTAAACCAAATCCAAAGTGGAAAAAGAAATTGTGACCACTTCCTTTCCTTATGCCATATGGTCTTATCCTTTCCCATCATCTTTTCCATTTCACTTTTGGAAAAGGTTTATTTTCTTCTATATAAATCACCTTGCATGCCCCTTTTAGTACAAAAACCAAAATTCTTTTCCCTTTCAACGTGAAGACCCTTTTAACAATTTTGGTTCTCCTTTATTCATTAATCATGACCGAGCACCATTTTAAGAAAATAAAAATATTATTTAAGAATATGGATGCCATCCATTGGAAGCAAATTTCATGGTCAAAGCTTGATGTTTTAAAATGTTTTCAAAATGTCAAATTGGACCACTCCTTCTTACATGCCGTGGCTTCCTTGTGGGATACGGATTCTAGGGTATTTAGAATTAATGGCTTTGAAATATGTCCCTTGATTGAAGAATTTGAGACCATCCTTGGACATCCCAATAATCAGCAAATGGCGTTACCCATATTGATTTCTAAAACTCAACAGAAGATTCAGATGTTATTTCAAATTCCAAAACCCAAAGTTCTTCAGTTGATGAGAGGTGAAAAATTCTACTTGCTCCTTTGATTGACTTTTGTTTCTCTCATTTGGCTCCTACTAAGGCATGGGGACGCATGCTTTGTCTTTGCTTGCTCAGCCAATTCTTGCTTGTTTCTTCTGATGGCGATATTGATCCACGAGTATTGGATATTATGGACCAAATGGAAGGAGGCTTGTCGTCGGTACCTGTAATATCCCAAAGTACACCCTAATAGTTTTGGAATTTTTGTTATAATTGGATTTAATGTATATGTGTAATTGGAAAGAGAAAGAAGTGAAGAGAGTGTATATGATGTATATATGGAAATATATACAACATATACACAAGTCAAAGTGAGTTAAAGTCAAAGAAGATATTTACTTTTATTATTAATGAATTAATTAAAAAGGAAAAAAATGAATGGAAGAGAGAAATTTGAATATTATATTATTAAAACACTTGGTGGAGATTTGAGAGGAGACAAAATATTTGACTTTGCTTCATTTGTCTTCTTCATTTTCTTCTTCTCCATTTGTTGGCTGGCTCACCCAAAGACAAAAGAGAGCAAGAGAGGGTTTGTGATTTCTAAGAGCAAATTGAAGGAAGAATCAAGTGATTAAGTTGGAAAATTGTGAAGTTTCATCAACTTTGGTAAGTTCTCTCTTGATTTCTTTTGTTTTAATTGAAGTTGTGTTTGAGTGGATTGTGGATATTTGATAGTATGATTAGGTTTGATTGTGTTGTGTTTGTATGTGTTGGAATTGAGTTAAAGATAAGAAGTTAAGTTGGTGTTTGTGTTGGAAGAGTTAAGTTGTGTTTGTGTTAGGGTTTTGAATTAATGATTTTTGTTGTAGATGTTGAGTTTAGTTAATTGTTTTTGGTTAATCTTCATGATATTTGTGTTTGATGAAGTTAGAAGCATAGAATATGTGATTTTGATCCGAAACAGAAGCATCTTGGTTGCCACGCCCGTGGCTCTTGGTTGCCACGACCATGGCCATTGGAAGCCATGACCGTGGGGATTTGGAGCAAGGGAGGCAGAACCATTTAGTAACCCACGCCCGTGGGGGTTGGGAGGCCACGACCGTGGGGTCCTAGAGAGAGTTGTTGATTTGTAATTGTGATCTAAGGGTCTAGTATGAGATTAATAAGTGAATAATTGTATTCGAATTGATGTATTTTATCATTTTTGGATTAGGTCTTGAAGAAGTTAAATTTCCCTAATCCAAGTTGTGAGGATTCTTGGAAGAGGAGTTGGTGTTGTGTGTGAATTGTTTTGAGGTAAGTACAAACCCTACTTTGTTGCATACTTTTATATGATCTTGAGACTTAACACATTTGATTATAAATGTGTTAAGTAATCTATTGCATTGTTGATGCATATTAATAATGTTATGTTTTGCATAATGTGAACTTTGTGAAATGTATGTTGAAAATGTAAAAGATATGATGATATGATGAAATATGAAATATATGTACAATGCAATTAGCTATGATGAGTTGTTAAATGTGAATTGAGATAATTGAGGCATGTTTGCTTAGATGATGATGTTCAATGTAATTGATTATGTATACTTGAATGATGAAGTATTATAATGTGAATTGAGACATGATAAGATGTGAAGCCATTGTGATTGGCTATGATGATTCAAATGAGATGTGAAGTCATTATGATTGGCTATGATGATTCAATTGAAATAAGTGGGGCATGTTTGCCTAGATGATGATGAGAATTGAGAATGAAATAATAAATGAATTGTGTGGCTAATGTGTTATTCCATTTTCAGAGTTTGTTGTTGGTGGCATGCCTATAGTAACAATCTCTTGAAGTTAGGTTGGGCTTGATCCTTGAAGCCAAGTTGGGTTAAAGTTTAACATGTTTTACTCCCCTTGAAGCTTGGTTGGGTCTAGTCCTTGAAGCCTAATTGAGATGTTACAACCCTTGAAGCTAGGTTGGGTTTGGTTCTTGAAGCCAAGTTGGGTTGATACTTAGCATGCTTTGTTCCTCTTGAAGCTTGGTTGAACCTAATCCTTGAAGCCTAGTTGGGATAATGATAATGATAAATGAGATAATTAAACCAAAACATTAACTCTGAAAGGTGAATGGCATATTAGTGTCTTTGGGCCCATGCTTGTCTTTGTTTTCAATGTGATTCTTGAATGGTGAAACCAATGAATAATGAGATACATGTTTGTGAGATATAATGTTATGAGATGATTATAATACATAAGTATCTTATTGAAAATGAATGTGGCATGGGAAGCTATGTTGAGTAATGAAACTATGAAGATACAACATGAATGTTTTGATATGATATTGAACAATGTAAGGTTTTGGAATATAATATTCTTTTGAATGGTGTATGAAAATTGATTGTGTGATATTGGCATTGCATTGAAGCATAGTATTATTGAATTTTGTACCACTAAGCCATTGGCTTAGCGCGAGTGTGATTTATCGCGCAGGTGACAGGGAAGAGCCGGAGAGTTCCTCTAGGCCGAGTAGAGTCTAGATTTTGAGGTGTCGATAGTGGAGCTTAAAGATCAAAGACATACTGCCAAACATGTATATATTTTATGTTTTGTAAAACTTGAATTTTGATGTATATGTATTTGAAAATATTTGTTATATTTTCCGCTGCGTTTTGAATAAACATTTTATCTATTGTGTTTTATAATATAACTTAAATGTTTTAAATTGTTCATATTATTGTAAAGGGATGATTTGTGTGTTTTGTAAACCGTGGCATTCCTATATTCAGTATATGTATATTACGATCATAGTAGCATGCAGTGTACGTATACGGGATATAGGGGTGTTACAATTGTTTTGGTATCAGAGCCTAGGTGTGAGATTCTCAACCTAGGTAAAATGTAAGAAAAAGAAATATTTTGATTTTAAAATACGGTTTTTAAATAAGATACATGTTTTGGTATTGGCAGTCTTTCATCTTTAATGAGGTATATTATGCTGTGTTTGCAGGTATAGGTAGTGATGGCGTCTCAGTCATGTCATTTTATAGAAGGTAGTGCTGAGAGCGTAGCTCCTGAAGAGAGTAGAGATGGAGCTAGAGTTGAGAGAGCTAGTGAGGCCCCTGCTTCTGTGCCAGGGAGATCAGCTGCTGATGAGGTACCGCCGGGTTGGTTAAGGCATATGGTAGAACTGTTGAGGGGAGCTCCAGTGCAGCCACCACCGCCACCACAGCCTCAAGTGCCGGTGAGGCATTATTATAAATTGAGAAAATATGGGGCTGAGGATTTCTTCGGCACTACAGATCCTGCAGTAGCTGAGCAGTGGTTGGATAAAGTGCAGAGGATATTTATCCAGTTGCAAGCTACTCTAGATGAGAAATTTGATTATGCTAGATCCTTATTGCAGAAGGATGCTTATGATTGGTGGAAGACGGTTCCTCATGCCATGGATGATCCACCTACATTATCTTATGGTGATTTTCTGAGGGAGTTCGAGCAGAAATATACTCCGAGGGAGTATAAAGATGTTAAGAAGATGGAATTCTTGAATTTGAGGCAAGACAACCGGACAGTGATAGAATATGAGATTGAGTACATCCGGTTGAGTCACTATGCCGGTGGGATTATCTCTGATGAGATTGATCGGTGCAGAAGATTTGAGGAGGGATTGCGGCCCTCTATTATGTGCATTGTTGCTGGTTCTCGGTACCAGGATTTTTCTCAGCTAGTTGCAGTAGCTAAAAGTGTTGAGAGAGCACAGAGTATTGCAGCAGCTGCTACTGACGAAGAGACCAGAGTAAGGAGATCCCAGTTTGAGGCAGGGTCTTCGTCTATGAAGAGGGGCCGAGGAAGTTTTGTTCTGAGAATTAGTAGGAGCCAGAGGCAGGCTGGTAGGTCAGTTCAATATCAGAGGCAGAGACCGAGACCTACAGTTTCTGTAGCAAGTGCTCTGACTCCAGTGGTTCAGAGATCTACTCCACCTGTATGTGTTCATTGTGGTAGGACCCATGGGGATGTTTGTTGGAAAACGGGTGGATCGGGAGTATGTTTTAGATGTGGGTCACCAGCTCATTTTATTAAAGATTGCCCTGAGATGAAGGATGATAGACAGACTGATACTGCAGCTTCTCGACCCAGTGTCAGCAGAGGTGGTCGAGGGGCAGAGGTTTCAGTAGAGGTGGTAGACCTGGGTTTAGTCAGAGAGGAGGATCTTCATCCAGAGGCAGTAGGCCAGATGAGGCCGGATCTTCTCAGAGAGTATACGTGATGTAGAGGCAGCTGGATGCTTCAGCAGTTATAGCTGGTACATTTTCTTTATTTGATATTCCTGTTCTTGCTTTGATTGATCCAGGATCTACTCATTCATACATAAGTGCATCTATCTTGCCTGTGTCTGAATTGCATTCAGAGTCCTTAGGATTTGATGTCTTAGTGACAAATCCTCTAGGACATAGTGTTGTGGTGAGTAAGGTGCATCGTGATAGTGCATTGGTAGTGCAAGGTGAAGAGTTTCATGGTGATTTAATTGAAATGCCTTTTAAGGAGTATGATTTGATCTTAGGCATGGATTGGTTGTCTAAACACGGAGCTGTGGTAGACTGTCAAAAGAAATGTGTTACTTTGAGAACCAGTGATGGTAGAAATGTGATGGTGTCTAGTGAGTAGAGACAACTTGCATCCTTGTTTGTTTCAGCTGTAACAGCTAGAAGGTTAATTAGGAAAGGGTGTAATGCTTATCTTGCTCATGTTGTGGATACCGGAATAGTGGGTTCTCAACTTGATAGTATACCCACAGTTGCAGATTTTCCAGATGTGTTTCCTGAGGAGTTGCCAGGGTTACCCCTGAGAGAGAGGTTAAGTTTGGTATTGATTTGTTGCCTGGTACCACTCCCATCTCTATCACTCCTTATCGAATGGCACCTGCTGAGTTGAGAGAGTTGAAGGTGCAGTTGCAGGAGTTGTTGGATAAAGGGTTTATTCGCCCTAGTGTTTCTTCATGGGGAGCTCCTGTGTTGTTTGTGAAGAAGAAGGATGGTACTTTGAGGTTATGCATTGATTATAGGCAATTGAACAAAGTGACTATCAAGAATAAGTATCCTTTGCATAGGATTGATGATCTCTTTGATCAATTGAAGGGAGCAGCAGTATTTTCCAAGATTGATTTGAGATCAGGGTACCATCAGTTGAGGGTTAAAGCTGAAGATGTTTCTAAGACAGCTTTTCGCATAAGGTATGGGCATTATGAGTTTTTAGTGATGCCTTTTGGATTGACGAATGCACCTGTAGCTTTCATGGATTTGATGAATAGAGTGTTTAGGCCCTATCTAGATCAGTTTGTTGTGGTCTTCATTAATGATATTTTGGTATATTCGCGTAGTGAAGAAGAGCATGACAAGCATTTGCGGATTGTGTTGCAGACCTTGAGAGAGAAGCAATTGTATGCTAAGCTGTCGAAGTGTGAGTTTTGGCTTGATCAAGTTACTTTTCTGGGTCATATAGTTTCAGCAGATGGTATAAGAGTCGATCCAAGTAAAGTTGAAGCTATTTTGAATTGGAGTCCACCGAAATCTGTAACTGAAGTTAGGAGTTTTATGGGTTTGGCAGGCTATTATCGACACTTTGTGAAAGGTTTTTCTTTGATAGCTGCTCCACTCACCAGATTACTTCGAAAGGGAGTTAGATTTGTGTGGACAGATCAGTGTCAAGCTAGTTTTGAGCAGTTGAAAGAGATGTTGACTCAAGCGCCTGTTCTTACTTTACCCGTGGAAGATAAACCATATGTGATTTACAGTGATGCTTCACATAATGGTTTAGGATGTGTTTTGATGCAAGAGGGTAAAGTCATAGCTTATGCTTCTCGGCAGTTGAAGCCGCATGAGCTCAATTATCTGACACATGATTTGGAATTGGCAGCTATAGTATTTGCTTTGAAGATTTGGCGACACTACTTGTATGGGGAGAAATGTTTTATTTATACGGATCATAAAAGTTTAAAATATTTGGGTGTTCAGAGGGAGCTGAATCTTCGGCAAAGGCGATGGTTAGAGTTGATCAAAGACTAGGACTGTTTGATTGATTATCATCCTGGTAAGGCGAATGTAGTTGCTGATGCCTTGAGTCGGAAGTCTTTGGCAGGTATGACTGTGTATTCGTTCTCGTTGCTTGTTGAGTTGAGAGCATTACATGCTATTTTGAATCATGTGATGATGGTGCATTGTTGGCTCAGTTGCAATTGAGACCGGTATTATTGGATCAGATTAAAGAGGCTCAATTGGCTGATGAGAAAATTCAGAAGATTGTATCAGATTGCCAAAATAGGGAGAGCCGAGATTTCTTTGTGAGAAGCGATGGTAGCCTTTGGTTCAAGGATAGATTGTGTGTTCCTGATGATGCTAATTTGAAAAAGATTATTTTAGAGGAAGCACACCAATCAGTTTTTGCTATACATCCGGGAAGTACAAAGATGTACCATGATTTGAAGCAGCATTACTGGTGGTCAGGTATAAAGAAAGACATAGCGGAATTTGTATCTAAGTGTCTCACTTGTTAGAGGGTGAAAGCTGAGCATCAAGTTCCAACAGGGTTGCTTCAACCTTTAACAGTGCCTGAATGGAAATGGGAGAGAGTAACAATGGATTTTGTATCTGGTTTGCCATTGACTTAGAAGAAGCATGATGCTATTTGGGTGATTGTTGATCAGTTGACAAAGACAACTCATTTTCTTCTAGTTAGAATGGACTATTCTCTTGAGAGATTAGCTGAGCTGTATATCAGTCAGATAGTGAAGTTGCATGGAGTCCCAATTTCTTTAGTGTCTGATCGAGATCCTAGGTTCACTTCGAGGTTTTGGAAGAGTTTACATGGTTCATTGGGTTCTCGATTGCACTTTAGCACTGCTTTTCATCCACAGACAGATGGGTAGTCAGAGAGAGTGATACAGATTATTGAGGATATGTTAAGAAGCCGTGTCATTGATTTTTCTGGAAGTTGGGACAGATTTTTGCCACTTGTAGAATTTGCTTACAACAGCAGTCATCAAACCAGTATTGGTATGGCACCATTTGAGGCATTGTATGGTAGAAGATGTAGGACACCTTTATGTTGGAATGAACTTGGAGAAGGCAAGTTAGTGGGTCCTGATTTGGTTAAAGAGACTGAAGAGAAAGTGAAGATAATTCGGGATCGGTTAAAAGCAGCTTCAGACCGATAGAAATCTTATTCAGATTTTAAGAGGAGAGACATAGAGTTTGATATTGGAGATAAAGTATTTTTGAAAGTGTCTCCTAGGAAAAAGATTTTAAGATTTGGTCGTAAAGGAAAACTGAGTCCTTGTTTTATTCGACCGTATGAGATATTGGAAAGAGTTGGACCAGTTGCTTATCGTCTTGCTTTGGCCTGAGTTGGATAGAATCCATAATGTTTTCCATGTTTCTATGTTGCAGAGGTATAGATCAGATCCATCTCATATTTTGCCAATTGAATCTATTGAGGTGAGTCTGGATATGACATTTGAAGAAGAACCAGTTGCTATTTTAGCACATGAAATGAAAGAGTTGAGAATAAGAAAGTGCCACTGGTAAAGGTTCTTTGGAAGAATCATGGTAGAGAAGAGACAACTTGGGAGAGTGAGCAAGCAACACGAGATCAATATCCTCAACTATTTCGGACTTGATATCAGGTAATTTCGAGGATGAAATTTCTTTTTAGAGGGGGAGAATTGTAATATCCCAAAGTATACCCTAATAGTTTTGGAATTTTTGTTATAATTGGATTTAATGTATATGTGTAATTGGAAAGAGAAAGAAGTGAAGAGAGTGTATATGATGTATATATGGAAATATATACAACATATACACAAGTCAAAGTGAGTTAAAGTCAAAGAAGATATTTACTTTTATTATTAATGAATTAATTAAAAAGGAAAAAAATGAATGGAAGAGAGAAATTTGAATATTATATTATTAAAACACTTGGTGGAGATTTGAGAGGAGACAAAATATTTGACTTTGCTTCATTTGTCTTCTTCATTTTCTTCTTCTCCATTTGTTGGCCGGCTCACCCAAAGACAAAAGAGAGCAAGAGAGGGTTTGTGATTTCTAAGAGCAAATTGAAGGAAGAATCAAGTGATTAAGTTGGAAAATTGTGAAGTTTCATCAACTTTGGTAAGTTCTCTCTTGATTTCTTTTGTTTTAATTGAAGTTGTGTTTGAGTGGATTGTGGATATTTGATAGTATGATTAGGTTTGATTGTGGTGTGATTGTATGTGTTGGAATTGATTTAAAGATAATAAGTTAAGTTGGTGTTTGTGTTGGAAGAGTTAAGTTGTGTTTGTGTTAGGGTTTTGAATTGATGATTTTTGTTGTAGATGTTGAGTTTGGTTAGTTGTTTTTGGTTAATCTTCATGATATTTGTGTTTGATGAAGTTAGAAGCATAGAATATGTGATTTTGATCCGAAACAGAAGCATCTTGGATGCCACGTCCTTGGCCCTTGGTTGCCACGACCATGGCCATTGGAAGCCATGACCGTGGGGATTTGGAGCAAGGGAGGCAGAACCATTTAGTAACCCACGCCCGTGGGGGTTGGGAGGCCACGACCGTGGGGTCCTAGAGAGAGTTGTTGATTTGTAATTGTTATCTAAGGGTCTAGTATGAGATTAATAAGTGAATAATTGTATTGGAGTTGATGTATTTTATCATTTTTGGATTAGGTCTTGAAGAAGTTAAATTGCCCTAATCCAAGTTGTGAGAATTCTTGGAAGAGGAGTTGGTGTTGTGTGTGAATTGTTTTGAGGTAAGTACAAACCCTACTTTGTTGCATACTTTTATATGATCTTGAGACTTAACACATTTGATTATAAATGTGTTAAGTAATCTATTGCATTGTTGATGCATATTAATAATGTTATGTTTTGAATAATGTGAACTTTGTGAAATGTATGTTGAAAATGTAAAAGATATGATGATATGATGAAATATGAAATATATGTGCAATGCAATTAGTATGATGAGTTGTTAAATGTGAATTGAGATAATTGAGGCATGTTTGCTTAGATGATGATGTTCAATGTAATTGATTATGTATACTTGAATGATGAAGTATTATAATGTGAATTGTGACATGATAAGATGTGAAGCCATTGTGATTGGCTATGATGATTCAAATGAGATGTGAAGTCATTGTGATTGGCTATGATGATTCAATTGAAATAAGTGGGGCATGTTTGCTAGATGATGATGAGAATTGAGAATGAAATTGATAATGAAATAATAAATGAATTGTGTGGCTAATGTGTTATTCCATTTTCAGAGTTTGTTGTTGGTGGCATGCCTATAGTAACAATCTCTTGAAGTTAGGTTGGTCTTGATCCTTGAAGCCAAGTTGGGTTGAAGTTTAACATGTTTTACTCCCCTTGAAGTTTGGTTGGGTCTAGTCCTTGAAGCCTAATTGAGATGTTACAACCCTTGAAGCTAGGTTGGGTTTGGTTCTTGAAGCCAAGTTGGGTTGATACTTAGCATGCTTTGTTCCCCTTGAAGCTTGGTTGAACCTAATCTTTGAAGCCTAGTTGGGATAATGATAATGATAAAAGAGATAATTAAACCAAAACATTAACTCTAAAAGTTGAATGGCATATTAGTGTCTTTGGGCCCATGCTTGTCTTTGATTTCAATGTGATTCTTGAATGGTGAAACCAATGAATAATGAGATACATGTTTGTGAGATATAATGTTATGAGATGATTATAATACATAAGTATCTTATTGAAAATGAATGTGGCATGGGAAGCTATGTTAAGTAATGAAACTATGAAGATACAACATGAATGTTTTGATATGATATTGAACAATGTAAGGTTTTGGAATATAATATTCTTTTGAATGGTGTATGAAAATTGATTGTGTGATATTGGCATTGCATTGAAGCATAGTATTATTGAAGTTTGTACCACTAAGCCGTTGGCTTAGCGAGAGTGTGATTCATCGCGTAGGTGACAGGGAAGAGCCGGAGAGTTCCTCTAGGCCGAGTAGAGTCTAGATTTTGAGGTGTTGATAGTGGAGCTTAAAGATCAAAGACATACTGCCAAACATGTATATATTTTATGTTTTGTAAAACTTGAATTTTGATGTATATGTATTTGAAAATATTTGTTATATTTTTCGCTGCGTTTTGAATAAACATTTTATCTATTGTGTTTTATAATATAACTTAAATGTTTTAAATTTGTTCATATTATTGTAAAGGGATGATTTGTGTGTTTTGTAAACCGTGGCATTCCTATATTCAGTATACGTATATTACGATTGTAGTAGCATGCAGTGTACGTATACGGGATATAGGGGTGTTACAGTACCTGTGATTTTAGCCGAGACCTTAATTGGATTAGACCGATTCAAATCGGGATTGTCAAAGAGACTGACTGGGAGTCCATTGCTGCTTCAGGTAATTACCTAAACTGCCCTTTCGGGTTTTCAATTTAGGTTTTCTCTCTTTTTTTTATTGCTCTAACTTTTGCCTAGTCCGCCCATGCGGGTTTTCGGAACTAGCGAGCTATCCTAATTTTTTGCCTAAGCTGCCCTTACGAGTTTTCAACTTAGCGGACTCTTTTTTTTTTCTTAATTTTTCTTCACAGATTTGGCTTCAGGAGCGTCTTTGTTTGCTTGATATTCCCGCCATGGATTTTACCAGATACCAGCCATGTCATCATTCTGCTAGGAAGTAACTCCATCCTGCTTCTTCATACGCTGACTGGGTTGACTGGATCCACTCACACTTTGAAGTCAATATCCGTTGGTTGGTACCTTGGTGGAAGATTTCTCATATCACCATGCGGACATACTTGATGTATGTTCCCCTTGCTGCTCTTTGTCAAGGTACATGCTATGATCCTCGCCAACTTGGGTGTCAGTATGGAGCTGAGCCTCGTGATTTTGACTTTGCTCCTGACTTAGACATGCCTTGCTTGGCTGAAGCCTACTTGGATCGGTTAAGGCGAAGCTGGCCTGCACGTTACACTTATCGACTGCCATAGATTTTACATTTGTTAATTCAGAAAGTGTTTTGTTAGGATGAAAAATAACTAAATTAATAAAAGATGCTTCTTTTCCATTTATAATTTGTCATCACCTTTTGCAATTATGATTATTATTTCATCCATATCTGGTCAAATACTTATAACAGTGCACATAGAATAAATTTAATCATTAATTCTATTTTATTAAATTGGGGAACAACCAAACATAAAGCCAGCATACACAAGATCACTCCTGTTGCCAATTAGCCCTTTCGGGTTTTCTAATTGATGATTTTCTCTCATTTAGCCCTAATTGTTGCCTAGCCCGCCCTTTCAGGTTTTCAGAACTAGCGGACTACTCTAACTTTTGCCTAGGCTACCCTTTTTGGGTTTTCAACCTAGCGAGCTTCTTTTTTTTTTCTTTTTTTTCTATCATACATAAAACCTCTTCAACCTGTCAATGTTTGCTGGCTCACTAAATTTTTTCCCATCCATGTTTGATAACTTCACTGCACCTTTGCTCATGACTTGTTTCATGACATATGGCCCTTCCCAGCTAGGTCTGAACTTTTCTCTTGGATCAGATACATTAGGCTTACATTGCTTCAACACCAAATCCCCAACTCTGAATTTTCTAACCTTGACCTTTCTATTGTAGGCCTGAGCTATCTTCTTTTGATACAGTTGGTGATGATACAATGCCTTTAATCTTCTCTCTTCTAATAGAGCTAATTGTGTGTATCTGCTCGCTACCCATTCTATTTCAGGCAGTTCAGCTTCCAAGACTACTCTCAGTGATTTGATCTCAATTTCAATTGGCAATATCGCTTCCATCCCATAAACCAAAGAGAACGGTGTCATCCCAGTAGGTGTTCGCACACTTGTCCTATATCCCAATAAAGAAAAGGGAAGCATTTCCGACCAGTCCCAGTCTTGGTCATCTTGGACAAAATTTGCTTAATTGTCTTGGTCGTTGCTTCTACTGCACCATTAGCCTTTGCTCTATAAGGAGAGGATCGATGATGATGGATTTGGTACTTCAAGAATAAATCCTTAACTGCTCCTTGAAACTGTACCCCGTTGTCTGATATCACACTGTACGGGACCCCATATCTGCAGATGAGGTTCTTTTCGATAAACCTAGCCATTTGACTTGCACCCAGCTTGTTGAAGGATTCGGCTTCGACCCATTTTGAAAAAAAATCTACTGCTACCACAATAAAACGGTGACCGTTTGAGGCTGTCGGATGTATCTCTCCTATAATGTCAATACCCCAGGTGGCAAATGGCCAGGGTGAAGACATTGAATGCAGTTCTTCAGGAGGCATGTGATTCAAGTTACCATACATCTGACATTGCTGGCACTTCTTTACAAACTCAATACAGTCTTTCTCCATGGTCAACCAATAGTAACCTTGTCGAATAATCTTCTTAAGTAGGGCCAAACCACTCATGTGCTGACCGCAACTTCCCGCATGTATTTCTGACATGATGCACTCCACTTCAGGCTTTCTTAAACATCTCAAATGCACCCCATCAGGCCATCTTTAATATAACTCCCCATGGAAGGTGATGTATTGCAATGACCACTGCCTTATGGCTCTTCTTTCTTTCTTTGTTGCCCCCGGCGGGTATTATGTTTCCTCCAAAAATCGCCTTATATTATCATACCACGCATCATGGTCTGTATCAACTTCCATGATTGTCTCATATTCATAGCAAGGAGTTGATGAACTGGTCAAGATCAGAGGCTTAAGGAATAGGCTGGCAGGATTTTCCCATACCAAAGCCATCTGATTTTCTTCTCTTGACAGGTGTATAAACCTACACTCCTTAAAATTCTTCTTCATCATGGTCAGGTAATGGTGGTATGGTTTCAATTTTTCTTCTTTCAACTCCCACTCTCCATTTACTTGGGATACTACTAGCAATGAATCACCATAAACTTCTACCTTATCCACCTTCATAATCATTAGGGTTTCCAAACCGAAAATACAAGCTTCATACTCCACCATATTATTGGTTGCCCTAAATTTCAATTTTTGGCTAAAGGGATGAGTTCCCCTTCGGGCGATTCTAGTGTAACTCCCAAACCTGCTCCTTTCCTGTTTGCTGCTCCATCAAAATACATTTTCCACCCTTGTACTTCAATTACTTCTAAATGTTCATCTGGAAATTCCAAGATTACCTCTTCACTTTCTTGTAATGGTTGTTGAGCCAGGAATTCTGCCACCGTTCTTCCTTTGATTGTTTTCCTGGTTACATACTCGATCTCAAATTCTTCTAATATTATCAACCATCGACCATATTTCCCAATCAAAGAGGGTGTCTCCCTTAAGTATTTTATTGGATCCAACCTGGAAATTGCTTGCACACTATAAGATTGAAAATAATGCCACAACTTCTTAGAAGACCAAACCACGGCTATACATGTCTTTTCAATGATACTATACTTAATTTCATAAGGTAGGAGCTTTCTACTCAAATAGTAAACAACATGCTCAATCCCCGACTCATCTGCTTGGGCTAGCATGGCTCCTATTGACTCTTCTTCTACTGCTAAGTATAGTAATAGAGGTTTGTCGGGTTTAGGTGGTTTCAAAACAGGTGGATTCAACAAATACTCCTTTATTTGATCAAAAGCCTTTTGATATTCTTCATTCCATACTACCGGCTGATTCTTTCTAAACAACTTGAAGATAGGCTCACAGATTGTTGTGAGCTTTGCTATAAATCTGCTAATGTACTGCAGTTTACCAATGAATCCCCGAACTTCTATCTCCGTCTTTGGGGCTGGCATATCCCTGATTGCTTTGACTTTGTCAGGATCTATCTCAATACCATTCGGACCAATTACATGTCCCAATAATTTGCCTGAAGTAACACCGAATACACACTTCTTCAGGTTTAATCTTAGCTTATATTTTAAAGCTCTATCGAAGAATAATTCTAAATTCTGGAAGTGTTGCTCCCTTGTATCCGACTTCACCATCATATCATCAACATATACTTCAACTTCTTTGTGCATCATGTCATGAAATAGTGTGGTGGCCATCCTTTGGTAGGTTGCTCCGGCATTCCTTAAGCCAAAAGGCATCACCCTATAACAAAATATACCCCATGTAGTAATGAAGGTAGTTTTGACTTTATCCTCTTGGGCCATTAACACTTGATTGTATCCAGAAAATCCATCTACAAACGCGTGTAGCACACTAGAGGCTGCACTATCAATGAGAACATCTATATGAGGTAAAGGAAAATCATCCTTAGGGGAAGCCTTGTTTAAATCTCTATAGTCCACGCAGACCCTTATTCTCCCATCTTTCTTTGGCACAGATACTATGTTGGCTAGCCAATCTGGGTATTCTATCATTTCAAGGAACTTCACTTGAATTTGCTTAGTGACCTCTTCTTTAACCAATTTAGCCCACTCAGGTCTTAATCGCCTAAGCTTTTGTTTGACAGGTTTTATGTGAGTGTAAGTAGGAATATGATGTTCGGCTATGTCTCGATCTATCCCCGGCATATCTTCATAAGACCAAGCAAACACTTCTTCATATTTTTTGAATATTTTTCAAATCTCTCTCTCTCTCATCAGGAGTAAGGTTGGATGCTATGATAATGTTTTTAGGATTTTCAGTTGTTCCCAAATTTAATGATTGTGTGTTAACAGAATTAATATTAAAGATGCTCATGTAACTGCTATTTGAATGTATGCAACCATCAGGAGAAACATCACACAAGTTAGCAAAATTAGACTTTATTGCATTCATTTTGGAAAAGAAAACATCATCATCCTCATACAAAGCAGACAAATTAAAATCAAAATCAAAATCATTGTTCTCATAATCATAAAGCAGGATGTCTTCAAACTTTTCTTCAACCAGTGCAGCAATCTCTTCCGGAGTCTTCTCGGCTTTCAGGGCAACTTCATTCTTCTCTTTTGGATTGGATTCTTTGTTGGTTGACAAGGTGAGCTCTTTCTTCACTTGCTCCACTAGCTCAGCAACATCTGTAAAAATTTCAAAACCTGGAATTAACTTACCCATGAACATGATCGGCTCGGGCCTTCCTTGGAGTGGTCCCATATCTGGACCTTTGACAAAGATCTCTTCAAGACCCACATCTTCTCACTTTTCTTGGGCTGGACAACATTGGCTTCATCATATCCCAACCCCTTCTTGGAAGTTTGAGTCCTAAAGTCTGGCAACTTTGTCAAACCGGCCTTACCCTTTCCAAGACTAGCTCTGGGAAGGTAGTTCATGTTCTTCATCATATTCAAGACTTTGGAGTCCACTACTTCATCATCAGAAATTGTAGCCACTTGAAAACCATTGAGAGGCCTCTCAACCATTAGAGCATTAACAATCTCATTATCTTCAGCTTCAATGACCATTGTCTCGTTTCCGTTGGAGAATTTGATCTTTTGATGAAGGGTGGAAGGAACTCCACCAAGAGGATGAAACCATGGTTGCCCCAAGAGTAAGGCAAAGGTAACTAGTATGTCTAAAACAACAAATTCAACAATAGATTCAATTGGCCCAACCTTGACGACCGCTTTGAAAGTCCCTTCAGCATGCCTCTTAGTGTTGTCATAAGCACAAATTGTCACCTCGGTTGGGTTTAGATCTCTTGTTGACATGGCTAGCTTTGGCAATATCTTAAGCGGACAAACATTTATGGTGGACCTATCATCAACCATTACACAAGGAGTGCTCTTCCTCTTGACTTCTATTTTGATAAAGAGAGGGTGGATGTGGTCTCTCCCCTCCTCCGGTAAGTCCGCATCTGAAAAAGAAACTGCTCCCATACTAACTTCACTCTTTTCTTGGACCTCTTCACATTTCATTACTTCCCCAATTTTTATGAAGTTGATCAACTCCTCCGGTGTTGTGGAGGTAGAAATTGGCATGCTAGCTAAGGCTTTGGCCATAGTTTCTCGATGCTTTTTAGAAGTAGCTAACAAGTCCTAAATGCTAACACTTGCTTGGGTTCTTTTCAATTGCTTGAGCACATCATCATCTTCTTCTACTTCAACTTCTTTCCCCTTATTAGTTTCTATCTCCTTAGGTGGTGGCCTTGCGTAAGGCTTACCAGATCTAGTATTCATCACCTCATCTTCTTCGGGCTCGGACCAAGTCCACTCCTCCTTCTTGGATACAACATCATCATCACTATCACTTGAATCCCAAAACCCATTGACAACACAAATTGCTACTTCTCCACCCATCATAGCTTGTTCAATCTTGACAAATGCCTCTTCTTCTTTGGTTGCTTTTTCATCCACATCTTGAAAAGAAGACATAACAAAGTCCTCATGCAAACCTCCTTCAATCATGAAGGTCACCGGTGATGGTACCCTATTGAATTTTGGCAATGGGTTGTCTTTGGTGTTTGGCTTATTGGGCTCGGGTAGCTTCCCATTATCAATTATATTTTGAATCTCATGTCTCAACCTTACACATCTATCCATGCCATGCCCTTGTGTTTGGTGAAATTGACAAAATGCTTTGGTGTCAAAATTAGGTGGGAGAGGGTTAGGCAAAGGATGAGGATTTAAGGGTTGTAGCAATCCTTTTCTTTGAAGCTTGTTGAGAACCCAAGACATCGGTTTTCCCAATTCCAAAAATTATCTCCTTGTTCCTTGGTTAGTAGCATTAACACCGACGGCCTTTTGCATGCTTTGGCTACCAGGTTGATAGCTCCCTTTCTCGTTCCTTTTTGTTGCAAAGCGGCTCTTCTCCCTTTCCCATTCTTCAATTTGCAAACTAGCTTGAAGAAGGTCTTTAAAATCACGGATGAGTGTATAAGACATTCTCTCACAAAGACTAGGCAACACCCCTCTCATAATCATCCTTATTTGATCAGATTCATCGGGCCTCTTCTTGAGTAAAGCGGCCTTGTTTCTCCACATTTTCACATAGTCCACAAAATTCTCATTTGGCCTATGCCTAATGGACTCCACTTCCATCAAGGTAACTTCCAACTCAACATTATATCCATATTGTTGGATGAAGGCTTTGTAAAGTAGATCCCAACTCTTTTGTGTTCCATCATCTAAGGTATTGAACCAATTTTAGACAACAGGGTCCAATGAGAGCATAAAGTACCTTAGGGTTTGAGCCTTAGTAGCTCGGGCAGATTGCATGGCAGTGATATACTGCTTCACATGAAGATGAGGATTTCCGGTGCCATTGTACTTTGCAAAGGATGACATCTTGAACTTGTAAGAGACCTCTTCATCTTGTTCAAATAGTTTGTCGATCTCAGACATCTCTTCAGTTTTCAGTTTCTTCTCAAATTTCTTTTCTAAATCAGCAATCATCTTTTCAAAATCGGACGTCTCGGTTTTTTCAATAGTTGCCTTCTCAACAGCCTTCGGTTCTTTCTTCTTTTCTTGAACCTCTTTGTAGTATTGAGCCCAATCATCATCATCATCAATGATCACCTTTTCATCATCAAAAACCACTTCACTAACTTTGGTCTTCCCTTTGTCCTTTGGTTTCTTAGTGCTAGCAGACGCCTCGGCATGGTTCTCCAAGATTGCAGTCAACTAGTTCTTCATGGTCTCAGCTAGGGCCTCTTTGATTTCTTCCATCTTGGCATTGAGGGCCTCATCCACCATCCTTTGAATTTGTTCGGGCTCCATTGTTTTAGGTGAGCAAGTGATTGAGTCATTGCTAGATACTTCATCTCCGGTGTAGGTCGGATTGTTGTAAGCTTTTGAACTATCATAATCCAGGGCTGTGAGCCAAAGAGGATCAATGATATGAGATGCAAATGTATGCATGTATGCATGTATGCACAAACAATCAACATATAAAAATAGGACATTCTTTCCAACCTTATAACATCCACACACGAATGGCGAGTCTCTTTTCCTAGGTATATGGTTAACAAAATACCAACATGGGGTATCTTACTTTTGAATAATTCCCTCGGACGTTTCAACCAATAGTTATATTTTTGAAAAATGGAAATCCATCCATGATAATTCCTATTAATTAGGTTTTAATCCATTCAACCAACTATAGTAGCTTTTATGCTATATTGGATTAAAACGAAATTAAGAGGTTTATTATAAATAGATTTCTCATTTGAAAAGAGTAACTAATGGTTCATGCCAAAAACAAGCCCATGGTTAATTTATTCTTAGTGTAAACAAGGCCCACAATTGATTTTTGGTATTTCTTAATTGACCTAAATATTTTTGCAAGCTCTTTGTAAGAAAAGGTTGGGTGAAAATAGTTTTGTTTCTAAGCCCATTGTAAAAGATTTTTAAAAAATGGATTTTGGGCCATGGGCCAAAGAATTTTTTGATTTGTTTTTAGAAAAAGTCTTATGTCCAAAGACCATCTTGAAAAATTTTGAAAATAGCTTTGGTCTTTTGGACTTTCACGAAAAATTTATTTTGAGCTTACAATATACTTAGGTCATATTAGAAAAAGAACAAACCAAATAAGCCATGATTTAAGCCAAGATAAATCAACCATAGTCAAACAACATGCATTTGGGGTAAAACCTAAGGAAAGTAACTAGGCCAATTACATGAGCTTTAGTCTTTGGGTTAAAAGGCTTAGGCTCCCATAGCAAGTATATACCAAATGGTACGAGGCTATGAGTAGTTATGCCATGCTCGATCTCCATACCTTGAGTGAAAGTATGGTATCCCTTACATAACATAACACGGGTAACACGGGCGTCCTAACTCACGCACACAATGCAATCTAAGATGATGCAATGGATAATATCATTATAAGAAAGAATAGAATAATATAAAGACCAACGGAATCAACTTCTCTTATCCCCAATGGAGTCGCCACTGTGAGCAGGGATTTTTGCCCCCACTCCCAGTGGAATGGTTCTTGCGACTTCGGCACTGTTTAGGCTCGGGGCCTTAGAGAACACGGACCTAAGTCCGGAGAAAATGGAGTCGCCACCTGGACGGGCCGAGAAAAAGAAAGGGGTGGATGACTCGATTCCTAAGGAATCCCCAACCCCCTAATAGGTTCAAAAAGTTGGGTACGTGTGGGGAAGGTGAGAAATGACCCAGCATCCCCACGACACCCGATTCATTAGAACCGGCCTCCTTTATAGGTCTTAATATTATAAAATTCTTAAATATAACAATATCATCCATATTACACACAATAATTAAAAGAAAGCATCATTATATTAAAATCAAAGTAATGTCCAAACAAAGCAAATAAATGGACACCCATCCAAGGATGGAAACATGTCCTTACATCACATGCCTAAATAGGACATCCACCGAAAGGTAGAAACATGCCCTTTACATAGGTTCTAAAATAGAAAAGCAAATTAAATTACATGATGTTTAACTAATGAGGTACCCACCAAGTGGAAACATACCTCTTACAACTTTTGGAAATCTAAATTACTTGATAAAAGTAAATAATCATTCATCATAAATACATCATTCATAAAATAAACATCCATCCATGATAAATTAAATAAATCAAGTATTGAAATTAAATAAATTAAAGCATAAGAGATAAATCAAAGCATAATCAAGTATAGAATTAAATAAAGCAAATAAAAGTCCAATTATAACTACTGTGACTTTTTATGGAATTAAAAGAGATTAGGGTTTTATGTTTTAAAAGGTTGGTAAGACTCTATGATTAAACAAATTAAGGTCTGAATGGTGAAATCATGAAACTAGGGTTTTAGACACTTTAAATTACTTTTAATTTGAGGTTTTAAATGGTGATTCCAAGCTACTGTGTAAATTTAAAATATTTATATTTTATGGTTTTTTAATGTTTTAAAGGATTAGGGCTTGGAAAAAATTAAGGTTTAAGGTTTTAAAGGAATTAGAATTTAATATTTTAGGTTTAGAAGTTGAATTAGGGTTTTAGTATTTTTAGAATTTATGGTTACGGGTGATGCATGGAACTTTTAGTATTAAAATTCAATTTGATACTTTTATGTGATTTTATGAAAATAAACCAAACAAATTAAAGTTTTTTTTATAAATAGAAAAGATTTATATAATTGGAAAAAGTATTTTTAGGGTTTTTTTTTGGGAGAAACAGAACATGTTTTTAGATTTTATAAATTTAGAAAACAAATTTTGGTTTTGGGGTTTTGAAGAAATAAAACTAATAACTTTAAATTCTTTGGGAAATAAAGCAACAAATTAGTGTTTTTAACTTTAGAAAAACTAAATTAAAGTTCAAAGGTTTTTAATTTTGAATAACACAATTTCCTAATTTTAGCTACTGTGTAAAAAAACAATTAAAGAAAAATCAATTAACACATACCTTCTTTTGATGATTCCTCCAAAAATAATTCTTCTTGGATGAACTAGCTCCAAAGACAAGACTTTTTTGCCTTTGAATTGCTTAAATCGTGATGCTACTCCTTTAAAAATCAATTGAATTCAATTATTGCTTTTCCACTTCACTTTCGGATTCAAATTCTCAAAGCTACTGTGAAATTTTTCCTCCTCCAATTTGGTTGCCTTTGGTCCTTATTTATAGAGGTCTTTCATGTATATTCCTTATTATTCACGGCAACTAATATAAATAAGAAAAGGAAACCAAAACCTAATTAAATTAGGTTTCGGAAATTTTGCGGCGGAAAAAATTGCGCTAACGAAAAAAATTGCCGCAGGAAAAAATGCGCTGGCGAAAAAATTCTGCCGCAGGAAATTGCGGCAGTGGGATCTCGGTGGGCCTGTGGGTGAGCTATTTCGCCCGCAGGAATTTCCTGCGGGCGAAATGCCCACGGGCCCGTGCGAAGATTTTTTCTTCGCCGATTTTTTCGACTCCGATTTTTATTTTTATTTTTATTTTTATTTTTATTTTTATTAATAAAAATTAGATACTAAAGCAAAAATTATTTAATAAAAATTATTTTGGACCAATTAGACAACAAAAATCATTTTGGACTAAATAAAACATATTGGACTGGATTGGGTCAAAAATTAAGGGTCTACGGATATGATGACATATCCTTTTTCATTTTGAACTCTTTTTGTAAAAATTTTTGAAATGGTTGAAAGCTTCGTGCTTTCGAGCTAAGAAATTAACCCATGTAAACCCTTAATAGTCATCAACAAGCACAAATGTATACAACTTTCCTCCTAGGCTAGTAACTCTATTTATACAAAACAAATCCAAATGAATTAATTCTAGAGGCCTAGATGTGCTTACTACATTCTTGATTTTAAAGAAACTTTTATGATGATTTCCAAACTGACAAGGTTCACATATTTTATCTTTATTGAATTTTATCTTTGGGAGTCCGTCGATAAGTTATTCTTTATTAATGCATTGCAATTGATCCATAATAGCATGACCTAGTCTTCTATGCCAAATCCAAGCATCATTACTAATGGTAATCAAGCATTCAAAAGCATTATTGGAATGTAAGTCATTCTCATAAGTGTTACCAATTCTAACCCCTTTAAATGCAAGTTTACCATTGGAAGAAGTAATTTTGCATTCTTTAGAGTCAACATTTATATTATATCCTTTATCAGACAATTGACTCACACTAAGAAAATTATGTTTCTAACCATCAACAAGCCATATATCATCAATCAAGTTTTTGCCAAGCAAACCAATAGAACTAATGCCTATAATTTTACTTTAGCATTATTCCTAAAAGTCACATTACCTCCTCATTTGTAAGTGAGACTTGTAAAAGGTTTTGCATCACCCGTGATGTACCTTGAGCATTTAATATCTACAAGCCAAACACTTTCATTGATAGTAGACTTTAGGCATACCTATAAGACAAAAATATTTATCTTCTTTTAGGTACCCAAATGAACTTGGGTCCTTAGATGTTAGTTATAGAGGGGTTCTCTAGTTTGAGATGAGCTCTCCTAATATAGCAAAAGGTGCTTTTATGGCCAAACTTCATGCAATAATGGCACTTATATAAAGTTTTATATTTTTTGCATTTTTTTATTAAAATTCAATGTGCTATGTGAACAGTCACAAATGTGTGTTGAATGAAAATGCTTTTATGCATTCTTGTGTACATATATGCATATTTTGCCTTAGAATCTTACTTTTAGAGCATTGTGTTCCCAATGTAATCCCTTTAGGATTTTTAGGCTTTGTGTGTGCATTTATACTTTTACAATCTCAACACTAAAATTTCTAGTTGTAGATGCTTTGATAAATGTTGGTGCACTAGATGTAGTAGTAGTTAAGCTATTGAATCCTAGGCCATATTTAGAAGAGGGTGATCATTGAGAACTAATTAGTGTATCTAAAGCTTCCGTTCATTTTTGAAATTTTAGAATTGAGTTCTTTAATTCACTTATTTATTCTTTCAAAATCTTATTTTCTTTAACTACATCATCTAAAATAGATGGGTTTATTGAAACTTCATTTAAAGATTTCATCAATTGTTCATTTGAAGTCTTTAAATCTAAGGTGGAATTCTTTAAAGAGACAAAGTCCTTTTCTAACTTAGAGTATTTTTCTTTATAGAATTTCAACTAAGAAAAAAATTTTTCTATCCTAAGACTCATATGCTCAATTAGATTATTATCATCTAAAGTATCATCAACATTTTCATTATGTCCATTAAAGTTTAAAGATTGAGTACCTACCTCATTGGTGTGATCGTCATCTCCAATAGCCATGAGACACAAATTTGTAATTTCTTGCTCTTCCTCTTCTTCTTCTTCACTTGAGGAGTCATCATCCCATGTGGCTTTGAGATATTTCTTCTTGTTTTTTTAATTTGAAGCAATCTGATTTGATGTGACATTCATAGCATTTTACTTCATGATTTTTCTCCTTATCTTTGAAAGAGGATTTGGGATATATACCTTTGTTGGCTTGAAGTTTTTTCTCTCTCTTCCAATCACTTATTCTTCTAGATAGCATAGCCATTTCTTCATCATCATCACTATCTTCATCGCTTGAGCTCTCAACTTTTTTGATGGCTCTCAAAGCTATTACTTTCCTCTTATCTTTCTCACCTTGATCATCTTTCTTTTTGGTGTGCAATTCAAAGGTGAGAAGTTTTCTTATAAGTTCATCCGTTCTTAGAGTACTACAATCATGAGCTTCTTCAATTGAAGAAACCTTAGAATCAAAATTCTTCTTGGCTCTAAGTGCCATCAATATCTTGCTATTAACATCACCTTGATCATAGACCATACCATATTTCTTTAAGTCATTGACAATAGCAAGCAGTCGATTTGTCATATCGGTAACATTCTTGTTGGGCTTCGTCTTGAATAGTTCATACTCATGCATAAGCATTTGAGTCTTAGTGAACCTCACTTGAGTAGTACCATCATGAAAGTTCTCAAGAGTTTTACAAATGCTATATGCACAAGTAAGGTGTTGAACTCTTTCACCTTCTTCTCTTGAAATTGAATTCATCAAGATTGAGGATGCCTTGCTGTTCTTGTAATGAGCTCTTATTTTGTTAGTAGACCATTATGCTCTAGGGAGAGGAACTTGAAAACCATCAACTTCATGAGTAGGAGGTTTCCACTCATTTTGCACATACTCCCAATGCTTAATGCCTTCACTATCAAGGAACAAATACATCTTATATTTCCAATAAGAATAATCAGTTCCATTAAAATAAGGTCTAAGATAGGAATTTATATTTCCATATAAAGAAGCCATGGAGTTAGAGGTAGAAATTGATGTAGAGGTTGTTAGACAAATGATCTCAATTTTGATCCTTGACAACTCAAATTGAATGATCCATTTAACATGTGTTTGAAGAATCTTGTTGCAGGCTTAGGTTACTTCAAATAAAGCTGAACAAAACACTTATAGCGGTCGCACCAAACCTGAATACGACTGCACCATTCAATTAAAGGATGAAACCTTATCAAAGTAGGTTTCGCGGTCAGAAACCCGACCTCAGTAACGACCGCACTTCATGAAGAGCGACCGTCCCAAGTTATGGATGACCGCTACTCAAGCAACTCAAATCATTCTAATCACAGTAAGGTTCGTGGTGACAAGAAAGGCGAATGACACGGCCTCGCTTACCACTTTAGCTACCGCTCGTTCATATGCGCGACCGCTCTGCCAATACAGGAGAAAATTGCTTGAAGAGATAGTAGAGTTCGCGTCCTCAGGTGCGTCCAGAAGTTCAACGCGAGTATCTCACTTTGACCGCGAGATGTCACCTAGGGCAACCGCGACTTTCAAATTTTGGCGGACATCTCTTCTGCCCTGTTAGAGAATGACACGTGACATAACCATTATAAACTCACTTCAACATTCAAAAAGGGCAACCGCACCTTTGTGATGCGCGACCGTCCCAACAAACACAGCATGGGCAAGATTCCTGCTGCAGAGCACTCAAATTTGACCGATGAAGCTTTTTTAAATTCAGCGACCGTGCCTTGTTCAAGGATGACCGCGTGTGACAGTAGCGCGACCATCCTTATATGAAGGACGACCGTAAAATGCTTCAGACAGTTTAATAAAGAAGGTCTAAACTGCCAAGACTTTATGCTTACTATCAATAACGGCTAGTAAGATCACATTGGCTATAAATACAGTGCTTCTATAAGAAAAGAAGAATAAGAAGCAAGAAAAAAAGAATTTCATAGCCAAGCAACAAACTTTCTTTTACTTAAACTTACATTTGAATTTTAATGAATGTTAGGTGTAAGCATTGAAAACACCATTGTATAAGTTTGAGTGTGAGCTTGGAAAAACACTTGGGTTGTGAGAGTAATCCTTGTAAAACTCTTGTTTGGGTTGTGAGAGTGAGCCTTAAAAACTCTTTTAAAGGTTCTTGAGTGTAAGCCTTAGAAAAACACTTGTGAAGTTAGGTGTGAACTTGTGAAAACACCAAAGTTGGAAGTGAGCTTGTAAAAACTTCAAAGATTAGTGGAACCTTAACAAGTTGTTAAGGAAGTGGATGTAGGATTGAAGTAAAATTCGAACCACTATAAATCTTGCGTGTTCTTTCTTTCTTTCATTACTCAACCAACTCTCTATTCCGCATTTCTAGTTTGTTGAGTTTTTTTAATTGTCATTATTTCTTGAGGAAACCAATTCACCCCCCCCCCCTCTTGGTTGCCATCTTGGGACAACAATTGGTATCAGAGCCTGAGATTTCTTAAAATTAATTGTGAAATTTGATCCACTATGGCAACTTCTTCTTCATCAAGCTCTCATGGAAATCTTAACACTATTCTTAGACCCTACTTTGATGGAACTGATTATTCATACTGGAAACAAAAAATGTATTTGTTTCTAGATAGTGAAGGGATTAAACTATGGGATTTCGTGGAAAGTGAGTGGAAACCTCCCACTTATGAAGCTGACGGTATTCAAGTTCCACTTCCCAAAGCACAATGGTCAACTAGCAATGTCAAAGATCGATTCAAGAACAATAGAGCTGCTTCCATCTTGATGAATTCCATTTCAAGAGAAGAAGGTGGAAGAGTTCAACACTAAACTTGTGCACATTGCATTTGGAAAACACTCGAAAATTACCATGAAGGTACGACTCAAGTGAGATTTACCAAGAAACAAATGCATGTCCATGAGTATGAGCTATTCAAGATGAAATCAAATGAAAATGTCACCGACATGACCAATCACTTGCTTGCTATCATTAATGAACTAAAGAAGTATGGCAAGGTATATGATCAAGGTGATGTTAACAGTAAAATCTTGAGAGCCCTAAGAGCTAGAAAAAACTTTGAATCAAAAGTATCATCCATAAAAGAAGCTCATGATCTCAGCACATTAAGACACAGATGAGCTGGTTGGTAAACTACTCACATTTGAGCTACACAGTGAGAAAGAAGAAGATCAAGGTGAAAAAGAAAAGAGAAAACCAATTGCACTCAAAGCAATCAAAGAAGTTGAGAGCTCAAGCAATGAAGGTACTGATGATGAAGATGAAATGGCAATGTTCTCAAAAAGAATCAATGAATGGAAAAGGAAGAAAAGATTGCAAGCAAACAAAGGTACACTCCCAAAATTCTCCTTTAAAGATAAAGAAAAGAAAAATGAGGTAAAATGCTATGAATGTAGAAAAACTGGTCACATTAAATCGGATTGCTTCAAATTAAAGAACAAAAAGAAATGGGATAAAGAAAAGAAAAAGTCTCTCAAAGCCACATGGGATGACTCTTCTTCAAGTGGAGAAGAAGAAGAAGAAGGAATTGCAAATCTGTGTCTCATGGCTATTGAAGATGACTCCAATGAGGTAAGTACTCAATCCTTTGATCTAGTAGCACATAATGATATAAATGATATAGATGATAGTGATTTGATTGAGCACATGAAATTTAAAATAGAAAAATATTTTTCCAAAATGATGCTCTATAAAGAGAAAAACTCTAAGTTAGAAAAGGATTTTATATGCTTAAAGAACTCTACCTTAGAATTGAAAACCTCAAATGAACACTTGATGAATACGATAGGAGAGTTAAATAAAAACTCACATGACTTAGAAAAAGTGATTAAAGAAAATGAAACATTGAAGCATGAACTAAAAGAACTAAAAGAATCAATTTCCAGATTTCATAAAGGAAAGGAAGCATTAAACACATTAATTAATAACCAAAGATCACCTTCCTTAAAATATGGATTAGGATTCAATGGCTCAACCAACATTGCACCAAGCAAACCAACATTTGTAAAAGCATCTACAATTGAAATCTCTGATGTTCATATCAAAGATGATTGCACCAAGTCTAAAAGTACCAAAAGAACTTCTTATGGTTCACTAGGAAATAAAGCCAAAAATAATTATGCATTTCTGTACACTAAACCTGCACAACAGAAATCACATACTTGTAGCTGCATGCATAATACGTTAAATACAAAAAGAAAAATGCAGAAGTATAGAATGCCATGGCAATGCACATATTGCATGAAATTCGGACACAAAAATTTTTCTTGTTATATAAAAAAGGCTCATCTCAAGTTAGAAGGCACTTTTACTACTAACAATCAAGGACCCAACTTCATGTGGGTACCTAAAAGAAGATGATCACTATTGCCTTGCAGGTATGCCTAAAATCTACTATCAACGAATGCACATGGCTTGTAGATAGTGGATGCTCAAGGCATATGACTAGGAATGCAAAGCTCTTTACAAGAATTACCTACAAACATGGAGGCAATGTAACTTTTGGAAACAATGCTAAAGGTAAAATTCTTGGTGTTGGCTCCATTGGTTCTATTGGTAAGGATTTAATAGAAGATGTATGGCTTGTTGATGGTTTGAAACATAACTTGCTAAGTGTTAGTCAACTTTGTGATAAAGCATACTTTGTCAATTTTGATTCCAAGGAATGCAAGATCACAAATTCAAATGATATTATCATATTTAAGGGTACTAGAATAAACAAAACTTATAATATCAACATGCATTCAAATCATACATTTAAATGTTTAATGTCCACTAATAATGATGCATGGTTATGGCATAGAAGACTAGGACATGATGGTATGGATCAATTAAAATATATCTGTAATGAAAACTTAGTTGATGGCTTACCTAAGATAAAATATGATAAAGACAGGATTTGTGAACCTTGTCAACATGGTAAGCAACATAAAAGCTCATTTAAATCAAAGAGTGTTATAAGCACCTTTAGACTTTTAGAGCTCATTCATTTGGATTTGTTTGGACCAAATAGAGTTACAAGCTTAGGAGGCAAATCATATGCATTTGTTCTTGTTGATGATTACTCTAGATTCACATGGGTTAATTTCTTAGCTCAAAAGAATGAAGCCTTTAATTACTTCAAAACGTTTGCAAAAAGAGTTTAAAATGAAAAAGGATATGTGATCACATCTATTAGAAGTGATCATGGTAAAGAATTTGAGAATGAAAATTTTGAAGGTTTTTGCAATGAACTTGGCATTTCACATAATTTTTCTGCTCCTAGAACTCCACAACAAATTGGTGTAGTTGAAAGGAAAAATAGAACTTTAATTGAAATGGCTAGGACAATGCTCAATGAATATGATTTACCATCTTATTTTTGGGCAGAAGCCGTTAATACAGCTTGCTACATTGCAAATCGTGTTTACAAAAGGCATTTAACTAATAAAACTTCTTATGAGCTATGGAATGGAAGAATACCCAGAATTGGATATTTTAGAGTATTCGGATGCAAATGCTTCATATTGAATACCAAGGATAATCTTGGAAAATTTTCATCCAAATCAGATGAAGGCATATTCCTAGGATATTCATCACATAGCAAAGCATACAGGGTATTTAACATGAAAACTCTAGTTATAGAAGAAACAATGCATGTTGTATTTGATGAATCATCTAATCGTGATCAAAAGAAAGGTATTACTTTCAATGACCCTGCAGGTACTCTTGAACCTCTTGAATCCATTGATGCTACAAAGATCAATCAGTATGAACTTGAAGAAAAGACTAAAGATCTACCTAAGGATTGGCAATACAAGAAAGACCATCCTAAGGAACTCATAATTGGAGAAACATCTAAGGGAGTAATTACTAGATCTAAAATTAATCATATAGATGTTAATTTTGCTTTTGTTTCTCAAATTGAGCCAAAGACTGTTGAGGAGGCTTTAAATGATGAAAATTGGATAACTGCAATGCAAGATGAACTTAATCAATTTGAAAGAAATAATGTTTGGCAACTTACTCCTAGACCTACAGATCACTCTATAATAGGATGCAAATGGGTCTATAGGAATAAGCTTGATGAAAATGGTCACATTGTTAGAAATAAAGCAAGATTGGTAGCCAAAGGCTATAATCAAGAAGAAGGTATTGATTATGATGAAACTTTTGCCCCTGTAGCCAGATTAGAAGCTATTAGAATATTACTTGCTTTTGCATGTCACATGAACTTTAAACTCTTTCAAATGGACTTATAAGCGAAGAAGTTTATGTTGAACAACCTCCTAGTTTTGAAAACTACAAATTTCCTGATCATGTTTTCAAACTTACCAAAGCTTTATATGGATTAAAACAAGCACCAAGAGCTTGGTATGATAAACTTAGTGCATATTTACTTGAAAATGGTTTTGCAAAAGGAAAAGTAGACACAACTCTCTTTGTTAAAAAGGACAAGCATAACATTTTGATTGTACAAGTTTATGTGGATGACATAATATTTGGAGCTACTAATGAAGCCTTGTGCAAAGAATTTGCTACTTGTATGACTAGGGATTTTGAAATGAGCATGATAGGTGAATCAAGTTCTTCCTTGGACTGCAAGTCAAGCAATGTGAAGATGGGATCTTCATCAACCAATCCAAATATACAAAAAAACTCATCAAGAAATTTGGAATGGACGGCTGCAAAACTAGCAAAACTCCTATGAGCACATCCTTGAAATTAGGTAAAGATGAAAATGGTAAAGCAGTAGATGAGAAGAAATATCGAGGTATCATCGGATCACTACTTTACTTAACCGCTTCTAGACCTGATATAATGTATAGTGTATGTCTTTGTGCTAGATTTCAAACTTGCCCTAAAGAATCACACTTGAATGCCACTAAGAGAATTTTGAAATATTTGAGTAGTACAATGCATTTAGGACTTTGGTATCCTAAAAACACATCATTTCATATCATAGGCTTTTCAGATGCAGATTATGCTGGTAGTATCTTAGATAGGAAAAGCACTACAGGAGCATGTCACTTTCTTGGTAATTGTCTAGTTTCTTGGCATAGTAAGAAACAAGCATCGGTTGCTTTATCCACAATGGAAGCCGAATATGTTGCAGCATGTTTTTGTTGCACACAAGTATTATGGGTGAAACAACAATTGCTTGATTATGGTAAAGTATTTAACAATATCTCCATTAAATGTGACAACACTAGTGCTATCAATTTGTCTAAAAATCCTATCCAACACTCTAGATCCAAACATATAGATATTAGACATAATTTCTTGAGAGAAAATGTACAAAATCAGAATATAATCCTAGAATTTATAGATACACAAAATCAACTTACTGATATCTTTACAAAACCCTTGAATGAAGATAGACTTAACTTCATTAAACTTAATTTAGGAATGATTGATGGAATCACTTTGAATTAATAAATTAATTGCCTATCAATGATGTTTCTATGTGCATATATATATTTTTGCCTAAACATTAGAAAATTCCTCCATCTTTCCTCGACTCTTTCATTTCTAAGTCAGTCGCGTTCGCTCCAGTGTCCTTAGCGCTCGCTATCTCATCTGCCAAATTCATTCAAATAAAAATCTCTGTGTGCGGTCGAGAAAATTTGTGTGCAGTCGCAATAATTTGAACAGTTTCGACCGTTACAGATAGTTTCTTCACCCGCGAGCGTACTAATCTTATTAATGGTCGCTAGACCAAATTTTGCGATCGCAACCTTTTGAATCTGCGACCGCACTGTGTACACTCTGCTCGAAATTTTGTAACCGTTGGCTGTGTGACAGGTCGCAACTCTTAACTTTCAACAGTCATAAATGGCTATTTTCTTAATTTCTTCTATTTAAGAGTATGATACATCAGTTTCTTTGATATTTTGCTTATTAAAACATATAAACTTCCCTCTGAATCTCGAAAATCCTCTCAAAATCATCTGCTTCTCAAATCACCCTCTGTTTTCCAGTTTTCTTCTCTTTCTTTCTATCCTGATGGCTCCCAAAAAGAAGACAACCTCCAAAATAAAAGGAAAAGCAAAGAGAGCTCCAGGAATCACAATAAGAGAACCAATAGATGATCCTCCATCTCCTCCACAGTCTAGAAGAGGTGAGAAAATTCACAAACCTCACCACCAAACTTCTGAGGAAGATGTTAGGTATGCCATTCTGAAGAGAAAGAAAGTTGAGGGAACCAAATCTCCTTTTGGTGGGATGCTTTCTGCCCTGAATATCAAGGATGAAATTGAAAGATTACTAGATGTCCTTGGATGGAGAAAGTTTGTATTTCCTGAGGAGGTAGGCTATTCCAGTTTAAGCAAGGAATTCCTTATGTCCTTCCAAATAGAGAAGAGTGCTAACTCTGCACTAGGATGGTATGGGGTTAGGTTTAAACTGTTTGATCAATACCAAGCCTTAACCCTAGAAGACTTTGGCAATATTTGGAACTTTCCTGCTGATGGTATAACCTCCTACAATGATCAAACCTTTTCAAACCAAACTCTCTCTTCATTCTGGCAAGAAATTTCTGTGGAAACTTCTTTTGAAAAAGAATCAAAAGCCAGACACATCAAATCCCTCGCCCATTGGATGCTCCATAGGATTATCACCTACACCATCCATCAAAGAGCTGATGGAAATGAGAAGGTAACAAAAAGAGACTTCATATTTTTATATGCTTTCACCCATAACATCCAAATGAACACAACCAAGTTCTTGATTGACACCCTCTATCATCATGCAGTTACAAGAACTGGAACTTTCTTCCTATCCTCACAAATTACTCAAATAGCTAGGCACCTGAACCTACTAAATGATATGAACTTAGCTACATTGAGAAACCCTTTCAATCTTGCCTCTAGTTCTATCACTATTGACTACTTAGAACATGCTGGATGTGTAAGGAAGATTGAAGGTACATATGTGTATTATTTTGGCAAAAAAGGAGTTGTGGATAGACAAAAGAAAAGGCCAAGGTACACAATTGAGGAAGAGGGAGACTCTCTGGAAATTGCTGTGGAATTACCTCCAAAAGCTGCTTCATCCAAAGCTACTCAAGATACTACCTCATCCTCTACACAACTCATCCTCAATGCTATCAAATCTCTCTCCAGGAAACTCTCTAGGTTCAAGAAAAGTGTCTCCAAGAGATTCCATCACTTGAACAAGAGAATTGACCTTATATCTCACATGCACCATGATCTCTATGATATGCAAGGCAAACTGGACTTGCCTCAATGCAATCTTGAAGATTGGGATATAAGTGATCATACCCAAAGTCTTCCTGAAGAAGAAGAGTCCATAAGCACTAGCTCTACCTCTTTTGCTCCTCAAGATAAAGGAAAAGCTCCTTTAGTAGAAGAAGAGATAGATGAGGATGATGATTCAGAATAGTTTTCATTTCCAACACATTTAGTTTCAATAGTTTACATCTTCATTTTGTGTTATGCCTTGATATGTTTGTTGCTTTATTTGTTTAATATATCTTTGTACTTTCCTCTATCTTTTAATAAACATAATGTTTAGTATCTTTTAATCTTCAAGATATGTTATGCAATGGGGGAAAATGTTTTGCCTATGACAAAGGGAGAGAAAATAGTACACAACTTGGAATGATTGTTTAACTAAACCAAGATAATCAAATAATAACAATGCACCAAGATATACTTAACCATGATTCATGCATATGTTAAGGGGGAGCATTTTAGATTTTTTTAATCATTCCATTTGAATTGTCAAAGTCAAAATGGGGGAGATTGTTAGACAAATGATCTCAATTTTGATCCTTGACAACTCAAATTGAATGATCCATTTAACATGTGTTTGAAGAATCTTGTTGCAGGCTTAGGTTACTTCAAATAAAGCTGAACAGAACACTTATAGCAGTCGCACCAAACCTGAATATGACCGCACCATTCAATTAAAGGATGAAACCTTATCACAATAGGTTTCGCGGTCAGAAACCCGACCTCAGTAATGATCGCACTTCATGAAGAGCGACCGTCCCAAGTTATGGACGACCGCTACTCAAGCAACTCAAATCATTCTAATCACAGTAAGGTTAGCGGTGACAAGAACGGTGAATGACACGGCCTCGCTTACCACTTTAGCTACCGCGTATTCATCTGCGCTACCGCTCTGCCAATACAGGAGAAAATTGCCTGAAGAGACAGTAGTGTTCGCGTCCTCAGGTGCGTCTAGAAGTTCGACGCGAGTATCTCACTTTGACCACGAGATGTCACCTAGGGCGACCGCGACTTTCAAATTTTGGCCGACATCTCTTCTGCCCTGTCAGAGAATGACACGTGACATAACCGTTATAAACCCACTTCAACATTCAAAAAGGGCGACCGCACCTTTGTGATGCGCGACCGTCCCAACAAACACAGCATGGGCAAGATTCCTGCTGCAGAGAACTCAAATTTGACCGATGAAGCTTTTTTAAATTCAGTGACCGTGCCTTGTTCAAGGACGACCGCGTGTGACAGTAGCGTGACCATCCTTATATGAAGGACGACCGCGAAATGCTTCGGACAGTTTAATAAAGAAGGTCTAAACTGCCAAGACTTTATTCTTACTATCAATAACGGCTAGTAAGATCACATTGGCTATAAATACAATGCTTCTATAAGAAAAGAAGAACAAGAAGCAAGAAAAAAGAATTTCATAGCCAAGCAACAAACTTTCTTTTACTTAAACTTACATTTGAATTGTAATGAATGTTAGGTGTAAGCATTGAAAACACCATTGTATAAGTTTGAGTGTGAGCTTGGAAAAACACTTGGGTTGTGAGAGTAATCCTTGTAAAACTCTTGTTTGGGTTGTGAGAGTGAGCCTTAAAAACTCCTTTAAAGGTTCTTGAGTGTAAGCCTTAGAAAAAAACTTGTGAAGTTATGTGTGAACTTGTGAAAACACCAAAGTTGGAAGTGAGCTTGTAAAAACTTCAAAGATTAGTGGAACCTTAACAAGTTGTTAAGGAAGTGGATGTAGGATTGAAGTAAATTCCGAACCACTATAAATCTTGTGTGTTCTTTCTTTCTTTCATTACTCAACCAACTCTCTATTCCGCATTTCTATTTTGTTGAGTTTTTTTAATTGTCATTATTTCTTAAGGAAACCAATTCACCCCCCCCCCCCCCCCCTCTTGGTTGCCATCTTGGGACAACAGAGGTGTTTGTTAGTGGAATGGCTGCCATTGTGGATCAAATTTCACAATTAATCTTTTTGAAATTTAGAGGCTCTGATATCAATTGTTGTCCCAAGATGGCAACCAAGAGGGGGGGGAGGGTGAATTGGTTGATTGGACAAGTGATGATAAATTAAAAATTTGTAACAACAAGAATAATAAGATGAGAATGAGTAGAGTAGAGAAAAATGAACACAAGGAGTTTATAGTGGTTCGGATTACCTCAATCCTACATCCACTTCCTTAACAACTTGTTAAGGTTTCACTAATTTTAAGTTTTTACAAGTTTAACTCTAACTCGTTGTTTTTATAAGCTCACACCAAACTTTTACAAGGTTTGAGTATTATCCTCACAACCTTACAAGAGTTTTCATATAGATCACTCTAAAACCTAAGTTTTTCAAGGCTAACACTCAACTTTTGCAATGCTGTTTTGATGCTCACACCCAACACTTAATCAATACAAGAGTAGATTTTGATACAAAGAATTGAAAGTATTTTTCCTTAGCTATATCAATCAAAATTACCCTCAAATATGAGGTTTCTTCTAGTATTTATAGCCTTAAGGACTTAAACTAGCCGTTTGATATGGTTCCCAGATGTTTCATTCTTCTCTTCCACTAAAATGGTTATTGAGACACATTGTGCAGCAGCCTTCTCCATTGGATGGACAATTTAAAATTTTCCTTAATGGCTATTTTCAATGGTAAGATTTAGTTGTCTGACAAGATCATGTCAACCCATCCTTTCATGTCTTGAGGTCACACAAAGGGCTTGTGCGGTCGCACAATTCTTGTTACCATTTAATTTAAAATGCTTCATCCTTATGTCTAAATATCATTGATCCAATATGTTTGGCGCTAAAATTCAAATTGGCTTGATATTATGTAGTCTCCCAAATATTGGGTAGTAGCATAGGTGTTTATGCATCAAGGTTCAACTGCACACGATGATTGCTATCGCTTATATAAATTTTGAGATTTTAGTCCATTAGAATATGCGGTCACTCAAAAATGTGGAGCGGTCACATAATTGGCTTGCTTTCAAGCTTCGCTGCTCACTAAGACTGCTATCGTCTATGTGACTTTTGTGTTTTTTATTTAATGCTTTATGCGGTTGCATAGAAATATTAGGTGGTCTCACAATGTGTAGCATTCAGCTTTGTCCTTGCTAGATACTGTGATCTCTTCAATACTTTGAGGATTTTCTTTCCCTTGCTGTTGTGCAGTCACTCAATAGATTAGGCGGTCGTACAAGGCATAAGATAAAGAACCTGTAACACCCTTATACCATATATATGTATAATACATACTTTCTGTGGATCTAAAATACACATACAAAATACAAGAGTGTCACAGTTTCAATCATTAAAAATTCAATAATTATAAGAAAATATTTATTATCCTTAAAGTATACATCAATAGTTAAATCAATATAAATATAATGCAATTTAATTACCAAAAATACAAATTTATAAAGAAAATCTCTGATTTTTTTTTTTGCAGAGTTTTGTCTGTAATTTTGATAAATTTCAAAACAACGAACACACAGCCTACATAAAATTATAATTTCATTCATTCTCCATACTCATCACTTTAAACTTTATTTATTAAAATCAAATACTAATGTAAATATATATACACACTCTCATATCAAATCTTTATAAACCAACACAAGTATTATGAGTTAATTTACATATACAAAAATACTTAAATAATAAATATACATGTATACAAATGGCATCGTTGGTCTTGCAGCACTCAAGATCACCAAGCATCTACCACGGTCTGGGTTCCACTGATCGACAACTCTTTTATCCGCGTTATTCTTATAACTGCGCTAACCTTTAAAGCTTAGTGGTACATATATATATAAATAATAAACATTATACACACATTCTTATTTTTTTATTTTTTACATCATGAATATATATATTTATACTTCTCTTTATTTTTTTCCAACCTCAATTAACAAATCCAATATATATACCATCAATTTCATGATCAAATAATACTTAGTCATCTTAGTCTCTAGACCAGTTCTGCACAGGTCAATCAACATATGTTTTTTCAGTCACATGTTATAAATCATCTTATTCCATTATCTACAACACAATACACATATACATATGAACATATCACACACAAAAATTTGGCCCAAATAACCCTATACAGTATTCCGGTTCCAGAGATATTGCTATGGTCTATCGTGACATCTGGGATCTATGTCTAGTCCCGAAGGCAAATAATAGTGACCCCCATCATCTAGCCCAAAGGCAAATAATAGTGACACCCAGTATTTGGCCCGAAGGAAAATAATAGTGATGCACGACATCTGGCCCAAAGGCAAATAATATAGCACCAAAAATAATTCTCTGGAACAAGATACTATATAAGGCAAATGCACATTTCATTTCACGTTATCATTTAATCATCGTTAATTTTTATATTTTTAATGTTTGCAACATATTTTATCATCTTTTTAGCCACAACTACGATGTGATTAGTAAATCACATTTTCACATCTCTCGTGATCATGTCAAACTATGATCACTATCACATATTGCATATTCATTTATCATCTCTATTTACATATTCCTACGTATTTCTCAAGTGATCAACTCATTCATGATCACTTTCATACTTTATCTCATTAAATAAATTTCTCACATTCTCATTTAAGAATCACATTTCATAATTCTCAATCTACTTACATAACCCAAGAGTCACACTTAAAAGTCTCATTTCCATATTTTAAACATATTTCCCATCATTATAGAAAGTCATGGATGTGAGCCATTTCCACATATCCAATTTCATACTTCCATTTCATTTGTCAATTTCTCACAAATTCATAATCAATTCCTCTTTACGATATCTACATTTTAGTTATTTCTACATTATTCTTTTTAATCATTTTTCATATTACCTTTATCATCTTTTCCAACTATTTTTAGCATATTTCATTCTTTTTACCCAAATTTCCATATTTTTCTGCAATTTTAAATTTATTGTTCATATTTTTCAAGTGATCACTACTCTTCATGATCACTTTGTTTTTTTCCATGTTTTGATCATTTTTTTACATAATGTTCTTTTTCATAATTTTTTTTACATCTTTCTTATTTCTTATCACATTATTTAATTCTCATATTTTTCAATCATTTTACTTTTTATCCTTTTTCCATATTTTCCTTCATCAAGTTGCATATCCGTAAGTCACATTCACAATGTAACTCACTTCTCCAATTTTCTCACAAGCCACAAATGTGTCCACATTAGAAAACACACTATATGAATATATATATCCACATTAGATTATATCCAATGCGACACCCAACACATAACTATGCCATAATGCATAGTTTATGTGCAAAACCATATTTTAGAATATTATCATACATTTATAATGCTAATTTATATTTAATGAAAATATAAGGTTTAGTAATATGTACTAACCTCTTTTCTCCTTCCCAAGCCAAATTATGAATTCCACCTATTTATCACTTTAATCTACACATACATAACTCAACAATGAGCAAAATTTCTCATTTAAAGTCATTTACATGCTTATTGATTATCAAATTACCATTATCTATTCAATTTTCATCAAAACCTCTTTAATACTCTAATTTCACCATCCACTACTTTATTTAAACTTCATTCTACCAATCTCATTTTCAACATTTAACCTTAAAAACATTATTTATACATTAGTATAACACTAAAACAAGTCACTTTCATAATTATGGAAACCTCTTTCAATAATTCAAATTTCACATAATGCAACCATCAACATAAACTTCACCAAAACTTATCCATATCACATTTCTAACCTTAAAATCACTACATTACAGGTTCCAACATAGCATTAGCAATTCATTTTAATACACTTTAATCATTCATACACCATTTACATCCATTCTACATAAAATTTCACCAAAACACTATTTTCACCATTACTACCTTTTTGAAACTTCAATATATCAAACTCATTTCCATCATTCAGCTATAAAATCATCAATAATACATCAATATAACATCAAAACAATGCATTACCACAATTATCAATACCTCCTTCAAAAACCCTAATGCACATAATCTACTCATAACCCTAACTTCACTCCAAACTAACCCATATTCAATTTCTAAACATAATATCATCACATACATATTGAAACAGTACTAAATCCATCCATTACCATAATTATAATCAACCATAATAGAAACTCTATTTACCCATATTCATCAAACTCGACTTCCATCATTTATGCTTATTTATAACAACCAATCAGCAAATCATAATATACTCATCCTTTTAGCTTTGATTCTATCAATTTAAGCAATTAAACACAATTTTTTCTCTCTCTAATTAATTCAAACATAATCATAAAATCAATAAAAAAAACTTGAAATAGAAAATACTTATTTGAATCCTTATTAAATCTTGAAATTCACTTTAAATCCTTTGGATTTCTTGTAAAATTTAGAGTATATGCAAAGAATTCTATTTCCCTCCATTCTCTCTTTATGGTTCGGCCATGGAGAAATTTAGAGAAGAAGTTGGCCATTTGGTTTTTATTCTACTTAATTTCCATCCATAAAAATGTGTATATATTAACTAATTAATTAACTTATTAATTATTATATAATTATTCTTTAATTAATTTTCTTTGATTGCCATCCACATATATATCTTACTTTTTGACTTTTCTTTTTTCTTTAATTATTATTATCATCATCATCATCGTCATCATCTTTTCCACCACTAATTTATACTTGATATATATGTGAGGCTTATTTTATGTATATCTATATGTCTTATATATTTTACTTATATTATATATATATATTATTATTTACATATATATGTAATGTATATATTATGTATATTTAATATATATATAGAACCATATGTATATATATATATATATTATGTGAACCATATGTACACACCAAGTATACGATATATTTATATTATATATATCAAGTATATAATATATATATGTATAACCAACATACATTATATAATACATAAATACTATGTATACACTAGGTATACATTAGTTACATATAACTCCAATACCTTCAAATACTTATTTAATTTCTCCAAGATCATGGATATTACAGTACCTATAAACCAAACTTGTTCGATCTTTATTAGTACACATCAATTTGATTATCAATGATCAAAATAGAGTTTAATTGTCCAACATAAAAGAATAAATTAAATAAAATAAGGCACCCACAAAGTGGAAACATGCCTTTTATATCATTTAAAATCCAATTAATCAAATAGAATTAAACCATTGAATCATCCATCACAAACAACAAAATAAAATCAAAGCTCATCATCCATCATAAATAATAAAAAATCAATTCTCATCATCCATTATAAGCATACAATAATAAATCAAATAATGAAATCTAGGGTTTAATCTTAAATTAGGTATTAAACATGCAAAATTAGGGTTTTACATATGAAACTAGGGTTTATTAATGTGAATTAGGGTTTCTAATACAAAATTAGGGTTTAGAGTTTTAATTATACAAATTAGGGTTTTAACGTAAAAATTATGGTTTTTAGGATAAAGGCAAGGTTTTAGGGTTTTGAAACAAAGTTAATGTTTTAAGGCATAAATTAGGGTTTTGAAAGTGATTCTAAAATCCAATATATAAACATGCAAGTCAAGACTTGAACTAATGGATGTAAGTTTTCAGATCAAAACTACATAAATTGAATCATATAATAAAAGTTTGAACCCACTTTAAATTGAATTTATATGCTATTGGATGAGATCAAAAGTTAAGCTAGAAATCTTAAACATGATTGCTTAATATTGTTAAAACATGCTACTAGAGATTTTAAATAGATTAAGTTATCAAAATCAAACCTTCATTGTTGGCTCCACCAAGTTAAATGCATTGAATGAAGCTCCATGTTCTGCTTACTACCTGAGTAACATATAAACATAAACTCAATCTACCTAAAAACAAAAATGAAGAGCCCAATTTTAAGTCCCATGGCAAATTAGCCAAAGCCAATTTGCCATGGGACTTAAAATTAGCCAAAGCCAATTTGCCATGGGATATGTTCATGGTGAATTGGCCAAAGCCAATTTTCCATAGGCCATGTTCATGGCGAATTCACCTTTCCATGAAATGGCTTCATGGAAAATTGGCCTTGGCCAGTCCATAGAGAATTGGCTAGGCCAATTCATCATGGTTTTATATTTTGGGCTTAAACAGACTTGGTTTGGGGTCTTAGGATCAAACCAAACCTAATTTAGGCTTTTAAAATTGGATTAGACTAAGTTTAAGCTTCTGACATTAGACCACACTTGTTTAGGGAAAAATTAAGGGTTTACAGTTTTGTCCCCATCTTGAATAATCTGAGACTTTAGTAGAAGATAGTGAAAAGCTATTTAAGCCCATCTTGGATGAGGGTGAGTTCTGGATCCGTGATTGGATTTGGGTTATGGACCCGAGACTTGGACTTGGTTTCTCAACCTGATACTGGATTTGGGTTCTGAACTCGAGGATGGGTTTGGGTTCTTGACCCAAGACTGGATTTGGATTCTCTACTCGAGATTGGATTACTCTAATATTCCAATAGACTATTAAGCAATTCTAATGTCCTAATAGGTTCATCAGACGACTATAATATCCTGGTGAAATAACCAAGCAATAAAATAATTGAGCGACTCTAATATCTCAACGGGTCCTTGGGCAACTCTAATATCCCAATGGGTCTATCGAGAAAATTTAATATCTTGATAAAAATCACTAACCGACTCTAATATATTGGTGAGTGAAAATAGCTATCAAGCGACTCTAATATCCTGATGAAATCTACCAAGCAACTCTAATATCTTGGTAGGATAGTGAGTGACTCTAATATCTCACTAGAAACAAACTTGGATACTTCAACATATTAAGAAATAATGCATCATCAGGATACTTCTACAAATCCAATATAGGGTAGAGATTGTGCCGTTAGGATACTTCAACAAATCCAATATAGGTTGGATAGTGGATGCTTTAAAAAATCAGCTTGAAAATGTCTGCCTCTACAGAAATGAATCTTTATCTTGATTCTCTATTCTTGTGGATGGACCTTTGTCTTGCCTCGACTTCAGCTCTTCTAGCTGGATTGATATTGTAATATCCCAATGTGTGCCCTAGAAGTTTGGATATAATTGTTGTTTGATTTGAATTTAATGTACATATGTTTTTGCAAAGAAAATGATTGTGTTAATGGAATGTATATGTTGTATATATGTTAATATATATAACATATATGTTGGTCAAATGGAGAGTCAAGGGAAGAAGATATTTTATTTTGGGATGTGTGAAATTACTTCAATGGGCATATAAGTGACAAAGGTTAAGTTAAATGGATGAGGGCATTTAGGTAATTGCTTGGCTAGAATTGCTTGGTGGAGATTTAAAGAAGAAAAGAAGTTGAGTTGTGTTTATTTTTCTTTTCTTCTCATTTGTGTGCCAGCTATCCAAGAAAAGAGAGAGCAAGAGAGGTGTTCTAAATGCTAGAATCAAATTGAAGGAAGAATCAAAGGATTAAGTTGGAGATTTGTGAAATTTCTTCATTTAAGGTAAGTACTCTCTTGTTTTCCTTTGTTATTTTGAAGTGGTGTTTGAGGTGATTTATAAATTGTTGATTGTATGAATAGGTATGTTTGAGATGTGTTTATAAGTGTTAAAATTGATTGTAAGTTAAAAGGTTGAATTGGTGTTGGTTTTGGGTTGAAGATGGTAAGTTAAGGGTGATGGTTGGTTTTAGGGTTTTGAAGTGGTAAGTGATTGATTGTATGGTTAATATAGTGTTAATGTGAATATTGTGATGAATATGTAAAATATGTGTTAATAACATTGATTATATCCATTTGAATAAGGTTAAATTGTGTATAATGTGTTCTTGATTCCATTAGAAGAGTTTTGGCTATGTTTAGGGTTTATTCATGAGAGACACGGCCAAACCTAAGAAGAGACACGGCCAAAACTAAATATTTTTGGGAGACACGGCCAAGTCTATGGAAATTTGGCCGTGTTGGATGATTTTTGGAGAAGACACGGCCGTGTCCCTTGCCTATGTTTGCTTCTGTTGCTTTTGGTTGAGAGACACGGCCACAAGCTTGGCCGTGTCCCTTGAGTGTGTTAGCCACTGTGATTTTTCCTTGCTCTTCTTACATGGTTGAGATTGAACTTACATTTGATAATGCATATGATACTATATGAACAAGGCTATGTATTATGCATTGTGAATCTTGTGAATGGTAATGTGTATATAAATAATGTACTTTGAAATGCTATATTAATGAGGCTATATGTATAATATGAATGGAAATATGAAATGATATGAGGCCATTGTGATTTGGCTATGATGATTCCATTGAAAGAACATAAGGCATGTTTGCCTAATTAATGATGAGAATTGGGAATGAGATAATAAATGAATTGTGTGTCTAATGTGTTATTCATTTTCAGAGTTTTGTTATTGGTGGCATGCCTATTGGTAACATTCTCTTGAAGTTAGGTTGGATTTGATCCTTGAAGCCTAATTGAGATGTTACAACCCTTGAAGCTAGGTTGGGTTGGTTCTTGAAGCCAAGTTGGGTTGATACTTAGCATGCTTTGTTCCCCTTGAAGCTTGGTTGAACCTAATCCTTGAAGCCTAGTTGGGTATATGATAATAATAAATGTGATAACAAAACCAAAGCATTAACTCTGAAAATTGAATGGCATATTAGAGTGTTTTGGGCCCATGCTTGTCTTTGTATATAATGTGATTCTTGAATGGTAAAATCAATGGAACTATGAAGATGTAATATGAATATTGTTATGACATTGAATGTAGTGTGATGTGGTAATGTGATGTGCTTCTATGTGTATGGTTTATGAAATATAAAGGTATGATGTTAGCTTTTCACTTATGATGTTAACTTTATGATTTAGATGTGTAACATTACATTGCCTTAAAGTATAATGTTGGTAAATTTTGTACTACTAAGCCGATGGCTTAGCGCGATAGTGTTTGATCGCGCAGGTGACAGAGTTGAACCTGAGAGCTCCTCGAGACCAAGTGAGATTAGACATTGAGGAATTTCTTTTGGGACTTAAAGATCAGAGAAGAGCTGCCAATCATGTATATATTCTATGTTTTGTAAACTTTAATTTATAATATATTTGTAATAACTTCCGCTGTGAATTGATAAACAGTTTTATATATGGTGCCTTTTGAATTTCTTTTAAATGTTTGAGATTGGTTTCATTTATTTACAAAGATATTTGTTGTGTTTTCTTTTTAAACTGTGGCATTCTCTATATTCAGTATACGTATGTTACGATCATTTAAGCATGCTTGGTACGTATACGGGATATAGGGGTGTTACAGATATGATCTTCATTTTGATTGCTCACTCTTGAGGATGGACCTTTGACTTGATCTTTTGTCTTTTGTATCTTCATTCATTTGAGAGTTGTAATTTTCTTCTTGTTTCATTCTTTTAGTTCTTAAATTATGCAAAAAAAAAATTCAGCTATTTTTTAGCTAGCCCTCATATCCTCTCTTTGCCCCCTGCATGATAAAATATTAAACGTTTGAAAATGTTTTGCATACACATAAACTTAAAAATTGAAAAGAGGAAGTTTTTTCCCCTGTGTAGGCTCAAACCAATGATTTTTATTCCCATGCGGGCTTTGATTAATGTTTGAGTTTTGTCTAATTCTTGCACAAGCATGCATCTCTATTTTTGCTAAGTCACTGGATCTTTCTCTAGCGATGGGCCTTGCATGCCCCCCTGATTCCATGTCTACTTCTGATTGTTTACTTCATAGTGTTATGCTATTCATTTTGATAAAGAATTGACAATACATGGGAACATAATGTAGTGGGACATGCTTATGTATGCATGATATGCATGGATGATACTTACAGTGGTTCTATTGACTCAAAGATAGAGGTCATAAACCAAAGCCCTCCAAATAGTTCTTTCCGGATGCTCGATTAGGTCTTGCATTAGAATAGCAGAAGACTTCACATCCATGACTTTTATCTTCAAGATGAAAGCATGAGAAGTGAGGGCCCAAGTATGGTAGTCAAATACATGGGAGATACTTGTTTCAGCCTATGATTCAATGCATTTATTGGTAACTTCTCCATGACCTTGCAAATGATTATTTCATTATCCCTCTTTTGTCCAATATGTCCTTTAAGGTTCGACAATGCAATATACTTCACTAAGCATAAAGGCTCGTGTAACAAAAAAACACCTTTTTTTAAAATTGAAAATCACATTTTGGTTTTGTCAAATCAGTGTCATTATACCTCAGGACTTAATTTTTCCAAATTAACATATTTCTAACATGAAAACCCTAGTTACCATACTAAACTCGAGAATTTTTTCATTTGTAAGAACTGTTGCAATTCATATAGGCACATACACATTACTTGGCCAAAGGTCTTATTGAGTTTAAATATTATCTATCTCTATGCATGCTTATTCAAACAATCTCCACTAATAGACTCCATCTACTAAGAGTGATCAACATGTCTTTAATAGGCTTGAAACATGATCTATAAGGGATATGGGTTAAATGAAGGTCATTTTTAGATTGAAGCTAATATAACACTATAGACAAACCTTCATATTATAAACTATTTACTAGAACTGTGGATAGTTGGAAACATTAAACTCTAGACTTCAGTTCCACTTTTTAGGCATCTTGTTGCTTCATGAAAAATAGAACTTAAAATCTTGCTTCATGAAAAGACGGAAATTGAAATCTTGCTTTATGAAAAGATAGAGCTTATCTTCTTGCTAGAAATCTGGATTTGATCAGGATGATCTTTGCTTTTGCAAAAAATTTGAAACCCTATTGTTCTTCCCTTTTCTTCTTTCTTTTTTCCTTTTTTTCTTTTCTTTTTGTTCTTTGCTTTTTTTTCTTTTTTTCTTTCCTTTTTTTGTTTTCATTTTTGTCATTTCTTTTTTTTTTGTTTGGGTCCTAGCTCTAAGAGAGTTGTCTTATTTATACCATCTTATGCTTCTGAATTTGAATAGGGTAGGATGAGTGTACCTTAGTGAGGATGAATCCTTTGTAATCCTAATATTATCTCAATGATGAAATAGATCTGAGATATTAGGTCTAGTTCAAGTAAACTTCAACTATCCTTATAGTCTTGACTATGCATCCTTTCTTTGATCTTCTTGGTCCTTTACCTTAGTAATTATTAGACTTGTCATAAGTGTTACAATAGCATAGGGTAGGTTATCAAGCTTATAAGCCAATGAAAAGTAATCTAAAATCTTATGAAGGCTCAAAGGGACATACTAGGGATTGATGTTAACATGGTGGATTCTAGTTGTTGGTTTACAAAATAATGCCTAGATCATTTCTCCCTTAAATAATTTGAGTTCAATTTCGCCTCGAAAGTTTTTCAAAGCATGTTCTAAGATTGACTAGAACCTAGACACTCATAATTATGCAGGAGCCCTCTCTAAGTAAGAATGCACAACTCAATGCTATAGAACAACTCCCTAACTTAGTAAAGTTATTTGGATCATGATGCATAGATATACTAATTTATGAATATCCAGCTAGATTTGTCATCGGTTGAGCACCAAAGTAAACAAAAACTAGTAAATATTTAATGAAAATAATTTATTTAAAATATCTTAATTTGAAAAACATAATTTTTCCAAAAAAAACACAAAAGAAAGAAAATAAAATAAAAACTAAATAAGCCAAGGGAAGTTTGTTGAGTTAGAGTTGAAAATGCTTCATCTACGTACATAAATCAAGGGCAAGGATTTTTTCATCATCAATTATAGTCATCACCTCATCATCCATTGTTGGTTCAAGCTTGCTTAGTAGTACCTCCTCTTTAGCAGTTCCTCCATCTAAGTCTTAAAAAGACAATAAGATAAAACTTTCCTTTAATCCTCCCCCTACCATGAAGGTCACTGGTGGTGGTACTCTTCTAAATTTAGGCAAAGTATTGCTCTTAGTGTTGGGTTTGTTTGGCTCAAGCAACTTTTCACTTTCAATCAAATCTTGGATCTCGTGCCTTAATTGAGCACATTTATCTATCTCATGCCCTTGCATTTTATGGAATTGACAAAAAGTCTTGGCATCAATGTTTGATGGTAGAGGATCGTGTAATGGTCAAGGAGCCAATGACTATAATAACCCCTTTTTCTGTAACTTGTTGAAAATCCAAGACAGAGGTTTTCCAACTCTGAAAATTATCTTTTATTTGCTTAACAAGTTGTTGTATTGACATCCACTGATTTCTGTGTACCCTGACTATCAGACTGATAATTCTCCCTCTCATTCCTTCTTCTAGAAAAATGGTTCTTCTCTCTTTCCCATTCTTCTATTTGCTAGGTAGCTTGGAGAAGTTTTGGTAGGACACCTCTCACTATCATCCTAATATAATCAGACTCATATGGCCTCTTCTTAAGGAGTGTAGCCTTATTCCTCCATCTCTTTATATAATTAACAAAGTTCTCATTCTGCCTTTTTCTGATCAATTCTACCTCCATCAGAGTAACTCCGAATCAAGCATTGTATCCATACTGCTAGATGAAGGCTTTATACAGCAAATCCCAGTTCTTTTGAGTATTTTCCTTTAAGGTGTTGAACCAGTTTTGCACAATAGGATCTAATGAGAGCATGAAATACCTTAAAGTTTGAGCTTTAGTATTTCTAGCAGATTGTATGACAGTGATGTATTGCTCAACATGAAAGTGAGGATTTCCTATAGTGAAAGATGGCATCTTGAACTTATAAGGAACTTCTTCATCTTTCTCAAATAACTTGTCCACCTCCGATACCTCTTCAGTCTTTATCTTATTTCAAACTTCTTTTCTAAGTCAGTAATTAGTTTTTCAACATTGGCAAGATTAACCTTCTCTTCAACTGTCATATCAGTGATTTTGGATAAATTAAATAAGTATTTAGAGGTATAAGGTGTTATATATATTTATTGTATACCTAGTGTATACATAATATATACATATCATATAATAATTATTAATTATGTTGGATATATATTATATTATATATATAATGTACATATAAGGTATACTTGATGTATACATGGGATATTTATTATATATACATATGAGTAAAATATACATTAAATATACATTACATAAACATAGTATATAGATAACATAAATATGTACATAAAGGTATATGTAATTTATATGTAAAATATATATGACATATACATATACATAAAATATACCACATATATATAAAAAAGTATACTTTTGTGGTGGAAAAGGTGATGAATGATAATGATGATGATGATGATGATGATGATGATAATAATAAAGAGAAGAAAGAAAAGTCAAAGAAAGAAGGAAATTTGTGATGGGTATTTAAAGTAACTTAAATAAATAATTAATTAATTAGTAAAATAATTAATATATACAGAATTATGGATGGTAAGAAGAGAAAATATATTAAAAAGGACCTCAACTTCTTCTTTCATTTTCCATGGCCACGAGAGAGAGAGAGAGAGAGAGAGAGAGAGAGAGAGAGAGAGAGAGAGAGAGAGAGAGAGTTGTTCCTAAATACATCAAATTTCACCAAAATTCTTAAGATTTCAAGTTGGTTTTGAATAAAGAATAAAGTATTAAGTAAGTTCCCTTTCCTTAAAGCTTAAATTTCTTGGTGTATGATTATGTTTGAGATGGTTTGAGAGAGAAAGAAGTGGTCTAATGCTAAAATTGATATAAATGAAGTTAAAGTGATGAATAATTGATAAGTAGATGATAATTTGTTTTAGTTGGTTGGTTGAAATGAACAAAAGTGATGAGTTTAGGTCTATGAAAGTTTATGGGCAATTAGTGTTTCATCTAAGGTGGTTCTAATTGTTTAAATGAGATGAATTAATGTTGTTTTAATATAAACACTATAAATTTATGGTTGAAAATGTGATATGAGTATGTTTTGGGAAGGTTAGTATTTATAGCCATATTATGTGAAATTAGGGTTTTTTTGAAACAGTGTTTGGAATTATTGTAGTGAGTTGTTTTAATGTTATTTTGATATTTAAATTATGATTTTTGGGTCAAATGTTGGATATGAGTTGAGTTAGTTAAAGTTTAGATAAAGTAGTAAGTGGTGAATTTATGCTTTTAATGGCATTTTAATGAGAATGGGTTGAATAATGGTGATTTGATATAGAATGAGTTGTAATATGAATTTAAATGTGTAATGCAATTAATGTTGGATTATATGTGTGTAGTCTATATTGAAAGAAGTGGAAGAGCATACAGTTTTATTAATTTAAGACTTGAAAAGGGGAAACAAGGCTAGTACATGTTATTGTAATCATTATTATGAGAACAATAATGTGGTTCTAATGTATGTTACTTACATTATTGGAGTTGATAAAGGGCATATGTATTGTATAAGAAAAAGAGTGTTTAATACATGTGATGTGAATAATGGGCCATTGTAGAATGACTATCAAGGTTTTAAATTGTATAAAATGATTGATTTGTATTGATTATGGCATGATAAGCTTTTTAAAATGGCTAAATGTGATGTGTAAAATGTGAAATGTGCAAGTTGTGCACTAAAATGTGGACATGAGCTACATTTGCATTATATATGATGATGGTTTGTGCAAAGCATGATATCAGTTGAGATGTGAAAATATGTTGAAAGATGAATGCGTGTTATGTGTACCTTATATTGTAACACCCTTATACCCTATATACGTATAATACATACATCCAGTATATATAAAATACGCGTATAAAATATAAGAATGTCACAACCTGGTTTAGTAAAATTTTTCACATTTTAAATTTAGATTCTCAAAAACTTTAAAAAGTATATTTAAATAATAAAAAAATATTTATTATTAACTATAGGTTCCAAAATAGTATTTTATCTAAAAATCTCTAAAAAAAAATTTAGCAGAGTTTTGTGTGTAATTTGGATATCCCAAAGTTTCAATAAAATACAACATGCATGAAAACACTCCCAATAAATAATAATTCACCATTTCACCAATACTTCTCAATCATCTCCCATTTTCCTCAAAACATTTATACTTATACACACACACACACACATATATATATATATATATATATGTTAGTGTATGTGCCCTAGGCCATTTATTTGGATCTTTATGTTATACATTCATTATTAATAAATGAGGTTTTATTATCATTATTGTTTATTTGCATGTTACACAATTTTGATATTTGTCCCTGGTTTATTATTGTTATAGAGATAAAAATATAATTCTTAACCAGTATGAACATTGATTTGATAATTATCAGATGGTTATGTGTATAGTGATACCAATCAATTTCATAGATACTTGTTAGAGAACAATGTATTGGATAGACCCATCATGAGATTACTACATGGGTTAGTGTCATTAGTAAATCTCATGATAGTTATGTATTAATTATTTGACTTGAGATTATCATAGTTTCCAATATAAGGACTATTATATTTTGACATGATCAAACATTATCCGTAACTAGATAGTAATAAAGGTTATGATCATATATGATAGAAATTATGTAGAGGATAATGAACAATCAAGATAGAATTTGTCCCTCTCTTTGAGAGAGATATCTTTTGGGCCCCTCGATAAGTGAGACTGTGAAATGCATGGCCGTGCTCAAATGAATTGATAGTGTGATCAATTTCATTTGTTTTTATCAATCTACTTGGAGATCGAGTAATCATAAGTTTGGACAATATAAGTATGACGTTGACCATGACTTATGTTCAAGCTAGATATCATGTGACAAAGGGATTAATGCATGTACTATTATTAGGCAAATTGGACATTCCTTATATTAATTGGGTAGTTGTAACGCCTTGCTAGAGGCCAATTACGACTTGTTGGTTTAATAGAGATTAAATTGACTGCCAATTAATATGGGCCTATCGGATCACATGCAATAATGAGCTTTGGGCTGGATATAATATTAATAATATTAATATTAGATATCAATATTTATTATTTTCATTTTTTATATATATATTATTAGATAATATATTCAGAATCCTTATTAGATTTGGATTCTGAATTTGACTTACCTTATCCAATTTCGAATTGGATTCTGGAGTGAATATATTCACTCCAGACGTTAAGTCTTCTTAGAGGTAACATTAGAAAATAAAAAAGAGAACGAAAACAAAGGAACCCTAATACGTTTTAGAGAAAATATTTTTCCAGCCTTCACCGTTGCAGAGAGCTAGCACTCCAGACGGTAGAATTCGTGTGGATACACGATAGAGGGTGTTTCGCGATCGAGGCATTTCTTCCAAACTGTGATTTCGAATCATCAACAGGTTAGTTCTTTGAACACTTTCGTCGAATTAAATGAACAACATGGATCCTGGTGGGAAATCAGAGATAAAAAAATTTTCCGCTGCGTGTTTTTGGTTTGCAGTGATCTCCTTGATTTACTAACAATATATATATATATATATCAAAACACATGTTCACAACCCACATTATACAATTTGTCCAAAGAGTCTTTATATTCTACAATATACACTTTAGAAACATAAACATAATAAACATAATATCAATGTATACTATAACATAAAATATATACATAATGGCAACTGGCTTGTTCTTGTAGTAGCAAAAATTAGTTCAAGTCTAGACCCAACCAGGTCTAGCAGAACTCTCCGGATCTACCGGATCACCTATGTCACTTGCGCAATGAATTATAATCGTGCTAAGGTAAAAGCCTAGTGTTACAAACTTTGATAACAATAAAACTATAAAACAATGCCAATGCATAATGCCTTTACATGTTGTTTCAGAATGTAGTACTCAATTTCATTTTAAAACATAATCTTTAATCATTTTACAATACACATAAACACAAATACAAGCATGGGCCCAAATGATCTAATATGCTATTCAAATCCCAGAGTTACTGGCTTGGTCCATAATGACACCAATGTCTAGCCCCAAAGGCAAATCAAAGTAATGCTCAAAAGCTAGCCCTGAAGGCAAATCATATCACAGAGATGTCATGCGTCTAGCCCTGAAGGCAAATCATATCACAGCGATGCCAAGCGTCTAGCCTTGAAGGCAAATCAAAGTAATGCTCAAAAGCTAGCCCTGAAGGCCAATAGTGAGGATAACCTCATAAGCATGTCGCCAAACACAAAAATTTGGAGATTGAATAACGTACTAGGCACACAATTATTTGATATTTTTCATCATTAACTTCTTTTCATATTTTCCATTATTAATTTCTTTCTCATTTTCCCATAATCAACTAGACATAGTGCCTCTTTTCTCATTATCAATTAGGCACATTGCCTCATTTTCTCATTTTTCTCATTCATATTAATGTCAATTCACTTTAATTTATCATTTCATCACAATGTATACACATTTCTCATCAAAAACACATCACCCAAATATTTTGGGTTTTTCACATAATTCATATAAATCACATTTTAGGCAATTTAGTTATTAACAATGGCTTTTCACAATACACTTAATGCATACATAACAAATCATATATCATAGCACAATGTTCATGAATGTTCAATGTATCAAGTAGCTTAACAAATTTTTCATCCAAAATATGTTAAGCCCAAATTATTGCAAACATATCTAGTTTATCAAAAGTTTGTACTTACCTTAGAAAACACTCAAAAGAAAGCCCATAATCTCCCTCCAAACTTCACTTCCAACTTACCCTTCAACACTAAGGTTGGGCAATTCATCTCTCCTTAATGCCTATTTCAAATGTGAGCAAATACCATTATATAAAATCACATTTTAAGGTATTTAAGACATAAAATCTTAAGTAAACATCATCCAATAAATTCCCCAAATTTTAGCTTAACATTACTTTAACATTGAAAATCCATTTTAATCCACTCAAATTGGTGTTTTAAGTTTATTTATATTATTACAAATATATTATAACATGTTTTGATCATTTACGTTAATTAAACACATGCTTTTGTTCAAAACGCTAAAATGGCATAACCTTCACCAATGAAGGTTCTTCATTCCAACTCATTCTAGTTATCAATCCAATCTTATTTTTATCACTTATATCATTAAATAACATGATTTAAATATTAAAATCAAACAATTCACCATTCTTTGAAAATTTCCTTTCCAAAACCCTAAATTCAACACTACCTTATTCAAACTCTCACCAAACTGAACCAACTTCATCATTTGACTTTAAAATCCCTATGTATGCATTAAAACAACACATTTGGAACCAATTTGCACAATTAAAACATAAGAATTCAAAAGTCCATATGTTCCATAACCATAAATTCTCTCTCTTCAAGCAACTCAACTCAAACTCTATCATTTTTCAATCCAACTTAAAAATCATTAATAACTCATCAAAATAACTTCATACATACCAAACAAACAATTAAGTCATGCTACAACAAAAACCCAAAATTCACATATTCCCAATTTCTCATAAAGCTTAGAAATTTGGTAAGAAATCATTCCAATTAGAGAAAAATAACCCAAAACTTCATTTGAATCCTTGAAATCTCGCCAATTTTTTATGCTTGGATGAAGAAATCTTTGCTCCCTTGGCTATGGAGGTCATGCATAAAGAAGAAGAAGAAGAAGAAGAAGAAGTAGAAGAAGAAGAAAGAAGAGATTTTGTTCTTAAACTTGACTTTTTTCTTTATTTTCATTTAATAACCATACATATATATTATTATATTACTTTAATTTATTATTTAATTATTTAAAAATTCTAATTTCTTTCTTCCATTCAATATTAATTTCTTTTTATTTAAATAATAATTTTAATATTATTATTTTATTAATTATTTAATTAATTAATATTTAATAAATATCTAACTTCCCATCATTTTTCACTACCCAAAAATATTTTAATTTTGATTTATTTTAAAACTTCAATTTTCTATCTTCCGCTCAAAAAATTTTATTTTAATTATTTATTTATTTTAAAAATCACAATTTACTTCTTCCATTCATAAATAATTTATTTTTAAATTATTTAAATAATTTTAATTTCCAAAGTATATCTACAAAAATGCCACTTGACTTTGGCTTTCTTTTAAAAATATTGACTTTTAGATGACTTTTTATATTTCATGTATATTTCACATATACATTTCACTTTTTCATTTAAAATCCTTCCACTTTCCATTTAAATTATTTATTTAATTTAATTTTTAAAAAATTACGGGTGTTACATATATATTATCTAGTTACCAAAAGATTGTGCTTAGATGTTGGCAATGCCATACGCTGTGGATGGGACACTGAGTGTCATAGATGATAGCTACATCCACTAGCGAGATGAAATAGGCCAAGGCAACGAGCCTGGGACTAGATAATTATATAAGAAGGTAGGGGCCAATGTATATGGTTGTTTATATTTTAAAGAAAAATAAAATTAATTTGTGTATTACTTAAATATAGTGCATGTTGCAAATTATAAAGCTATTATGTCAATATTGTATTATATATATACTACTAAGTCGTATGGCTTAGCATGGTTGTGTGAATTGCCTAGGTGATAGAAGTGCAGAGTAGAGAAGTGCTGATAGACATGGGCAGGTCTAAGTATTGAAATATACCTTGAAGAGAGGGTTTTGCCACGAGACCAAGTCGATTGTGCTGCATAGATGTATTACTTTAATAAGGTATTTTAGTGTTGTGTATCATGAAAATGCAAACATGTTTTAAACATATAATGTTCTGTACAATTTTGTATATGTATATAATATAGATTAACTGTATTTGTAATATTTGAATATGAAATGAAAAGATGATCGTTTTGGAATGACATGTGATTTGGGAGTGTTAATTTTCTTACATGTTGAGTAAATTTGTTATTTGAGATTTTATGAAATTACAGACAAAACTTCGGCAAAATTTTTTCCAGAGATTTTCTTTATAAATTTGTATTTTAATAATTAACTACTTAAGTATATATTATTTATTAGTAATTATTTTTGTTAATTAAAAAGAAAATCTTTAATATGGAATTTATTATAGCACTTTTATATTTTGTATGTGTATTTTACATATACGGGATATATATATTATATGTATATAGGGTATGAGGGTGTTATATTTATTTTGGTATTAGAGCCAAGGTTTGAGATTCTCGACCTAGATGAGTTTCAAAAATGAGCAAGGGGAATTTTGAAATAGTGATTTGTGTTATTACATACTTGCATATTCATTGGTATCTGTATTTGTCTCTCATGTAGCAATGTCTATTTGATGTAATAGATATAAATTGAAATGTCATATGGGACGTGTATATCAGAGTAGCGCAGTGGAAGCATCATTTTAGAGATTATAGATTAAGAGTTTTTAGAACTTTTATTTGAAATTAAGATTTATGTCAATTTAATTGATGAATAAGTGACAATAAGGAAATGATATAAAAAGTATGAGAGATAAGTATTATAGTTGCTGGAAATTCTGCATGTGTGCTGCAAAGCAATATTATCCAAATTTTTGGACATATCTAAGAATGTTAAATGAGCTTGAAAATTTAATGGGAAGTTTTTCTTTATGTTATAATGTAATGAATAAAATTTCATAATTTTTAAAGATGAATTACTAATTAAGAAAAATAGAAGAATACAGATTGTTGGAGTAGTTATTGCAACTCAGAATCTGTCGAAGTTGAGAAACATATTTAAAAACTATAGCACACCAACCCAGAAGGAACCTGAAATTTTACAAAATGTATTGTTCTTAGAACATATGGTTAAAATTTCATAAAATTTTATTAATATTTGATACCTAAAAAAAATGGATAACCAAGTGCTACCAGAGGAATTATTAAAGAGACAAATTATGTGGGTCTAGAAGACTTAATTTTTAAATATAGTAAATCAGCTTGGAAAAATCTAAAGTTTTAAATATAAGTCCATATATATGTCTAGTGCATATGGTTAAAATTTTAGAATTTTTGTGAAGATTTGATGAGGAATGAAAAATGGAAAAATGAGATTGACATGAAAGTGAGGAAGTCATGTAGATTTATATAAGTGAGTAATAAATTAATTTCATGTGATAAATGAATGAAGGAAATTATGAAAATTTTCATAGAGGTATAAAGAAAGAATATGGAGTTTTTATAAATTAAAACAAAGAGTTCATAGTTAAAATTAAAGAGAGAACTGGTATATGACAACAAATTATTTATTATGAAAGTATATTGAGGATTTATCAATATGGTGCATAGTATTGATTAAGTCAAGATTGACTATGAGTAAGCAAGAATTTAAATGTTGTTCCTTATATTGAGCAATTAAAATATAAATCTGTATAAATGGATTACTAAGTTAAAGCGACTTGAGGTTATGTATACAATCTATATTTGGTTGCATGATTGAGATGTGTTCATTGATGTGCTATGTGAAAATAGATATTATGAGAAAGGGTAATAGATGTATATTTTGGAATATTTAAGGTGGATGTAAAAATTTAATAATGGATATAAGATGATTCTATAATAAATGAAGTTTTAATTTATTTCATAAATGGTAATTGATTGATTAATCAAGACATAATCCGATTGATTTAAGTAGATGGAATAAATTAAAACATAAGGAGTAAATTATGGGAGTATTTGTAATTGATATTAGATGATTATCAAAGATAGTAATGAGATCAATTCATCGGAGGAGTTTGAAAGTATGATTTATATAAAGAGAATTTGACATTTATATGTACAAAAAAATGCATAGCTGAAATTAAAGAATTTTGAAGTTGATATATAAATTATCTGAAATGCATAGACGTATTGTTATATTGAACAGCTGAGTTTGTGGTTAGAATTCTGAGTTAATATGTACATTGGATATAAATAATTGGAGAATTTATATATATTAATGATCTTTATGATGGACATTATAAAAATGATTAAGAGTATTTGTAAGGGAGGAGAGTAAAAGATTTTATGTTAGTGATGATGATAAATGGTGACAATAATTTGGTAGTTAATCATCCAAGAAGTGAAGATTAGTATTTATTTATAGTGGAGCTAACTACTATAGTAAGCAATTTCGAGGATAAAATTATTTAAGGGGGAGAGAATTGTCATATCCGTGATTTTGGATAAATTAAATAAGTATTTGGAGGTATAAGTTGTTGTATATATTTAATGTATACCTAGCCTATACATATTACATACATATCATATAATACTTATTATATATGTTGGATATATATATTATATTTAATATATATAATGTACATATAAGGTATACTTGATGTATACATAGGGTATATATTCTATATACATATGAATAAAATATACATTACATATACATAGTATATGCATTACATAAATATATACATAAAGGTATATGTAATATATAAGTAAAATATATATGACATATACATATACATAAAATATACCACATATATATAAAGTATACATTTGTGGTGGAAAAGGTGGTGGTGGTGGTGATGATGATGATGATGATGATAATAATAAAGAGAAAAAAGAAAAGTCAAAGAAAGAAGGGAATTTATAGTGGGTATTTAAAGTAACTCGAATAATTAATTGATTAATTAATTAATTAGTAAAATAATTAATATATATAGAATTATGGATGGTAAGAAGAGAGAAAATAGTAAAAAGGACCTCATCTTCTTCTTTCATTTTCCATGGCCACGAGAGAGAGAGAGGGAGAAAGGGAGAGTTGTTCGTAAATACATCAAATTTTACCAAAATTCTTAAGGTTTCAAGTTTGTTTTGAAGAAAGATTAAAGCATCAAGTAAGTTCCCTTTCCTTAAAGCTTAAATTTCTTGGTTGTATGATTATGTTTGAGATGGTTTGAGAGAGAAAGAAGTGGTCTAATGCTATTGATATAAATGAAGTTAAAGTCATGAATAATTGATGAGTAGATGATGATTTGTTAGTTGGTTTGTTGAAATGAATAAAAGTGATGAGTTTAGGGTTATGGAAGATTATAGGCAATTAGGGTTTCATCTAAGGTTGGTTCTAATTGTTGAAATTAGATGAAATAATGTTGTTTTAATGTAAATACTATGAATTTATGGTTGAAAATGTGATATGAGTAAGTTTTGGGAAGGTTAGTATTTATAGTCGTATTATGTGAAATTAGGGTTTTTTTAGAAATAGTGTTTGGAATTATTGTAGTGAGTTGTTTTAATGTTATTTTGATATGTAAATAATGATTTTTTGTGTTAAATGTTAGATTTGAGTTGAGTTATTTAAAGTTTGGATAGAGTAGTAAGTGGTGAATTTATGCTTTTAATGGAATTTTAATGAGAATGGGTTGAATAATGGTGATTTGATATAGAATGGGTTGTAATATGAATTTAAATGAGTAATGCAATTGATGTTGGATTATATGTGTATAGGTTATGTTGAAAGAAGTGGAAGAGCATGGAGTTTTATCAATTTCAGGCTTGAAAAGAGGAAACAAGGTTAGTACATGTTATTATAATCGTTATTATGAGAACAATAATGTGGTTGGCATAACACATTATGAATTGGAGAATGTGTTACTTACATTATTGGAGTTGATAAAGGGCATGTGTATTGTATAAGAAAAAGAGTGTTTAATATATGTAATGTGAACAATGGGCCATTGTAAAATGACTATCAAGGTTTTATGAGTAAAATTGTATAAAATGTTTGATTTGTATGACTATGGCATGATAAGACATTTAAAATGGCTAAATGTGATGTTGTATAAAATGTGAAATGTGCAAGTTGTGCACAAAAATGTGAAAGTTAGCCACATTTGCATTATATATGATGATGGCTTATGGAAACCATGATATGAGTTGAGATGTGAAAATATGTTGAAAGATGAATGTGTATTATGTGTACCTTATATATTATCTACTTGCGAGAAGATTGCGCTTGGATGTTGGTAATACCGTATGCTGTGGATGAGACACTGAGTGTCACAAATGCTAGCTACATCAACTAGTGAGATGAAATAGGCCAAGGCAACGAGCTTGAGACTAGATAATTGAATAAGAGGGTTGGTCATAATGTATATGGTTGTTTATGTTTTAAAGAAAAATAAAATTAGTTTATGTATTACTTAAATATGGTGGATGTTGTAATTATAAAGTTATTATGGCAATGTTGTATTATATATATACTACTAAGTCGTATGGCTTAGCGCGGTTGTGTGAATTGCATAGGTGATAGAAGTGTAGAGCAATGAAGTATTGATAGACCTGGGTAGGTCTAAGTGTTAGAATAGACCTTGAAGAGAGGGTTTTGCCATGAGACCAAGTCGATTGTGCTGCATACACATATTATTTTAATAAGGTATTTTAGTGTTGTGTATCACGAAAATTCAAACATGTTTTAAACATATAATGTTCTGTACAATTTTGTATATGTATATAATATATATTAACTGTATTTGTAATATTTGAATATGAAATGAAGAGATGATGGTTTTGGAATGATATGTGACTTGGGAGTGTTAATTTTCTTGCATGTTGAGTAAATTTGTTATTTGAGATTTTATGAAATTATAGACAAAACTCCCATAAAATTTTTCCCCATAGATTTTCTTTATAAGTTTGTATTTTAATAATTTACTACTTGAGTATATATTATTTGTTAGTAATTATTTTTGTTAATTAAAAAGAGAATATTTAATATGGAATTTATTATGGCACTTTTATAATCTGTATGTATATTTTACATATACGATATATATATATATATATTGTACATATATAGGATAAAAGGGTATTATATCAACCTTCTTGTCTTCTTTTGATTGAAACTAAGAATCCAAATCACCATCATCAATTACCACTTGTTTTTCATCAAAGGCTACCTCAGCTACCTTAGCCTTCCCTTTTTCCCTTTGCTTTGTAGAACTGGCGGATACCTCATGAGTATTTCCTTCCAACAGTGCAACTAGTTGATTTTTTACAGTCTTAGCTAGGGTCTCCTTTAACTCTTCCATCTTAGATGCGAGGGCTTCATTTACCAAGTTCTGAACTTGGTCAGGATTCATAGTTTTAAGAGTGAAATTAATTGTATCTTCACTAAACTTTGAGTTATTGATGTAGGTCGGGTTGTCGTACGTCCTTGAACTACTATACTCCATGTCTATGAGCCAGAAAAGATTAATGCCATGTAATGCAATGCATGTATGCATATATGTATGTATGTGATCAAACAAACAAACAAAGAGTGTAAGGACATTCCTTCCAACCTTACATCAATTACACACGAGTCGAATCTTTTTTTCCTAGGTATATGGTCAATAAAATATCAACATGGGATATTTTATTTTCAAAAGATCCAGTTAGATGGTTTAACCAATAGGTGTATATTCAACTTTAGAAGTCAGTCCATGATAATTTCCACTAATTAAGCCTCAATCCATTAGATCAACTGAAAATAGTTGCTATGTTGTATTGTGGATTAAAACTAAATTAAAATGTTTATCATAAATAGATTTCTCATTTGGAACTAGGCAACTAATGATTCATGCCATAAATAATCCCTTGGTTAACGAGTCTTGGTGTAAATTAGGCCTACAATTGATTTTAATAGTTCACAAATGTCCAACTAGTTGTAAGCCCATTTAAGAAATGTTGTAATTTGAATTTAGGTTATGAAGTGAAAAAATAGTTTTGAGCCCATTAAAAAGTGTTTCAAAGCCCATTGTAAAAAGGTTGTTGTCCTAAAGTAGCAACCAAGGGGGGGGGGAGAATTGGTTGATTGGAGAAGTAATGATCAATTAAAAATTTTGAGCAATAAGAAGATGAAAATGAAAATGGAGTATAGAAGAGAAGAATGAACACAAGAGATTTATAGTGGTTCGGATTTATCTCAATCCTACATCTACTTCCTTAACACCTTGTTAAGGTTTCACTAATCTTGAGTTTTTATTAATAAGGTTTGAGATCAATCCCCACAACCCTTAAAAGAGTTTTCCTAAGGCTCACTCTAAAAACTAAGTGTTTCAAAGCTAACACTCAACTTGCAAAGGTGTTTTTGATGCTCACACCCAACACTCAAACAATTCAAATATTAATTGTAGCAAATGAAATTGAAAGTATATTGCTTTGGCTATTAGAATTACAATTAGCCTTAACACAAGAGGTTTCTTGGGGGTATTTATAGCCAATTGGACTTGAACTAGCTGTTTGAAGTGGTTCTCACATGTTTAGAGCTTGTCTTCCACTAATTTGGTGGCTGAGATCCCTTGTGTAGTCGCACAATTCATATATTGCTCTAATGGCTAACTCCAACAGTAAAATTTGGTTGTTTTATAGGATCTTCACTACCCATGATCACATGTCTTCTGGTTGCGCATCTCTTTGTGCAGTCGCATAAAGCAATATTACCATTTAATTTGAATTTCTTCATCCATGTGTCCAATTACCATTTGTCCAAGGTATTTGGTGCTAAGATTCAGATATATTGGACTTGTGCGGTCGCTCGGTTGTCTCAGGCCATCGCACAAATGATTGAGCAGTGAGGAAGCTTCGTACAGGTTGATCACTATCTCTTCTGTCATTTTTGAGCTTTTGGGTCATTGGGTTGTGTACTCGCTTGGGCTAGTGGTGCAGTCGCATGCCTACCTCCTGTCCTGACTTCACTTCACACTGAGACCGCACACCCTTCTGTATGTTTATGAATTGAGCTTAGTTTTTAGTGTGATCGCTCGGTGCTCAAGTGCAATGGCTCGTCTGCCTCACGACCGGACTTCACTGTACATTGAGACCACGAGCTCCTTTATAATTTTTATAGATTTTAGTTTAGTATGTTATGCATTTGCTCGGTTAGCTCAGGCAGTTGTACATCCAACTCATGTTCCAAATTCATCACTTGGTAAGCCTATCATACTTTCTGTAACTTTGGTATATTTGTTTTGCAACTTTGTGCAGTCGCTTGGTGGGCTTTGGTGGTCACACAAAAATTAGGGTTTCATGCCTGCAACTGTAAACTTTTTTTAAATCATTAGTGCATATTAATTTGATTATGTGAGTGGGGATTTTCACCCCTACTCCCAGTGAAATGGTTCTTGCGACTTCGGCATTGTTTAGGCTCAAGGCCTTAGAGAACATGGGCCTAAGCCAGGAGAAAATGGAGTCGCCACCCGGACAGGCTGGGAAAAAGAAAGGGGTGGATGACTAGATTTCTAAGGAATCCCCAACCCCCTAATTGGTTCGGAAAGTTGGGTACGTATAGGGAAGGTGAGAAATAGCTTAGTAACCCGACAACACCCGGTTCATTGGAACCTGCCTCCTTTTTAGGTCTTAATATTATAAAATTCTTAAATATAACAATATTATCCATACTACAAGCAATAATTAAAAGAAAGCATCATTATATTAAAATCAAAGCGATGTTCAAACAAAACAAATAAATGGACACCCATCCGAGGATGGAAACATGTCCTTACATCGTCCATGTCTAAAACTAAATAGGACACCCACCGAAAGGTGGAAACGTGTCCGTTACATTAATTCCAAAATATGAAAATAATCTAAATTACATAAAGATTAAATAATGAGGTTCCCAATAATGGAAACACATCTCTTATAATTTTTAATACCAAAATAAAAATAATAAAGAAATCATCCATCCATGATAAACAAATCAAATATCGAAATTAAATAAATCAATCATCAAAACATATAATAAACTACATAATCTAATTTAAAATTAAATAAAGTAATAAATGTATAAATTTAGGGTTTACATCTTAAAATAAGATTTTAGAATTTTAATTACTAAATTAGGACTTTGGAAAAAAGAAAGTTAAGTATACAGACTCATAATACACAAATAAATATTGACCTCTTCGACGAGCCCATAAGGCGGTCCCGAAAATTAAAATTTTAGGGTTTAAGATTTAGAAAATAGGATTTCAGAATTGGAAGAAACAAGATACTGTAAATCTTAGAAAAATAGAATTGATTATGATTTTGAGAAAACAGATTATTGTTTTGCAATTTTAGAAAAGTGTAATTAGTGTTTTAGATTTCAAAAATATGTTTTATGGGTATTAAGGTATTAGTGTTTTGAAAAATAGTTTTTAGGGTTTCAAAGAGAGTTTGGATGGTAAGTAGAACAATTGATCAAATAACAAAAACATCATCTATTGTATGTTTAAACAATTGATCAATTGAATGATGAAGCTATTGTAAACATAAATAAGTCAATAGAAACTCAAACCTCCATTATTGGTTCCACCACAACTTAAATTCTGGTTGAATAATAACCAAAGACAGAGTATGCTACCTTTGAAGGATTTCTTATTGCTTGCTGATTGCCTCTTGATTTTTCCAAGTCCAAAGTTCTAAAAAAGGTCTGATCTCCTTTTAAAAGATCGAAGTCCAAAGTCTCAAGATAAAAGTCTAAATAATTGCTAAAGTCTGAATAATTGCTCAAAGTCCGAAGTCTCCAAATCAAAAGTCTGAATAATTGCTAAAGCTCCATTTTTTGTGTGTTTTGATGTGGTATTTATAAAAAAAAAAATAAAAACCTAATACTATTGATTAAGGAAATAAAAACCGTTTAGGAAATAAATTAAAAACCAAAACCAAGTAGAATAGGGTTTCGAAAAATATTGAGCTGGCGAAAATTGTTGCGGGGTGCGCGGGCTAGGCATGGGCTAGGCACAGGTTGGGCGAGGGCCACAGGCCAATTCATTGCAAGAAAAATCATCTTTCCTCCGGCGAATTGGCCCAAGCCAATTCGTCGCCAGGGGCGAAAAATTTCATCGCCGATTTTGCCCATCATCGATTTTTATTTTCAATTTATTTTTTATCTTTTCTTCTTATTTTTTATTATCTTTTTTTATTTTAATTAAAAATAAATAGTATAAGTAATAAAAATTATTAAAAATATTACAAAAATTATTTTGGACTGTTTAAAAATATCATACTGGACTATGTCAAAAATTAAGGGTCTACAGTTTGCCCCCTACTTGAATGATTTGAGACTTTTAGTAGAAGAGAGTGAAAAGCAATATGACTTTGAGCATATTTTGGATGAGGATGTGTTCTGGACCTGAGATTTGAGACTGAATTTGTTTTGGGTACATGGACTTGAGATTGAATTTGATTTGGGTACTTGGACTCGAGACTGAATTTGACTAACCTTTTATCAGTTGAGAATTCTGGCTTAACTGGTTATTCCATTCCTTAATGGATTGTGAGTCTTTACACACCAAAAATGGATCTTTATCCATGGGAGATTGGGTGTTTACCCTTACAATATGGATCTTTATCCATTGAAAAATTGGGTCTTTACCCTTGAAACATGGATCTTTATCTATTGGAGATCGGATTTTTACCCTTGAAACATGGTTCTTTATCCATTGGAGATAAGGTCTTTACCCTTGAAACATGGATCTTTATCCATTGAAGATCTGGTGTTTACCCTTGAAACAAGAATCTTTATCCATTAGAGATCAGGTCTTTACCCTTGAAACATGGATCTTTATCCATTGGAGATCGGGTCTTTACCTGGCTTCAACTCTTTTAGCTGGACTGATCTTTTATTTTTTGCATCTTCATTCTTTTGAGAGTTCTAATTTTCTTCTTTTTCCATTCTTTTTTGTTCTTCCTTTGCAGTTTTGCAAAAAATTCAGCCCTTTTTTTTAGCTAGCCTTCAAATCTTCTCCTTGCCCCTTGCGTGGTAAAATATTGGAAGTGAGTTTCAAAATATTTTATACATACATAAACTAAAAAAATATTGAAAGGAGAAACTTTGCCCCCTGTGTAGGCTCAAATTCCTGATTTTTTCTATGTGGCTTTGGTTGATGTTTGTATATTGTCTAGCTCATTAAACAAGCATGCATTTCTTCTTTCTTGTGCAAAATTACTGGAGCTTCCCTACGCAATGGGCTTTCCATGCCCCCTGATTCCATATCCGCTTTATGATTGCTTCATAGAATATTACTGTTTATTTTTACAAAGAAAAATGGAGTGTGATATGCTCATGTATGCATGATATGCATGAATAGTACTTACAGTGGTTCCATCGACTCACAGACCGAGGTGATCAGCAGAAATGTTCTCATTGGTTACTTTCAATTGCTCGTACAAGTCTTGCATTAGAATGACAGAAAGCTTTGCATTTATGGCTTTTATCTTCAAGATGTTGAGAACATGAGTGGTGGAGAGTTACAGATATACATCCATTTCAGACTATGAATCAGCATGTCAGTTGGTAGCTTCTTCATAACCTTACAAATAATTCTTTACTTTGCCCAATGTGTCCTTGAGGTTCGACTGTTCAACATATTTTTCTTAACTTAAAGGTTTTTATAACAAGAAAATAGTTTTTTAAATCAAATATTGACTTTGTCAAATCAATGTCATTGTATCCCAGGACTCGATTTTTAGAATTAACATAACTATAACATAACAACCCTAGTTACCATACTAAACTCGGGAATCATTTCTATTTGAGCAAGAACTGTTGCACTTCATATAGGCACATACACATTACTTGGTCAAAGGTCTCATTGAGTTTGAATATGGTCTATCTCATATGCATGCTTATTCAAACTATCTCCACTAATAGACTCTACCTACCAAGAGAGATCAACAGGTCTTTAATAGGCTTGAAACGGGTCTATAAGGGACATGGGTTAAATGAAGGCCATTTGTAAGTTGGAGCCATTGTGACACTATGGGCAAACCCTCACACTACAAATTTCTTGTTTAGACAGTTGGAAGCAGGAATAAGATAGAGTTTTGAACATTCTTCTTTCTTCTTGACGTTAATCTGGATCTTGATTGGGATTGTCTTTTCCCTTATAAAAAGGTTGATACCCACATTCCTTTTCTTTCTTCTTTTTCCTTTTCTTTCTCTTTCTTTTTCTTACTCTTCCCTTTCTTTGAGCATTTTATCATTTTGTCCTTCTTCCCTGTAGGACTATCAAGAACTGGATGACCATTCTTCTATCTCTCTAATTTTGATTGAATCTTTGGTTGAGTTGGACCAATTCAAGTCAAACTGTCCTTATGGAAGTCTTTTGCAGCTTTAGGTAAAAGAGAACTTGGTTGGCTTTCTGAATCATTTTGGGCTTTATTTTCTTTTCTTTTTCTTCTTTCTTCTTTCTTCTTTTTCTTCTTTTTTCCTTTTCTTTCTTTTTTTTTCTTTTTTTTGTCCTAGCTCCAAAAGAGTTATCTTGTTTGTATCAACTTGTATTTCTGATAATAGATGAGTGGAGTGAAATAAATCTTCTTTAACAAGGATAAATAATTTGTTACTCTGATGTTATCTTGATAAATTGGAGATATTAGGTGAACTTCAACTACCCTTATGGTCTTGAGAACATCAACTATCCTTACAGTTTTGGCTATGCATTCCATTCTTTGATCTTCTTGCCTCTTCACCTTAGTGATCATAAGACTTGTCAAAAGTGTAACAACAGCTCGGGGTAGGTTATTGGGGTTTGTAAGCCAATGAAAAGAAAGCTAAAATTTCATGAAGGCTCAAAGGGACAACTAGGGATTGATATTTAATTGGGTGGATACTATTTATTGGCTCGTCAAACAATGCCTAGATCATCTCTCCCTTAAATAAGCAGAGTTCAATTTCGCCTCCAAAGTCCATCAAAGTATGTTCTAAGACTGGCTAGGACCTAGACAAAGGTAATTATGTAGGAGCCCTCTCTAAGTAAGAATACACAACTCAATGCTATAGAGCAATTCCCTCACCTAGTAAAGTTATTCGAATCATAATGCATAAATATATTAATTCATGAATTATCAAGCTAGATTCCTCATTGGTTGAGCACCAAAATGAACAAAGACCAACAAAAATTTTGATGAAAGTAGTTTATTCAAATAATCTTAATTAAAAAACATAATTGTTCCAATTAAATATTAAAGAAAGCAAAATAAAATGAGCAACACTCCAAGCTAAGGGAAGTTCATTGAGTTGGAGTCGAAGATACTTCATTTATTTAGACATATCAAGGGCAAGGATTTTTTCCATCATCAAGGATCATGGCTTCATCATCCATAGTTAATCCAAGCTTGCTTAGTAGCACATCCTCTTTAGCAGCTTCTCTATCCATATCATGACAATATGACAAGATAAAACTCTTCATGAAGGTTGCAAGCGGTGGCGCCCTTCCAAATTTAGGCAGAGGATTATTCTTAGTGTTAGGCTTATCAGGCTCAGGCAGCTTTCCACTGTTAATCAAATCTTGGATTTTGTGCCTTAATCGAACACATTTATTTGTCTCATGCCCTTGCATTTGATGGAATTGACAGAATACCTTGGCATCAAAATTTGGTGGTAGAGGCTTATGTAGAGGCCGAGGTGCCAATGGTTGTAGCAAATCCATTTTTATTAGATTTTCTAACATCTTTGACAAAGGCTCCCTTAAGTCTGAAAATTTATGCTTCTTTGTTGGTTTAGTTGTTGCATTTTTCTCAACATCTCCTCTTTCCCTTTGACTTTGCCAACTAGGGTGGTAGCTGCCCTTATCGCTCCACTTAGATAGCACATGATTCGGCTGGTCTTGTAGAATAGGGATTGATCCCTCATTTTTCATTTGATCTCTATTAGTGAACATGTTCCCCGTTGATGCTGCCTTTCCCTTCTTTCTTATGTCAATGGGAGATGCCTCATTAGCATTGTTGATGATCTCTAGAATTTAAATCAACCGGGTCCTCATAATTTCAACCAATTGATATCGTAGCTCAGCCATCCTAGCTTTGACAACTTCATCGACTATATCCCTTAGTTGGTTTGTATCCATCCTTCCAATGAAGTACTTGAATCAATGTTGTAGGTGATGTCGTTGTATGCTCTTGAATTGCAGTATTTAGGTCTGTCAGTCAAAAAGGATCAATGATATGTCATGTGATGCATGTATGCATAAACAATAAACTAACAAGGATAAATAGGACGTTCCTTCCAACCTTATTTTGGACTATTTAAAAATATCATATTGGACTGGGTCAAAAATTAAGGGTCTACAGATTGTCGATTATCAAAATAGAGTTTAATTGTTTAACAATCTCCCCCCTTTTTGACTTTGGCAATCAAATTTAATTTAATTTTAAAAAATAATTAAGTGCATGCTTTAAATACAATCCAAAAACAAATGTCTATTCCAAATGTTGTTTGATTTTAGTTCCTCCCCCTCAAATCAATCTCCTTAATGCATGGAGTATGTTCAATTTTAATTTAAGCTATTTTTTAAGTTTTTATGTTTTCTTGTATAACCTTAATTAAGTTCATACAACTTTTCCCCCTTTGACAAAGGCAAAACGAAAATGAAAATAATTGGCAAGAAATAGAAAAGGAAATAAAAATAATAGAAAAAGAATGTCATTCACTAAATGCAAGATAAAAACAAGAACAAAGTAAAACATAACAAAGTAAATGAAAAATAACAAAGCAAAGAAACAAAATTAATGAATAACTTTTTATTTTTGTTTTCTTGATGGTGGAGGAGGAGTTGGAGTGCTTTCTTCATCATCACCATTAAGAGAAGGAAAGGGAGAGTAACCATGAGATGATTGGTAGGATTCTTTATAAGGGCTTTCAATGTGCTCACTCACATCCCACTCACTTAGCATACATTGAGTAAGGTCAAGTTTCCCTTGTATCTCATATATGTCATCATGAATATGAGATAAGAGGCCAACCTTCTTATGAAGCTTAGTGATCCTCTTGGTTATATCCTTCTTGAAATGGTTGAATTGCTTTTCAAGGGAGGTTATGGCCATGAGGATAAGCTTTAGGGTTTTGGATGACTCACCCTTTTCTTTGGGAGGCTTGGATGGTATAGGGGGGTGCTCCACTTCTACATGGGTAGGTTCTCCTTCTTCTTTAGTAATATGGTACCTAAGCCTCTTCCTCTCTCTTTGGATAACTTCCTTGTTGACAAAGGTATACTCATAGTGGTCATTAACCTTTTGGATGCATCTATCATGCTCAAGGTAGTCTAGGTTGATGGAGTTAGTGGCTGGATCAAGGGGATCACTTAGGGTTGCAAGATTTTCAGGTGTTCGAAGCCCCATGTGTCTAGCAAGTTGTGTGATTTGGGAGGAGAGAAAGAAGGTTCCCGCCTTATATTTCCCATAAAGTAAGAAGGTGTCTATGAGGAACCTAGCACTTTGGATTGGCTCATTATACACTAGAGCATACAAAAAGAACAAGTCATGTTGAGTGACCTTTTCATTTCCATCACTTCTTTAGTGGATTGTGTAAGTGATGATACTATGTAGGAGACAAAATAGGAGAGTTCTAAAATGGATGGCTTTAGAGGATCTATTGTTATACTCAGTCTCAATTGAAAGCTCACTCCAAAAAGAAGAGAAATGTTTCGATGAAAAGTCCTTATCCGTTTATGTGAAAGCTCCATGGGTTTGGAATCTCCAAACTTCACCAAACTCTTTTAAAGAGAGGGCAAAGTCTTGGTTAAAAAGCCTAAAGTAAACTCCATAGAAACCTATGGGTGCATTATGGTTTTTCTTTACCCTTAGGATTGGGTGTAGGCATTTTGCATTCCCTTGAGATACTAGGATAACCTAACTCATTTGGGAATGCAAAATGCCTACACCCAATCCTATTAAGGTAGCTATAGATTTCTCCTTGGATATTTAGGGCTAGAAGCGTTCCTTCCATAAGCATTTTTAGTGGGTTCTATGGCTTTTTTTGAGCATGTAATATTTAGTTTTCTCTTCTTTAGTTTTGTACTTAGGTTATATGGTTGAACACTTTTCCTAATGAAGTGTTTAGGTTTAGGTTGAGGTTGAGGTTGAGGTTCAATAATCTCAATCCCTTTACCCTTGGTTGAGTCTTTCTTTTTGGTACTCTTGGTTTTGGGTGCCATAACCTCAATAAAAGCAAAACACAAAAGAAAATATAGAAATGTAGAAGATATAAAAGAGTGGTAGAAGATAGAGTGTTTATGGAGCTTGAAAAACCTTCAAATAACTTCTTTTTGATGATCAAAATCCTGAAGGAATAATTGAAAATGAGTTTGAGAGTTTGTAAAGATGCATTTTTTTATCCAAAAGGAGGGTATTTATAGGCAAAATTTGAAAAACTAGCTATTTCTGATCGTTTGGGGGTAAAAATGGGCTAAAATTTGAAAGTTTCAACGTTTAAAAATTTTGTCAGTTACACATGTTATGCGGTCGTACAACAGGGGGGGTCTGGCGGTCTCTACAGGTGATGAGTGCTCCCACAAGTGTGATGAGTGTGTAACAGTCAAGAAAATTTGAAATTTTGAAATTGGGAGACCACATGAGCTATTGTGCTTTCGCGTAAGAGATATATTTGAAGTTCGAGCTTGGGAGACACTTATTTTTGAAGCTTGATCTCGGGAGACACTCATTTTTAAAGCTCAAACTCGAAAGACATAGATAATGGTGTGACCAATCGGGATTTTTGGGTGATCACATTAATGAAAGAGATAGGGATTTTGATGAATTTTTAAATGCACATGATCACAATAGATTTTGGAATGGTCAAAGAATAACATACAAAGGATTTTCCATCAATCATGCCAATGTGTTATTTTATAAAGTTTAATCTTTCCTCATTTAAAGGTTTTGTAAAGATATCGGCAAGTTGCTTTTGAGTGACTATGAATTCTATGACTGTATTATGATTTGGAATATTATCTCTTAAAAAGTGATGCTTAATGTCTATATGTTTTTAGAATGCTTGATAAGTTAATTGCACTTGTTTTATCACACTTAATATGAATGTGATCAAATGTTTTTCCATAATCAAGCAATTGTTGTTTCATACAAAAAACTTATGTGCAATAAAAAAATGTAGCAACATATTTAGCTTCTAATGTAGATAAAGTAATCGACACTTGTTTCTTGCTAAAGTAAGAAACTAAGAATTCACCAAGAAAATGACATGCTCCAGTGGTGCTTTTTCTATCTAGTAGGCTACCAGCAAAATCTGCATTGAAAAAACCTAATATGTCAAATGATGTTTTTCTAGGACACCATAGACCTAAATTCAATGTACCATTAAAGTATTTTAAAATTCTCTTAGTGGCATTCAAATGTGATTTCCTAGGACAAAATTGAAATCTAGCACACAAATAAAAACTATACATTATATCGGGTCTAGAAGCAGTTAAGTAAAGTAATGATCTGATAATACCTCAATATTTCTTCTCATCTACTACCTTACCACTTTCATCTTTGTCAAGTTTCAAGGATGAGTTCATAGGAGTTTTACTAGCTTTACAACGATCCATTCCAAATTTCTTGAGTAGTTCCTTTGTGTACTTGGATTGGTTGATAAAGTTCCCATCCTTGCATTGCTTGATTTATAGTCCAAGGATGAATTTAAGTTCACATATCTTGCTCATTTCAAATTCCCTAGTCATACAAGAAGTAAATTTCTTACATAAAGATTCATTAGTAAAACCAAACATAATGTCATTAATATAAATTTGATCAAAATGTTATGCATTTTCTTTTTAATAAAAAGAGTTGTGTCAACTTTGCCTTTTGAAAATTTATTTTCTAGCAAGTAAGAACTAAGTCTATCATACCAAGCTCTTCGAGCTTTTTCAATCCAGATAGTGCTTTGGTGAGTTTGTAAACATGATTCAGAAATTCATAGTCTTCAAAACTAGGAGGTGTTCAATATAAACTTTCTCATTTATAAAACCATTTAGAAAAGCACTTTTGACATCCATTTGAAAAAGTTTAAAATTCATGTGACAAGCAAATGCAAGCAATATTCTAATAGCTTCTAACCTAGTAACGAGGGCAAATGTCTCATCATAGTCAATGCATTCCTCTTGATAATAGCCTTTGGCTACCAATCTAGCCTTTTCTAGTAATGAGACTATTTTCATTAAGCTTATTCCTATATACCCATTTACATCCAATAATTGGATGATCTTTAGGTTTAGGAACAAGTTCCCATACTTTGTTTCTCTCAAATTGGTTGAGCTAATCTTGTATAGCAATTACCCAACATTCATCACTAAGAGCCTCCTCAATCATCCTTGGCTCAATTTGAGAAACAAAGGCAACATTAGCACCTAAAAGTTAAAGTTTAGATCTAGTAGTTACTCCCTTTGATGTGTCACTAATGATAAATTCTTTTGGATGATCCTTCTTGAATTGCCAATCTTTGGGTAGTTCTTGAGACTCTTCTTCTTGTTCCATTCTTGTCTCAATTTCATTATAATTGTCCTTTGGAACATTGTTTGTTCCTTTTTCTTCAAATGTACCTATAAAATCATCAAGAGCACTACCTTTCCTTTGATCAAGTTTAGAGGATTCATCAAAAATAAAATGCATTGATTCCTTAACTATTAGTGTTCTCTTGGTAAATACTCTATATACTTTGCTAGAAGATGAATATCCTAAAAATATGCCTTCATCCGATTTGGATGAGAATTTTCCAAGATTATCCTTATTATTCAATATGAAGCATTTGCATCCAAATACTCTAAGGTGTGAAATTTTGGATTTTCTACCATTACAAAGCTCATAAGAGGTTTTGTTAATCAAGGGCCTTTAATAAACACGATTTGAAATATAACATGTAGTATTAACGACCTTCGCCCAAAAGTAAGATGATAAACCATACTCGTTGACCATTGTCCTATCCATTTATACCAATGTTCTATTTTTTCTTTAAACCACACCATTTTTTTGTGGTGTTTAGGAGCCAAAAAATTATATGAAATACCAAACTCATTGCAAAAATTTTCAAAGTTTTCATTTTCAAATTCTTTTAAGCTAAGAAATTAACCCATGTAAACCTTGAGTAATCATCAACAAGCACAAATGCATACAACTTACCACCTAGGCTAGCAACTCTATTTGGACCAAACAAATCTAAATGAATTAGTTCTAGTGGTCTAGAAGTGCTTATAACTTTTTTGGTTTTAAATGAACTTTTATGTTGTTTACCATAATAACAAGGTTTACAAATTTTATCCTTATTAAATTTTATTTTGCAGAGACAATCAACAAGTTCTTCTTTACTAATGTATTGTAAATGATCCATGCTAGCATGTCCTAGTCTCCTATGCCAAATCCATGCATCATTATTAATGGTAATTAAACCTTCAAATGCATTGTTAGAATGTAAGTCAATTTTATAAGTATTGTCAATTCTAAATCCTTTGAATGCAAGTTCACCATTGGAAGAAGTAACTTTGCATCCTTCAGAGCCAAAACTTACATTATATCCTTTATCACATAATTGACTCATACTTAGCAAATTACGTTTTAAACCACCAACAAGCCACACATTATCAATCATATTTTTTTCAAGCATGCTAATGGATCTAATGCTAATGATTTTACCTTTAGCATTATTTTCAAATGTTACATTACCTCCTTGCTTACAGGTAAAAGTTATAAAAAAGTTTTTATTGGCGTCATGCACCTTGAACATCCACTATCCACAAGCCAAACACTTTCATTGATAGTAGACTTTAGGCATACCTACAAGACAATAAGGTTTATCTTCTTTTAGGTACCCAAATGAACTTGTGTCCTTGGGGGTTAGTAGTAGAAGAATCCTTTAATTTGGGATGAACCTTCCTAATATAGCAAAAGGTGCTCCTAAGTCCAAATTTCATATAATAAGTACACTGAAACAAGGTTTTATATGTATGCACTATCTTATTGAAATTTAACAACCATGTGCACAATTGCAAATGTATGTTGAGTGAAATTATTTTTGTGCATTTTTGTGTTTATGTGCATACCATGTATACATGCATGCATGGTTTACTCTTGGAACTTTAGTTTTAGAGTCTTGTAAACCCAATATATAGGATTTTTAGACTTGGTGTGTGCATTAGTGTTCTTTACAACTTCAACACTAGAAGTTTGAGTTGTAGATGCTTTACAAATGTTGGTGCATTAGATGTAGTGATAGATGAGCCATTGTACCCTAAACCATGTTTGAAAGAGGCTGACCTTTGATTAGTAATCATAGTATCTAAGACTTCTTTTCTTTTATGAAATTTAGATTTAAAGTTTTTAAGTTCACTTATCTCTCCTTTCAAAATTTCATTTTCTTTATAAATTTTCTCTAGGCTAGGTGAATTCTTTAACATCTCCTCCATAGATTTCAACAATTGTTTATTTGAATTCTTTAATTCTAAGGTGGAATTCTTTAGAGATACAAATTCCTTTTCTAGCTTAGAGCATTTGTCTTTATAGAATTTCATTTTGGAGAAATATTTTTCTACTCTAAGATTCATGTGCTCAATTAAATCACTATCATTTAAGGCATCATCAATATTATCATCATATGTAATCAAGTTAAAAGGTTGAGTACCTACCTCATTAGTGTGATCATCATCCCCAATAGCCATGAGATATAGATTAACAATTCCTTGCTCTTCTTCCTCTTCTTCTTCACTTGAGGAATCATCATCCCATGTGGCTTTGAATGATTTCTTCTTTTCTTTATCCAACTTCTTTTTGTTCTTCAATTTGAAGCAATCTGATTTGATGTGACCCATTTTACTTCATTCTTTTTCTCTTTATCTTTAAAGGAGGATTTAGGAAATGTACCTTTTTTAGCTTGCAGTTTTCTCCTTCTCTTTCAATCACTTATCCTTTTGGATAGCATAGCATCAACACTATCTTGATCACTTGAGCTCTCAACTTCCTTGATGGCTTTAAAAGCTATTACTTTTCTGTTATCCTTTTCACCTTGTTCATCTTTCTTTTCAATGTGCAATTCAAAAGTGAGTAGTTTTCCCATGAGTTCATCATTCTCAAAGAGCTAAGGTGTAGACCCTCAATTTTTGACCCAGTCCAATCCGATATTTTTAAACAATCTAAAATAATTTTTATGGTATTTTAATTAAATAATATTTATTTTAATAATATTTATTTTTAATAAAATAAAAAAAATTGGCGACGGAACAATCGGCGATGAAAATTTTTCATCACAGGAAAAATCTGCCAGGTTTTTCCTGAGGCAAAATGGCCACAGGCCAGAAAAATCCTGCGGCAAACTGGCCTATGGCCCATGCCCAAGGCCCATAGAATTTCTTCTCCAGTGCACTTTCGCACGCCCGACCTACCCGCGATTTTGCCAAAACCCTATTCTACTTGGTTTTTAATTTTATTTCTTAAAAGGTTTTTATTTCTTTAGCGAATTAGTATTAGGATTTTATTTTTTCCTATAAATAGCATTTTAAAACACACAGAAATGGACTTTTTGACTTTTGATCTTAAAAGAGGATCTGGACCTTTGGAGCTCGGAATTGTTGAAATTCTTTTGGCAGTTTATTCATAATCTCAAGCTTGAAGAATCAAAAGGCAGTAAATAATATACAACCCATCAAAGACAACCCACACTGTCTTTGTTATTGTTCAACCAGAATTCAAGTTATGGTGGAACTAACAACAGAGGTTTGAATCTCTATTTCTTTGTTTATGTTTACAGTAGCTTCATCATACAATTAGATCAAATGTTTAAACATACATGGTTTTGCTATTTAATCAATTATACTGTTTACCCTCTAAACTTTATTTAAAACCCTAAAAAGTATTTTTTAAAAAAATCCTAAAACCTAAATACCCGTAAAACTAACTTTTAAAATTTAAAACCCTAATTACACTTTTCTAAAACCACAAAATAATAATTTGTTTTCTTAAAACCCTAACCAAATCTATTTTTCTAAGATTTATAGTAGCTTGTTTCTTCCAATTTTGAAACCCTATTTTCTAAATCTTAAACCCTAAAATCTTAATTTTCAATAGCAAAACCTACAGCCCTAAAAGTCAATTTTCAAAATCATCCGGGGCGCGGCCTCTGACCCCGCAAGGGGTGCTGCCCCCTTGACCCTCGCCCGCTAACCAGCTAGTGGGACCACCATATGGGCTCGTTGGAGGAGTCAAAATTTATTTGTGTATTGTAAGTCTTTATGTTTAACTTCCTTTATTATGATTATTCAAAATACAATAGCTTTATTCAAAATACAAACCTAAGACCTAATTTATTCAAACCATAAATCTTAATTAATTCTATTTTCTAAATCATCATAGTAGCTTGTTCCTTTCAAATATCTAAAGATTTTATTTTATTTTCATAAGCTTCAATCTTATTTACTTAAACCCTAACTGTTAAACATAAAACCCAAGAAACCCTAATTGATACATGAACCCTAAAGTTATATACTTACTATTTTATTTAAATTGGATGAATGTTTATTATATATTTTGATTGATGTTTGATGTCTTTGATGAATGATTTATTTATGATGAATGGATGTTTACTTTCATTATTTTATTTTAATTTTAAAACATTGTAAGAGGTACGTTTCTGTAACACCCCCACACCCAATACATACACACTACATACACCACAATGTAGTATACATGTATCGAATATAGGAATGCTACGGATTTTTATTAACATTCAAAACATTTTAAATGATACTATAAGCTTTCTCATTATACATTAGAGAAAATAAGTCATGAACTTGTAATGTAAAACAAATAGATATATATATATACATTTACTAAATACGCAGCGGAGTATAGAAAATATTTACATATATAAAAGCTTTTAAATCCATATTTACAAATATACATATATTTACATTATAAACAAATCATTACAAAATATAAAAGAGTTATACATGATTGGCAAATTTTCTCTGATCTTTAAGTTTCCAAAATCAACTCTTCAACGTCTACTCTCACTCGGTCTCGAAGAGCTCTCGGGTTCAACTCTATCAACTTTATCACCTGCGTGATTAAACACTATCGCGCTAAGCCAAGGGCTTAGTAAGACAATTTATGCTAATGTTATGCTTTAGTGCAATGCAATGTCAATTCTAAATCCATATTATACTTGTAACATCATATATGCAAAACTAACAACATACCTTTACATTTCATAATCCAACATATGTAGACATATCACATTTCAACATCTTTTCATATACCTCATTAGTTACTCATTAAACCATTCATGAACAACACAAAACAAAGACAAGCATGGGCCCAAGACACACTAATATGCCATTCAATTTTCAGAGTTAATGCTTTGGTTTTATCACATTTATCATTATCACATATACCCAACTAGGCTTCAAGGATTAGGTTCAACCAAGCTTCAAGGGGAGCAAAGCATGCTAAGCTTCAACCCAACTTGGCTTCAAGAACCAACCCAACCTAGCTTCAAGGGTTGTAACATCTCAATTAGGCTTCAAGGATTCAATCCAACCTAACTTCAAGAGATTGTTACTCATATTAGGCATGCCACCAACAACAAACTCTGAAAATGGAATAACACATTAGCCACACAATTCATTTATTATTTAGTTATCATTTCCATTCTCAATTCTCATCAACATTTAGGCAAACATGCCTTATTTCCTTCAATTGCATCATCATAGCCAATCACAATGGCTTTGCATCACATTTCACATCTCAATTCATATTATGCATATAGCATCATTGATATAGCATTTCAAAATACATTATCCATATCACACATTATCATTTACAAGATTCACAATACATATAACATACCATTGTTCATAGCTTTAGGATCTTACACATGCTTTTGTTTATGTTATTCATTGATTTAAGTGTGTTTAAAGTGTTTAGGTTTAAGTTTAGGTACACAATTACCTTTGAAGAACCAAAACAATGCAAAAAGAACAAAGAATCAAAACCTTATCTAGCACATTTGAGGGACACGGGCAGCACACTTGAGGGACACGGCCAAGCTTGTGGCCGTGTCTCTCAACCACAAATTCCAGTAGCAAACACGGGCATAGGACACGGCCAAGCTTGTGGCCGTGTCTCCCAACTCCAAAATCCAGTAGTGGACACGGGCAATGGACACGGCCGTGTCTCTCAAAAATCAATCCAACACGCCCAAATTTCCTTGGCTTGGCCGTGTCTCTCCTTTCTTTTGGCCGTGTCACTTAAGAACAAAACCCTAACCAAAGCCAACACTCTTCCAATTGCATTTACACACTCTTTTGCACAACAATAACCTCATCCAAATGGATAAAATCAATAACATAAACACATATATTACACAATCATCACAATAACCACTTTCACAACACATTAACATTACATTTAAACACAACCACTTCAAAACCCTAAATCCAACATCCTTCTCCATCTTCCAAAATCAACATCCTTCACTTCCAACAACAACACCTATTTAAACTCTTAACTTAAAACCAACTTTAACGCTTGAAAACACAACACAACTACATCTCATCATCAATTCAACAAACCCTAATTAATTTCAAATACCACTTCAAAAGAATAAAAAGAAATCAAAGGAAAGAACTTACCTTAAATGAAGAAATTCCACAAATCTCTAACCAAATCCCTTGATTCCTTCTTCAATTTGATTTTAGATATCAAACTTTCCTCTTGCTCCTATTCTCTTGCCAAGATCCGGTCACCAAAGAAGAAGAAAAGAAATTGAAGAAGCAAAGTCCAATTCAAAATTGCTTCAACTTTACTCGGATCAACTCTAATACCCTCTGCTGAAACTATATGTCCGAGAAAAGCTACTTGATCCAACCAAAACTCACACTTCGACAATTTAGCAAACAATTGCTTCTCTCTCAAAATCTGCAGCACAATCCGCAAATGTTTATCATGTTCCTCTTCATTCCGCGAATACACCAGAATATCATAAATGAAGACCACTACAAACTGATCCAAATAGGGCCTAAACACCCTATTCATCAAATCCATAAAAGCTGCAGGTGCATTCGTCAGACCAAAAGGCATAACTAGAAACTCATAATGCCCATACCTGGTCTGAAATGCGGTCTTAGGAACATCTTCAGCTCTGACCCTTAGCTGATGGTACCCTGATCTCAAATCAATTTTGGAAAAGACTGCTGCACCTTTCAATTGATCAAAGAGATCATCAATTCTAGGCAAAGGATATTTATTTTTGATAGTCACCTTGTTCAATTGCCTATAATCGATACACAATCTCATAGTACCATCCTTCTTCTTTACAAATAACACAGGAGCTCCCCAAGGAGAAACACTGGGGCGAATAAATCCTTTGTCCAACAACTCCTGCAATTGCATTTTCAACTCCCTGAATTCTGCTGGTGCCATTCTGTAAGGAGTAATAGAGATAGGAGTGGTACCAGGCAACAACTCAATACCAAACTCCACCTCTCTCTCAGGAGGCAACCCTGGCAACTCCTCTGGAAACACATCTGGGAACTCTGCAACTGTGGCAATACTATCAATAGGGGAACCCTTCACTCTAGTATCTACCACATGAGCAAGATAGGCTTCACACCCCTTTCTAATCAATCTCCTAGCCGCAACAGCTGAAACAAATAAGGAGGCTAGCTGTTCCTGCTCATTAGATACTATCACCTCTCTACCATCAGCAGTTCTCAAAGAAACAATTTTCCTTTTACAGTCTACCACAGCTCCATGTCGAGATAGCCAGTCCATGCCTAGAATCACATCATATTCCTTAAATGGCATCTCAATCAAATCTCCAAGGAACTCCTCACCTTGCACCCTCACTGCACTATCTCGGTGCACCTTACTCACAATCACACTATGCCCTAAAGGATTTGTCACCAACACATCAAATCCTAGGGACTCAGCATGCATATCAGACACAGGCAAAACAGATGCACTAATATATGAATGAGTGGAACCCGGATCAATCAAAGCAAGTACTGAAATACCAATTAAAGAAAAAGTACCAGCTATGACTGCCGAAGCATCTGGCTGCCTCTGCATAACATATATCCTCTGGGAAGACTCAATCTCCTCTGGTCTACTCTCCCTGGATGTAGAACCTCCTCTAGAACTGAACCCAGATCTACCTCCTCTGCTGACACCCCTGCCTCCTCGACCTCCCCTCACACTAGGTCGAGAAGCTGCAGTATCAACTGACATCTGCTCTTGCCTCTCAGGACAATCTCTCACAAAGTGATTAGGTTATCCACATCTGAAGCATACCCCTGCTACACCAGTCTTCCAACAAGGACCACCATGTGGCCTACCACAATGAATGCAGATGGGTAGGGTGGATCTCTGAGTCATTGGGGTCGGAGCACTCGCCACTGAAGCTGCAGGTCTAAATCTCTGCCTCTGAAACTGCACTAACCTACCAGCTGGCCTCTGACTCCTACTAACCCTAGGAACAAAACTTCCTTTACCTCTCTTCATAGAAGAAGACCCTGCCTCCAACTGGGGCCATCTAACCCTAATCTCTTCCTTTGAAGCAGCTGCAATAACTTGAGCTCGCTCCACACTCCGAGCTGCTGCCACAAGCTGGGAAAAATCATGATATCTAGATCCAGCCACCAAACACATGATAGAGGGCCTCAATCCCTCCTCAAATCTCCTGCATCTATCTATCTCATCAGCTATAATACCCCCAGCATAATGGCTCAATCTAATAAACTCAACCTCATATTCAGTTACAGTCCTGCTGTCTTGCTTCAAGCTCAAAAACTCCATCTTTTTCATGTCCTTATACTCCCTAGGAGTATACTTCAACTCAAACTCTCTCAAGAAATCAGCATAGGACAAGGTTGGTGGATCATCCATAGAATGGGGCACTGTCCTCCACCAGTCGTATGCATCCTTCTGTAGTAATGATCTGGCATAATTAAATTTTTCCTCTGGGGTGGCTTGCAACTGAATAAAGATTCTCTGTACTTTATCAAGCCACTGCTCTGCTACAGCTGGATCAACAGTGCCTAAGAAATCTTCTGCTCCATACTTCCTTAGTTTATCATAGTGCCTCACTGATACCAAAGGCTGTGGAGGTGGTGGCGGTGGCTGTTGTATTGGGGCTTGCCTCAAAGCCTCTACCACATGCTTAACCCAAGCTGGCGGAACCTCCTCACCAACTGGTCTCCCCGACACCGAAGCAGGTGCCTCCTCAGCACTATCAACTCTAGCTCCCTCTCTAACCTCATCAGGAGCAACGCTTTCAGCACTACCCTCTACTGATTGCTGTAAATGAGAGTCCATCACAACTTATGTCTGCAAACACAGCAGATTATACCTTATTAAAGATCAGAGATTGCCAATCCCAAACATGTATTTTATTTCAAAACCAACTTTTTAAAATCAAAAACATTTCTTTTTCTTACATTTTACCTAGGTTGAGAATCTCAAACCTAGGCTCTGATACCAAAACAATTCTAACACCCCCACACCCAATACATACACACTACATACACCACAATGTAGTATACATGTATCGAATATAGGAATGCTACGGATTTTTATTAACATTCAAAACATTTTAAATGATACTATAAGCTTTCTCATTATACATTAGAGAAAATAAGTCATGAACTTGTAATGTAAAACAAATAGATATATATATATACATTTACTAAATACGCAGCGGAGTATAGAAAATATTTACATATATAAAAGCTTTTAAATCCATATTTAAAAATATACATATATTTACATTATAAACAAATCATTACAAAATATAAAAGAGTTATACATGATTGGCAAATCTTCTCTGATCTTTAAGTTCCCAAAATCAACTCTTCAACGTCTACTCTCACTCGGTCTCGAAGAGCTCTCGGGTTCAACTCTATCAACTTTATCACCTGCGCGATTAAACACTATCGCGCTAAGCCAAGGGCTTAGTAAGACAATTTATGCTAATGTTATGCTTATGCAATGTCAATTCTCAATCCATATTATACATGTAACATCATATATGCAAAACTAACAACATACCTTTACATTTTATAATCCAACATATGTAGACATATCACATTTCAACATCTTTTCATATACCTCATTAGTTACTCATTAAACCATTCATGAACAACACAAAACAAAGACAAGCATGGGCCCAAGACACACTAATATGCCATTCAATTTTCAGAGTTAATGCTTTGGTTTTATCACATTTATCATTATCACATATACCCAACTAGGCTTCAAGGATTAGGTTCAACCAAGCTTCAAGGGGAGCAAAGCATGCTAAGCTTCAACCCAACTTGGCTTCAAGAACCAACCCAACCTAGCTTCAAGGGTTGTAACATCTCAATTAGGCTTCAAGGATTCAATCCAACCTAACTTCAAGAGATTGTTACTCATATTAGGCATGCCACCAACAACAAACTCTGAAAATGGAATAACACATTAGCCACACAATTCATTTATTATTTAGTTATCATTTCCATTCTCAATTCTCATCAACATTTAGGCAAACATGCCTTATTTCCTTCAATTGCATCATCATAGCCAATCACAATGGCTTTGCATCACATTTCACATCTCAATTCATATTATGCATATAGCATCATTGATATAGCATTTCAAAATACATTATCCATATCACACATTATCATTTACAAGATTCACAATACATATAACATACCATTGTTCATAGCTTTAGGATCTTACACATGCTTTTGTTTATGTTATTCATTGATTTAAGTGTGTTTAAAGTGTTTAGGTTTAAGTTTAGGTACACAATTACCTTTGAAGAACCAAAACAATGCAAAAAGAACAAAGAATCAAAACCTTATCTAGCACATTTGAGGGACACGGGCAGCACACTTGAGGGACACGGCCAAGCTTGTGGCCGTGTCTCTCAACCACAAATTCCAGTAGCAAACACGGGCATAGGAGACGGCCAAGCTTGTGGCCGTGTCTCCCAACTCCAAAATCCAGTAGTGGACAAGGGCAATGGACACGGCCGTGTCTCTCAAAAATCAATCCAACACGCCCAAATTTCCTTGGCTTGGCCGTGTCTCTCCTTTCTTTTGGCCGTGTCACTTAAGAACAAAACCCTAACCAAAGCCAACACTCTTCCAATTGCATTTACACACTCTTTTGCACAACAATAACCTCATCCAAATGGATAAAATCAATAACATAAACACATATATTACACAATCATCACAATAACCACTTTCACAACACATTAACATTACATTTAAACACAACCACTTCAAAACCCTAAATCCAACATCCTTCTCCATCTTCCAAAATCAACATCCTTCACTTCCAACAACAACACCTATTTAAACTCTTAACTTAAAACCAACTTTAACGCTTGAAAACACAACACAACTACATCTCATCATCAATTCAACAAACCCTAATTAATTTTAAATACCACTTCAAAAGAATAAAAGAAATCAAAGGAAAGAACTTACCTTAAATGAAGAAATTCCACAAATCTCTAACCAAATCCCTTGATTCCTTCTTCAATTTGATTTTAGATATCAAACTTTCCTCTTGCTCCTATTCTCTTGCCAAGATCCGGTCACCAAAGAAGAAGAAAAGAAATTGAAGAAGCAAAGTCCACCTTTTCCTCTCTTTAAACCTACACCAAGCAATTCCAAAAGAAAAATTACCTTAATACCCTTTTTCATTTAACTTAACTTTTGTCACTTGTATGCCCATTATGGTAATTTCATGCTCAACAAGATAAATATCTCTTCCCCCTTGACTCTTCATTTGACCAACTTATATGTTAGTTATATCATCATATAAACAACATATAAACTTGTCTCTAAACCCTCTTTCTTTGCAAAACACATATACACATACATTCTCTTCTCAATTTCTTTTCTTAACACATAACATATACATTCAATCCAATTTACAACAACAACATAACCAATACTTCTAGGGCAAACATGAGGATATTACAGTTTCCATTTTTGGGTACCTCATTAATTAATTTTCATGTAATTTAAATTATCTTCATATTTTGGAATTAATGTAAAGGATACATTTTCACCTTTCGGTGGGTGTCCTATTTAGTTTTAGACTTGGACGATGTAAGAACATGTTTCCATCCTCAGATGGGTGTCCATTTATTTATTTTGTTTGAACATTTTTTTAATTTTAATATAACGATGCTTTATTTTAATTGTTGCAGGTAGTATGGATAATATCATTATATTTAAGAATTTTATAATATTAAGACCTGCAAAGGAGGCCGATTCCAATGAACCAGGTATTGTGGGGGTGCTGGGCCATTTCTCACCTTCTCCACACGTACCCAACTTGTCGAACCCATTAAGGGGTTGGGGATTCCTTAGGAATCGAGTCATACACCCCTTTAATTGAAGTCTACATGCTCCGAGCCTAAATAGTGCCGAAGTAGCAAGAACCATTCCACCGGGAGTGGGGGCAAAAATTTTCGCTCACATAAGGTCATGAGCTTCTTTAATTGAAGAAACCTTAGACTTAAAACTCTTCTTTACTCTACGTGCTCTTAAAATTTTGCTATTAACATCACCTTGATCATAGACCTTGCAATATTTATTTAATTCATTGACAATGGCAAGAAAATAGTTTGTCATGTCAGTAATATTCTAATTGGGCTTCATCTTGAAAAGCTTATACTCATGCACAAACATTTACTTCTCGGTGAACCTCACTTGGGTAGTATTCTCATGATAGTTCTCAAGATTTTTTCAAATACTATGTGCACAAGTAATGTAATACCATTATACCCTATAAACATATAATACATACATCTCGTATATGTAAAACACACATATATAGTATAAGAATATCACAAATCAATTTAGTAAAAAGTTTCTTATTCTCAATTTAAATTTTCAAATAATTAAAATGTATTATTTTTATATGTAAATCAAATATTCATAATTAATTTTAGGTGCCCAAAATAAGTGTTTTATATAGAAATCTCTAGGAAAAATTCACCAGAGTTTTATCTATAAGTTGGACATCCCAAAAATCAACATTTACTCAACCTGCATAAAAACAAATTCCCAATAAAAACAAATCAATGTTTCACCTCAACTTGTCAATTTCTTTAAAACATTTAAGTATGTACATATATATATTTATAAAACATATATACAATCCATTATCATAAAAGTAGTCCAAAATATATACATAATATACATAATTATATCGTGTTTTATAAAATGAAATGCATACATAACAGCAGCTAGCTCTGATCTTATAGCAGTAAAACTCACTTCAAATAATATAGACCTCAAGCCTAGACCTAGCAAGGTCTAGATAAACTCTCCAGATCTACAGGACCAACTCTGCCACCTGCGCGATGAATTACAATCGCGCTAAGCTAAAAGCCTAGCTGTACATACTTTGATAATAATAAAACTTTAATACAATGACAATGCATAATGCTTTTGCATGTTATTTCATAATGTGGCATACAATTCCACTTTAAAACATAATCTTTAATCTTTTTATAATTCACATTAACACATACACAAGCATGGACCCAAACAAAATAATATATTATTAAAATCTCAGAATTACCTTTTGGTCCATATTGACACACAGTGTCTAGCCCCGAATGTAAATCATATATTAGTGGCTCCTAACTTCTAGCCCCAAAGGCAAATCATATATTAGTGATGCCTAACATCTAGCCCCGAAGGTAAATAATGAGGATAACCTCATAGGCATGTCATCAACACACAGAACTCTGGAAATTTAATAACATACAAGGCACACAATTAATACATATTTTTCAAAATCAATGTTCTTATCACATTTCATCTTTTATTCATTTTTCTCATTGCCTATTTTTCCCATTTATCACATTGTTTCTTTTCTTATACTTTCCAATAACATTATACAATTATGGGTCACATTCACAAGTAACCCATTTTCACATATCATCTTTATGATCACATTTCATTTGTCAATTTCTCATTAATTCATAACAATGCCAAATCACTTTATCACAATGTATGTTAGTTAGCATTTCAATTATATTACCCAAATATTTTTTTGTCATTTGCATATAATGCACCTAAATCACATTTTACTCATTTTAGCCAATAACAATAGCTTTTCACAATGCATATAATACATACTCATCATTCATATGTCATATCATAATATGTAAGAATGTTCAAATAGTCACGTAGCTTAACACATTTTCTATCCAAAATGTTTTAAGCCGAATCAAATGCAAATATATTTAAATTATCAAGAATATGTACGTACCTCAACTTAAAACTCAAATTCAAGCAAAAGTATTACTTTAACTTCCACTTCCACAATGCCCTTCAATACTTAGGTTGGGCAACTTGCTTCCACCTAATGCCTTTTCAAAATGTGAGTAAATATAATTATTTAGGACTTATTTTAAGGCATTTTAAACACAAAACCTTAATTAAGCCTCACTCCAATCACTTTCCAAAAAATTTTGCCTCACCTTACTTTAACTTTAGAAATCCATTTTAGTTGGTATTTTAAGTTTATTTTTAACATTAAAAATATATTAACACAAGTTTTAACCAATTAAATCCAATAAACACATATTCTTTAACAAAATCCTAAAATATGCCCTAAGCCTCTTTATTTATAATTCTTCATTCCAACCATTTCCAAATATCAATTTGAGTCCATTTTCGTCATTTAAATAATTAAACAACATGATTTAAATGATGAAACCAATTGAACAAGCATTCTTTAACAAAGCCCTTTTCCATAATCCTAAACCTTACTAACCAATTCCAACTTCAACTTAACCCAAGCTAATCAATTATTCAACCATAAAATTATTGTTTACTCATCAAATAAACATCATACATGTCAATTCCAACAATTATAACATGCTACATCAAATACCTAAAATTCACATAACCCTAAGTTCATCAATTATGTCCATTTCAACCAATCAACTAACAAATCATCATTTATTAATCATTTCAAATTCATTACTACCAATTTTAACAATTTAAACATACTTTATCTCTCTAACTACTTCAAACATAATCATAAAATCAATGAAAATAAGCTTAAAATAGAAAATACTTACTTAAATCCTTAGTAAATCTTCAAAATCCATTTAATTTCTCTTAAAATCCCTTGTGAATTTGGTATATATATGAAAAGCTTACTTTCTTCCTATTTCTCTCTCAACCTCACGTTCAAAAGAGAAGAATAAGAAGATGAAGAAGAAGAAGAAGAAAGCTTTGAATTTTGATTCTTGCTTATTTCCCATCAATAAATATAATTATATTAATTATTCATTTAATTAATTAATAAATTAATTAATTTTACTTTAATTCTCCACCACAAATCCCCTTCTTCCTTTGACTTTTTTTTTCTTTTTCTTTCTTTTTTTAATTATTATAATTATATTTTTTCTATCCATAATTATCCACTACCTACTTATACTTCCTTTATATGTTACATATATTTAATACATATGTATATATCTTATATATGTTACTTATATTTTACATATATCATTATGTACATATTTATATAATGTGTATATATTATGTATATGTAATTTATATTTAATATATCTATATATTTATCCATATACTTATATATTTCATGTGTACCATATATATAAATCAAATATACCATATATATTATATATCAAGTATAATATATATACATATAACCAATATACATAATATATAATATGTATAATATGTATATACTATGTATATTTAATGTATATTTAATGAATATAAATACCCATATATACAATTAATGTGTATCCTATATACACATCAACTATACCTTATATGTGTATTAAATATAACAAGTATGTAATATATAAATCCAACATATACAATTAATATACACTATGTACATATTATGCATATACAATGTATACCTTGGGTATATATGACTTTTATACCCTCAAATACTTATTAAATTTCTTCAAAATCACGATATGACAAGTAAGATGTTGGACTCTCCCACCTTCTTCTCTTGATATTGAATTCATCAAGATAGAGGCTTCCCTATTATTCTTGAAATGATCTCTCACCTTATTACATGTCCATTGTGCTTTAGGAAAAGGAACTTAGACACCATCAACTTCATGAGTGGGAGGTTTCCACTCATTTTCAACAAATTCTCAAAGCTCTATTTTTTCACTCTCAAGGAACAAATACATCTTATGGTTCCAATAAGAGTAATCGGTTTCATCAAAATAAGGTCTAAGGAATTTAGGTTTCCATATGTAAAAGTCGTGGAGTTGGAAGAAGAAGTTGATGTAGATGTGTTAGTTGGTGGAATGGCTGCCATTTTGGATCAAATTTCAAAATTAAGTTTCTTCAAATTTACAAGCTCTGATACAAATTGTTGTCCCAAATTAGCAACCAAGAGGGGGGAGGGTGAATTGGTTGATTGGAGAAGTAATGATCAATTAAATATTTTGAGGAATAAGAAGATGTAGATCAAAATGGAGTATTGAGGAGAAGAATGAACACAAGAGATTTATAGTGGAACGTATTTACCAGAATCGTATATTCACTTTCTTAACAACTTGTTAAGGTTCCACTAATCTTGAGTTTTTACAAGCTTAACTTTAACTTGGTATTTTCACAAGCTCACACTAAACTTTAACAAGGTTTGAGATCAATCCTCACAACCCTTACAAGAGTTTTCCCAATGCTCACTATAAAACCTAAGTGTTTCAAAGCTAACACTCAACTTACAATGGTGTTTTTGATGCTCACACCCAATACTCAAATAATTCAAATGTTAATTATAGTAAATGAAATTGAAAGTATATTGTTTTGGCTATTAGAATCATAATTACCCTTAAATAAGAGTTTTTTAGGGGTATTTATATCCAATTGGACTTGAACTAGCCATTTGAGGTGGTTCCCATATGTTTAGAGTTTGTCTTCCACTAATTTGGTGGCTGAGATCCCTCATGTGATCTCAATACCACTTGTGCAGTCGCACAATTCGGATATTGCTCTAACGGCTAACTCCCACGATAAGGTTTGGTTGTCTGATAGGATCTTGTTGCCCATGATCACGTGTCTTGTGGTCAAACATCTCCTTGTGTGGTTGTACAAGCAATATTACAGTTTAATTTGAATTTCTTCATCCATATGTCCAATTATCATTCTTCCAAGGTATTTGGTGCTAAGATTCAAATATATTAGACTTGTACGATCACTCAACTACCTTCAGAGGATGCGCAAATGATTGAGCTTTGAGGAAGCACCGTATAGGCTGACCGCTATCTCTTCTGCCATTTTTGAGCTTTTTGGTCATTAGGTTATGCAGTCACTCGGGCTAGTGGTGCGGTCGCACTTCTACTTCTCATCTTGGATTCACTACACACTGAGATCGTGAATCCTTCTCTAAGTTTATGAATTTAGCTCAGTTTTTAGTGTGGTCACTCGGTTCTCCATTGCGATTACTCATCTACCTCGTGATCGGACTTCACCGTACATAAAGATTAGGGTTTCATCCCTACAACTGCAAACTTGTTTGAAATCATTAGTACATATCAATTTGATTGTCAATGATCAAAATAGAGTTTAATTTTCTAACAAAAGTTTATCTTAAAAAAATAAATTTTGGACTTTGAACTTAGGCCATAGGATGGAAAAGGATTTTTGACCCATCTTGAAAAGGTTTTATGTCTAAAAGACCATCTTTGAAAAAGCATTTGAAAATAATTTGGTCTTTTAGGCCTTGATTTTGGGCTTAAAAAAGTAAAATTATTTTAGGCTCTTGGGCTCTTAAAATTATTTAGGAAAAAACAAACCAAATGGGTCATAACTCAAACCAAGATATGTTAGCTCTCAAAGAAATTAAAGAAGTTGAGAGCTCAAGCAATGAAGATAGTGATGATGATGAAGAAATGGCAATGTTCTCAAAAAGGATGAATGATTGGAAGAGAAAGAGAAGATTACAAGCTAGTGAAGGTATCATCTCTAAATCCTCTTTCAAAGATAAAGATAAGAAAAATGAAGTAAAATGCTTGAGTGTGGCAAATCTAGTCATATTAAATCGGATATGAATCAAAAGTTGTTTTAAACATAGTTTTAAGCTAAAATCAATACATGCACCTTAAAATCATTCAAAAATGAACTTTTATTAATTTTCTCTTCACTTATTTCCATATTCAAATTTCTTTATTAACAAATTCAATTAATTAATTTCCATCACAAAAATTCAATTAAAGTAGTTTAAGTAACTTACATAATCCATGAAGATCAAAAGAAAACAAAAGAATAATAAATCAATATACAAGCACAAACCATTTTACAAAGTAGCACTTTCTTTCTCTTCCTTAATTTTCCCTTGATTATTTGTTGAGGATTTTAGCGTTTTTCACCTAATCTAATGAATTCTACTAAAAAGTTTGAGTTGTATGCAAAGTTTCTTTAATTTTTAGGTGTGGTGATGGAAGAAGAAGAAGAAGATGGCTATGGCGGTGAAGGATGAATTTGGGTTTGATGAAGAAAGAAGAAAGAAAATTCTACTCACTTATATATATATATTATTTAGGGTGGTTTTATAAGGTGTGGTGCTCACAACAAAATTTCAGTACACCTACTTTCTTAAATTATTTTTAAATCTGACTTTTAATTCCGTAAACCATAAAAATAATTTTTTAATTAATTTAAAGCTTTATTATCCATATCTCTCATTTAAATTTAAATAAGAATCCAATTCTAAGGTCAAAATGGCATTTCTACAAAGTTTTATTACTTAAAGATTCTTTTTTAAAAATACCGATTAAATCTATACCTAGATTTAACTTTCAACATTTTAAGGGTTAACTAACCCTATTTTTCATCTATTTCAAATACTCGGGTCATTCTTAATACTATACACAATTCAATATCCATATATTTCAGAAAATCTCTACTTAAAAATATTAAACATTGCACAACCATTATTTCAAGTTCCATCAAAAGCATAAAAGCACAAAAGAGACTTGAGAGCTTCTTCTTTTTTGTACCTTCCTTTCTCATCGATTCAATCCTTTTAATTTTTGATCAATTTCATTTTGATTTTAATTTCTTTTTTAAATAAAAATAAAAATATAGAGAGGAAATATTGGAAAAGATTGGATTGCAAGCAAAGCCATCTTTGAGAGGGAATAATTGGGCAATTGATGCCTCACATTGCCAAGGTTGTTCCTCTCAGTTTATCTTTATCAACACAAGGTTTTTACACCAACTTCTCATTCTCTCCACATTTTTCTCAAAACATTCACATATGGATCTATACATATAAAAGCACTCATACACATTCCTACATTATACAATTTATCAAAAATGCTTTATACTTTACAAGCTTTTAAAAATATAACACAATATACATAATTATGTCATGTTTTATAAAAATATAATGTATGCATGGCTGTAGTTGGCACTGATTTTGTGGCAGCAAAACTTACTTCAAATGCTATCAACCTCAAGCCTAGACCTAACTAGGGCTAGACGAACTCTCTGAATCTACCGGATCTATCCTGTTACCTACGCGATAAATTACAATCGCGCTAAGCTAAAAGCCTAGCAGTATAAACTTTGATAATAATTAAACTTTAATATAATGCCAATGCATAATGATTTTGTATGATATGTCACAATGTGGCATACAATTTCACTTTTAAATATAATCTTTTATCTTTTTATAATTCACATAAACATATACATAAGCATGGGCCCAAATAAACTAATACATCATTCAAATCCTAGAGTTACCATTTTAGTCCAAATTGACGCCAAGTGTCTAGCCCCGAAGGTAAATTATATATTAGTGATGCCTAGCGTCTAGCCTCGAAGGCAAATCATAAATCAGTGACGTATAGAGTCTAGCTCCGAAGTCAAATAATGAGGATAACCTCATAGGCATACCGCCAAACACAGAACCCTAAAAATTGAATAACATACTAGGCACACAATTAATTCATATTTTTCATAATCCATGTTCTTATCACATTGCCTCTTTTCTTATACTTTCCAATCACATTATACAATTATGGATCATATTCACAAGTAACCCATTTTCACATATCATCTTCATGCTCACATTTCATTTGTCAATTTCTCATTAATTCATAACAATGTCAATTCACCTTAATTCATCATTTCATCACAATATATGACATTTCACATCAAAATCACATTACTCAAATATTTTGGGTTATTTTCACATAATTCACATATTTCACATTTTATTCAATTTAGCCATTAATAATGGCTTTTCATGATGCATATAATACATATATAACAATACACATGTCATAGCACAATGTTCATGAATATTCAGTGTATCAAGTAGCTTAACACATTTTTCATCCAAAATATGTTAAACCCAAATGTAATGCGAACATATCCCATTTATCAAAAGCTTATACATACCTCACTTAGCACTCAAATACAAGTTAAAAGTCACTCTCCAACCTTCACTTCCAACTTGTCCTTCAACACTAAGGTTGGAAAATTCACCTCTCCTTAATGTCTATGCATAATGTGATCAAATACAATCATTTAGTATCACATTTTAAGGCATTACAAGCATTAAACCTTAATTAAGCATTACTTTTACAAATTTCCAAAATTTAGCCTAACCTTACTTTAACTTTTGAAATTCATTTTAACCCATTTAAATTGGTGTTTTAAATTAATTTACATTATTAAAAAATATATTATAGTATGTTTCAATCATTCACATTAATTAAATACACACTCTTATATAAAATCCTAAAATGGTATAACCTTCATCATTAAAGGTTCTTCATTCCAACTCATTCCAATTACTAATCCAACCTTATTTCCATCACTTATATCATTAAATAACATGATTTAAACATTAAAATCAAACAATTAATCATTCTTTGAAAATTCCCTTTCCAAAACCCTAAATTCAGCACTACCTCATCCAGTCTCTATCTAAACTTAACCAAATCCATCATTTGACTTTAAAATCCTTGTTTATGCATCAAAACAACACATTTGGAATCAATTTGCTTAATCAAAACTCATGATTTTAAAAGTTCATATGTTTCATAACCCTAAATTCTCTCTCTTCAACCAGCTCAACTCAAACTCAATCATTTCTTCAATCCAACTTAAGAATCATTATTAACTACTCAAAATAACTTCATTCATACCCAATTAAGTAATTAAATCATTCTATCACAATAACCCAAGCTCAACATATTCATATATCCATGAAATTCTAAAGAAAAAATTGAAAAACTTATTATTTATGGTGGAAATCACTAAAATCCCACTTGAAACTCAATTATGGAAGCTTGGAAGATGAAGAAATCTCTCTCTTTGTGGCTATGGAGGTTCTGCCGGACATGAAGAAGAAGAAGATGAAGATCACTTTTTATTTTCTCTTTCTTTCCACTTTCACTTTAACCATATATATAATATTGTTTTATTATATTTTTAATTAATTAATTATTTATTTATTTAATAAAAACCATAAATTTTCTCTTCCAATCAAAAATAAATTATTTTTAAATTATTTAAATAATTTTAATTTTTTTAACGTATATTTACAATTATGCCACTTGACTTTGATTTTTCTTTTAAAAATATTGACTTTTGGTTGACTTTTATATATATTATATATATTTCATAATTGTTAATTTAATTTTTTCACTTCTAAATCTTTTATTTTCCATTTAAATTATTAATTTAATTTAATTTTAATTTATTTTATTTAATTTATAAAAATTCTGAATGTTACAATTCTCTCCCCCTAAAGAGAATTTCATATGCGAAATTACTCAGTATGGTAATAAACCATCCAAAACAAAACATAATCTTAAAATCTCATATGAAATTAATCATTTTATCAAATTACATAATTTCCACTCTCCCCCTTAGGGTCATTCTTAATTACCTTTTTATAATTTCATAACTCATTATTATACTTTCTACTTAATCAAACAATCACAATAGATTACAATATCATCAACCGAATTGTCATTAGAAAAAATTAGTTGATCTCTTTAATATATATTCACCACTCATCTATTACACTCAAGATATTTGATCACTTCATCATCTTAAAAAAATATACTCTTATATCCTTAAATATAAAAAGTTAATAACTTATATTGTAAGATTGACTATTCCGTCATCACAATTATTTCTATAATTGTATCTCTGTTTAATTACCATTTTGCTTATATTTACAAATAGTTATTTGTAAAAATCATAAATGATAACAATTCCCAATTCCAATTAGTAAGTCTTAACATAATAATTTTGCACATCTCCACTTTGATCACACTCTCTATACAATTATCACATATTAATTCAATATCACCACTATACAACAGCAAAATCTTATTTTCTTATTAAGATTCATTCTCACAGGTTATTCATCAACCAACATATATATATTCATTCCAATCATACTATAACTAACATCTTTCTTTTATAATTATTTACAACTAATATATCTTAACTCCTTTCATATCAATATACATATCAGAACACCGCATTATGTACATTGTCACATATCTCTCATACTCTTAATACAATTACATACTTTGAATTCCGATAATTACTTGTAAACTTATCACATTCCAGATTAATTGATCTAACTATCACAATATGAATATCATAATCTTATTCTATTTTAGTTAATCTTTAACCTGTTTAAATTCATCGTTCTGTTTCAATTTATGACCTAACTCTATTAGGTCAAACTTATTTTCAAATCCTAATTCTCTTTAGATCCATCATCACAAATAATATTCATTTCAACTTATTAAAGCTAATGCTTGTATACAGTCAATATATATCTTTCCAAATTAATTCTTAAGATCATCTCTTAACTTATTCATTTTTCCTAGTCTCATTCACTTTAAACGTCATTTTCATCAACTACTCATATTATACCATTTTCAAATACATTCAATATAACTAATACTCATATTTCATAATTCCTCTTATTTATCATCTTTTCTCATTCCATATAGTTATCATATTTACATAGTCACTTTCTTTACTCATCATTTATAGATCATCATATTTTCTTAATTCTCTTCTATTTTCACACTATCTATAGTCACAAATAAATTTCTAACATAAGGTTATGAATTTCAACTATACCAACCACAAATCTTACTTGTATCTCATGAAGGCAAAACTATCAATCTCACCAAATGTATTTCACAGTCGTGTCATCTCAAACCCATGCTCGTTGGTTACAGATAAATACTGCCTTCACTATAACTCTTTCTCAAATAGTTCTTATCTCAATGTTGCGCCCATGTCTCAGTGGTCACATGCCCGTGACATCTCAAAATCACACATTTATTCTCTAAACTCTTATCACACAAAGTGTTAATACATACTAACTCTTTTTCAAAACAATTTACCTTTATTCACTTATTCTTCATTAGCCTAAACATATGATCCAGTAACATTATCATCAATAACTCATATATGTATATGTATATGTATATACATATCCATTCACATACTAATTCTACACAATTATTCAACAAAAAACTTTATTTTCAAATATTAGAATCCATTTACCAATAATTATAAATTATACTTAAATTTATCCCACAAGTTTTTTTTACTAATTTCTCCTACTTAAAGCAAATAAGTAATGTCTAGCTCTTTAATAATTAAAACAAATTCCAAGTTTAAACTTTCCTAAACAAATCAATAAGCTTATATCAATATACTTACATTAAGTTTCATTCAATAGCACTTATCTTTAATTAGATTATACACTAACTTTTTTATTAAACATTGATTATAAGATTATAATTTCTATTTACTTTAGTATTTCTCTTTTATCTATAAACTCATGAATATGCATACTTTAACAATACAGATTAACAATCAATATCATATTTGATTCCACTATAATTAAACAGTAATCTTCACTTGTTTATATCTAATATAAATTTTGACTCCGAATTCTAACTACAAACTCAGCTGTTCAATATAACAAAACATCCATACATTTCAGATCATTTCTATCATTAACTTCCAAATTTTTTAATTTCAGCTATGCATTTTTTTTAATATCAAATTCTCTATATATAAATCACACTTTCAAACTCTTTTGATGAATTAATCTCATTGGTATCTTTGATAATCATTTAATATCAATTACAACTACTCCCACAATCTACTCCTTATGTTTTAATTTACTCCATCCACTTAAATCAATTAGATCATGTCTTGATTAGCCAGTCAACTGCCATTTATGAAATAAATTTAAAAGTCATTTATTATACAATCATCTTATATCCATTATTAAATCTTTACATCCACCTTATATATTCCAAAAATACATTTATTACCCTTTCTCATAATATTCATCTCCACATAGCGCATCAATAAATACATCTCAATCATGCAACTAAATATGGATTGTATAAATAACCTCAACTCACTTTAACTTAATAATCTGTTTATATAGATTTATATTTTAATTGCTAAAGATAAGGAAAAACATTTAAATTCTTACTTAGTCATAGACAGTCTTGACTTAATCAATACTAAGCATCGTATTAATAAATCCTCAATATTCTTCCATAATGAATAATTCGATGTCATATACCATTTCTCTCTTTAATTTTAATTATGAACTCTTTGTTCTAAATTATTAAAAACTTCATATTTCTTCTTCATAACTCTACCCATACATATATAAATTTTTATAATTTTCTTCATTCATTTGTCACATGAAATTAATTTATTACTCACTTACATAAATATGCATGACTTCCTCAGTTTCATGTCAATCTCAATTTTCAATTTTTTTATTCCTCACCGATTCTTTATAAACATTTGTAAACTTTTAACAATGTACACTTGACACATATATGGACTTATATTTAAAATTTTAGATTTTTTTCAAGCTGATTTACTATATTTAAAAATTATGTCTTCCAAACCCATAGAATTTGTCACTTTAATAATTCCTTTGGCAGTACCTGGCTATCCATTTTTTTAGTTAACAAATCTTAATAACAATTCATAAAATTTCAACCATATGCTTTAGAAATACATATGATATTGTGTGTAAATTTTCAGATTTTTCTGGGTTGGTTGGCAATAGTTTTTAAATTTGTTTCTCTATTTTTATAGATTTTGAGTTGTTGAAACTGCTCTAACAATCTGTGTTCTTCTATTTTTCTTAATTAGTAATTCATCCTTACAAGTTATGAACTTTTATACATTTTATTCTAACATATATAAAAACTTCCCATTAAATTTTCAAGCTCATCTCACATTCCTAGATTTGTCCAAAAATTCAGACAATATCACTTTGCAGCACACATGTAAAATTTTCAGTAACTATAATACTCATCTCTCATACTTTTATTTCACATCTAAATCATTTTTTTTTAATTTTACTTATTCATCAATTGAATCAAATAAATCTAAATTTTCCAATGAATATTCTAGAAATTCTTAATCTAAAATTTCTAAAATGACACTTCTACAATGCCACTCAGATCTATGCATCACAGACACCACCTCAATTTATATTCGACATATCAGATGGACATTACCACATCAGAAACCAACACAGGTGCCAATGTATATACATGTATTAAAACATAAATCACATTTTCAAAATTTTCCTTTCTCATTTTCGAAACCCACCTAGATTGAAAATCTCAAACCTAGGCTCTGATATAAAAATAAATGAAACATCCATATACCCTATATATGTATAATACATATATTTTATATATGTAAAATACGTATATAAAGTATTAGAATGTCACAAATCGGTTTCATAAAAATAGTTTCCATATTCTCAATTTAAAATCCTAAATTATTTAAAATATATATATTTTTAATAAGTAGGTAAAATATTCATAACTAATTTTAGTTATCCAAAATAAGTATTTTATATAAAAATCTCTAAAAAAAATTTACCAGAGTTTTATCTGTAAATTAGAATCCTAAAATTCAATAAAAACTCAACCTACATAAAAATGCACTCCCAATAAAAATAAACCTAACATTTTACACCAACTTCTCATTCTCTCCACATTTTCTCTCAAAATATTCACATATGTATCTATAAATATATAAGAAAGCATACACATTCCTACATTATACAATTTATCCAAAATGCTTTATACTTTACAAGCTTTTAAAAATATAATACAATATACATAATTATGTCATGTTTTATAAAAATATAATATATGCATGACAACAACTGGCTCAAATTCTGTGGTAGCAAAACTTACTTCAAACACTATCAACCTCAAGCCTGGATCTAATCAGGTCTAGATGAACTCTTCGAATCTACCGAATTTACCATGTCACCTATGCAATAAATTACAATTATGCTAAGTTAAAAACCTAGCAGTACAAACTTTAATAATAATTAAACTTTAATATAATGTCAATGCATAATGCTTTTGTATGCTCTGTCACAACGTGGCATACAATTTAAATTTTAAACATAATCTTTCATCTTTTCATAATTCACATAAACACATACACAAACATGGGCCCAAACAAACTAATACGCCATTCAAATTTCAGAGTTACTATTTTGGTCCAAATTGACACCAAGTGTCTAGTGCCGAATGCAAATCATATATTACTAATGCTTAACGTCTAACCCCAAAGGCAAATCATAAATCAGTGACGTATAATGTCTAGCCCCAAAGGCAAATAGTAAGGATAATCTCATAGGCATGCAGCCAAATACAGAACTCTAGAAATTGAATAACATACTAGTCACACAATTAATTCATATTTTTCATAATCAATATTCTTATCACATTGCCTCTTTTACTCATTTGTCTCATTGCCTCTTTTTTCCATTTATCACATTGTCTCTTTTCTTATACTTTCCAATCGCATTATACAATTATAGATCACATTCATAAGTAAACCATTTTCACATATCATCTTCATGCTCACATTTCATTTGTCAATTTCTCATTAATTCATAACAATGTCAATTCACCTTAATTCATCATATTTCATCATTTACCCAAATATTTTGGATTATTTTCACATAATTCACATATTTCACATTTTATTCAATTTAGCCATTAATAATAGCTTTTTATGATACATATAATATATACATAACAATACACATGTCATAGCACAATGTTCATGAATGTTCAATGTATCAAGTAGCTTATCACATTTTTCATCCAAAATGTGCTAGCCAAAATGTAATGCAAACATATCCCATTTATCAAAAGCTTGTACATACCTCACTTAGCACTCAAATACAAGTTAAAAGTCATCCTCCAACCTTCACTTCCAACTTTTCCTTCAACACTAGGGTTGGAAAATTCACCTCTCTTTAATGTCTATGCATAATGTGATCAAATACAATCATTTAATATCACATTTAATGGCATTACAAGCACTAAAGCTTAATTAAACACCACTTCTACAAATTTTCAAAATTTAGCCTAACCTTACTTTAACTTTTGAAATCCATTTTAACCCATTTAAATTGGTGTTTTAAATTAATTTACATTACTAAATAATATATTATAGTATGTTTCAATAATTCATATTAATTAAATGCACACTCTTATACAAAACCTGTAACACCCCTATACCCTGTATACGTACATAACATGCTAATACGATCGTAATATACATATACTGAATATAGCAATGCCACAGTTTACTAAACAAACGACTCACTTCATTTACAATACTATAAGCAAACTCAAAACATTTAAGTTATATCATAAAATACAATAAATAAAACGTTCAATCAATACGCAGCGAAAATTGTAAAAATATTTACAAAAACATAAACATCAAAATCAAATTTTACAAAACATAAAGTTATTACATGTTTGGCAGTCAATCTTTGGTCTTTAAGCTCAAAATCAACTCTTCAAAATCTAGACTCGACTCGGCCTAGATGAACTCTCTGGTTCCTCCCTGTCACCTGCGCGATGAACCACAATCGCGCTAAGCCAACGGCTTAGTGGTACAAACCCCAATGATAATATGTTTCAATGCAATGCAAATATCATATGTTCAAACATTATGAACAATACATACTAATATCACATTTCAAAGTCTTACCTTGAATCACATTATTCAATAACTTATCAAAGACTTTCATGAGATAATACTTACAATTTTCCATATCCGTAAACATGCCATACATCATGTTGTATCTTCATAGTTTCATTAAGTTACTTATGTATTATAGTTATCTCATCACATTACATCTTACTTCATAGTTCATATTAAAACAAAGACAAGCATGGGCCCAAAAGACACTAATATGCCATTCAACTTTCAGAGTTAATGTTTTGGTTTAATTATCTCATTTATCATTATCATTATCCCAACTAGGCTTCAAGGATTAGGTTCAACCAAGCTTCAAGAGGAACAAAGCATGCTAAGTATCAACCCAACTTGGCTTCAAGAACCAAACCCAACCTAGCTTCAAGGGTTGTAACATCTCAATTAGGCTTCAAGGACTAGACCCAACCAAGCTTCAAGGGGAGTAAAACATGTTAAACTTCAACCCAACTTGGCTTCAAGGATCAAGCCCAACCTAACTTCAAGAGATTGTTACTATAGGCATGCCACCAACAACAAACTCTGAAAATGGAATAACACATTAGCCACACAATTCATTTATTATTTCATTATCAATTTCATTCTCAATTCTCATCATCATCTAGGCAAACATGCCCCACTTATTTCAATTGAATCATCATAGCCAATCACAATGGCTTCACATCTCATTCGAATCATCATAGCCAATCACAATGGCATCACATCTCATTTGAATCATCATAGCCAATCACAATAGCTTCACATCTTATCATGTCTCAATTCACATTATAATACTTCATCATTCAAGTATACATAATCAATTACATTGAACATCATCATCTAAGCAAACATGCCTCAATTATCTCAATTCACATTAAACAACTCATCATTAAAGTATTCATCATAGCTAATTGCATTGCACATATATTTCATATTTCATCATATCATCATATCTTTCACATTTTCAACATACATTTCACAAAGTTCACATTATGCAAAACATAACATTATTAATATGCATCAACAATGCAATAGATTACTTAACACATTTATAATCAAATGTGTTAAGTCTCAAGATCATATAAAAGTATGCAATAATGTAGGGTTTGTACTTACCTTAAAACAATTCACACACAAAACCAACTCCTCTTCCAAGAATCCTCACAACTTAGATTAGGGCAATTTAACTTCTTCAAGACCTAATCCAAAAATGATAAAATACATCAATTCCAATACAATTATTCACTTATTAATCTCATACTAGACCCTTAGATCACAATTACAAATCAACAACTCTCTCTAGGACCCCACGGTCGTGGCCTCCCAACCCCCACGGGCGTGGGTTACTAAATGGTTCGCCTCCCTTGCTCCAAATCCCCACGGCCATGGCTTCCAATGGCCACGGTCGTGGCAACCAAGGGCCACGGGTGTGGCATCCAAGATGCTTCTATTTCGGACCAAAATCACATATTCTATGCTTCTAACTTCATCAAACACAAATGTTAGACAAATGATCTCTATTTTGATCCTTAACAACTCAAATGAATGATCCATTTAACATGTGTTTGGAGAATCTTGTTGCAGGCTTAGGTTACTTCAAATAAAGCAGAACAGAACACTTCTAGCGGTCACACCACACCTGAATACGACCGCACCATTCAATTAAAAAATGAAACCTTATCACAGTAGGTTTCGCGGTCAGAAGCCCGACCTCAGTCGCGACCGCGCCTAAAGAAGAGCGACCGTCCCAATTTATGAACGACCGCTAACCAAGGAACTCAAATCATTCTAATCACAGTAAGGTTCGCGGTGACAAGAACGGCGAATGATACGGCCTCGCTTATCACTTTAGCGACCGCCCATACAGAGTCACGACCGCTCTACCAATTCAAGAAGAATTTGCTTAAAGAGACAGTAGTGTTCGCGTCCTCAGGTGAGTCCAGAAGTTCGACGCAAGAATCTCAATTCGACCGCGAGATGATACCTAGGGCGATCGCGACATTCATATTTTGGCGGACATCTCTTCTGCCCTGTCAGAGAATGACATGTGACATGACTGTTATAAACCAACTTCAATATTCAAAAAGGGTGACTGCACCTTTGCTAGGCGCGCCCGTCTCGATAATCGCAGCATGGGCAAGATTCCTGCTGCAGAGTACTAAAATTTGACCGTTGACGTATTTTTAAATGCAGCGACCGTCCCTTGTCCAAGGACGACCGCGTGAGGCATGAGCGTGACCATCCTTGCATGAAGGACTACCGCGAAATGCCTCGGACAGTTTAAGTAAAGAAGGTCTAAACTGCCAAGACTTTATTCTCACTATCAATAACGGCTAGTAAGACCACATTGGCTATAAATACAGTACTTCTACAAGAAAAAATAAAAGAAGTGAAGCAAAAAAAGGAATTTGATAGCCAAGCAACAACTTTTCTTTTACTTAAACTTACATTTGAATTGTAATGAATGTTAGGTGTTAGCATTGAAAACACCATTGTATAAGTTTGAGTGTGAGCTTGGGAAACACTTGGGTTGTGAGAGTAAGCCTTGTAAAACTCTTGTTTGGGTTGTGAGAGTGAGCCTCAAAAACTCTTTAAAGGTTCTTAAGTGTTAGCCTTAGAAAAACACTTGTGAAGTTAGGTGTGAACTTGTGAAAACACCAAAGTTGGAAGTGAGCTTGTAAAAACTTCAAAGATTAGTGGAACCTTAACAAGTTGTTAAGGAAGTGGATGTAGGATTGAAGTAAATCCGAACCACTATAAATCTTGTGTATTCTTTCTTTCTTCCATTACTCAACCATCTCTTAATTCCGCATTTCTATTTTGTTGAGTTTTTTAATTGTCATTATTTATTGAGGAAACCAATTGACCCCCCCCCCCCCTCTTGGTTTCCATCTTGGGACAACAACAAATATTATGAAGATTTACAAAAATAATTAACCAAACTCAACATCTACAACAATCACCAACACAAAACCCTAACACAAACACAACTTACACACTTCCAACACCAACACCAACCTAACTTCTTATCTTTAATTCATTTCCAACACTTTCAAACATACCACAATCAAACACACTCTTACTATCAACAACAATCTATCAAACTCAAACACAATCTCAATTAAAACAAAAGAAATTAAAAGAGAACTTACCAAAGTTGATGAAATTTCACAATTTTCCAACTTAATCACTTGAATCTTCCTTCAATTTGATCTTAGAAACAAAACTCTCTCTTGCTCTCTTTTGTCTTTGGAATACCCGGCCACCCAAGGAAAAGAAAACAAAATGAAAAACAAAATGAGACAAAGTCAAATATTTATCCTTCACTTAAATCTCCACCAAACATTATAATAATGAAATAATCCAATTTCTCTCTTCCATTCATTTTACTTTTCCCAATTTCCATTAATTAAATAAAATCAATAAATATCTTTCTTTGACCATCCCATTTTGACTTGTGTATATGTTGTATATATTTCTATATATACAACATATACACTCTCTTCACTTCTTCTCTCTTCTCAATTTAACATAGACACTTAATCCAATTACAACAATAATACCAAAACTTCTAGGGCACACTTTGGGATATTACAATTCTCCCCCTCTAAAAAGAAATTTCGTTCTCGAAATTACCTGATATCAAGTCTGAAACAGTTGAGGATACTGATCACGCATTACTTGCTCACTCTCCCAAGTTGCTTCTTCCTTCTTATGATTCTTCCAAAGAACCTTTACAAGTGGCACCTTCTTATTTCTTAACTCTTTTACTTCATGTGCCAAAATAGCAACTGGTTCTTCTTCAAAAGTCAGATCTGAGCTCACCTCAATCGATTCAACTAGCAAGATATGAGATGGATCTGATTTGTACTTCCGCAACATAGAAACATGGAAAACATTATGGATTCTATCCAATTCAGGCGGCAAAGCAAGTCGATAAGCAACTGGTCCAACTCTTTCTAATATCTCATATGGTCCACTGAAACGAGGACTCAGCTTCCCTCTTCGACCAAATCTTAAAATCTTTTTCCAAGGAGAAACTTTCAAAAATACTTTATCTCCAACATCAAACTCTATGTCTCTCCTCTTCAAATCTGAATAAGATTTCTGTGGATCTAAAGCTGCTTTCAACCGATCTCGAATTATCTTCACTTTCTCTTCAGTCTCTTTAACCAAATCAGGACCAATCAATTTGCTTTCTCCAAGTTCATTCCAACATAAAGGTGTCCTACATCTTCTACCATATAATGCCTCAAATGGTGCCATACCAATACTGTTTTGATGACTGTTGTTGTAAGCAAATTCTACAAGTGGCAAAAATCTGTCCCAACTTCCAGAGAAATCAATGACACAGCTTCTTAACATATCCTCAATAATTTGTATCACTCTTTCTGACTGCCCATCTGTCTATGGATCAATGGTACCTATAAAATCTTCAGCTCCATACTTCCTTAGCTTATCATACTGTCTCACTGATACCAAAGGCTGTGGGGGTGGTGGCGGTGGTTGCACTGGTGCTTGTCTCAAATCCTCTATCACATGCCTAAGCCAAACTGGTGGAACCTCCTCACCAGCTGGTCTCCCCGATACAGAAGCAGGTATCTCTCCAGCACTATCCGCTCTAGCTCCCTCTCTAATCTCCTCAGGAGCTATACTCTCAGCACTACCCTCAACTGACTGACGTGAGTGAGAATCCATCACAACCTATATCTGCAAACACAGCAGAATACCTCTCATTAAAGATCAGAGACTGCCAATGCCAAACATGTATGTTATTCAAAAATCCATGTTTTAAAATCAAAACACTCTTTTTCTTACACTTTACCTAGGTTGAGAATCTCAAACCTAGGCTCTGATACCAAAACAATTGTAACACCCCCACATCCAATACATGCACACTACATACACCACAATGTAGTATACATGCATCGAATATAGGAATGCTACGAATTTTCTTAACATTAAAAACATTTCCAATGATACTATAATCTTTCTCATTATACATAATAGAAAAAAATAAGTGATTAACCTGTAATATAAAACAAAATAGATATATATATATACATATACTTAATACGCAGCGGAATTTAGAACTATTTACATATAGAAAAACATTTAAATATTTATATTTATAAACATACATATATTCACATTATAAACATTACTTTACAAAATATTAAAAGAGTTATACATGATTGGCAAATCTTCTCTGATCTTTAAGTCCCAAAATCAACTCTTCAATGTCTACTCTCACTCGGCCTCGAAGAGCTCTCGGGTTCAACTCTATCAACTCTATCACCTGCGCGATCAACACTATCGCGCTAAGCCAAGGGCTTAGTAGTACAAAACATGCTAACATTATGCTTGTATGCTATGCAATGTCACACATTCCATTAATATCAACATCATAAGTGAAGAGCTAACATCAAACCTTTGCCTTTCACAAATCATAATCATATAAGCATATCACATCTCAAAGTCCTTTCATGAATTTCATTATTTAATTATTTTATCATCAATGAATCACATATAAACAAAGACAAGCATGGGCCCAAAACACACTAATATGCCATTCAATTTTTAGAGTTAATGCTTTGGTTTTATCACATTTATCATTATCACATATACCCAACTAGGCTTCAAGGATTAGGTTCAACCAATCTTCAAGGGGAACAAAGCATGCTAAGTCTCAACCCAACTTGGCTTCAAGAACCAAACCCAACCTAGCTTCAAGGGTTGTAACATCTCAATTAAGCTTCAAGGACTAGACCCAACCAAGCTTCAAGGGGAGTAAAACATGTTAAACTTCAACCCAACTTGGCTTCAAGGATCAAGCCCAACCTAACTTCAAGAGATTGTTACTATCTTTAGGCATGCCACCAACAACAAACTCTGAAAATGGAATAACACATTAGCCACACAACTCATTTATTAATTTGTTATCAATTTCATTCTCAAATGAATCAATATAGCCAATCACAATGGCTCTACATTTTATTTGAATTGTCATAGCCAATCACAATGGCTTTATATTCCATTTCATCTCAATTCACATCATAGCATTTCAATCTTTTATACACACAATCATTTGCATCATCATGTCATTCACATTATTCATATATATATATATCATCATTGATATAAACATAACAACACACATTGCTCATATAAATTAACAATGTAGTAATGCCATATTTGTACTTACATACAATCATATAGGTTTTGTACTTACCTCAAAAGCAAATCACACCACTCTTAACACTACCTTGTTCAAGATCCTTCTACCTCTTAGATCAATGATCAATCACTATCTTCAAGACCAAAGTTATAAGACTTCTTGTATCATCCACTAGATCACTTCAATCTTCCTTCAATTTGAGTTAAACACCTCAAGATCTTCACTTGTCTTTTGCTTTCCTTTGTCTATGGAAGAGCCGGCCAAGATGAAAGAAAAAGAAGAAGAAAACACAAAGAACAATCAAGAAGCCCAAAGTCAACTCTTCTTTAAATCTCCACCAAGTATTTCAATTCAAGCAATTACCAAAACACCCTTTAACCACATGTTTTGATTTCCTTACAATCACTTGTCCTTTTAAGTCATTTCACAATTCTCAACTAAAAATATCTTCTTCCCTTGACCACATATTTGACCAACTTATATGTTATATATATATATCATATAAACAACATATACACTTCTCTCTAAACCCTCTTTTCTTTCCCAAAACACATATGCATAAACATTCTCTTCCAAATTCTTTTCTTATCACATACGTATACATTCAATCCAATATACAACAACAACATAATCAAAACTTTTAGGGCATGCATTGGGATATTACAGTTAAATTCTAGAAGGGCATTCATGTATGGTTTTTCAATAACAAGGGTTAGTTATAGAGCTTCTCTTAACTAATTTTACAATCTAAGGAAGAATTGCCTAATACGAACGTCTCGATTAACTAGAACTAATTTACTAAAAAATTAAAGATAATTATATTTGTATCAATGATTAAATCTATGGATTGAAACTAAGATTATTCTCTTTGAATGAAATCCTCATCATTGTTATTTTCTAAATTTAATTTAATGATATTTATTTATTTAGTTTTCAATTTTAGATCTCAAATTATTTTTAATTTTTTAATTTTAAACTTCTCCAATTTATTTTAGTTAAGTTTTACTATAGGTTTTCGAAAGAAATTAATTTAAGTAATGAATTCCCTGAGGATTCAACACCCTATTTACTGCTATTATAATTTTAATTTTGCCCAAGAATAGGTTTTTATTTTTGGTGGATTCGACACCCATCAAATTTTAGCGTTGTTGCCGGAAAATTGATATTAACTTATTTTATATATTTTAATTACCATGTCTTTTATGACTACTGATTTGTATCAATTTGGACACCAAAGAGAAATTCAAAATGAGGTAAATCTATCTTCTCTTGAATCCAAGATTTTTTATCTAACTATTTGGGTGCATAAAATGGTTGTAGATAATACCCAACAAGCTAGAGTCTATGAAAGTTGTGCATATATGAGTTATCCTGCAGTTCAAGAAGATGATCAACCACAATGGATTTATGATCCATACTTTAACGCTTATAATTCTGAGTGGCGTGATCATTCAAATTTCAATTATGGAGTGGAGCTATCAAATTTTCAACAATTTCAGCCATGGCTACCTCAACAATAGTAGCCACCACCATCCACACCAGGTATGTCTCTTAAAGAGATGTTTGAATTATTCATGACTAACACTCAACAATTTTAACAGGATACAAGAACATATATTCACAATTTGGAGAGCCAAATTAGCCAACTAGCATCATCAATCAGCAAGCTAGAGTCTTACGTCAATTTTTCCTCTCAAATGGTGGTTAATCTAGAGCAAAATTTAGGTGAAATTACCTTGAAGAATGAAGAAAAGCTATTAGACAGTACACCTCAGATGCAGACCCCCTGGGCAGATCTTAAGCAAAAGGGCAGAATCTGAAATTGTTATCCAAGAGAAAAAACAATCTATTAAGCCTGAATCTAATTAGCCATTGCCATTAGTGATTCAACCCCTTTTTCCTTAAATATTTTCCTAGCTTAAGAAGGAAAAAGATGAGAAAAAAATTTCAAAATGTTTTTGCAAAGTTGAGGAACTAAAATAGAAAGTAATAGACTCTAGTATAATAATTATGAAGGATCTTTTTTGCCCAACACCAAAGAGGCTGATTTGGGATGTTCACTAGAGCATAAGGGCAATGTCTAGCCAAAGACTCTAAACAAAGGCGGTAATGGGAGGCAACCCATATTTCTTTCCCTTTTCTCTATTTTGTTTCTTTTCTTCTTTATTTCATTTGCCTACTCTTTCTTTAGTTTTAATTTACTTGATTTTTATTTTAACTTATTTAGATTTTATTTTAGCTTTATACACTTTTATTTTTCTTTACTTTTATTCTTAAAGTAAAAAACAAAAAAAAAGTATAATAATAAAAAAGTGATATCTACTGTTCATCTTATCCTTCCTTGGGAGCCACTGATGTTTTTTTTTTTTTTCTCTTTTCTAATTTTTCAGGTCTACAATAGAGGAATTAAGGGGTAGTAATGTTATTTTTTTTAATATTGGAGATCTGTAACTTTATTTTGCAGATTTAAAAATATATTAAGGGGCATAATAGGTATTTTACTTACTCCTAACTAATTTAAAACCCTACACCATATTTTTTTCTTTTCTCTCTCCATTTCTTTTCTTCAAGCCACCAGCCACCACCAGCCCCTTTCCCTTTCTTTTCATTTTCTTTGATTGAACCACCAGCCCTCTCTCTTTTCTCCCTTCGAGCGAACCACTAGCAGTAATCTGATCAAGCTCCACCGCCTATTTCATCAAGATGTAGTGCAGAATCACTAAACTCAGTCAATCAAATCTATACTGAACCAAGGAGAAGTCATTTGTGTGTCAAGAAAGGGAGTTTTATGGGTGAAAATTTATAAGCAATCAAAATTAGAATTTGGAGTTTGAAAATCACACATAATGGAAGAGGTTTGAGCAGATTAGTCAGCTCTTTGTCCTTCCAGGTAAGGCGCTCACTTCACAACTCTTGATTCATTGAATATCATTGGTGACTATGTTGATTTAATTAGAGATATTGGGTGGGATTCATTTTTTGTGATGGATTGCCCAATTTATGTGGATCGAGTTAGGGAATTTTATGCTACAAATTGAGTTTGCCAAAACTGAAATTTTTTTAATTTAAATACCCCTAACTTGATCATTTTTAATTTAATGGGTAAATTATTCATTGATTGCATTCAATGAAGTGATGGGTTTTAGTGAAAATGTTAATTTGTGCAAATTTTGATGGTTTTATTGATGTTGATATGTACCGAGCACTTTGTGAAAATGCACCTGATCAATTCAACCCAAGCAAGTCTAAAGATTTATATTTAAAAGAGTCAAGTTTTAAAAATATTCATAGATTTTTAGCTTATTTTTTTCAGGTAGGAAAAATGCATCTGATATTATGCATGAGTTAAGAAAAAGAAAGTTAACTTGGGATTTGATTAGTGGTATAATTTATGAATGTTATTTCTTTTAAAATACCATTAATCCTAGGTTGTGCTTCTGAGTTATTATCATTTGGCTGTTCATGAGTAAGTTTGTTGGTTTAACAATAATGATTTACACTCTTGAATTTTTGAATTTGAATTTTTTTATGAGATGGGTTTATTGTGCAAGGAGAATGGTATTTTTGGCTTAATTTTAGCAGGTCGAGTTGTGCTAAGAGATCAAAGAGTAGCTATAGAAATGCCACCCTACTATGATGTCAGATATTCTTCTGTTGTACTCCAATTGCAATATCAATAACTAGAAGAAAGAATCAGCATATTAGAAGGTAATAACATCTAAATGGCAGCACAACTCATTAAGATGGAGCAAACACTAATCAATATAGTATAAAGCTTGTGAATTTGACTTTTCTAGTAACACTGACATCCACTCACGCCACCCTTTCTCTAAACAAAATTTTTGTGGGAGTCCTCTATTCTTCATTTTTATTTATATTTATTCTTACATTAAGGACAATGCAAGATTTAAGTGTGGGGAAGGGACATTCTAATATTAAGCTTTGAAATTTTTGAGGTTTCTTGAATATTTTTTGGAAAACTTTCAAAATTTCTTAAGGTTTTGCTACTGCCCTCTCTATTACTTTATAATTTTTAATCAAAAGTCTCATTTTTTCTTTGAAATAATCCAAACTATGATGCTTTGAAAAACAATTGTTATGACAACTCTTAACTAGCTTTTCTAGATTGATTTTCACCTTTCCACTTGTTATAAATGATTATTTTTTCTAGGTATTATTTATATGAAATATTTTGAGTTTTGCTTTAACTAACCTAACTAATCAACATTAAATAGTCATCATTGCATAGTTAGACTTTACTTGATTTACTTTGATTTGTGCTTAAATTTAAAAGACATGTTGAGAACTAAATAAATAAATAAGAGCACAAAAAAAGTTTGAAAAATGAACATTTTACTCCATTAGTCAAAAGACAATGAGTAGAGCTAGTAGCCACTTGAAATTGTGACCAGTTGAGTAACCGGGTGCCGACATCATAAATGTTTGCCCTCGCGTCAAAAGGTTGTTGACATTTCAGGCAATCCTTAAAAGTGCTCAAGTAAACTAAATTGAAATTTCTTAATTCTTGGAATAAGTTTAAGATACAAAATGTATATTTATTGGTGGATTGGGTGTTGTTTTGCTATGTATCGGTTGACTTCCAAGTGGAAACTAAAATGTACATTAACTATTTTTTTGCAAAACTATTTTTTCATTTTATGTTTATAATATTTATCAAATTGATCATTCATTCTTATGGAATTTTGAAAACTTATTCTATGAGTTGTTTGTTTTTGGTTGCCTTTCACTTTGAGATTTGAAATATTATAGGTTGGGTTATGATTAGATAAATGTGGGTATGATGATTAAAGATTGTGAAGTACTTGAGGGCAAGCACAGTTCAAGTGTGGGGGAATTTGATAACGTGCAAAAATAGCTAATATTTGCATGAATAATTTAGCCTGATGTTATATGATTTTACTAATTTTGAGGCATTTTTGCACATGTTATAGCTAAAGGAGGAACAAAAGCCAAGTTGAAGAAAATTACAAGAAGCTACTGGAAAAGAGCTGGAAAAAGCCTCGGGTGTAACTCTTGGACAAGGCTTGTGCCCAAAGGTATCTGATACTTGAAGATTTTATGAGTCAGCTGCGAATCCTAATCTATTTTGGACTTTTAAGATATGATTTTTAAGCAGAATTCCAGAGATATTATGACTTATTTATTTCCTTATTCATTAGACATTAAGGAGAAATTTTATTAGGTGTTAAATTCTATTTTATTTGTAATTTCTTTTATTTACTTTTCCTAAATAAGGTAGGAAACTAAATAGATATTTAAGCCAATCTATTTGGCAGCCCTAGGGGCTAATATCTCATATCTTCTTTTCTCCTCTGTTACTGTTCATGTTTTACAGTAGCCATTGAATATATTTATAGTTTTCTTTTCTAAAGAACTTATGTAACTAAACACTATCCAGTTAAAGGGGTAATCAAGGTTATTAATTCACTAAAGATTTGTGAGATCTAATCAATTCTTTATTTGTTTTCTTTAAATTTAGTATTTCTATTTCTTCTGTAGCTGATTACTATTATTATTTTGCTAGTTAAATAATAGGGTCCATTGATTAATTAATTGAATAATATATCATCATTCAAAACTAAGAATCCGTAATTGTTCTTTAGTTTTTGATACTTATGCCAATTAGGCATAGTTCTAAGAAGATGCATAATCTAATTTAAATGAATTTTGCAGTAGAATTTGTTGATTAGAATTAGATTCTTCTAAATCTTAAAGTTGTTAGTGAGTTAAATCCTAGAAGGGTGTTCATGTATGGTTATTCAATAACAATGGTTAGTTATAGAGTGTCTCTTAACTAATTTTACAATCTAAGGAAGAATTGGCTAATGCGAGCGTCTCAGTTAGCTAGAACTAATTTACTGAAAAATTAAAGATAATTATTTTTGCATCAATGATCAAATCCACGGATTGAAACCAAAATTATTCCCTTTGACTGAAATCCTCAATATTGTTATTTTTCAAATTTAATTTGATGTTATTTATTTAGTTTTTTTTCAAGTTCATATATCAATTTATTTTAAATTTTTCAATTTTAAACTCCCCCAATTTATTTTTGTTAAGTTTTACTTTAGGTTTTCAAAAAAAATAATTTAAATAATCAACCTTCTGAGGATTCGACACCATATTCACCCCTATTACAATTCTAATTTTACCCAAGAATAGGTTTTTATTTTTGGTGGATTTGACACCCACCAAATTTATGGAGCTGAAAAAAACCTCGAGTGTAACCCTTGCGCAAGGCTTGTGCCCAAGGGTATTTGATACTTGAAGATTTTATGAGTCAGCTACAAATTCTAATCTATTTGGGACTTTTAAAATATGACTTTTGAAGCAGATTTTCAGAGATATTAGGACTTAATTATCTCCTTATTCAATAGGCATTAATTAAAAATTGTGAGGTCTGTAATTTATTTTTTATTTTTATTTTATTTACTTTTCCTAAATAGGGTAGGAACTAAATAGATATTTAAGCCAATCTATTTGGTAGCCCTAGGGGGTTGATATCTTATCTCTTTTTTTCTCTTCTGCTACTGTTTATGTTTTACAGCAGCCATTGAATATATTTTTAGTTTTCTTTTTTAAAAACTTGTGTAAACACTATTTAGTTGAAGGGATAGTAAAGGTTATCAAATCGCTAAAAATTTGTGAGATTTAATTAATTATTTATATGCTTTCTTTAATTTCAGTATTTGTATTTTTTGTGGCTTATTACTTGTAACACCCTTATACCCTATATACATATAATATATATTTTCAGCATATATAAAATACGCATATAAGGTATAAAAATGTCACATACCGATTTAATAAAAATTTTCACATTTCTATTTTAAGATTTCAAATACTAATATATAAAATAAATAGTATATAAGTATTCGTTGCTTGTTATAGGAATCCAAAATAAATATTTTATATGAAAATCTTTGGGAAAAAATCGGCAGAGTTTTGTTTTTAATTTGAACGTTTCCAAAATTCAACAAAACACAACCTGCATAAAACAAACACTCCAAATAAAATCAATTCACCAATACTTCTCAATTTCTCCATATTTTCTCAAAATACTTATATATAGGTATATATAGGTATATATATATATATCAACATTACATATAAAATCCCATCTTAAACAAAATTATTCAAATTATTCTTTACAATTTACAATATATGCTTCAAAAATATATCATAACATACATAATATCAAAAATGTACATGCTGGCAACTGACTCTGATCTTGATGTACCCAAAACAACTCTTCAAGCTTAATAAATACAAATCTAGACCCGACCAGGTCTAGTAAAACTCTCCGGCTCTACCAAAACGTCCATCACCTGTGCAACGAATTACAATCGCGCTAAGCCGAAGCCTAGCGGTACAAACTTTAATAATAACAATAGAACTCAATGCAATGCCAATGCACAATGCATATAGATGTCAAATCATTCTACTTTCTTATATTTTTTAAATATTTCATAATCACAACTCATAGCATTATATTGCTCAATTGTATCACAATTAATAATTCACATTAAAGCAAAGACAAGCATGGGCCCAAAAAGGATCTAATATGCTATTCAAATTTAAGAGTTATTGCTTTGGTCCATAATGACACCATGTGTCTAGCCCGTAGGCAATATATATATCCATGGATAATGTAACAGCCCCAGTCTCTTGGACCTCAACTCGGCTAGATTGCTACTATTTTTAAGGCTCTAGTATCTTGGTCCTCAACCCGGCTAGACTGCTACTATTTTTAAGGCTTACGACCCAGTCTTTTCACCCCAAAAACATCATATTTATCATTTATCAGCTAGGCTCGGCTTACGACCCGGTCTTTTCACCTGCCCAGCAATTCATAGGCATGCCGCCAAACCCAGAACTCTGAAAATTGAATAACATACTAGACACACAATTAATTTATTTATCTCATTATCAAATACTTTCACAATTCATTTCTCATAATCAAACTAGGCTCATTGCCTTATTTTCACTTTTTTTCTCATTTTTCACATCTTTCTCATTTTTCTCACTTTTCTCATTTTTTTCCCATTTTTATCAATATCAATTCATTTCATTATTCCACATATCTCATTTTTGCATTCACAACACATTACCCAATTACTTTGGGTATTTTCACATAATATACATATTTCACATTCTACACGATTTAGCCATTATCAATGACTTTTCACAATGCATTTAACACATATATGACATTACAAATATCATAGCACATTATTCATACTCAATCAATAAACCAAGTAACTTAACACATTTTTCAACCAAAATGTGCTAAGCCCAAATGTCATGAAAATATAAACAATATATTTAAAGTTTGTACATACCTCCACTAGCAACCCAAAGTAAGCTTAAAACAACCTCCAATCATATCTTTCCAACTAGCCATTCACCACTTGGATGAAGTAAATCAACCTCCCTTAATGCCTAAACCAAATGTGATAGCAAATAATCACTTAGTATCACATTTAATGGCATTTTCAATATTTAACCATAATTAAACATCACTCCTATAAATTTTCAAACATTTAGCCTTTCCTTACTTTAACATTAGAATTCCCTTCTACTATAATTAAATTAGTGTTTTAAGTTTATTTATACTAGTAAAGATATATTTTAATATATTTAAATCATTTACATTATAAAAATACACTCTTATATACAAAATCTCAAAAATGGCATAACCTTCCCCCATTGAAGGTTTTTCATTCCAACACAATCCATTACTTATTTCAAGCTTATATTCATCATTTTTAACACTAAACAACATGCTTAAACAAATAAAATCACACAATTCAACCACTTTGGAAAATCACTTTTCCAAAACCCTAAATCTCCACTTCCATTCTCAAACTCCAACCAAACACAACCAAATCCAATATTTGACTTTAAAATACTTGTTTATGCATCAAAACTACTCATTTGGATTCAATTTACAAAATTAAAAATCATGATTTCAAAAACTCAAATGTTCCATAACCTTAAATTCTCTCTCTTCACCAATCTTACCCAAACTCAACCATTTCTTTAATACAGCCTTAAAATCATTATTTACTCATCAAAAGAACATCTTTCATACCCATTCCAACAATTATAACACGCTCTTTCAAAAACTCAATTCATACATATTCATAAGCTTTAAAGAACTTAATAATTTTGGAAATAAAGCTTACTTACTTGTTGGAAAATCACCAAAACTACTCTTATTCTCTTGAAAGCTTGAAGAATTTGATGATGGAAGAAGCTAAAAATCTCCCTCTTTGGCCATGAAAGTCGTCCTTAAAGGAAAGAAGAAGAAGAAGACTTTATTTTTTTATTTCTCTTTCCTTTCACCCTTTAATTTTAAACCATATATATATTAAAATAATTTAATAATTATTTATTTATTTATTTATTTAATAAATTAAAAGTCTTAAATTTCCTCTTCCATTCAAAAATAATTTATTTTTGAATTATTTTATTAATTTTAAATTTCTAAGATTTAATTACCAAAATACCCTTTTACTTTGACTTTTCTTTTAAAAAGTGTTGACTTTTATATGTTATGTATATTTTACATATATATTACATATATGTTCCACTTTTTCATTTAAAACCCCTTCATTTTTCATTTACAATCATTAATTTAATTTATCCATTTAAATTATAATTTATTTTATCAAATTTCCAAAAATTAGAATTTTTCAAAAATTTGGGATATTACAAATATGCACAAGTAATGTGTATCTTATATACACATCAAATGTACCTTATATGTGTATTAAATATTAAGTATGTAATGTATTAATCCAACATATACAATTAATATATCATATATATATATATGTTATATATACTCTCGATATATATATTGAGTATATACAATTTATATCTCCAAATACTTATTTAATTTCTCCAAAATCACGGATGTTACATTACTATTATTCTTTTGCTAGTTAAACAATAGGGCCCTTTGATTAATTAGTTGAATAATATATTGTCATTCAAAACTAAGAATCCGTAATTGTTCTTTAGCTTTTGATACTTGTGGTAATTAGGTGTAGTTCTAAGAAGATGCATAATCTAATTTAAATGAATTTCACGATAGAATTTGTTGATTAGAATTAGGTCTTCTTAATCTTAAAGTTGTTAGTGAGTTAAATCTTAGAAGGACATTCCTATAGGGTTATTCAATAATAATGGTTAGTTATATAGCGTCTCTTAACTAATTTTACAATCTAAGGAAGAATTGATTAATGCGAGTGTCTCGGTTAGCTAGAACTAATTTACTAAAAAATTAAAGAGAATTATTTTTGTATCAATGATCAAATCTACGGATTGAAGCCAAGATTATTCCCTTTGACTGAAATCCTCAGCATTGTTATTTTTCAATTTTAATTTGATGTTATTTATTTATTTAGTTTTGAATTTCATATCTCAATTTATTTTTAATTTTTAATTATAAACTACCCCCATTTATTTTATTTAAGTTTTACTTTAGATTTTCCAAATAAGTTAATTTAAGTAATTAATTCTCTGAGGATTCGATACCCTATTCACCGCTATTAAAAATTTTAATTTTGTCCAAGAATAGGTTTTTATTTTTGGTGGATTTGATACCCATCAAATTTTATTTCCGTTTTCAAGGAATTGATATTAACTTATTTTATTTCTTTTGATTACCATGTCTTTTTATGGCTATTGATTTGTATCAATTTAGGTGCCAAAGAGAAATTCCAAACGAGGTAAATCTATCTTCTCTTGAATCCAAGATTTCTTATCTAACTATTTGGGTGCATAAAATAGTTGTAGGTAATAGCCAACAAGCTAGAGTCTATAAAAGTTGTGTATTTATGAGTTATCCTGCAGTTTAAAAGATGATCAACCATAATGGATTTATGATTCATACTTTAACGATTATAATTCTGAGTGGCGTGATCATTCAAATTTCAATTATGGAGTGGAGCTATCAAATTTTCATCAATTTTAGCCATGACTACCTCAACAACAACAGCCACCACCATCCACACCAGGTATACCTAGTGAAGAGATGTTTGAATTATTCATGACTAACACTCAATAATTTTAACAGGAGATAAGAACATCTATTCATAATTTGGAGAGCCAAATTAGCCAACTAGCATCATCAATCAGCAAGCTAGAGTCTCAAGTTAATTTGTCCTATCAAATGGTGGTTAATCTAGAGAAAAATTCAGGTGAAATTACCTTGAAAAATGAAAAAAAAAATTGTTGGATAGTATACCCCAAATGCAGACCCCTGGGCAGAGTTTAAGCAAAAGAGTAGAATATGAAATTGTTATCCAAGAGAAAACTCAACCTGTTAAGCCTGAATCTAATCAGCCCTTGCCATTGGTGATTCAATCCCTTTTTCCTCAAATTTTTTCCCAGCGTAAGAAGGAAAAATATGAGAAAGAAATTTCAGAATATTTTTGCAAAGTTGAGGCACCAAAATAGAAAGTAATACACTATAGTATAATGATTATGAAGGATCTTTTGCTTCCAACACTGAAAAGGCTGATTTGGGATGTTCACTAGAGCACAAGGGCAATGTCTAACCAAAAACTCTAAACAAAGGTGCTAATGAGAAGCAACACATATTTCTTTCTCTTTTCTACATTTTGTTTCTTTTCTTCTTTTTTTCATCTGCCTACTCTTTCTTTAGTTTTGATTTGCTTGATTTTTATTTTAACTTATTTTGATTTTGTTTTAGCTTTATAGTCACTTTTATTTTTCTTTACTTCTATTTTTAAATTAAAAAAATAAAAAAGTATAATAATAAAAAAAGTGATATTTACTGTTCATCTTCTCCTTCATTGGAAAGCCACTGATATTTGTTTGTTTATTTTTTTAATGCAGGTTTACATTGAAGGTGCTATGGAGTGGTAATGGCTACTATTATTGGGCCACTGGCCATACTAATTGATCTACTAGGCATTTACTTATCATTACTGACCCATTATCCAATCATATGATTTTAAATTTAGTATATGAGTGTAAGGAAATATATGAGTATGTAATTATCAGAAGTACTTGTTAAATTGTATTGAAAGAGAGAATTATTAGAGTATTACTAAAACTGTTTATATGAAATACTGTAAGAATGCTAAATAAAAAGCTATTGTTAAATATACTGAATTGATTGACTGTTTTTCAAATATTAAAGTGATTGAGAGTACTTATAATAGTATTTTCCAATCAAAGTGTAAAAGTATTAAATAGAACAATCATGTTCAAAGTATTGAACTGATTGAAAGTATGTTAAGTGTTAAATTGATTATTAATATTTATAATGATATTTTGAAACTAGTGTTTAAAATGTTACATTGAAATAAAGTATCAAAATATTAAATTGAATGATAATGTTTCATAAATTAAACTGAAAAAAAAGAAAGAATGACAGAAAAAACACAAAGAATATAATACAAACAAGGTTAAAAAAAAAAAGCTAATAAAGCATAAGTGATGAAATAGATTAAAAGGGAATAATTGCAGCACTAAAATTGTAATGTAATATTATTTGTATTTATAAATTTAAGTTCTTATTTTGTATATTCAAAATATTGAATTAGATTGATAATGAAAGTGTTTGGCTATTAAAATGATTTTATTGTAGTGGAATTTATCACTATATTACTATAATTGTTTTATTTAATAATAAGTGATAAAATATGCATATACAAACACCACTAAACTTTAAGTTTAGCGCGTTAGAATGTCTCTAACACGTAGCTAGCAAGTCACCAAAGCAGTGGAGGAAACAGGTGAATAAAGATTTCAGAGATTATCTATCATGCAAATAATGATCTTTATATATATATATATATATATTGTAAGCGTGGATTTGACTGGATTATTAGGTAGATATATTTTATAGATTATATTGATTTAATGGAGTATTGTATAAATTTGTAAATGGAGAAAATACATATATATTTAAAGTTTGAAGTTTTGAGCCTTAGTGATTGACTTTAAATTCAGCTAACATGTTACATATTTACATTTAAGGATTATTAATTTTATAATGGTTATTGTAGACCCTTAATTTTTGACCCAGTCCGGTCTAATAAGTCCAAAATAATTTTTATGTTGTCCAATATATTTTAATTAGTCCAAAATAATTTTTGTTATCTTAATTAAATAATATTTGTTTTAGTATCTAATTTTTATTAATAAAAAATAATAAATAAAAAATAAAAATAAAAATCGGCGACGAAAAAATCGTCGCCTAAAATCAACGCGGGACGAATGGTCGTGGGCCATTTCGCCCACAGGAGTTTCTTGCGGGTGAAATGGCCCGCGGGCCAATTCTCGCCCGCAGCCAGCTGCGGCAATTTTTCGCCAACGCATTTTTTCCGCAGAAGTTTTTTTTCGCCAGCGCAATTTTTTCGACTCAATTTTTTTCGAAACCTAATACAATTAGGTTTCGGTTTCCTTTTCTTTATCAATATTAGATTCCATGAATAACTAGAATTAATCATAGAATTCTTCTATAAATAAGGACTAAAACAATCCAAAAAGGGATCGAATTTTGGGGAAAATTTTGAGGAGAAATTTGAGACCGAGATTGAAGAGGAAAACTTTGAATCAATCGGACTTTTTTGAGAGAGCAAACAAAGAATTCAATCCATCAAAGGCAGCAAAGCTTGTCTTTGTTCTTGTTCATCCAAGAAGTAATTTTTGGTGGAACCGACAAGCGAAGGTATGAATTTCTTTATTTGTTTCATTAATTCACAGTAGCTTCATCATTCAAAAATCTTAAAATTGTTGTTTCTGTTTCTTCAAAATCAAAAACCCTAGAACCTCAATTCACCTTTTCTAAAGTTTAAAAACCTTAATTCATTTATTTGTTTTCCAAAAATCTTATTGTTTCTTCAAAACCTCAAAACCCTAATTTGCCTTCCAATTCTTCAAAACCATAAATTGAATATGTTTCTTTCCACAAACCCTAAAAAATATCTTTTCTGTTTCTATAAACTTTAAATCTTTTTGTTTACTTTCATAAAGTTTCATAAAATTATCAATTATATTTTTAAATTACTAATGCATTCTCCGAAACCCTAATTCTAAAATTCTAAAAACCTAATTCAACTCCAAAACCCAAAATAGTAAACCCTAAACTAGCTAACCTAAACCCTAATTTTTCTAAACCCTAATTTTTAAAACCATGTAAATATAAATGTTATAATTCTACACAGTAAGTAACCGTAAATCATAAATCCAATGTTTTAAAGTGTTCAAACCCTAATTTTATGATTTCACTTCTCAAACATTAATTTGGTCAATTAAAGAACTTTATCAACCTCTTAAATCATAAAACTTCAATCCATTTCAATTCCTTTAAAACTCACAGTAGCTTAAACCCCTAAATTTCAAAACCCTAAACATATGAAACAAAGAATCTTAAATAGAAACAGTAGCCCTAATTTGAATCTTTATTTGCCTTATTCAATTTTATATTCGATTATGCTTTGATTTATTTTTATGCTTTAATTTATTTTCAATGCTTTGAGTTCAATGCTTGATTTATTTAATTTATCATGGATGGATGTTTACTTTCTATTGATGTTTAGTATCTTTGATGAATGATTTATTTATGATGAATGGTTATTTACTTTTATCGATTTATTTAGATTTTCAAATGTTGTAAGAGGTATGTTTCCACTTGATGGGTACCTCATTACTTAAATATCATGTAATTTAAATTTCTTTTCTATTTTACAACCAATATAAAGGACATGTTTTTACCTTTCGGTGGGTGTCCTATTTGGGCATGGATTATGTAAGGGCATGTTTCCATCTTCGGATGGGTGTCCATTTATTTGTTTTGGTTGGACATTGTTTTGATTTTCAATATATCGATGCTTTACTTTAATTATTGTGTGTAATATGGATAATGTTGTTATATTTAAGAATTTTATAATATTAAGACCTGTAAAGGAGGCCGGTTTTAATGAACCGGGTGTTGTGAGGGTGCTGGGCCATTTCTCCCCTTCCCCACACGTACCCAACTTTCTAAACCTATTAGGGGGTTGGGGATTCCTTAGGAATCGAGTCATCCACCCCTTTCTTTTTCTCGGCCCGTCCGGGTGGCACTCCATTTTCTCCGGACTTAGGTCCGTGTTGTCTAAAGCCCCAAGCCTAAACAGTGCCTAAGTCGCAAGAACCATTCCACCAGGAGTGGGGGCGAAAATCCCCGCTCACAGTGGCGACTCCACTGGGGATAAGAGAAGTTGATTCCATTGGTCTTTATATTATTCTATTCTTTCTTATAATGATATTATCCATTGCATCATATTAGATTGCATCGTGTGTGTGAGTTAGGATGCCCATGTTGCCCGTATTGTGTTATGTAAGGGATACCATACTTTCACTCAAGGTATGGAGATCGAGCATGGTATAACCACTCATAGCCTCGTACCATTTGGTATATACTTGCTATGGGAACCTAAGCCTTTTAAACCCAAAAAAAAAAAGACTAAAGCTCATGTAATTGGCCTAGTTACTTTCCTTAGGTTTTACCCTAAATGCATGTTGTTTGACTATGGTTAATTTATCTTGGCTTAAATCATGGCTTATTTGGTTTGCTCTTTTTCTAATATGACCTAAGTATATTGTAAGCTCAAAATAAATTTTTCTTTAAAGTCCAAAAGACCAAAGCTATTGTCAAAACTTTTCAAGATGGACTTTGGACATAAAACTTTTCTAAAAAAGAAATAAAAAATTCTTTTGCTCATAACTCAAATACTAAGCCCAAAATCCATTTTTTCTAAATTCTTTTTACAATGGGCTTAGAAATAAAATTATTTTTATCAAACCTTTTCTTACAAAGAGCTTGCAAAATATTTAGGTCAATTACGAAATACCAAAAATCAATCATGAGCCTAGTTTATACTAAGAATAATTAATCATGGACTTATTTTTGGCATGAATTATTAGTTACTTTTTCAAGTGAGAAATCTATCTATAATAAACCTCTTAATTTGGTTTTAATCCAATATAGCATAAAAACTACTATAGTTGGTTGAATGGATTAAAACCTAATTAATGGGAATTACTATGAATGGATTTCCATTTTTGAAAATATAACTATTGGTTGAAACGTTTGTGGGAAATATTCGAAAACAAGATACCCCATGCTGGTATTTTGTTAACCATATACCTATGAAAAGAGACTTGCCATTCATGTGTGCAAATATTATAAGGTTGGAAGGAGCGTCCTAATTATCTTTCTTCAGTTATTGTTTGTGCATACATGCATACATTTGCATCTCATATCATTGATCCTTTCTGGCTTACAGCCCTGGATTACAATAGTTCAAAAGCTTACAACAATCTGACCTACGCTGGAGACGAAGTATCTAGCAACGACTCAATCACTTGCTCACCAAAAAAAATGGATCCCGAACAAATTCAAAGAATGGTAGATGAAGCCCTCAATGCCAAAATGGAAGAAATAAAATAGGCCCTAGCTGAGACCATGAAGAACCAATTGACTGCAATTTTAGAAAATCACGCCGAAGCATCTGCTAGCACTAAGAAGCCAAAGGACAATGGAAAGGCTAAAATTGATGAAGTAGCTTTTGATGATGATAAGGTGATCATTGATGATGATGATTAGGCTCAATACTACCAAGATCCTCAAGACAAAAAGGAGCTGAAGGTTGTTGAGAAGGCAACTATTGAAAAGACCGAGACATCTGATGTTGAGAAGATGATTGCTGATTTAGAAAAGAAATTTGAGAAGAAACTGAAAATCGAAGAAATGTCCGAAGTTGACAAACTATTTGAGCAAGATGAAGAAGTTCCGTACAAGTTCAAGATGCCATCTTTTGCAAAGTTTGATGGAACCGAAAATCTTCACCTCCATGTGAAGCAATATATCACCGCTATGCAGTCTGCCCGAGCTACTAAGGCCCAAACTTTAAGGTACTTTATGCTCTCATTGGATTCTGTTATCCAAAATTGGTTCAATACCTTAGATGATGGAACACAAAAGAGTTGGGATCTGCTATACAAAGCCTTCCTCCAATAATATGGGTATAATGTCGAGATGGAAGTTACCTTAATAGAAGTGGAGTCCATAAGACAAAGGCCAAATGAGAATTTTGTAGACTATGTGAAAAGATGGAAAAACAAGGCTGCTTTGCTCAAGAAAAGGCCCGATGAATCCGATCAAATAAGGATGATCGTGAGAAGCGTCCTGCCTAGTCTTCGCGAAAGGATGTCTCATATACTCATCCGTGACTTCAAAGATCTTCTCCAAGCTGGTCTACAAATTGAAGAGTGGGAAAAGGAGAAAAATCGCTTTTCAATAAGAAGGAATGAGAAAGGGAATTATCAGCCTAGCAATCAAAGCACGCAAAAAGAAGTTGATGTTAATGTGGCTGGTCAAGGAAATAAAAGACAATTATTAGAATTGGGGAAACCTCTATCTTGGGTTTTTAACAAGCTGCAAAAGAAAGGGTTGTTGCAACCGTTAGCTCCTCGACCACTACATAATCCACTGCCACTAAACTTCAATGCCGAGGCCTTCTGTCAATTTCATCAAATACGAGGGCATGAAACGGATAAATGTGCTCGTCTAAGGCATGAGATCCAAGATTTGATTGATAGTGGCAAACTACTCGAGCCGGATAAGCCCAATACCAAGAACAACCCTTTGCCTAAATTTGGAAGAGTGCCACCACCAGCAACCTTTATGGTGGGAAAAGGATTGGAAGAAGATTTTGTTTTATCATCCTTTCAAGATGGAAATATTGAAGATGTGAAAGGAAAAGAAGCTTAAGCTCAATGAACTTTCTTTAGCTTGAATGTTGCTTTTCAATTTTACTTTCTTTAATATTTTGGAACTATTGTGTTTTTCAAATTTAAAGTTACTTGGAATAAATTACTTTCATCAAAATTTTTATTGGTCTTTGTTCATTTTGGTGCTCAACCGATGAGGAATCTAGCTTGATAATTCATGAATTAATATATTTATACATCATGACTCGAATGACTTTACTAGATAAGGGAATTGCTCTATAGCATTGAGTTGTGTATGCTTACTTAGAGAGGGCTCCTGTATAATTACCTTTGTCTAGGTCCTAGTCAGTCTTAGAACATGCTTTGACAAACTTTCGAGGTGAAATTGAACTCTGCTTATTTAAGGGAGAGATGATCTAGGCATTATTTGGTTAGCCAACAACTAGTATCCACCCTATTAAATATCAATCCCTAGTTGTCCCTTTAAGCCTTCATAAAATTTTAGCTTTCTTTTCATTGGCTTAAAACCCCAATAATCTACCCTGAGCTGTTGTGATACATTTAACAAGTCTTATGATCACTAAGATGAAGAGGCAAGAAGGTCAAAGAAAGCAATGATTAGTCAAGATCATAAGGATAGTTGAAGTTCTCAAGACCATGAAGATAGTTGAAGTTCTCAAGACCATAAGGATAGTTGATGTTTTCAAGACCATAAGGGTAGTTGAAGTTTTCAAGACCATAAGGGTAGTTGAAGTTTCCTTAATATCTCCAATATATCAAGACAACATTAACATCAGAGTAACAAATGATTTTATCCCTGTTAAAGAAGATTTATGTTATGCCACTCATCCATTATTAGAAGCCCAAGTTAGTACAAACAAGACAACTCTTTTAAAGTTAGAACTGAAAAAAAAAACAAACAAAAGAAAAGAAAAAAAAAGAAGAAAAAGAAGAAAAGAAAAAAAAAGAAAAGAAAGAAAAGAAGAAAAAGAGAAAGAAAAGAGATAAAACCTAAAAGGCAGTTTAAAAGGCCAAATGAGTTCTCTTTTACCTAAGACAACAAAAGGCTTCCATTTGGTTTATAAGGACATTTTGACTTGAATTGGTCCAACCCAACTAAAGGTTCAATCAAAATTAGAGAAAAAGGAGAAAGACCATCCAATTCTTGAAAGTTCTGTACTTGACAATCCTACAAGAAAGGACAAAATGCTCAAAGAAAGGGAAGAGTAAGAAAAATAAAAAGAAAGAAAATGGAGAAGAAGAAAAGAAACAAATTTAGGTAACAAACTTTATGCAAGGGCAAAGACTGTTCCAATCAAGATCTAGATTAATGCTAAGAAGATAGAAGGAATTTGGAGTCTAGCAAGATTGCCTCCAAGCTACCTAAAGTTCAAATAAGAAATTTGTAGTGTGAAGGTTTGTCCATTATGTCACATCGGCTCCAACTTACAAATGGCCTTCATTTAACCCGTGTCCCTTATAGACCCCATTTCAAGCCTATCAAAGACATGTTGATCTCTCTTGGTAGGTAGAGTCTATTAGTGGAGATAGTTTGAATAAGCATGCATATGAGATAGACAATATTTAAACTCAATGAGACCTTTGGCCAAGTAATGTGTATGTGCCTATCTGAAGTGCAACAATTCTTGCTTAAATAGAAATGATTCTCGAGTTTATTACGGTAACTAGGGTTGTCATGTTATAGATATGTTAATTTGGAAAAATCAAGTCTTGAGGTACATTGACATTGATTTGGCAAAGCCAACATTTGATTTCAAAATAAAAATTAAAAAAATTAAAAAAAAATGTATTTGTCATACAAAGCCTTCAAGTTAAGGGGAGTATGTTGAACTGTCGAATCTCGAAAGACACATTGGGCAAAGTAAATGATTATTGGCAAGGTCAAGAAGAAACTACCAACTGGCATGCTGAAACATAGTTTGAAATGGATGTATCCCTGATTCTACTGCCTGGAGTCTCCACCACTTGTGTTTTCAACATCTTGAAGATAAAAGCCACAAATACAAAGCTTTTGATCCTTCCAATACAACACTTGAACGAGCATCAAAAAGGAACTAATGAGAACACTTCTGCTAAACACCTCGGTCTGTGAGTCGATGGAATGACTGTAAGTATCATTCATGTATATCATGCATACATGAGCATATCACATTGCACTTTCTTGTCTTGTGTTGTCTATTCCTTGTCAAAATGAACAGCAAACACCCTGCGAAGTAAAGAATCAAAAGAAGATATTGAATCAAGAGGGCACTGAAAGCCTATTTGCTTGTGGAAGCTCTAGTCATTTTGCAAAAGAAGAAATACGTGCTTGTGCAACAAGCTAGACGACAAAAGCATCAATCAGAGCCCGCATAGAAAAATCATGGGTTTGAGCCTACACAGGGAGCAACGCTTCTCCTTTTCAATTTTCGAGTTTATGCATAAACAAAATATTTTAAATATCTTGCCACGCAGGGGGCAAGGAGAATATATGAAGGCTAGCTAAAAAGGGCTGAATTTTTTGCAAAAGTGCAAAGGAAGAACAAGAAAGAATGAAAAAGAAGAAAATTAGAATTCCCAAAAGAATGAAGATACAAAAGATAAAAGATCAGTCCAGCTAAAAAAGCTAAAGCCAGGAAAAAGACCCAATTTAAAGGATGAAGATCCAATTTCAAGGGTGAAGACCCGATCTCAAAGAAGGAAGATCCATTTTCAAAGGTGAAGATCCGTTTTGAGGGTGAAGAACCACAATGCATAGAACAGCCGGAGCAGTCAGACTTCTCAACTAATAAAAGGTTAGTCAAACTCAATCTCGGGTCCAAGTACCCCAATCAAATCAATCTCGGGTCCGAGTACCCAATCTCGGGTCCAAGTACCCAAACCAAATTCAATCCTGGGTCCAAGTACCCAAATCAAATTCATTCCCAGGTCCAAGTACCCCAATCAAATTAATCTCGGGTCCAAGTACCCAAATTCAATCTAATCTTGGGTCCAAGTACCCAAATTCAAACTAGTCTCGAGTCCAAGTACCCAAATCAAATTCAGTCTCAAGTCTAAGTACCCATTCTTGGGTCTAAGTATCCAAATCAAATTAGTCTCGGGTCCAAGTACTCAATCTCGGATCCAAGTACCCAAATCAAATCAAACTCGGATCCAAGTACCCAATCCCGGGTCCAAGTACCAAAATTCAACCTAGTCTCGGGTCCAAGTACCTAAATCAAATCTAATCTAGGGTCTAAGTACCCAAATCAAATTCATTCTCGGGTCCGAGCACCCAAAATCAAATTAGTCTAGGGTCCAAGTACCCAATCTTGGGTCCAAATACCCAAATCAAATCAATCTTGGGTCCAAGTACCTAATCCCGGGTCCAAGTACCCAATCCCGAGTCCAAGTACCCAAATCAAATATAATCTCGGGTCCAAGTACCCAATTCAAATTCAAGCTCGGGTCCAAGTACCCAATCTCGGGTCTAAGTACCCAAATCAAATCAATCTCGGGTCCAAGTACCCAATCTCGGGTCCAAGTACCCAATCTCAGGTCCAAGTACCCAATTTTGGGTCTAAGTACCCAATCCCTGGTCCAAATATCCAATTAAATCTAATCTCAAGTCCAAGTACCCAAATCAAATTCAAGCTCGGGTCCAAGTACCCAATCTCAGGTTCAAGTACCCAAATCAAATCATTCTCGGGTCCAAGTACCCAAATCAAATTTAAGTAACCATCTCATCAAAAATTAAGTCTTATTACTTTTCACTCTCTTCCACTAAAGTCTCAGATCATTCAAGCAGGGGGCAAACTGTAGACCCTTAATTTTTGACCCAGTCCGGTCTAATAAGTTCAAAATAATTTTTGTGTTGTCCAATATATTTTAATTAGTCCAAAATAATTTTTGTTATCTTAATTAAATAATATTTGCTTTAGTATCTAATTTTTATTAATAAAAATAAAAATAATAATAATAAACAAAAAAATAAAATAAAAATAAAAATCGGCGATGAAAAAATTGTCGCCGAAAATCAGCGCTGGACGAATGGCCGTGGGCCATTTCGCCCACAGGAGTTTCCTGCGGGCGAAATGGCCCGTAGGCCAATTCTCACCCTCAACCAGCTGCGGCAGTTTTTCGCCAGCGCATTTTTTCTGCAGCAGTTTTTTTTCGCCAGCGCACTTTTTTCGACGCAAATTTTTCCAAAACCTAATACAATTAGGTTTCGATTTCCTTTTCTTTATCAATATTAGATTCCGTGAATAACTAGAATTAATCATAAAATTCTTCTATAAATAATTACTAAAACAAACCAAAAAGGGATTGGATTTTGGGGGAAAATTTTGAGGAGAAATTTGAGACCGAGAATGAAGAGGAAAACTTTGAATCAATCGGACTTTTTTGAGAGAGCAAACAAAGAATTCAATCCATCAAAGGCAGCAAAGCTTGTCTTTGTTCTTGTTCATCCAAGAAGTGATTTTTGGTATAACCAACAAACGAATGTATGAATTTCTTTATTTGTTTCATTAATTCACAGTAGCTTCATCATTCAAAAATCTTAAAATTGTTATTTCTGTTTTTTCAAAATAAAAAACCCTAGAGCCTCAATTCACCTTTTCTAAAGTTTAAAAACCTTAATTCGTTTATTTGTTTTCCAAAAATCTTAAAATTCTTATTTTTGTTTCTTCAAAATGTCAAAACCCTAATTTTCCTTCCAATTCTTCAAAACCATAAATTGAATCTATTTCTTTCCACAAACCCTAAAAAATATATTTTCTATTTCTATAAACTTTAAATCTTTTTGTTTATTTTCATAAAGTTTCATAAAATTATCAATTGTATTTTCAAATTACTAATGCATTCTCCGAAACCCTAATTCTAAAATTCTAAAACCCTAATTCAACTCCAAAACCCAAAACAGTAAACCCTAAACTAGCTAACCTAAACCCTAATTTTTCAAAACCCTAATTTTTAAAACCATGTAAATCTAAATGTTATAATTCTACATAGTAAGTAACCGTAAATCATAAATCCAATGTTTTAAAGTGTTCAAACCCTAATTTTATGATTTCACTTCTCAAATATTAATTTGGTTAATTAAAGAACTTTATCAACCTCTTAAATCATAAAACTTCAATCCATTTCAATTCCTTTAAAACTCACTGTAGCTTAAACTCCTAAATTTCAATACCCTAAACACATGAAACAAAGAATCTTAAATAGAAACAGTAGCCCTAATTTGAATATTTATTTACCTTATTCAATTTTATATTCGATTATGCTTTGATTTATTTTATATGCTTTAATTTATTTTCAATGCTTTGAGTTCAATGCTTGGTTTATATTAATTTATCATGGATGGATGTTTACTTTCTATTGATGTTTAGTATCTTTGATGAATGATTTATTTATGATGAATGGTTTTTTACTTTTATCGATTTAATTAGATTTTCAAATGTTGTAAGAGGTATGTTTCCACTTGGTGGGTACTTTCATTACTTAAATATCATGTAATTTAAATTTCTTTTCTATTTTCGAACCAATATAAAGGACATGTTTCTACCTTTCGGTGGGTGTTCTATTTAGGCATAGATTATGTAAAGGCATGTTTCCATCTTCGGACAGGTGTCCATTTATTTATTTTACTTGGACATTATTTTGATTTTCAATATATCGATGCTTTACATTAATTATTGTGTGTAATATAGATAATGTTGTTATATTTAAGAATTTTATAATATTGAGACCTATAAAAGAGGCCGGTTTCAATGAACCGGGCGTTGTGGGGGTGTTGGGACATTTCTCACCTTCTCCACACGTACCCAACTTTTCGAACCATTAGGGGGTTGGGGATTCTTTAGGAATCAAGTCATCCACCCCTTTCTTTTTCCCGGCCCGTCCGGGTGGCGACTCTATTTTCTCCGAACTTAGGTCCGTGTTCTCTAAGGCCCCAAGCCTAAACAGTGCCGAGGTCGCAAGAACCATTCGACCGGGAGTGGAGGCAAAAATCTCCGCTCACAGTTATCATAATATGAATGGTATTGGATCACTGGAGATGTTAGAGTTTGGTATGAATGTTGGAACTAGAAATATTATTCTATAAGTTGTGTTATTGTTGAAAATTCTTAGATAGTAGAAACTATGGAGGAAACTCTGCCAAAAAATTTTATCGGACTGTTATTGGAATTGCTTAATTATGATTTTAGATTAGTTTGTATATTGAGTAGCGTTCTTTGACAGTTCTTTGAGAGGATTGTCAGGGATGTTGCATTAATTCTTAGCCTCATAATAATTTTTGGTTAAAAAGTTCTCATAATAATTTGGAATTTTATTAATTTAAATAATTAATTATATTTTATTAATTCTTTTAATTTTCAATTTTCATTATTTAATAATTTTTTCTGTATTGAGAAATCTTAGAGGAATGTTGAGTGATTATTGAGTGTAAATTTTTGTTAATTAAATGGCTTTAGTTTCATGATTAATTTAATGGTTTTGTTTTCTCTAAATTTAACTTGTTTTTTCTTGATTATGTGTCAAGTGCTTTTTTCTTAAAAAAAAAGTAATCTTTTGATTTTGTCCATTCAAAAGATTTTGAGTTTTCTTCGAGTTTTTCAAGAAAATAGATGCTTAAAATTGTAATAGTTTCAAAGAAACAAAGCATTTGTTTTACATATCAAGAAAGTAAAAAAAAAATAGAGGAGAGAAAGGGAAACATGTTTCTTTGAAATGATGTTCTAACAAATGAGGTTCTAAGATATTCAAAGAGTATTATCATAATTTTATGATTTATGTTCGTAAATTATTTATAGTCATGCACCGCATGAAGATGTTTTACATGTGTGATGCCACTTCAACAAACAAGGGTGAAATAATTATGATAAATAAAAGTTAGAGTATCAAAATAGTTTAAAAAAAAATAGAGCTAATAAAATAGCTAATCATATAAAGTACATAGAATTGTAGATGTATCAAGTCTCTTATAAATAAGAAATAGAATGCGGAATGGATGGTTGAGTTATTAGTTTCGGATACTAGAGGATCAGATATGCGTAGAAGTGTCAAAATAGATTATGACACGTGAATACGATACACAAAATACGTAAAATTAGCGGATTAGTATTGACCTTAAATGAATTAGTGTCAAAAATAGGTTAACCCATTTATGACACGACTTAAAATGGATTGTATACTATAATGGGTTGACACGCGAACCAACTACAACCCATATAATTAAAATAACATAGCTTTTATACAACTCAAAACGATATCATTTTATTATTATTTATTCTAAAAAAATAAAAATAAAAATTATATATTTATTATATTATTATATCTTTATTATTATATGATGTATTATTATTTATTTAAAAATAGTTTAATTAATTTTTTGTTATTTTATTAAAAATTTATTAATTTCAACTAATTACTAATTTTTTTAAATTTTTTAAATTAATTTAAATTTAATTCTTTATCAGTTTTAAAAATCATTTTCTTAAATCAAATGTTAACAATTAAATAATTTTATATTTTATATCAATATTTTTTTAATTTAGAATTTAGAATAAAATTTATAAATAAAATAAAATATATATTTTTTAAAAAATTTATTATAAAATTCATATTGACAGCTATATATTATCTTCTTAATTTTTTTATATTAAGTTTTAATATTAAAATATAACATATGCTCATCAATTATTTTATATTAATTTGCTACATATTTTATTTTTTAATTTATTTTTTAAAAAAATTAATATATTAATATTTTTAAATTATTTTAATCATAATTTTATTATATGAATAATTTTTAATAGATTATTTATAAATATAAAATTATTTTAAATTAAAAATATTATATGAAATAAATAAATTGTATTAGATTATATAATTTATATATAATATATTTTATATTTATAATATGTTTATAATTTATTTAATTTATATATTATATTTATATCGTTATAATCAATAAATAAATAATGTGAATTTTAATGGTATTATTACAATAGATCAATTCAATTTTACACTCCTTTAAGCAAGCCTCTCTTAATTTTATTTAAAATTTAAATTTTGACGAAGGTGACATGGCAATCTATGTGTCACCTGAAATCCCACGCCGTCATAGCAATGCTGTGTTCGATATGCATATCCAACCGTTACCAGTCGCCAAACGCACCCTTTCTAGTCCATTTCAAACGCTATAAGATATAATTATTTTAATATTGCGACATGTTATTTTTTCATAGATTCCAAAACCCAAGAACATCCCTTTCTCCCTCCCTTCTCTAATTAAACCCACAGCCAACCGACCACTGAACTCAACTCTCTCATGGAAATCGACGAAGATGAAGACCCAGTTGCGCTCTTCATGTCTCTCGATGATTGGCAGGACTGCTCTTCTCAATCCTCTTCGGAAACTTACTTGGTTGGCTTCGTTATCGCCAACATAGTGGGTCTCCGTTACTACTCCGGCACAATTACCGGCCGTGAATTGGTGGGTTTGGTCCGTGAACGTCTTAATGTTGATGATCAGAACGCTATCAAAGTACTTAATACAAGATCACTTCAAGTGGGTCATATTGAAAGGTCAGTTGCTTCTGTTCTATCTCCTTTAATCGACACTCAAAAAATCACTGTGGAAGGTATTGTGCCGAATTCTTGTAGTAGGGGTAATAAGTTTAGGATTCCTTGTCAAATTCATATTTTTGCTAGGTTTGAAGATTTTGAAACTGTAAAATCTACCATTTCTTGTGGTGGATTAGTTTTAATATCGGAAATGGATGTTAGTTTTGGTTTATCAGAGGCTATGGTGGTTAAAGAAAAGAATAAGAAGGGCAAGCTTAAAAGTTTGGACGAAATTTTTAAGTTAGTGGATGACAATGTGAACAAGAAAGGGAAAATTGGGGCTTTGGAGCCACCCAAGGAGGTGATTAAATCTGAGCTTTTTATGCATCAAAAGGAAGGCTTATGGTGGTTGATTAATAGAGAGAATTCTGGCGAGTTACCGCCATTTTGGGAGGAAAAAGATGGGGAATTTGTAAATGTTTTGACGAACTATCATACAGATAAGAGGCCAGAGCCATTGCGTGGTGGGATTCTTGCCGATGACATGGGTTTGGGTAAGACTTTAACTTTACTTTCTTTGATTGCTTTTGACAAAGTTGATATTAATGCGATCATTGATAGGGATGATGTTGAAGAAGGAATATGTGAGGTGGATGAGGGATCCACTGTTTCAAAAGGTAAGAATGGTAAGAGGGGTAGGGTGAGTACAAATGGGGTTGGAGGACGAGAGAAGCATAAAACTGAAAATACCCTTGTGGATAGCAATGTGAAAGGGAAGTCTGTGTATGAAGCTGATAAGTATTCTAAAGTTTTGGGTTCAAAGGGGACATTGATCGTGTGCCCTCCTGCTGTATTTTCAACATGGATAACGCAACTAGAAGAGCACACCCAACGTGGATCATTCAAGGTCTACATGTATTATGGAGAAAGGACTAAAGAAGCTGAGGAGCTTAAGAAGCAAGATATAGTGTTGACAACGTATAGTACTTTGGCTAGTGAAGACTCTTGGAAAGACTCTCCTATGAGGATGATTGAGTGGTGGAGAGTTATCTTGGATGAGGCACATGTTATTAAGAATGCAAATGCACAACAAAGTCGAACAGTTACTAATTTGAAGGCTAAACAAAGATGGGTTGTTACAGGAACACCCATACAGAATGGATCCTTCGACTTGTTCTCATTGATGGCATTTTTGCGTTTTGAGCCATTTTCAATAAAAAACTATTGGCAAAGTCTTGTACAGCGCCCACTTGCTCAGGGGGATAAGAAGGGGCTCTCAAGACTGCAGGTAATATCCTATTGCAAATTATTTCCTTTTCATGTACTGGAAATATTATACTCATACCACGGAATAGTGCACATATTGATTGATCCTAGCTTCAGAATTTCTTTATTCTTTGCAGCTGAAATGGTTTATTGTTTGAGTAATTTTCTTTCCTCATGCTTATTCAAATGGTTGAGCACATATATTTTTTATGTTTTTCCTAGCCATTAGACAGTTGCTATTCTCGATCATGATAGTGGATAGAGGTAACTGATTAATTCTGTATCACGGGTATGGTTTTATTGTTATTTCATTTTGATTTTTGATGACTGGAAAAATCACAAAGGGCAGTAAGGGAGTGCAAACCAAGTGGAAACAAATGTTGAAAAATGATTTGTCTTTTTTTCAGATGCATGAATATACTTTCCTCTAAGTGAACTTTTAGCATTTCATGACATCCAATTCTCCTTGACCTTTTCTTTTTTCTTTTTCTAGGCAGTGACTGAGCGTAACTTGGACACACTTTTTTTAAATATCATAAAGACATAAAAATAGGAAACTTATCTATGTAGCTGATCCAAAACCAAAATAGATTGTGAAAAAAGAATGTTGAGTGGGTTGAGTCATAAAAGACCTATTTTGTGAACTTAGGATGCCATTTCTTAATGTTATATTAAAAAGAAAATGAATGTTTGGAGAAATACGAACTATGAAAGAACTTAGTCCATATATATATATATATATATATATAATATTTGTAAAAAAAAATACAAAACGTTAGGAATTATTCATTATTTGAAATATATATTATCGGAGGTGCATTCTTTGTTGAATGTAGTAGTCCTTTTTAATGTCACTGTGTAATTTGAATAATTTTAGTTGTTGAAGGTTCTTATTCTTTTTCTCCCTTGCTTTCTTTTTGTTTCATTATTCTAGGCTGCTGATTGTATGATCGTGTATTTTAACTGCTTATTAGTTATAATCATAATTTTTTCTGGAGAACTTTTTTGAATTCTTATTTAAATTGTGTAAAGGACATCGATTCACCATATATGATGTCCTTGTACCCAATATTGGTGAATTGAGGTCCTTGTGTGGGTAGATATATGATGTCCTAGCACTCTGTATGGTGGTTGGACCATAAAAATTTCATTATATAGATCATTTAAAATTAGTTTATAAAAACATCTAATAAAAACTAGAGAAATTTTTAGGATAACTCTTCAATGAACTCATCTTTTTCTTGGCCTTAATATGAAAATTAGGACAATGTGTTAGTGTTTTCTTTTATATGGTTGATGTATACAAGCAGGGAACCTTTATTTATCTATTCTGTATGCAGCAAAAGAATCACTGGGTTAGACAGGAGCATACATCTTGCTTATACAAATGTTGTTTAGTATTTTTCAGAGAAACATGATTTGTTTCAACTAACCTGCTGAACAAATGAAGTAAAAAATTAGCCAGGATTGTTTATAATCCTATAAGGATATGTCAAAAATGAGGAATAAATAATTCAGTTAGTAGTATGATTTTGGATCTAATTTTTCTATTTTGGAGCCAAGCCACCCAAGGAAAAGAGAGAAGTTGAAGACTTGTATCAAAGATATTTACAACTGTATCAAAGATATTTACAACTGTACTGATCAGTTGTTCTGATTGTTCCTTCTAGCTCTAGGAGGCATGCTTCTATTTGCCCAGATGGTGAAGTTACTTCCTTGTATCTTATGCTAGTGCCATTTAAGCATCAAATGGTACACAATGTGGTTTAACAGGATTAGAAACTTATGGTCCATTTCTGTTGTGGTGGTTGCAAATATAGGTGAATCAATCAGAAGCAGCTAAGTCGAAAAGACAAAAAAAAAAAAGTAATAGTACATTTATCAAATGAGATGGACAATACTTCTTATAGTGCAGTTGAAATCAGATAGGAGGAGTTGTACTAGGTCTATCAAAAGGCAATCAGGGCCTAAAAACCTCTCTAATAAGTGAATATTTGCTTTTTTTTTAGAAGAGATGTAATTGATGAGTTTTTTTCCCCTTCAATGTTAATTTTAAGCTGCAATTTCTTTTGATTTCAGGTTTTAATGGCAACTATTTCTTTACGGAGAACAAAGGACAAGGGTTTAGTTGGATTGCCATCTAAAACTGTAGAGACACATTACATTGAACTTTCTAGAGACGAACGTGAATTGTATGACCAGATGGAAGTGGAAGCCAAGGGTGTTCTCCAAGGCTTTATTAATGCTGGTAGTCTAACGCGCAACTATTCGACTGTACTTTGCATAATTTTACGACTTCGCCAGATATGTAATGATCTGGCCTTATGCCCTTCAGATTTGAGATTATTACTACCTTCTAACAGTATTGAAGGTATTGGAATCTTTTAACATTACTTTCTTTATCTTATTTTTGAGGTTGCATACTTCTTATTGGTGTATTAATCTTATTGCCTAATTTAACTTTTGAATAAGGTAAAAAAGGAGATTGTTGCATATTGCAGGAGGCATACAGAGAATTACTAAATCCTTGGATGTATTTCCCTTTACACTACATTTGGTGTTCTTTTCTTTTCTTTTTTTTTTTCCTGTGTGATGGGTGGAATTGCACTCATATTTAGGCTTTGGAATAGAATCTTGATCTATAGTATTTATTTAACTCACTGTTAATACTTGAGTGAGTTGGGCAAGTTTTGATGGTGACTTGTTTTCTTTTGTAATTAATTGTCTACAGGAAGCATGACTAGCAGTTTGAGAAATATGTAGGAAATTTTTTCTTCAGTTGCTTACTTGGGTTGGGTGTTGAGGGTATGGAGTTTTTTCAGTTTTTTTTTTTCTTTTGGAGCATGTCAAATTGAAAAGAAGGTTTAGGAAAGCTGGAGATCTTTAATGAGCCCTTGTTGAGGAGACAGTTGCAGTGGATGACGGAAGTTCATAGAGGAGGGTGATAGAGCCCAAATATGCAAGAGTTTATATGTGATGCTCACAGGATGTATCTAACTGGTTGGCCATTGGCTTGTTTCTAACTAATGGTTTCAAAGGCTTCTGAAATAATTATTTTTGGTTTGGAGTTTATAGTGATAACATGTTATGACTTACTTGTTGGACATGGTAAGCTTCATTAAGGCGTAGCAAAGCAAACTTTCTCTTGTCACAATGACTTGGTTTAGAGCTGATAGTAATATCATGTTATGACATACTTTTTGAGGATGGGAAACTCCATAGGAAATGGAGCATTTGGACCTAGCGGTTGGATATGGGTGGCAGATCAGATGTTTGTGAGAGAAATTTGTATTGAATATACATTCTATTAGTGTCCAATATTTTCATCTCATATCTGTGTAAATTGGGGTACAAGAGGATAAATTTTGGTGCAATAATAAGAGGACATGGTCTCAAATCATTGAAACAACCTCTTCACAATGCAGAGGGGCTGCATTTAACCATTCTAGAGGCCACCACATGGGAAGTCTCATCAAGTTGTATCCCTCTTTGATTCACTTCAAGTGCCTGATAAACGATAGTAGGATAACAATCATTTTTTTGAACCATAGTTTCCCCATTAGTAAAAGGTGATAATGATTTTCACTTGATCAGTGAAATTGCTGCTTGTATTTGTACATTTATGTGTCATTTGGATATTTCTAATTTTTTCTTTTCTGCAAAATTGCTTTTGCATGGTTTATCCACTCTGATATGCTGTATCTTGTGGTTATCTTGTGGTTAGCCTTTGTGACAGTTTATCTAATTTCAGACTTCCTTTATATCTGGTGGTGGATTAACGACCATGTGGTTGAGGAATCATTCATCTTTCATATCATTCTAATTATCAAAAATTGATTCTCTACAGATGTCTCCAATAACCCTGATTTGCTTGAAAAGGTGGTTGCTGTATTACAAGATGGTGAAGATTTTGACTGTCCCATCTGCATTTCTCCACCAACTGATACTGTAATTACGAGCTGTGCTCACATCTTTTGCCGACCCTGCATCTTGAAAACCCTGCAGCGCACAAAACCCTGCTGTCCACTTTGTCGGCGTTCCCTGTCTACATCTGACCTGTTCTCAGCCCCTCCTGAATCATCTCACACTGAAAACACTGAAATGTCTTCTTCAAGACTATCTTCCAAGGTTTCTGGTCTATTAAGACTCCTTGTATCATCAAGGGATGAGGATCCAACTACAAAGTCAGTAATATTTTCACAATTCCAGAGGATGTTGCTATTACTTGAGGAGCCATTGAAAGCAGCTGGTTTCAAGATCTTGCGGTTGGACGGATCAATGAATGCAAAAAAGAGGGCTCAAGTAATAAAAGAATTTGGGGGGGCTGGACCTGATGGTCCCACTGTTCTGCTTGCAAGTCTTAAGGCTTCAGGAGCTGGTATAAACCTTGCAGCTGCTTCTAAAGTCTTTCTATTGGAGCCATGGTGGAATCCAGCAGTTGAGGAACAGGCTATGGACCGTGTCCACCGAATTGGACAGAAACAGGATGTAACAGTAGTGAGGTTGATCGCTCGACACAGCATTGAGGAAAGGATATTAGAGATGCAGGAAAGAAAGAAGAAACTAGCAAGAGAAGCTTTTGGAAAGCGGGGAACAAAAGCACATGAGGTTAGTGTAGATGATCTTCGTGTGCTCATGTCCTTGTGAGTTGCATTTTACATCTGACCATAAAAGTGATTGCATGTTGATGGGTTTTGTGAAACTTAAATATACTAGTGCATATATCATATATCTTTAGGACAGTTGTATTTTGAGCATCAGTCAGAACGGTTTCTGAATCTTTAACAAGAAACCTGTAGAAATCCTGATGCAAATGTGAATCTTTCTAAATCTTGATCTCACTGGTGTTTCAAACAGTGTCCTGCAGCTGTAGATGTGTGTGGCCGTTATTTGGTTAGTATTTTTCACCATCTCTTTTCATTTGACGATTTAAGTGCTGGGAGTATTAAATTTTAGGCTGACGTTATAATTAGCGTTAACTTGAGGTTGAAAAAATGGAACGGGTAAAAAACGTGACAGAGGTGCTTTTACTCCAATTTTTCTTCAAAGTTCTTTACGTTTGATTAAAGGTAAGCCATTAAGCCGTGATTTTAATGCTTTAGAGATAATTCATATATTTGTTCGATGGATTACTGCTTGATTAGAAGCCTCAACAGGCTAATTCAAAATAAAATTTTTTAAAGAAATATATATATATATATATGAGTTTTCCAGTATATAAATAACGGTAAAATGTATGTATCTCTTCTGAATAATTGATTTAGTATCCATTTTTTCTTCCTAATATAATATTAAAAAAAAAAACTCGGTAGTCACCAATAACTTGGGTTTTGGGGGTATGACATATGGGCTGCGAAAATCTTCAATCAAGGAGTAATATCTAAGTTGTAAGAATCATCAATTCAAATAAAAGGAGTAATATTTAAGTTGTAAGAATCATCAAATTCAAATAAAAGGATGATGGGTGATTATAAGGAATTTTTACAAATTTATCTTTAAAAACAGTTGTTTTCAAAAATATGGCAAAAATTATTTCATTGAAAAACAACATCAAACTTTTAAAAATATTTTATCCTTTAGCTTTCTTTATACATTTTGTGATATCTTATTATTCTCTTATCATCTAAATCTATAATTTTACTATTTTTAAATTAAAAAAAAAATATATGAATCAATAATTATAGGGTTAACCTATTTTGTAAGCTATATGAATACATGTTTTTTCAGTATAAGCACAATTTTTTTCTTGTCATTCACATATTGTTTGTTTTGGTGGAATTAAAGAAAAAAGAAAGTAAATAAAATAAGATTTCTCTTAGTTTCTATTGTTTGGATGTTTAATTGAGAAGAGAAATATAATTTTACTAAGAAAATAATTCTTTTTAAATGATCAAACTAATTTTCCATCTAAATAGTAAAAAACGAAGAAAAATAAGAGAAAAAAATATTGTATCATATGAAATATAATTTATATTCTTATTTTATTTTTATTTTAGTTTAATGAATAATGATAAAGTTGTAAAAATATATTTTATAGATTTATTTATTATTTAAATTATAAAGAAAAAAATTTATTTTTCTTATTATTCAATTATAATTATCAAACACATTAAAATAAATTTAATTTAATTTCTTTTCTACTCATTTCAATTTTATTCTAGATTAAGCTAGGAAGGAATCCGAACCTATATTTTTGTCCATATAAAACTCATTAGCAGTAGCAAACTTTCTTGGAAACCAAACACTAACTTAGAACAGTGGCGGAACGATAATGGGGTCGTGTGGAATCACACGACCCCCCTCACCGGCAGCCAGAAGGAGGGAGGGTAGAGGAGTCAGGCGTGTATAGGAAACTCAGCCCCCGTTGAAGGGGGCTGAGTTTCAGAGCATTTGCAGCGAGGGTTAGATGAACCCCTCGCTGCAAATACAATTTTTTTCTATAAATTAGTCCCCGTTGTTTCGCCAGGGACTAATTTTTTTTATAAATAAACCCCTGAAGAATGGGTTTACTTAAAAAAATAAAAAAAATAAAAACTCCGTTTCGCTTGGGCCTGTTCAAAAAATAAAAAGGGCTGCGCCTTCTCCTTCTTCTCTCTCCCTGTCTGTTCCCTCCCCAACCAAAGAGACACAGCCCGTAGCAGCAGCACCCACCCACCCAGCCGCAGCCACCACACCGCCGACCACCGCCATCCACGACGACCCCCTCGGTAAATTTCTGCACTGACTTAGAACACATGCCAAACATGCAAAATCGATTTTTTTTTTGTCTTTGTATTTTAAGATCCTCTGCCTCAATTATTCCCTAGATTCAGAACTGATGCCGTTTCTCGTACGCACTCATCAAAGCTTTGGCTTCTACACACGAACAAGACTGTTACAGATTTAAAACTCCTTTTTTCTTTTATTGAAATGTTTCTGGAGAATCACTCTGATGGCTAAGAAAGCCACGACAATCATAAACTGAATTTGCCAGCCCATCTCTCTCTTTCGCTCTTCCTCATGGAACTGTGCGAACTAATGAATATTCAAGAGTGAAGGAATCGTTGATAGGCACAGTTTTTGTTAAAACTCTTTTTTTCTAATGGCTGTTGTAGAGAGAGAGAGATTGGAGAGTTAAAGTGAGTAATGATGAATATGAGAGAGATTCTGATGATAGTGATGATTAGGAATGTTGAGAGTTAAATCAAAATGCGGTGGAGGAGAAGCAACACGTGCCAACGGGAGCGGCAACGGTGGTGGCTGCATCAGCTGCATTATTGAGTTTACTTATGTTAGGATTTTTTTTTGTTTGTTTGTGGATTGATGGATTACTCAGTTGAGTAATTTGATTTCTAATATGACCTATTGAATTTTACTTATGTTTAATTGGTTTATGATGTGTTCAGATTATTATTATTTATGATATGTTCAGATTATTATTATTCCTGGTGTTGTTAGATCTCTCTTTCAGAGCCATTTTCGATTAAGGTACGATTTTTTTTTCTTTTCTTTTTAATTTGAATTGTGTTTGGATGGAGAGAAAATGAAAGAAAATGTAAGGTTGGGTTACAGAGATGCAAAGAGATGATATGTTTATATAAAACAGTGTGATTTGAATTAATAGGAAAACGTTACTTTTTGAGCATATAAAAGGGTTTTACCGAGCCTACCACATAAGCAGAAACGAAGGCTTAGTAGAATTCCTAACGGATTGATATGATGCAAACTAATAACTTATAGCTTTAATGACAAAAAAAAGAAGAAGTTATACTTATCTTGAGAAAATGCAGATTTGTGAGGATTAAAAAATAGATTAACCTATAATTATAATAGAAAATGCATATAAAAAAAATAAATCTATAAATCTATACAATATCTCTAAAATAATAAAAAAAATTATATTTCTTACTAATTAAAATTTAACATATATCAACATAAATGCAGTACATATATATCACATTAAAAATATTATATGATTTATAAATTAAAATACAACATAAAAAATAAAAAATAAATAAAATATATACACAACATACATTATATATTTTTACATGTTAGATATTCTGCATATATTGTTGATAAGTACACAATTAATAATATTTTATTCCCGTTTCTTAATATGATTATTATCCAATTGAGTTTAATTTGTTTGTTCAAAGTGCATTTTAGGATTAATTTCAGGAATTCTCGATAAATTGAGGCTTATGGTCATTTTGGAGGAATTGCGGATGAAAGTAGAAGAAAAGAGCAAAATCTATCAATGGATACGCCCATGAACACGGGCGTGTCAATAGACGTGCCCTTGATATTGCATTCAATGGCTATGACACGTCCAGTTGCATGGGCGTGTCACCAAACGTGCCTTATGTCCAGAGTCACAGCAGCTATGACACGCCTAGTACCACGGACGTGTTACCGAACGTGCCTTTCATCCAGAATCACAGTAGCTGTGACACGCCCAGTACCACGGGCGTGCCAATGAACGTGCCTTTTATCAAAACTCACAGTAGCTGTGGCACGCCTAGTAACACGGGCGTGTCAATGGGCGTGCCCTTTATTCAGAATCACGGTGGCTATGACACGCCCAGTGACATGGGCGTGTCAGTGGACGTGTCACCTGTCGAAAAGTTAAATTCTTTGCACTGATTAGGGCACAAGTGGGGGACAACAGCTGTGCTTTTGTCAAAAAGAAAGAACAAGAAAAAGAAAGCTTGCCTAAATCAGGGAAAAGGATGATGAACCAAGGAAGGTGGTAGACAATGGAGGGGTATGGTGAGTTGGAGGTATGGGCTGGAGATTGGAAGGGAAATAAAAAGAGAAGAGGGGGAGAAGAACAACAGTTGTTGCTGAGACATTTTTGGAAACAGAGAATAAGGAAGAGGAGGAGGAGCCAGCTGCTGGAGCAAGGAGAAAGGTCTTGAGTTAAGTTTGAAGAAGGATACACATCTTGCTCAAGCCCTAAACCAAGAATCAAGGATTGAAGTGAAGAAATACAAATTCTTTGCCATGAATTGTTTGGTTTCTTTTACTCATTTATCTTGCTCTGTTTTTCCAGTTTTGAATATGAACTAATTCCTTCTCTATCTAGATGTCGATGAACCCTAGCCAATTTGTATGAATTGAACAATTATATTCAGTTGAATCAGTTAATTGAGTTGTTTTATTCTTATGATACTTGATGATATTTCCAATTGATAATAGCATGCTTATTGATTGGTTGTTATTTTCATATTATTGACTTGAGAAAGTTTGATGTGAATTGAATACTCATAAGGGTTGAGGATTGATTGGGGTACTAGAGATAGACCTACAAGATCCTTTGGTTTATAGTTCTTTGTTCTTAAAGCAAGATCTATTTAATTGTGTTTGAGAAGAGATTCCAGCACTCTACTTAGTGATTAGGGATTAATCCACTCGAGAGAGGCTTTAATCTAATTTAGAGGAATGCCAATTCAAATCCATTAAATTATTTAGCTGAATTGATTGATCATAAATATTATTGAGGCTAGGGGGATTCAATATCTGGATAGTTCTATTAATATCATTATCAATCCTTTTGTACACAGCATTTAATTTCATTTTATTTTCAGTCATTAATTAGTTGTTTTTAGTTACAACGCACCACACAACTATTAATTTGCTAAACAACGATTAAGATTTGCACTAGTACTTGGCCTTGTCCCCAGTGGAACGATAACTCACTCACTACTATATTACTTGCACTAGTACTTGGCCTTGTCCCCAGTGAAACGATAACTCACTCACTACTATATTACTTGGGCGACCCGTGCACTTGCGGTATAGCCATAGCATAGCTTGCGACGCACCAATTGTATAAATATTATGCGTATATTATATATATATTGAGTGTACGCTGTAAATACATTTTATATGATGTGTACATACTTAAAAAAAATTAAATATACATATTAAAATATAAAAACTAACTAAAACAAACATTAAAATAAAATAAAAATATCTAAAAAGATATAACAATAATAAGAAAATATATATTGAAAAGGAATAAATTCAAAAAAACAAATAAAAGAAAATTGAGGCATTTTATCAAATATATAGAGTGCATTATTATCAAAGAATAATAAAATTTTTAATATTATAATTAAAGAACAACAAAAACTAAAGAAAAATATAGATATGTTTACAAATTAAAATTAATATGAAAGATCAAATCTATTTTCTATAAATAAAAAAGAAAATAAAAAGAACGGTAGAAGCAGAGGGAAAGGTATAGAAGAAGAAAAAGAGGAAAAAAAAAGAGACCAAGAATGAAAAGAAAAAAAAAACGTTAATGGAGAGGTACACTTGAAAAAAACATATATCAAAAAACAAAAGTGAAAAAAGTAAAAAAATAAAAAAACAAAGTAGCGTGTTTTTGAAAAATGAAAATAGAAAAAAAAAAGTAAACCTTAAAATTTCTTCTTTTCTCAATGATATTTATAAAATTAAACCTTGAAATTTCTTCTTTTCTCAATGATATTTATAAAATATTTATAGGGACACTTCAATAGTTATAAAGAATAATACAAAATCCTATTCTAAGACGGTGAAATACTAGATAAATGGGCTTCCCATATGCGTATGACCCAATAACATATTGAGATTATTTGCATGGGTTGCTCCAAATTGAGAAGCAACAAGAAAATAAATCAAGCTATCACTTTTGGATCAATATTAACAAGGTTAAGGTTTAAATACATCCTTATAGTATTTTGCAAATCTCATTTAAATACTTAAAAAAAATTTATTCATTAAGCCTCTTTTTTTTGGTCAAAAATTGAACAAACAAGCATATGGTGTGATAAAAAAAAAAATGACTGTGAACTTTAATTCACATGGTTTAGTGGTACTTACTCATTTTATATTGGGCGCTGACATGTGCAAGATTCTTTTTAGATCAAATTTACTCAGTTGAGACAATGAATAAGTAAGGAGAAGACAACCTTAGTCTCATCCAAGCTAACGCCATCGAGTCTGTTGGATTTACCTGGATTGCCAACAGAGAAGACCATCAGAGCGGCAAGGCGACAACTGGAGCTAACACCATTAAGTTTATAAAATAATTCATTTCTTTATAATATCTTTTCATTTTTTTATTTGGTTTCTTTTCTTTTTTTAATTTTAAAAATAATTTTTAACCTCAAACTGAGTTTTTAAAAATATTTTCCTGCAAACATAGTTAAACTTGGAAAATGTGATTCACACCTAGCATATGAAGATTTCTACAAAATTTTTTGAGAAAATTGAGAGAAAGGAGGAGGAAAGAAAAAGGAAGGATCTTACTTTTAAAAAAAAAAAATTCACCTTTTATGGATCCTAATTTCGACCTTACCCATAAGACCCTTACCCAATGCTCTTTTTGCAACTTTCTCATTCTTTCTTTTGTATTAATTTGTTAAAATTGGGATGGTTATGGAGATATTTTCAAAGTTCAAAGGTGTTGGGCTTATGTGAACCTCAAAATTAGCACTGAATTCAAATTAGACATTTTAAACTCAAAAAAAATTGAGAATTATTTTTTAAAAAAATTAATTTGGTTTTTCTGCTTCAAGAAAAAAATTTTCAGCTGCGTGGTGCTTTCGGGTCACGCCAAGTGCGACCAGCTGCTCCTCTCGCAATTGAGCCGCACGACACTTGTGCGACTCTTCCCCCTTAAGGCCGATTTTTCACCGTATCAGTACGGATTCCCTTTTAAGTTAAAGGGTTTGATTTTTGGAAGTGAAAACTATGCCGAATTCATCCTGAAAGTCCGAAAATAATTATTCAAGCCTTTTATTTTATTTCATCAATTTTTCTATCACATTCTATATTCTCTTTATTTTCAATTATATAATTTAAGCAACTCAAGTGATGGAGCTATGAAGTGAAAATGAACTCCAACCTTACATTAAATCTATCAAGAAGAGATTTTCAAAGGTATTTTTATAAATTATTCTCTTTTTAATTTAGTAATAAAACTAAATATAATTAATTAAGCCATTTATATTCGAAGATAAACTATTTATAATTCTGATTTCTATTTAAATAAGATAAATATGCACATTTGAAATATTACTTTAAATAACAAGACTATTTTAAAATTACAAAATTAGCCTTTTTAATTTAGTTTATTTTTTTACTTATAATTTTTATGGTTATTTTTTTTAAGAGAAAATGTATAAAAATTCTTTTAAAGTTTTCACGTGGATACAAACTGAATCTTAATATTTATTTTGGGTCACGTGCATATAAAATGTTATAAAAGTTAATATTTAAGTCCCTTTTATTGATAGAAAATTTAATGCTGTTAAATATGATTGATGGGATCCATATATATATATATATATTATTAAATATAAAAAATTATTACTGAACCCATATGTTATATTAAAATTTAAAAATATATTTTTTTTATTATTTAAAAATATTAAACTTTAAAAATAAATAATAAAAAATTAAACTTTCCTTCTTTTTATTTTTTCAAGATGGAAACAGAATTCCTCGCAAATGAAAACTCCGCAGCCACTGCCCAAGCCATCCCAACCACCACAACCCCTTCATTGAAACTTTCTAACTTACCTCTCTCGTATGAAGAGTACAAGGACCCAAAAGAAAGATATTCCATCAAACAATTTATACACATTTCAAAAGAATAAAATTCAAAGACCTAAAATAGCATCAAAATCTAATTTTTCTTCTTATTTCTTTCAATTCTCAGCTGCCAAATAGAAAATCAAGTTGAAATGGAAAAAAAATCAAAGAAAAGAATTGGAATGAATAAGTGGTAAAAGAAGAACCTTACATCTTCTCTATGAGTGGTAAAAGAATTAGAACCTTACATAAAGTAAAAAGAGGAAGAACAAAGACAGTGAATGCGCAATAAATTTTATGAAAATCACATAAAATAGAGAAAAGGGTATAAACTATAAAGATTAGTAGAGTAAAAAAAAAAATGCTGGATGTTCTTAAACTTGGGAACCTCTTTGAAAGCAAGAAAACCAACAATATAACGAGCACAAAGATGAACAAGAGAGTGATCTTGATAAACAACTTAAAAAGTTTGAGGATCCAAAACGACGAGTGAGCCACATGCAATTGAAGGATCTTCAAAGTTCAACTGCTAGAATTGGTGGCCACTTGAAATATGATATTTCTTCACCAAAGACTCTAAAAATAGTTTGCAAAAATCAACAGTGAGAGAGAAAGAGTCCAAAAAAAAAAAAAAAGAAGTGTTTTTAGAGATTTCGCTATTAAAAATTAAAAAAAAAAACTAAAAATTAATTTTTTAATGCCAGTTTTGGCACCAGTTAACGGCTATTAAACCCCATTTAAAATCTATTAAAATAAGGATTTAAATATAAGCTTTTCTAATATTTTGTATCAATTTGAGCTGAAATAAATATTAAGATGTACTTTGTACCCATGCAAAAACTTTAAGGGCTTTTTTGTGCCTTCTTCATTTGTTTATTGAATGGATGCAATTTCAATTATTTGTTATTTGTGTTAAATAATTGATCATAATTAAAATCAAGTTAATACTAAGAGTTCTAGAGGAGGTTTATCAGTTTTATAATAGAATTTTGAATAGAAAAAAAAGGGTTAGAATGGGGAAATGATTTTCTTGAATATCTAGGGTAGTTAACACTATATATAAAACATCTTAGATGGTAAATAATATACATTGAATAAAAAACCTCATTGTATTTTTTCTATAAGAAATAAAGCGAGAAACCTCCCGTGGACGTAGATAAATTGCCGAACCACGTAAATCTATGTGTCTTATGTGATTATTTCTCTTATTATTCTCTTTAATTTTTTTTTCCATAAATTAATCCTTTATTTTGCAAGTTCTAAAAGCACAAGATTTTATAACGATTGGTATTAGAGCTTAAAGTTAGAATGAGTAGGTTTGGACCACATGCTAAGTTTGATAAGTTCGATGGAAAGGGGAATTTATCTCTATGGCAGATGAGAGTGAATGATCTGTTGACACAGATGAAAGTTCACGTGGCATTAAGGGGAATGAAGCCGACAAATGTGGATGAGAGGATTGGAAAGATATTGAGTCAATCGCCTTCAATACAATCCGGATGTGTTTGTCGAATCCAATAGTGATGATATAATCGACAAGAGGACAACTAAAGATTTGTGGACAAAGCTGAAAAGTTTGTTCATATGCAAGAACATCGCCAATAAATTATTTATGAAGCGCGATAATTTCTGGGTTGGAATGGAAAAAGGTGGAGACCTAGGAAATCACATTGCCTAGTTCAATAATAAAGTTACTGATTTATTACCTGTGAACATTAAATTGGATAATGAGGCAAGACGTTGATGCTCTTATATTCATTGCCACCATCTTTCAATCAATTTAATATGACATTGTTATATGGAAAGGAGATGCTATACTACGAGGAAGTGGTGACAACTCTAATGTCTCATATTTCAATCAGAAGTTGGAGATAGAAAATTTGCAAGCTGAGGGTTCATTAGTCAGTTTAGAATGCGGAAGGGGCAGTGGAAGGAACAACGAGTAAAAGAGAGAAAAATCAAGAGAAAAGTCAAAGTTTAAAGTGTCAAAGGAAGAATGTTTCAAGTGTCATCAGAAAAGCCACTGGAAGAAATATTGTCCATTATTGAAGAATCAGGGGGCTAGTAAGAAAGCAACAACTTCAAGTTTAGCCAGTGTAGCTGCTGATACTTTAGAAGAGGAAGATCTCTTAGTATCATCATCGACAAGCAATGATTCAAAATTAGATACATGGACTTAAGATTCAACATGCTTATCACAGTATACTTCTCACATAGATTGGTTTCACAGTTATAAGGCATGTGATACTGGCAGTGTAACCTTAGGTGACAATTATACTTGCAAGGTAGTGGAGATTAGAACTGTTAGAATCAAAATGTTTGATGGCATGATCAGAATATTATAGAATGCCAAAGATGTTCCTGAATTAAGGAAGAGTATGATTTCATTAGGCTTATTAGAAAAGAAATTGTGTATTTTCAACAGCTTCAGGTAGTGGAGTTCTTAAAGTATCTATATGGGCTACGATTGTGATGAAAGGGAAGTGAATAGGAAATAATTTGTATAGGCTAAAAGGCAATATATTTAGGAACAACAATTCTATATATTCATTAATAGAAGATAGTTTGAATGCATCAAAACTCTGGCATATGCGATTAGGATATATAAGTGAGCAAGAACTTCATAAAAGAAAATTTTTGAATGGGATAAAATGAGTTTTGTGTCTATGGAAAAAAAACAAAATTCAATTCAAGACTTCCTCACAGAAAATCAAGCAAGTATTGGAGTATGTTCGCTCAGATGTTTGGGATCCAGCACAAGTTGCAGCAAAAGATAAAGCCATGTATTTTATAACATTCATTGATGACTTCTCCAAAACATTTTGGGCATATTTCATAAAGAAGAAAGACGAAGTATTCTCAAGGTTCAAAGAGTGGAAAGCCAATGTTGAGAAGTAGACAAAAAAGTGTAAAGTGTTTAAGGTCTGACAATAGGGGTGAGTACACATCTAAGGAGTATATAGATTTTTGCAAGAAAGAAGGGATTGAGCAATACTTCACAGTTCCTAAGAAACCTCAGCAGAATATGGTTTTGACAATGGGATTGAGCAACATTACTAGAAAGAGCTAGAGCAATGATATTACAAGGAGGTTTATCCAACTAATTTTGGGCAGAAGTAGTGAATGTTGCATGTTTCATCATAAACATGTTAACTTCAAATAAGTTATAGCTGCACAATAGGCTTGGATAGGTAAAAATGCCGACTACTATGTACTCAAAGTATTTGGACATCCAGCCTACACATTAATCCCCAGTGATGAAAGATCGAAACTGGATTCAAAGTCAAGAAAATGCATTTTTGTTGGATATGGAAAAGGGGTAAATAGACTATGGGATCCTAAGGCGAAGAAGGTAATGGTTAGTAGAGATGTAATCTTTGATGAGCAGGCTATAGTAAAAAAGCAGGAATCATCTAAGAAGCTACAGAATTAACCTCCAATGTAGATGTGGAGCTTAGGTTGGATAGTCCTTCAAAAACAGTTTAACTACTAGTTGAATATAAAAGCAAGGATGATGATTCAAAGAGTACAGAAGTGCAACATCATCAACATGAGCACAATATTGCCATAGATAGACCTAGACACATAAGTAGACCTCCAGCTAGATATCATAAAGATGATGATTCAGCTTCCTTTTGCTTCACTAATAAGTGAAGGACAACAAAGTTTTTAAGGAAGCAGTGTCAGTTCCATAAAAGGAAAGATGGTTAGAAGTTATGGCTAAAGAAATGGAGTAACTGCACATGAATCAAACTTGGGAGTTAGTAAAACTTCCTAAGGTAAAGAAGGCAGTTGGATGCAAGTGGGTCTATAGAAAGAAGGAAGTAGCTTCAGAAAAAGAAGGTGTAAGATACAAGGCATGGTTAGTTGCAAAGAAATACTCACAGAGAAAAGGGATTGACTACAATGAAGTATTCTCACTGGTAGTTATTCATACAAATATCAAAATATTGTTGGCATTGGTAGATCAGTTAAACTTAGATTTGGAGAAATTAGATGTTAAGACATCTTTCCTTCATAGTGAATTGGAGGAGCAAATTTACATGGAACAACCAGAATGATTTGAGGAGTAAGGTAATCAAAATCTAGTATGCAAGCTCAAAAATCCCTTTATGAGTTGAAGCAATCCTTAAGGTAATGGTACAAGTGGTTTAATTCTTACATGATAAGTATTGGCTTTACACATTGTGAGTATGATTGTTGTTACATCTTAAGTTTTTGAAGAATGGATCCTTCATTTACTTGTTGATTTATGTTGATGATATATAAATTGCTGCAAGAGACATGAAAAATGTGTGTGACCTTAAATCCTTGTTAAGTTAAGAGTTTGATATGAAGGACTTAGGTGATACGAAGAAAATTCTTAGCATGGAGATCAACAGGGATGGGAAAAAATAGGAATCTATGGCTCTCACAGAAGAATTACATTAAAAGAGTATTAGAGAGATTTAGTATAGACAAGGCAAAACCAGTTACTACTCTTCTGGCTAATCACTTCAAATTGTCTAGCCATCAGTGTCCCAGAACAAAAGAAGAACTGCAATACATGGCAAAGATTCCATATGCTAGTGCAGTAGGGAGTTTGATGTCTGTAATGGTGTTTACAAGACCAGACTTAGCACATGCAGTTAGTATAATTAGCATGTTTATGGCTAATCCAGGCAAGGAACACTAGTAGGCTGTAAAGTGAATTCTTTGATACTTAAAAGGTACCTTTAATTATGGGATTTGCTATGGTGCAGTAAATGATTTGGTATTCATTATTGGATATGTTGATTCAGACTACACTGGAGATGTGGATGATAAGAGGTCTATTACAAGCTACATTTTCACACTTGCAAATGGTCCAATCAGTTGGAGATTAACCTTACAAAGTGAGATTATTTTATCTACCATAGAGGCAAAAAACATGGCAATAATGGAGGCACCTAAGGAAGCACTATGGTTGTAAGGGCTTGTCTTAGAATTGGGCTTCAAGCAGTAGGTTCTTGGTATATACTACAATAGTTAAAGTTCCATAGATTTATCTAAGAATCAAGTGTATTATCATGATAGAACAAAGTATATTGATGTGAGATATCACAAAATTAGAAAGTTAATTTCATTAGGTGAGATTCTGTCGATGAAGGTACACACAAAGAAAAATGCAGGATATATGTTGACATGCTACCTTTGGAGAAGTTCAAACATTGTTTGGACTTGCTTCATGTCACAAACTGAGAATTGTTGAAGATGATGGAACTCTAGGTGGAGGTAAAGGTTTTCAAGATTGAGCGAGTAACACCCGTAGTTTCATTAAATATAATTAAATAAATAATTTGGAAGGGCTAAGTGATGTTTTGAAAGGAGTAAATGATTAATGTATATGCAGGATATATGTTAAATATACATAAAATATAAATTTTACTAAAAAACAGAAAAGCCAAAAAATAAAAAGTAAAAAGTAAAAGAAAAGCCAAAAAAAAGTTAAAAAATTCAAATTAAATTAATTTTTATTGGAAGAGGAAAATTATGAATTAATAATTAATTAAATTATATATATATTTTAGGAAAGTGTCGTCCCAAATTAGCAACCCAGAGGGAGGTGAATTGGTTGATTTGAGTAGTGATGACCAATTAAAAATTTAAAGAGCAAGATGAAGAAGACATAGAAGAAGATTGAGTAGAGTAAAGATGAATGAACACAATGGATTTATAGTGGTTTGGATTTATCTCAACCCTATGTCCACTTCTTTAATAACTTGTTAATATTCCACTAATCTTGAGTTTTTACACTACAAAAAAAAACGCTATCTGCAACGGACAGAATCCGTCGCAGATCCGTCGCAAATCAAGATTTGCGACCGATCTGCGACGGATACGATCCGTTAATAAAAAAGGCGTCGCAATTTTCAATTTTGCGACGAGCCGTCGCAGATTGTGACCGATTTGCTACCACTAGGCGGTTGCAAATTTGCCACTCAAATTTTTGCGGGCAAACAGTAACCGTCGCAAATCCTTCGCAGAAACCGTCGCAGATTGTCATTGCAGATTTTCCGTCGCAGATTTCGTCGCAAAGCTCGTCGCAAATCCGTCACAAAGGTCGTCGCAGATGTTCTGGAGTATATATGTCGTGGTGTTTTTCGTTGCAAATTCCGTCGCAGATGTGTGTTTTCCGTTGCAAATTCCATTGCAGATGCCGTCGCAGATGCAATGAATTTACAATTTTTGTGTCATTATATGGATTTTATATATATAATACACACCTGTAGTAATAATATTTACAATTTAATTACATAAATCTAAATTTACACCAATTTTCATTTATATAAAATGCAAAAGTTAGTTAAACTAACATAATTCAAAAGTCATTACAATATATAAGTTTTAAACATTTCAAAGTATTAAAGTATGAACACTTTCAAAAGTAAAAACTAAGCCGAAGGCATACACTAGTCATCATCTAATGTTATCACCAGTAAAGTGCCAAAAAAAAAAAAGGCTTCTTCTAATGTTATCACCAGTAAAGTGGAGGAGAAAAGAAATTCTAAGAGAATGTAAGGCATCACATGACAGGAACCTTCTTTGTTGTCCACTTCTTTTTGGCATTTTCTATCGCTTCCTCTCTCAGCCTCATGAGTTCACGGAATCACTGATTGTACTGCATACGGATCGCGTCGAATTCATGCTTTAGCTCATCCTGCTCATCTTTATCTGGATTCTCAGAACTTTTTATGGATTTCTCAAAAACACCATCAACATGCATCACAATATCAGAGCCAAAATCAAATGTGTTCAACTCAGAAGCATAATCAGAAGATCCCACAGGCTTGTTAGTACTCGTATCAGAAGCAATTGTCATATGAAATTCAGTTGTTATGTCTGAACAGATTGATTCTTGAGTCTCTTGACCCTTCCCATTATTCAAGGGAAATAAATCATTTTCCCTAACAGCCTTGGACGTTGCAACATTTTGTAATCCAGAAGAAACATTTGGTAGACTTAAAGTACTTCCAAGTGAAGGACTCCAGCAAGGAACAAGCTTCATTATCAAGGCATCAATCAACTCAGCAATAATAGCCACATCTTCATTTGACAAATCTAGCTGTTCAACCATCTCTTGAGCTATTGAAAGTGTAGTGTCAGAATCAAGATAAAAAGTAAAATGGATATTTCTTACTCCACCTGTTACAAAAACAACATTATTCAGAATACAGTAAAAGGAATACATGCAGTAAAAGTAACCTTCTTATATATCTGTGCCGGGTTCTTGCATTCATTATATGGATATTCACAAGTAACCATTTCTAACATGCACATGCCAAAAGAATAAATGTCGACAAGCTCATTGTATTCCTCTTCATATAGTTCTGGAGCCATGAATTCAGGAGTACCTGCAAAATCAAGAAAGGATAGAAAGTTTCAGTATATGATGGTTTCTTTAGAGCCAAACAGATTCCAGAGAAATTGAAGCCATTACCTATAACACTTCGGACTGTGGGCTGCTGCATGACAGTAGCTAGTCCTAGATCTCCAATTTTAACTTCCCCATTGTTTCCGTTAACAAATATATTGTCACATTCCAAATCAAGATGAACAACAGGAGGCTTATGACAATGCAAATAGTGTAAGCCTCGTAGGATCTGTCTAGCACAGTTCTTTATGGCCTTCATATCAACATTCTTATGCTTCCTACGGTATCTAAAGCCCAAAGAAAAAGCCATAAATCATACAAGGCACAAACACGGAAAAAAAAATATGCACGAACATGGAAAAAAATACACACACACACATAAATGAAACAGCTAAAGAAACTCACAGCCTCAAACTCCCAGAAGTGAATAATTTCGTTATCATGTTATTAGTCTTATTCTTATCATCCACCCAAGAATTGTAGAATTTCATGATATTTTCATGTTTCAGTGACTTCAGCAGATGAACCTCTGAGTATAATCTTTCAAGTTGGTCAAGTGACTGCAACGCATCTTCAATACATACTTGGTTCCACGCAACTTCAATTCCATCAACTTCATCGAACGCCTTATATCTATTTGTAATAAAAAGTGAATCAAAGCAGGAAAATGACCAAGTCAACCGATATATCATTTTAACAAAACTAGAACTAATGTAAAGAATTTAAAAAAAAGAAAGCAAAATTAAAGAGGATAGGTTGCAGAACTATACACAGTCTTGAATGCACCTTTCCCCAAGATTTCATCATACTGAAGGAGGAAAAACAAATCAAATAAAGGTCATATCATTCACTAAATCTAGTAAAGAGCTAATTCAACAAATCATCATTAATTCCAGTAAGTCAAACAAGAACATTGAAAATGATCACTCTAATATCACCATTGATTTTTTAATGCCAGTCACAATAAACATAAATTCATTCAAAATTGACTTTCATTAGACGACAAAAGGCATGAATATAGCTAATTCCCCTTATTTATTCCATAATCTCTGTTCAGCTGAGATTAAACAACCAATTTCCAGTCACAGAAACATAATAACACATCACAATAATATAATTTTTCATTCAGTTTCTTCAAGTTGTTTTCTCACGCGTCAAACACAAAGTCATAATAGTAAAATTAAAAACTCTAGAATTCCTAGAAATTATTATCCACTCCATTCTATTCTACTTCCAACTTCATATCTGAGTTAAAAATTAATGAGCAACCTTTTTCAGAAAGCAATTAACCATCCATTAAAAATGTCCTTGATTGCAGAATAGGTATATTCATGTGCAAGCCAATCATCCAGACAGCCACTGAAAAGTATCAACACCAGAACAGAAGATATTATGCAATGCTACTGTCAATACTTATTATGTAATATCCTCATATATGCCCTAGAAGTTGTGATTATGTTGTTGTTGTTGTTATATAATTGGATTGAATATATGTGTTAAATTACAAGAGAAAAGAAATAGAGAAAAGAATGTTTATGTATATGTGATTTGGGAAAGAATTTAGGGTTTAGAGAGAATGGTATATGTTGTGTATATGATGATATATATAACATATAAGTTGGTCAAAATGAAGAGTCAAGGAAAGAAGATATTTATTTTTGTTAAGTGTGAAGTTACTATAAAGGGCATGTAATGAATGGTAATCAAGACAAATGGTATAAGGGTGTTTAGGTAATTACTCTTGTTGAATCACTTGGTGGAGATTTAAAGAGGTGATATTTTGTCTTTTCTTCATTTCCTTCTTCTTCTTCTTCTCTTCTCCACGTTGGTTGGCTCCTCCTTAGACAAGAGAGAGCAAAGTGAGATTTGTTTAATTCTAACATCAAATTGAAGGGAGAATCAAAGGATTTAATTGAAGATTTGTGGAATTCAACAACTTAGGTAAGTTCTTTCTCTTGATTTTCCTTTGTTCTTTTGAAATTGTGTTTGGGATTGGTGAGTTGATATGGATGTTGATGGAGTGTGTTTGTGTATGGTGTGTGTAAAAGTGTTGAAATGGAATTAAAGATAAGAAGCTAGGTTGGTGTTGGTGATGGAAGAGTAAGAGTTGTGTTTAGTGAATTTTTTTCTGTTTTACAATTAGTAAAGGCTGTGACTTGTATGATTTTTAATTAATTATAGAAAAATGTTCTTGAAGTGAATTTTTGATATGTTGTGCCTCTATGAGTCTAGAATGACTGAAAAATATGTTGATTCGATTTTGGAATGGTTATGAGTTTAGAAAGATTATTTTTATTAGACCTGTTCCAGCAGGTACCTTAACTGAGACAGCTATATTTCGGGATTTTTAATAAAATGTAGAAAAATCATATCCAATTAAATTTTGGATATGTTGTTGCTTAGTGAGTTTAGTATTTGAGAAAAATAATTTGGAACCACGTTGATTGAATTTGATTTATGGAATTCACAAAGTTCAGAACTGCTGCCAGGATGCAGGGCAATTGGGGCAGTCTGGTTAGGTGAACTATTTGACCAAGATTTTGTGTTCAGTTTGATCTGAAATTGTAAAGGAATGATTTTAAGATACAAAACTAACTTCTGTAAAAATTTTAGAATTTTTAGTCAAGTAGATTATTTTATACAATTTTTCAAAATAAGGATAAAATGGAGTCTTAAACCAGAATGTACTATTTATATGGTCATTTTGCTAATATTCCTTTGGATTAGGTTTTGAAGAGATTGGGTTGCATTAACCTAAATGTGGAGAATTCTTGGAAAGAAAAGAAATGTATAGATTGATGGGACTAGTTCTTGAGGTAAGTACCAATACATATGATTGTATTTAATTACATAATTTGAGGCTTAACACATTTGTTTGCAAATGTGTTAAGTGATCTATTATATTGTTAACATAATTGGACTAAGGTGATGATTGAATGATGTGAAAGATGTGAAGATCATTAACCAAGTAAGCATAAACCCTATTTGATTGTATATCCTTATATGTCTTTGAACATTAACACATTGGGATGAAAATGTTAAATAAGCTATTATATTGTGAATGTAAATGAAGAATATATATAAAGGATGAAATATGAAATGGGAAAGGTAGGAAGAAATGAGGATCATTCTTAAGGTATGTGCAATTTGTTATGATAAATGCTCTAGTAATGAATGATGTTAATGTGTTTTGAGAAGTGAGAAAATGTTATGTTATATGCATTGTGAATCTTGTGTATGGCAATGTATTATATGAATAATATACTTTGAAATGTGATATCAATGATGCTATATGTATCATATGGATTGAGATATGATATGATATGAAGCCATTGTGATTGGCTATGATAATTCAATTGAAAGAGATAAGGCATGTTGGCCTAATTGATGATGAGATTGATAATGAAATAATAAATGAATTGTTTGTTTAATATGTTATTCAGTTTCAGAGTTCTGGATTTGGGTGGCATGCCTAAGAAATGATGAAAGGTAACAGTCTTGCCGGGTTGAGGATCTCCTCATATGTGTTGAGTTGATGGTCCAAGAGACTGGGTCTGTTACACTATGAGAATTGTGAATATGAGATATATGATTTGTAACAGTCTTGCCGGGTTGAGGATCTCCTCATATGTGTTGAGTTGATGGTCCAAGAGACTGGGTCTGTTACACTATCCATGGATAGAGATACATGTATATACATTGCCTACGGGCGTGATGATTGTGATTATGAACCAAAGCAGTAACTCTGAACTTTGAATAACATATTAGTGTTTTGGGCCCGAGTCTGTCTTTATTGTCAATGTGAATTGCAAGTATTGAAATATTGATTGTGAGTATTAATAATGAATTATGCTTGGTGAATTGTGAATAATATAATGTTATTAAGTGTAATATGTAAATGAATTGTGGTTGATGATAAAGGTTGTCTTTATTGTAAATGTGATTTATGATTTGTATGATATGTAATTTGTGTATTGCAATAATGATTGGTATGGTATATATAATGTAGGGGTATTAATATATTGGTTTTGAGTATTGGTGATGCATTGGGGTTGGTGATAATATTATGTATATATGTACATCATATTTGAAATTAGCTAGGATATATTAAAGATGAAATTAAAAAGAAAAGAAGATATGATAAGAACTAATTATATATTGAATTAATATATCATTATATGTCAATACTTCTATACTATATGTTTATATTTTATAGTTGGACTACTAAGCTCTCGGGCTTAGCGCGGGTGTTTATTCGCCCAGGTATATAGATGGAAGATATGAAGTCTTTTGTTATGCCACAAGAAGAGTAAAGTTTGTTGAGACCAACTAGAGGGTAATGCATACATGTATAAACTTTAATTATGATGTATTTCTGACGAGAGAGTATTTATATGTATAAATGAAGTTTTTGATAAAGATAATGATTTTGTAAATGTTATTTAAATTAATGTATTATGGTTTGAACTCTGTTACAGGTTTTTAAAAGGTAACGAAAAGTGACATCCTTATACTTTATATATTTACTGTATGTATACTAGGTATACGCATAGTACTTATATAGGGTATCGGGGTGTTACAATTATTTTGGTATCAGAGCTTAGGTTCGAGATTCTCGGCCTAAGTGAGAAAAAAAAATTTTTTTTGAAAAGTTTAAATAAAAGTAAAAAGGAAAAGTTTTGAAATGAAATTTGTAATACATGCATATGCATTGACACCTAGGTTGGTCTCGGATGTGGCATTATATGAATTATAGAATATTTGTGTTATATGAGATGTTCAATATAATTGATGATATATGTGTATACTATTTTGATGTGATGAGAAATTATGATTGTTGACAATGATGTTGGAAATGAATTATAATTGAGGCATGGTGCCTAATTGATTATGAGAAACTAATTGTGAAATGTAATATGATATATGTATATTGATGATGCATATGAAAATGTCATGTTGTGTGCAACATGGAATGTAATGTTGATGTTTATGAGCAATATTATGTAGGACATAATATGAATTGAAACATAAAGAAATGAAAAGGAGAATAAATTTGAAAATGAGTTGAAAATCAAATCAAGATAAGAGTATGTACTTTTTCTTCTATACTTTGAACCTCTTTATAATAAAGTTTATGTTGGTTTTGCTAATGTTGAATTTACTAGACAGCGGAAATGATATCGAATTGTTAAAATTGAAAGTTATGTTATTTAAATGAGGAGAGTATGGTGGAATGTTGAATGAGTTGTTTAGTAGAGACAAAGTGTGATTATGTAAAGTTGGGATGTGTATACAGTTAAGGTTGTGTTTAAAGGAAAAAGAGATGATAGTGGTTAAGTAAGAATATAACTTAGTATTGTTACTATAATGCGAGCATAGTAAATTCAATGTTAGAAATGTGAGATGCTTGGATATTGTGAAAGCTCATGGTAATGGTGATAATATGTGATATTTGAGATTTTTGAAGTGAGCTTTATGATTGTGGAAATTATATGTTTTAATATTGCTTTGTGATATATATTTGTAAGATGTTTTTAAAGTGATGATAGAAAAGATGAGTTTGGCAAATTGAAGCTTAAACGAAGTAGTAAATTGAGAAGTTAAAGTTTTAGTGGAATTTGATAAAGATTATTGGGATATTGATAGTTAATTGTATATGCAATGCATGAGCTAAGTGAAATGACTAGTATTGCATATGGAAGTATTATGAATTGAGTAATGTGATTGATAGTATGAGAATTTGTTTTGAAATAATCAAGGAAGTGGATAAGTAAATAGAAATGAGTTATTTTAAGTCATTTTACTGAACAGGGTAAGAATGAATATGGGAGTGTACTAAATATTTTTAAAGACGAAAGTGAAAGAGATGTCACATTGGGAATGTGACTGAGATGAATATGAAGTGTTACTATAGTCGGAATATATATGTTTGTAGTGTGAATAAATACTTTATATCATATTGGAAGAATGAGAAGGATAGTGTTTAAAAGAAAATGATAAACACTAAATTTGTATTGAATGTATGAAAAAGGAAAATACTATAAGAGCATATAATTAAGTGTATACATGTATATGATATGTGAATTGAGTTTTCCAATATGAATGAAATTATGATATATAAACACATTTGTGAATCACATTATGAGGATGGCTTATGAAGATATATGTGGTATAATTATAGAATTAGTGATATGGAAAAACAATGTTATATGTATTAGTGGACCTAAGAGAGATTAGGTCTTGAACTGTGTAAAGCTAGATGGATTATGTGATGGAAGTGAGAATGGAAAGAACTTGAGTAATATTGGACAGTGGAAATTGTTATAATGAGTATTGAACTTGATGATTATATTATATTTAGAGTTTCAAAGTATTCACATATGAAAAGTTCTATGTAATTATATTATAAGAGATTGTAGATGGATTAGAAATGAAGTGATGAATAGAAATTGTATAAGAACTGTATATGATTGAATATGTATATAGTAATATTTTTAAAGCATGAGTTAAGTTGATAAGGATCATATAAGCGAATACAAATTGGTTGAAACGAAGTTGGAATGTGTTAACTTCTGTTATACTAAAAATGTTAAGATTGAGAATAGAATTATAAAAGAACAGTATTGAATTGAAAGTTCTAGGTTTGAATATTAATCTCTTAAAGTCATGTGTTTTGTTCAGTATTTTGGATCGGTTAATTTGTTATCCATAGATTTGGATCTTAGATATAATGATTGTAATACGAATTTGGTGAGGTTGACAATTTTGTTTGAGAAGTATAGTTAAAAATTATGATGGTTAAAGTTGTACCTTATTATTATTTTATTTTTTTTATGTTAAGAATTTGGTTATAACTGTGAAAAAAAAAATTTAAAAAAATTTTGAAATGTGTTGAGTTATGGATAATATGACAAAAAGGTAATCAAAATAAATATACCAATGATAGGAAATGTGAAGAGTTAGTAAAAGGGAGAAATTATATTATATGAATGAAAGTTATACTGAATATGTTTATGGTATGTAACTTGAGGTTTAAGGGAATGAACTCAAAGTTTGAGTGAATGAATTATAGATATTAAGTATGATATAACATTTTTATGAGAATTGGTGGAAATTATACTAAGATAATAAAGAATAAACTATGTGTATATTAAAAGATATTAGAAGTGATTTGTTATCATGATGATTTGACTGAAAATAGATTGAAAGAGAGCAGAAATTGAATATAAGTTTGCTCTTATGGAATTAAGTTATATTTATACTTATATGAAAATTGTGAAATTTCATGATAAGTTAGATTACTTAATCGTTGGTTGGAATTGAACAAGATTGGAACGTGGGTATATTGTGACAGATAGATTAATTGATCTGGATTTGGCTAAGATTATGGATCATTAATAAAATTTAATGTGTATAGTTGTATTAAGAAAATAGGTATTTACATGATAATGTATATGATGTAAATTTTAAAGTATGATTGGACATGAATGAGTGAAGTATAGTAATTGTTAATCATGATAAGAAGAGAAAAAGATTGGTTATCTATAAAATAAGTTGAAAGATAATGTATTAATATGTAAGTTAAGTGAAAAGCATGCTAAAGAAATAACTCCATTTATGAAAAATCAGGATTTTGTTATCTATTGAGAGTGATAAATGTCTATTTAGACAGTGATTGTAATGAAGGGATAATTAATGTTCAGATATAAGTCAATGGTTTTTAATGTTAAAGTTAAGAGAGTAATTATACAGAGGTGAAATAACAAAATATATTAAATATAAAGATTTGACAAAGTATTATTGTGCTATATGATGATCTGATTCTGGTATAAAGATATTAATAGGAAATGTAATGTGATCTTTTGAATGTTTGATTAAGAAAGTAACCAGATGTATAAACATATAGAATGATGAGTTATAGAATTTAAAGAAGGTGGTTGATTCTAAAGAGGAGAGTTGGAGTTATATGATTTGATGATATAATGACTTAAGCGTATAATTAACTTCATATGGGAGTTAAGATAGTATTTTGTTAAGAATAAATTGTTATGGTACTGATAATTTCGAGGACGAAATTATTTAAGGGGGAGAGAATTGTAATATCCTCATATACGCCCTAGAAGTTGTGATTATGTTGTTGTTGTTGTTATATAATTGGATTGAATATATGTGTTAAATTACAAGAGAAAAGAAATAGAGAAAAGAATGTTTATGTATATGTGATTTGGGAAAGAATTTAGGGTTTAGAGAGAATGGTATATGTTGTGTATATGATGATATATATAACATATAAGTTGGTCAAAATGAAGAGTCAAGGAAAGAAGATATTTATTTTTGTTAAGTGTGAAGTTACTATAAAGGGCATGTAATGAATGGTAATCAAGACAAATGGTATAAGGGTGTTTAGGTAATTACTCTTGTTGAATCACTTGGTGGAGATTTAAAGAGGTGATATTTTGTCTTTTCTTCATTTCCTTCTTCTTCTTCTTCTCTTCTCCACGTTGGTTGGCTCCTCCTTAGACAAGAGAGAGCAAAGTGAGATTTGTTTAATTCTAACATCAAATTGAAGGGAGAATCAAAGGATTTAATTGAAGATTTGTGGAATTCAACAACTTAGGTAAGTTCTTTCTCTTGATTTTCCTTTGTTCTTTTGAAATTGTGTTTGGGATTGGTGAGTTGATATGGATGGTTGATGGAATGTGTTTGTGTATGGTGTGTGTAAAAGTGTTGAAATGGAATTAAAGATAAGAAGCTAGGTTGGTGTTGGTGATGGAAGAGTAAGAGTTGTGTTTAGTGAATTTTTTTCTGTTTTATAATTAGTAAAGGCTGTGACTTGTATGATTTTTAATTAATTATAGAAAAATGTTCTTGAAGTGAATTTTTGATATGTTGTGCCTCTATGAGTCTAGAATGATGAAAAATATGTTGATTCGATTTTGGAATGGTTATGAGTTTAGAAAGATTATTTTTATTAGACCTGTTCCAGCAGGTACCTTAACTGAGACAGCTATATTTCGGGATTTTTAATAAAATGTAGAAAAATTATATCCAATTGAATTTTGGATATGTTGTTGCTTAGTGAGTTTAGTATTTGAGAAAAATAATTTGGAACCACGTTGATTGAATTTGATTTATGGAATTCACAAAGTTCAGAACTGCTGCCAGGATGCAGGGCAATTGGGACAGTCTGGTTAGGTGAACTATTTGACCAAGATTTTGTGTTCAGATTGATCTGAAATTGTAAAGGAATGATTTTAAGATACAAAACTAACTTCTGTAAAAATTTTAGAATTTTTAGTCAAGTAGATTATTTTATACAATTTTTCAAAATAAGGATAAAATGGAGTCTTAAACCAGAATGTACTATTTATATGGTCATTTTGCTAATATTCCTTTGGATTAGGTTTTGAAGAGATTGGGTTGCATTAACCTAAATGTGGAGAATTCTTGGAAAGAAAAGAAATGTATAGATTGATGGGACTAGTTCTTGAGGTAAGTACCAATACATATGATTGTATTTAATTACATAATTTGAGGCTTAACACATTTGTTTGCAAATGTGTTAAGTGATCTATTATATTGTTAACATAATTGGACTAAGGTGATGATTGAATGATGTGAAGGATGTGAAGATCATTAACCAAGTAAGCATAAACCCTATTTGATTGTATATCCTTATATGTCTTTGAACATTAACACATTGGGATGAAAGTGTTAAATAAGCTATTATATTGTGAATGTAAATGAAGAATATATATAAAGGATGAAATATGAAATGGGAAAGGTAGGAAGAAATGAGGATCATTCTTAAGGTATGTGCAATTTGTTATGATAAATGCTCTAGTAATGAATGATGTTAATGTGTTTTGAGAAGTGAGAAAATGTTATGTTATATGCATTGTGAATCTTGTGTATGGCAATGTATTATATGAATAATATACTTTGAAATGTGATATCAATGATGCTATATGTATCATATGGATTGAGATATGATATGATATGAAGCCATTGTGATTGGCTATGATAATTCAATTGAAAGAGATAAGGCATGTTGGCCTAATTGATGATGAGATTGATAATGAAATAATAAATGAATTGTTTGTTTAATATGTTATTCAGTTTCAGAGTTCTGGATTTGGGTGGCATGCCTAAGAAATGATGAAAGGTAACAGTCTTGCCGGGTTGAGGATCTCCTCATATGTGTTGAGTTGATGGTCCAAGAGACTGGGTCTGTTACACTATGAGAATTGTGAATATGAGATATATGATTTGTAACAGTCTTGCCGGGTTGAGGATCTCCTCATATGTGTTGAGTTGATGGTCCAAGAGACTGGGTCTGTTACACTATCCATGGATAGAGATACATGTATATACATTGCCTACGGGCGTGATGATTGTGACTATGAACCAAAGCAGTAACTCTGAACTTTGAATAACATATTAGTGTTTTGGGCCCGAGTCTGTCTTTATTGTCAATGTGAATTGCAAGTATTGAAATATTGATTGTGAGTATTAATAATGAATTATGCTTGGTGAATTGTGAATAATATAATGTTATTAAGTGTAATATGTAAATGAATTGTGGTTGATGATAAAGGTTGTCTTTATTGTAAATGTGATTTATGATTTGTATGATATGTAATTTGTGTATTGCAATAATGATTGGTATGGTATATATAATGTAGGGGTATTAATATATTGGTTTTGAGTATTGGTGATGCATTGGGGTTGGTGATAATATTATGTATATATGTACATCATATTTGAAATTAGCTAGGATATATTAAAGATGAAATTAAAAAGAAAAGAAGATATGATAAGAACTAATTATATATTGAATTGATGTATCATTATATGTCAATACTTCTATACTATATGTTTATATTTTATAGTTGGACTACTAAGCTCTCGGGCTTAGCGCGGGTGTTTATTCGCGCAGGTATATAGATGGAAGATATGAAGTCTTTTGTTATGCCACAAAAAGAGTAAAGTTTGTCGAGACCAACTAGAGGGTAATGCATACATGTATAAACTTTAATTATGATGTATTTCTGACGAGAGAGTATTTATATGTATAAATGAAGTTTTTGATAAAGATAATGATTTTGTAAATGTTATTTAAATTAATGTATTATGGTTTGAACTCTGTTACAGGTTTTTAAAAGGTAACGAAAAGTGACATCCTTATACTTTATATATTTACTGTATGTATACTAGGTATACGCATAGTACTTATATAGGGTATCGGGGTGTTACATATTAAACTGTTATTGTGAGTAAAAATCAACATACTGCTACTGATATAGTTATAACTCACATTTTATTAATTCAGGCAAGCCACTAGTAACTCTCAACTATTGCACAATATCATGAGAATAAAGAATTACCAGCCCCGTATAGCAAGATGATGCCTTTCTAATAAGTAATAAATCAAATCACATTCGCAGGAAATACATAGGTAGTAAACACCATTTCTTGCCTTCCCAATTTCCTGATCATGTCAAAGACCACACTGAACCTCATCTGTCCAGATGTTACAAGCAATTGGATGGAAGATAAACATCATACAAAGGAACCATTGACCTACGTTGATAAAATCTTGTAAAGAAGTCAACTCCTTAACCATTCTCTGTACATCAAATTCTAAGCTAAAACGAATGCAGCACTCGAAAAGCAACAAAAATTTTCCTGCTATTTGTGCTAAAGTCAGATTGTTCTTTGCTGGCAAACAGAAAATATGGGACATGAACAAATTACAAACCAGGACATAATCAAATTTTTTCCATACATATATCCAAATAAGTACCATATTTTCCTGCCCTTTGAAGCTGAGAAGCACCATGAGGATGACCCGTTATGCCTCGAAATATGGGAACAAAGAGCGAATAGTAGAGGGACAGTATGAGGAAAATACTGAGACCTGGAAACACAGGCATGCATGTTACAGGGAGTTTGAGCCGACCAATATGTGTATTCATTGTATATGCCTGTTGTACTGAGAGAGTCAGGTACTCTGTCAAAACTAAACTAAGAATTATGGTGCAAGCTGTGACCGGTATAAGTTTCATTAATATCTTGACTTCCTCTACTTGAGTGACGGTGCAAAGCCTCCATGGACTTGGATCAGCACCATATTCCTTCAATTGCAGAGCTGCTTTGTCCAAACATCTGCAGGCTCAAGACCCAGCAATGAACAAAGGCAGAAATCTAACAGTTATTTGGATTAGCTAATTATCCATATGGGAATTAAAAATATTATATATTATACCTGAAATCATCAGTATGAGCTATCTTTCCACTACCCTTTATAGCAGAATGTCTGCCTGGAACCTCATAGAGGCCTATTAGCTCACTGCTGGAAAAACTGGCATTTCTCTTTCGGAAGGCAGCAGCCAGAACTTGGGCAACCCTTGTTAGGGGGCTGCCTCCAGGCAATCTATGCCTATACAAGGGAGTGCCAATAAAGAATAACGTGTTTGATATACCCATGGCTATGGCCAATGAACCGAACGCAGATCCCCATCCATGTTCCATTTGAATGTAGACGACCAAAGTGAAGGCCACAATTGCCCCAATAGTTACAAAAAGATAAAAGAAATTGAAAAATCTATCTAGGTGTGACTTGTAATCTTTACTTGTTTCATCAAACTGATCAGCCCCAAAAGAAGAAACACATGGCCTTATGCCTGCTGCTCCCAGTCCAGTCACATATAGAACTATATAGAGATAAAGCATCTGCCATGGTTTTGCAGGCTCACTACTACCCAGAAGCAAGGATAACTGGTCACTCTGCTTTGGCAAGAAAATATCCATTGATGCACATAAGGTAATACCTATCAATCCCTCCAGGAGACAAAACATCGAAGTTTTAAACAAAGTTCTATTAATATCAGTAGGCCTTCAAAAAGCTATAACCAAGAGAATAGCTGAAGAAGAAAAATTAGCAAACTGTGAACTCACTGCAACATAGATTGTGGTGAAAATAGCAATTGTCCAATAACGACCAAGATATGCATCTGCGAGAAACCCACGAAGGACTGAGGAAGCTTGTTATATACCAAGGAAATTGTTGACTGCGTTGGATGCACTGGAGAAGGGCATATGCATCACATAGAACATAAAGGCCACCATGTTAACTGAGAGACCAAAATAAGCCATCCTCTCTGCCATTTCATTCCCTGCACAAACAAGCAAAAAGATTCATCACACTTAAAAGACTGAGATGTACAGCACAAAAACAATGATTAAGTTGGTAATTAGTTACCAAAAATGAACAAGGCAGCAGTCCAACCGCCTGTCTTGGAGAGATCGGCTATAGGTTTGCCGTGGATGTTCACCGGAGTAGTTCCTCCAGTATAACCACGGCCAAAAGCCATTCGAAAATATTTCCCAAATTAAATTCGATGGTTACTGCAGAGAGGAGAAGAGAGGGAGCGGCGCAAATAGGAGAGTGAGGATTCTGAGATTGATTAGGTTAGGATACATTACCCTTCGAAAATATTTCCCAAATTTAATTTTCTTTGTTAATTTTAAAAATATTATTTTTTAAATATATATTTAATATATTAAAAATATATTTTATTTTTAAATAGACATAGATTATATATTTATTATATCAAGTTGCATATAAAAAAATAATATTTTTTTAAAAAATAAAAATTGTGTTATACAATATAGTTTCTTAAAAAAATCAGAATTATCTATATTTATATTTATTTTATTTTGAAGTTAAATTAAAATATATTTTAATTATTTATATGATGATAAATATTAGACAGTAAATTAGTAATTAGTAAATATAATTTTTTACTATTAATATGTTATACTATTAATTTACTATTTTAATTTACAAAACACAATTCATTATATTATTAGTACTATTAGTACTGTTTATTGCTTAATAACTAATAAATATTTATTATAACCACAAAATACGTAGATCACTTAATAAAAATACCATTTTAATTTAATAAAATATTCGTAAATTTGAATTACGAATATGATTCTATCATACTCCACTTTAAGATAATGAATTGCACAAAAAAAAGTAAATACTAATTTAAAATTTTATATTAGTGATAATAACTAAAATTTAATTTGTCATTATAAATTATTAAATTAATATCAATGTAATATATAAAATATTTAAATGAAGCTATACAAATAAATCGATTTGTTGAAATCAAAATATGCTTTAAAATAATTAAACAGATGCTCAAATATATCATTCATGCTATACGATAAATGCAGAGAAATGAGATAAAATAAAATGCCTATAACGAAATTATGTAAAAAATAAAAATTAGTATTTTTTTTTATAAAATAAGTCTTTTAACTTATTTCAAATAATTATAATTTCTTTTTTGGGCTCCCACTAAAAATTTCCTTTTAGTTTTACGACGAAAAATTTTTTACGGCTATTTTCTGTCGCAAATTTGCTACAGATTTGCCACTGATTTGCGACGGATACATATATATAGTCAAATTTTATTTTCGTTGCAAATCCGTAGCAAATGGGTAGCAAATTTGCAACGAATCTGCGACCAATCTGCGACGGTAAAAATTTTCCGCAAAAATTCTCGGCGGGAGTAATCCCGCCAACTTTAGCGACGAAATTTGTGACGAACAAAAATCCATCGCAGATTTATTACGGATCTGCAACCGATTTGCGACGGCTTTCTCAAAATTCCTACAACTTATTATTCTGTCGCAAATGCGTTGCAGATCCGTCGCACATTTGCGACGGAAATTTTTCGTTGCAGATTTTCGTCGCAAATGCCGAATATTTTTATAGTGAAATTTGCGACGGCAATAGATGGTAGCAGATTTCCGTTGAAAATTGCTTTTTTTAGTGTTTTCTACAACCAATCTGCGACGGAAAAAAATTTTGCGAAAAAATATACCCGGGGCTCTCTCGTGCCAAGTTTCCGCGCCAACTTTTGCGACGATTATTTGCGACGGACTGATTTTCGTCGCAGATCTGCGACGAATTTGCAACGGATTTGAGACCAATTTCTCAAAATTCCTCTGACTCGTCCTTCAGTCGCAGATCCGTAGCAAATTTGCGACGAAAACATGTCCGTCGCAGATTTCCGTCGCAAAATTCCAAATATTTTTATAGTAAAATTTGCGACGGCAATAGACGGTAGCAGATCTCCGTTGCAAATTGGTTTTTTTAGTGTTTTCTCTCTCGCGCCAACTTTTGCGACGATTATTTGCGACTGACTGATTTTCGTCGCAGATCTGCGATGAATTTGCAACGGATTTGAGACCAATTTCTCAAAATTCCTCTGACTTGTCCTTCCGTCGTAAATCCATCGCAGATCCGTAGTAAATTTGCTACGGAAACATGTCCGTCGCAGATTTCCATCGCAAATGCCGAATATTTTTGTAGTGTTATAAACTTAACTCTAACTTGGTATTTTCACAAGCTCACACCAAACTTTAACAATGATTTGAGATTAATCCTCACAACCCTTACAAGAGTTTTCCCAAGGCTCACTCTAAAACTTAAGTGTTTTAAAGCTAACACTCAACTTATAATGGTGTTTTTGATGCTCACACCCAACACTCAAATAATACAAATGTTAATTGTGGCATATGAAATTGAAAGTATATTGCTTTGGCTATTAGAATCATAATTAACCTCAAACAAGAGGTTTTATGGGGGGTATTTATAGCTAATTGGTCTTAAATTAGCCATTTGAAGTGGTTCCCACATGTTTAGAGCTTGTCTTTCACTAATTTGGTGGCTGAGTCACTTTGTGCAGTCGCACTACAACTTGTGTGGTTGCACAATTTAAAAATTGCTCTAATGGCTAACTCCAACGGTAAAATTATGTTGTCTGGCAGGATCTTGTATGCCCATGCTGCCCTGTCGTGAGGCCACACAACACTTTGTGCGGTCGCTCAACGCAAAGTTACCGTTTAATTTGAATTTCTTCATCCACGTGTTTAATTGTCATTGGTCTGAGGTATTTGGTGCTAATATTTAAATATATTGGACTTGTGCGGTCTCTCGGTTGTCTCGGGCAGTCACATAGGTGATTGAGCATTGAGGAAATACCACATAGGCAGATGGTGCATGCGCCTAAAGCTATTGCAATACTGCAAGTGCACGGGTCGCCCAAGTAATAAAGTAGTGAGTGAGTTATCGTTCCACTGAGGACAAGGCCAGGTACTAGTGCAAATCTTAACTGTTGTTTAGCAAATCAATAGTTTTTGTGATGTTTTATAATTAAAGAAAATTAACTTAAATAAATGAAAGCAAAGATAAATTGAGTGTTGTGTAAAAAGGATTGATGGTAATAATACTATCCAGATATTGAATCCCCCTAGCCACAATTATATTTATGAACATTAATTCAGTTAAATCACATAATAGAGTTGAATTGGCATTCCTCTAACAGACTAAAACCTCTCTCGAGTGAATTAATCCCTAATCACTAAGTAGAGTGCTGGAATCTCTTCTCAAACACAATTAAATAGATCTTGCATTAAGAACAAGGAACTATAAACCAAAGGATCTTGTAAGTCTATCTCTAGCACTCCAATCAATCCTCAACCCTTATGAGTATTCAATTCATATCAAGCTTTCTCAAGTCAATAATATGAAAATGGCAACCAATCAATAAGCATGCTATTATCAATTGGAAGTAAATCATTAAGCATCATAAGAATAAAACAACTCCATCAATTAAAACTATTCAATCCATACAAATAAGCTAGGGTTCATCAATATCTAGATAGAGAATGAATTAGTTCATGTTCAATACTCTTAATACAACAACAATAACAACACTAAAATGAAATAAAAGAGACAATAGAAAAACCCCTTTCAATGTAGCTTCTTCAATCTTCAGGAGCTTGCCAATGGAAGATGGAGATGGTGGAGAGGATAGAAATGGAGGATGAAGATGAAGAGTCAAGGAGAGTGTCACTCCCTCCTTGCCCAAACCGTGTATGCCCAAGCCTCCTCCTCTCAAATCTCTGTTCCCTCTCTCTGTTCTCTGTCTCCTTCCCTAAAACCTGCAGAACTCCCCCCAGCAAAACTCACCTTCTTCTTCCTCTTATTCTCTTTTTAAATCATTCCAAGCTCAAGCCCATGCCTTCCAACTCACACCACTCTCCCTTGTCTCCCACATTCCCTTTGTTTAATATTACTTTTGGCAAGCACAATGTCTTGTTCCCCACTTTTCTCCCATCTCGCGCAAAAGAATTCAAGATTTTATAGGGTGACATAGCCAAGCCATGAGTGGCTTGGCCATGTCTCTCATCTTTCTTTGGGACACAGCCAAGCTAGTTGGCCGTGTCTTTTTCTGCTCCTTTTCTTTCTTTTTCTTTCCTTTGGTCCCAAGGAGTGACACGGCCAAGCTTGTGGCCGTGTCATGTGACACGGCCATTGGCTTGGGCGTGTCACCTGCCAGTGTCAGGTTTTGCCTTCTTTTCTTTCCTTTCTTGGTTTTGTTCCTTGGGTGAGACAAGGCCAGTGGCTTGGCCGTGTCTCTTGGGCATGTCAACTACTGTCTTGCACTTCTTTTGAGTGACACGGCCAAGCTTGCTTTGGCTTGGCCATGTCTTTCTTGATTCATGCTCTTTCTTCATTGTTTTGATCATCCAAGGGAGTTTTTCCACTTTAACCTAAAACAAATACTTAAAACAAACTTTAAACAAAAATCAAATGAAATATTAACTAAAAACACATAGAAATCATACTAAAAACAAGTATAAAAATGCTCTTATCAAATGCCCCACACTTAATTCCTTGCTTGTCCCCAAGCAAGGCTAAAATCAAAACAAACTAAATAGGATAAATTTTATTAAGTTCAAGAGTTATAAAAATACATCAAGACTTCCTTATCCCTAAATCCGCAATCAATATCAAATCGAACAAAATCGATACCAATGCAATTGAGTGGCTTTTCATGCATAACCTATGTTTCACTCCCTCACCAACTCTTAAAAGTGTTTGATCATGGTGGTGTTTACATTCATAACAATCAATGAAAGATTATTGCCATAGGTTTGCTTATCAATCAAATCTCCACCACTTAATTACAATCAAGCATCAATCAAAAGGTCTTTTATTGGGTTGTAATGGGGTTAAGGTAGAGGCATGACATTTAGGAAATGTGAGCTTAATCATTAAGTTCAAGAGCACTTCAAGAATGAAGTAACCGATCATATGTATCACCCTGATCCTAAAACACCTTCCTCTTATCTACCCCTTGACATTTAAGAACTTTTCAAGGGAACTCACTTATTACATTTGGCAATAATTATTCCAAACATATTCCAACCCTTTCAACAAGAACAACAATTTTTCTTATTATTATTATTTTTTCTTTTTTTTTATTTTGCTTTGCAATCTTAAACCTACTAAATTTAACCCCACACTTAATTCAACACAACACTTGGTCATAGACACTCTTAAAATGCTCTTGACCTAATGAAAGGGTAAGAGTTAAAACAACAAGGTTCAAGCTAATGGTGTTGTGAAAAAGAAATAAAGGGAAAATAAAATAAGCTCAAAATTGGTTAATTAAGGTTAAATATGTTAAATATAGGGTTGGTCTTTTTAAGCCAAAGTGGGTTCACCTAATTGCCTTAATCATCTTGATGCCTAATTGAAATTTTTATGTAATCTTAAAATGCATATTAAAGCAAGTTCTAGCAAGTCATCAATCAAAGATGTTTACCCACAACAAGAATAATAAGTTGATGGCTCGATTCCTCACTAGGTTAATGGTAATGCAAAGAAAAACCAACAAAATTTGACAATAAGCACCAATTCTACTCAATTCTCAAATTCATGCTTCAAAAATTCAAAGGTAATCAATTAACAATTTATAACAATTGAAGTTTCCAAAATTCATTTATTCAAAGAAAACATTAAAACATTAACTAAACTAACACAAAAATAAATTAAAATTAAAAACACAAAACACAAAATGCACCTCACACTTAAAAATTCACATTGTCCTCAATGTGAGCATGCATAAACTAAAAGAGAGTTTAGAAGAAACCTGATTTTCATCGTTCCCATATGCGATATGTAGGGCTCCTTCCACCCATAATGCAATTGTAGCCCATGACTGAGAGGATGAACAATATGCAACATTGAAGTGTGCCCAATGTATGGCAACCCCTAAATATTATTCCTTGAAGAGAAATTGTCCTAAAGGGACATGTGAAGGTTGCCTCGGGGTGATCCTCCAGTACTATAGGAACGTGGTAATAATCTTTGTCTTTGTGCAATATGGGCATATCAGATTTCTGTTCTTCCTTACCACCAAAAGTAGAAGGGATAACTTTTCGGGACTCTCGAAATTCAACCAAGGTTGGTTGAATCACTTTTTCATCTATTTTAACAATGTCAAGTCCCCTCTCAACAACCTCGGCATCTAAAATTAGCTGACACTCCTCAAGTTCTAAATTGGGCATTTCATGTTCTTCTTCTAAGGGCATACCCATCTCAAGTTTATTTCCACTTTCTACTTGAGAGTGCATATTATAGATGTCAGAAAGTTGCTTACCTTGCTCCTCATCCTTCAAGTTACTTGGAAATGGATTTAATGGCCTATAAGGATCAAAAGTTTCATGCAACTTGGGTGAGGTTGATGCCTCCAAATTTTCCTCCTCCATTGATTGGCTTGGCTTCTCCATGTTGGGTAGTATCTCCTCGCCATTGTCTTCCTGATTAGTCTCTGCATTAGAGGAATCACAAAATTTGTTATATATTACCTGTCCACTCCTCAAATTTGTGATTACCTGGATTTGCTCCAATTGGCTAGGAGACTCTTCCTTTTGATGTGCTTGGGGTTGATGTGCCAGCTGCCCAACTAGAGCTTCCAACCTCCTCCCTGTTTCTTGCAAAGATTCAAACCTCAACTTATCTTCCACTATGTATTGCTTGCATTGAGCTTGAAATTTCTCTGTATTTTGAATGAAGACATTCAATCTTTCCTCTAAAGTGGGTTCCTTAAGGTGATCTTGATTCAGCGTGTGTTTTTGAATTTAGGCATTTAACTTATCCTCCAATGTGGATTCCTTAAGGTGGTCTTAGTTTGAAAATTATTCTTGAAAGTAAGAACTTCTTTGGTAAGGCTGAAAAAATTGTTGAGGTGGAATGTACCGCTGATTTTCCCAAGAAAAAATTTGGTAGCTTTCCCAGCTTGGATTATAGGAATTGGAATATGGGTCATTACCACCCATTTGCTGGAAACTTTGGTAGTCATATTCTTCCTCGTGCCATTCTTGGTATCATTCGAAACCAAATGAACATGTATTGGCACTATGTTCTGCATTGCCACATGCTGCACATACCATGTTAGAATTATAGTCCCTATCATAAACTCCCCCGTGCCTTGAAAACTGCATCTTTACAAAAGGCACTTAGCAATTTAAAGAAAATAAACAAACAATTAAATTAAAAACAAATTCAAACACAATAAACAAATAATTCAAAGAAAACAAACAAACAGTTCAAAGAAAACAAACAAATAGTCTTGATAAAAATAAAACTAAATCAATAGTCTTGATTATATTACTAATATTGAAACCGTTGTCCCTAGTAGCGGTGCCAAAAACTTGGTGCGTGTGCCTAAAGCTATTGCAATACCGCAAGTGCACGGGTCGCCCAAGTAATAAAGTAGTGAGTGAGTTATCGTTCCACTGAGGACAAGGCCAAGTACTAGTGCAAATCTTAACTGTTGTTTAGCAAATCAATAGTTTTTGTGATGTTTTATAATTAAAGACAATTAACTTAAATAAATGAAAGCAAAGATAAATTGAGTGTTGTGTAAAAAGGATTGATGGTAATAATACTATCCAGATATTGAATCCCCCTAGCCACAATTATATTTATGAACATTAATTCAGTTAAATCACATAATATAGTTGAATTGGCATTCCTCTAACTTAGACTAAAACCTCTCTCGAGTGAATTAATCCCTAATCACTAAGTAGAGTGCCGGAATCTCTTCTCAAACACAATTAAATAGATCTTGCATTAAGAACAAGGAACTATAAACCAAAGGATCTTGTAAGTCTATCTCTAGCACTCCAATCAATCCTCAACCCTTATGAGTATTCAATTCATATCAAGCTTTCTCAAGTCAATAATATGAAAATGGCAACCAATCAATAAGCATGCTATTATCAATTGGAAGTAAATCATTAAGCATCATAAGAATAAAATAACTCCATCAATTAAAATTATTCAATACATACAAATAAGCTAGGGTTCATCAATATCTAGATAGAGAATGAATTAGTTCATGTTCAATACTCTTAATACAACAACAACAACAACATTAAAATGAAATAAAAGAGACAATAGAAAAACCCCTTTCAATGTAGCTTCTTCAATCTTCAGGAGCTTGCCATTGGAAGATGGAGATGGTGGAGAGGATAGAAATGGAGGATGAAGATGAAGAGTCAAGGAGAGTGTCACTCCTTCCTTGCCCAAACCGTGTATGCCCAAGCCTCCTCCTCTCAAATCTCTGTTCCTTCTCTCTATTCTCTGTCTCCTCCCCTAAAACATGCAGAACTCCCCCCAGCCAAACTCACCTTCTTCTTCCTCTTATTCTCTTTTTAAATCATTCCAAGCTCAAACCCATGCCTTCCAAATCACTTCCAACTCACACCACTCTCCCTTGTCTCCCACATTCCCTTTGTTTAATATTACTTTTGGCAAGCACAATGTCTTGTTCCCCACTTTTCTCCCATCTCGTGCAAAAGAATTCAAGATTTTATAGGGTGACATGACCAAGCCAAGAGTGGCTTAGCCGTGTCTCTCATCTTTCTTTGGGACACGGCCAAGCTAGTTGGCCGTGTCTCTTGCTGCTCCTTTTCTTTCTTTTTCTTTCCTTTGGTCCCAAGGAGTGACACGGCCAAGCTTGTGGCCGTGTCATGTGACACGGCCACTGGCTTGGGCGTGTCACCTGCCAGTGTCAGCTTCTACCTTCTTTTCTTTCCTTTCTTTGTTTTGTTCCTTGGATGAGACACGGCCAGTGGCTTGGCCGTGTCTATTGGGCGTGTTAGCTACTGTCTGTCACTTCTTTTAAGTGACACGGCCAAGCTTGCTTTGGCTTGACCATGTCTTGCTTGATTCATGCTCTTTCTTCATTGTTTTGATCATCCAAGAAAGTTTTTCCTCTTTAACCTAAAACAAACACTTAAAACAAACTTTAAACAAAAATCAAATGAAACATTAACTAAAAACACATAGAAATCATACTAAAAACAAGTATAAAAATGCTCTTATCAGCAGACCACTATCTCTTCTTCCATTTTTGAGGTTTTGGGTCATTAGGTTGTAAGGTCGCTCGGTATGGTAGTATGGTCGCACACCTACTTTGCATCCTAACTTCATCGCACACTGTGACCACAAACCCTTCTTTAAGTTTGTGAATTTTGCTCGGCTTTTCGTGTGGTCACTTGGTGATAGGGTGTGGTCGCTCGCCTGCCTCACGACTAGACTACATAGCACATTGAGATCGTGAGCTCCTTTATAATTTTTGTGGATTTTAGCTTGGTATGGATGCGCGGTCACTTGGTTTGCTTGAGCAGTCATACATTTAGCTCGCAATCCAGCTTCACCTCTCGGCAAGCCTGTTATCCTTTTTGTAACTTTGGTTCATTTGTCTTGCAGCTTTGTACGATCGCTCGGTGGGCTCGGGAGGTCGCAGAAATGTTATGGTTTCATACCTACAACAACAAACTTTTTTGAAATCATTAGTACATATCAATGTGATTGTCAATTATCAAAATAGAGTTTAATTATCCAACAATCCTTTTGACTTTGGCAATCAAATTGAAGTTAATTTAAAAATAATCAAGTGCATGCATCAATTGCAATTCAAATGCAAATGTTTAATATCAATGTTGTTTGATTTTAGTTGTCCCCTCTCAAAACATTCTTTCCCAAATATATATGATCATTAAATTCAAGTTAGGTCTCTTCTCCCCCTTTAATGTATGGAGTATGTTCAATTTTAATTTTGCTTTAAGTTTACTTCTCCCTTTTGTATAAATTAAGTTTACTTCTCCCCCTTTGTATAAAGCACAATTTTAAGTTTACTTCTCTTTATTTGTATAAAGAACAATACACATTCTCCCCCTTTGACAAAGGCAAAAAGGAGAAGACAATAAATGGCAAGAAATAAACAAAGAAACAAGTAAAAAAGAATTTCATTTCATTTGAAGAGAAATTGCAATTATAAGATAAAAAAAGTAAATGCAAAAAGGAAAAACAAATACAAAGAAAATAGAAATAAAGTAACTAGTCTAAAACTTTTTCTTTTCCTTTTCTTGATGGTGGAGGATGAGTTGGAGTGTTTTCATCATCATCACCATTAAGAGAAGGAGAGGGGGATTAACCATGAGATGATTGGGAGGATTCTTCATAAGGGCTTTCAATGTGCTCACTCATATCTCATTCACTCAACTCACATTAAGGAAGATCAAATTTCTCTTGTTAGTCATATATGTCATGATGAATGTGGGAAATAAGATCAACCCTTTTATTGAGTTTTGTGATCCTCTTGGTTACATCTTTCTTAAAATGATTTAATTGCTTTTAAATAGAAGTTATGGCCTTGAGGATAAGCTTTAGGATTTTGGATGACTTGCCCTTTTCTTGTGTAGATTTAGGTCTAGGAGCGTGCTCAGCTTCTACATGGGTAGGTTCTCCTCCTTCTTCGGTAATATGGTACCTAGGCATCTTTATACCCTGAAAATTTTAACTATGAATTTTTCTATAATAAGTGTATATGTAAAAAGTGGGGTTTGTTTGGAGTGTTATATATTTGCTTGGAGTGTTTGAAAAATATATATAAATTATCATAGGTTTTAGGACTATTTTGAGAGAATTTTCCAAAGTGATGGAAGTTATTTATTTCACACAAGCGTGTCAATGAGAAGACACGGGCATGTGTTATGAATTAAATTTAGAAATTTAGTTTTGAAGGTTAAGTACATGATATAAATGATATAAATAGAAAATAGTGAATAATAGGTCTTAAAATTTACTAAGAAAATTATTTTTAATATTTACGGGACTAAAACTCAAATTAGAATTTACGGTTTTGAGTGATGGTGCACCATAGTTATTGTAAGCATGCCCTCACTTGATTAAACTATATATATACATGTGAGTGAGTGTGTAGAAATTTCTATCTTCTTCTTCCATCTTCCATGCCTATCATCACCATCACCACCAAAACTTCTCCTTTCTTCTTCTTTTCATAGATTTAGCCAAAATTTAAGATGAAATCATATATAATTATAAGTTTTTAGAAGAAAAAGATAGAAAAATTGAGATTATCAACAAGTGATCAAAGAGAAAGAGGGAAAATGAGAGAGAAAGAGGGAAAAGAGAAACAAAGAGAGATTTTTGAAAAGTGGTATGTGCTTATGTATTTTTAATTTGCAAATCTTTGAATTTCTATAAGTTTTAATGTTTGAATGAGTTGGTTGCGTGATTTGATGTTGTTTTAGCCATGAGTGATGGTTAAAGATTTGATTAATTGAAGTTTTAGTAAAGTATTTGATATGAACTCTTTTTCTATCAAAAATTTGATTTTGATACATCTTTAACTTAAATCTTCAATATGTTTGTGTTTTAGGAAGTTAAAAGTGCAAAAACATGATTTTAGAATGCCACGGGTGTGGCAACTGAGTGCCACAACCGTGGGGTTAAAAGTGAGGCTGTATACATAAAAATTTTAATGAAACAGAGTGGTTCTGAATGCCATGGCCGTGGGCCTTAAAGGCTATGACCGTGGGGGTGGTCTAAGGCATTTGACAGCTTTATTTTGTATCCCACGGGTGTGGGGTTGAGATGCCACGGCCGTGGGGTATTTGATTGATATTTTTGGCTTGTATTTTGTGATATATGGGCTTCGTACGAGGATTGTATGTTTGTATTTCTTACCCTAGTACTGAGAATTCATGTATATGTGTTAAAAATGTGGAAAAGAGTAGAAAACAATAAGTGTGTGTTAAGTATATACAATATTAAATGTGGAAAGTTAGGATTGGATAAAGAATGTAAAGATTGGCGGAAAGTGATTATATAGTTATATGGTTAAATTATGCGAAAATAAGATGATAAAGAGTCTAAGGAATGAAAGTATTATTTATTGATAATCAAGGCTCAAATCGAGTTGTGTAATTGGAGAAAGAGTTTGATATTAATTATTTATTTTAGTAAGTGAAATTTATAAGAGGAAACTAATATATGTTCTTTAGTAATCAAAACAAGTGTATAGTTAGAAAAGGATTAAAAGATAATTGTATGAGATTAGTGGATTTTATAATACTTATCTAAGGGATAAGATGATTTGAAAAATAAGGTATGAAGAATGATATACTAATGAATTATTATTGATTTTAAATAATTTGGAGAGCGAGTTAAGAAAACTCAAGAGAAGAATAAAGTGATTAGTTGATTTGTGAAAATTCATGTGGTAAAGGTATACAAGTCATTACCTTGTATATAGTTGATAGAAATATCATTTGATAATTTAAGACAATTCATTGATTATATATATAAGTGTTTAGAAAGTTAAATCATATTGATAAATCATTGATGTTCTAAATGGTGTGAAGAGCAAGACAAGGAAAGTAATAAGTATATGTAAGAAATGATTGAGTGATGGAAATAAGAATATGAAATATACATACTATATATTCATCATATACTTGATTGTAATATTATTTTGTAATTGAAGATAAGTTATAGAGTATATATAAAAATGTTAAAGAGTTGATAGATACTGATTAATGATAAAATACAGAAAGGAATTGATAATGTAAAAAGAAAGAATATAATGAGATTGAAAAATAGTTTATTCTTTCTAGTGAAATGATATCTCGAAGATCAAGTTAGATATATATATATATATATATGTATTATATTTAAGAAAGTAAACGTTATGTACAAGAAATTAGTAAAAGTTTATAATATGAAAATGCACTGCTAGTGAAATGTATCTATATATATAGAAATATGTATATATTAATATATGTGAGTGTGTTAAACCTAGTAAATACATTATATATATGTATACAAAATCTTAAAGTGAAATAATAGTTCATAAATTCTTACTATGTTAAAGAAAGAATTAAATAAATAGAAGTGAAAATCTATTTAGATTTCATTATTATAGTGGAAACGTGAAAGCGAATTGAAAAATAATGATTGAGGTATAAATAAGATTAACTAAATTAATTGTATACAAATATTATGTAAACAAATATAATTGTTCATATGATAAAGTGTTTGAAATAATTGTTCATAATTTTTTATAACCTATAAATTTACTTTTATGATAATAAATATTATAATTAAAGAACTAATTTGAAATGGTGAAATATATATATAGCCCTATTATACTGGTGTTAAATCTAGTTTCTGGGTTGAATGGCTAGCCAGAGGGTGGATGACTATAGTGACAGTGGCACTCGGTGCCATAGATGACACGTTTTGTGTCCTAATAATATTGGCATCTAAGCCACCAGTGGACGCTTTGCGTCATGGAGGACCTTTGGTCCCTTTTTCTATAGTGGGCCTTTGGCCATATACTTATAGTGGGTATTTATTTGCTATTAGTGGCCAGCTATCCAGGCCTAGGATTTATATCTTAGTATATGAGGACAAGAAAATATATGTGAATATAATGTTATGAATATTGAAAGGAATATGAAATAATATTATAAGTCAATTATTTAAAATTGACTTACTGTGTGTCAATGTGAAAGTGATTGATAACGTATATAATAACACTTTGAACGAAATTGCTAAAGCACTGAATAAAATGGTTATGTTCAAAATATTGAATTAATCAATAATTTTCTAAGTGTTATAATAATTGAAAGTTTATATAGTGATGATTGAAACAAGGTGTACCAAACTATAGTACTAAATCAAAGTGCTAAAGTTATAAAATTGAATGCATATGTCCTATATGTAAATATGAGAAGTAAGACTTATTGAATAACACAATAAGTGTAATAAGAGTAATGTTAACAAATGTGAAAGTAAGTCTTAAATGAAATAGTTTAATAAAGGTAAAGTTGCAATACCAAAAGTATAGTATAGCATGATTGATTTTAAAGTTAGATTATTATTTTATGTAATCAAAATATAGCGTTAGATTGTTATTGTGAATACTTGATAAATTGAAATGTTGTGTTACTTTTTAATTACTATAGTTTTATAAATATTTTCTTTAATATTAAGTGGCAAAATATGTTTATATAAACACCGCTAAGCTATTGGCTTAGCACGTTAGCATATTTCTGACATGCAGGTATAATGGAACGAAAGAAGTTGAGGATTTAAAGTGAAGATGTTCTAAACTAGTGGTACTACAACGAATAATTCTTGTATATAAACTGTTTATAAAATTGATGTATTGTCCAGTGCAATAGATAATATTGGAACGTTGTACAAATTTGTAAGCATGGCTAAAACAATTATATTTAGAGACATAATGACCATAAATTCTGAGCATATTTGATTATATTGTATTTTGAACTATTAAGTTTATAATAGACTCTTTGATACATGAATGGAGAAAATGTTATTTGGAGATGTTAGAGTTGGATTGAATGTCAGTAAAAGAGAACAAATGGAATGTTATGCGACAGGTTATGATCTTATATTTGAAACTTTTTGTCTAGTGACAATTCAAAGGAAACTTTTTTGATAATTTGATCAAACCGCTGGCAGTATTTCTTAAAAGTAGTGTTTTGAATGGTTACAAGATAGATAGTATTTTAAGTGACATTCTTTAATAATTTTATATGAGAATTATCAGAGGATGTTACAATCTTCCTCTCTCTTTGGATAACTCTCTTGGTGCCAAAGGTATACTCAGAGTGGTCATCAACCTTTTGGATGCATCTAGCATGCTCAAGGTAGTCTAGGTTGATGGAGTTAGTGGCTAGATTAAGGGGATCACTTAGGGTTGCAAGATTTTCAGGGGTTAAAACTAAGTGTCTAGCAAGTTGTGTGATTTGGGAGGAGAGAAAGAAGGTGTCCACCTTATATTTCCCATGATTTAAGAAGATGTCTATGAGGAACCTAGAACTTTGGATTGGCTCATTATGCACTAGAGCATATAAAAAGAATAGGTCACATTGAGTGATCTTTTCACTTCCATCACTTCTTTGGTGGATAATGTAAGTGATGATTCTATGCAAGAGCCAAAATAGGAGAGTTCTAAAGTGGATGATCTACTATTGTATTCAATTTTAATAGAAAGCTTACTCCAAAAAGAAGAATAATTTTTTAAAGAAAAATCCTTATCCGTATAAGAAAAAGCTCCATGGGTTTGGAATCTCTAAACTTTACCAAATTATTTTAAAGAGAGTGAAAATTCTTGGTCGAAAAGTCTAAAGTAAATTCCATAGAATCCGATGGGTGCATTATGGTTTTTCTCTACCCTTAGGGACATTAGGAATTCCTTTGTGAGACTAGGATAGCCTAACTCATTTGGGAATGCAAAGTGCCTCCACCCAATCCTATCAAGGTAACTATAGATTTTACCTTGGATATTTAGGGCTAGAAGCAACCCTTCTGTAAGCATCTTAGTAGGCTCTATGGTCTTTTTCTTATGCATGTAGTACTTAATTTTTTCTTCCTCAGTTTTGCATTTCGGTTTATGTGATTGAACACTCTTCCTAGTGAAGTGTTTGGGCTTAGGTTGGGGCTACGTTGAGGTTGGGATTCACTAATCATAATCCCTTTACCCTTGGTTGTGTCTTTCTTTTTGGTAGTCTTGGTTTTGGGTGCTATAACTTCAATAAAAGCAAAACACAAAAGAAGATATAGAAATGTAGAAGATAGAAAAGAAAGGTAGAAGATAGAATGTTGACAGAGCTTGAAAACCTTTAAAAACTTCTTCTTGATGATCAAAAGCTTGAAAGATTGTTTGAGAATGTGTTTAAGTGTTTGTAAAGATGTATTTTTATGCAAAAGGAGGGTATTTATAGGCAAATTTTGAAAAAATAGCCGTTTTTTACCGTTTGGGGGAAAATGGGCTAAAATTTGAAGGTTCCAACATTTTTTAAAAAACTGTTAGTTACACATGTTATGCGGTCGCTCAACCTATTATGTGACCACAAGTTGATCTAGCAATCTCTACAGATAATGTGCTCTCGCATGAGCTTGATGAGTGTGTAACAGTCCAGAATATTTGAAAATTTAAATTTAGGAGACCGCACGAGCTATTGTGGGCTCGCTCACAAGAAATTTTGAAGCTCGAGCTCGGAAGACATTTGTTATTGAAGCTCAAGCTTGGTAGACTCAAATGATTGTGCAACAACACAAATGAAACAAATAGGGATTTTGATGATTTTTCAAATGCACATGATCAAAATAGATTTTGGAAGGGTTAAAGAATGATCATACAAAGGATTTTTCATCAATCATGCCAATGTGTTATTTTATGAAATTCAATCTTTCCTCATTTAAAGGTTTTGTAAAAATATCGGAAAGTTAGTTTTGAGTGTCTATGAATTCTAAGACTACATTATGATTTTGAACATTATCCCTTAAAAAATGATGTTTGATGTCTATATGCTTTGATCTAGAATTCTAAATGGGGGTTGATAAGTTAATTACACTTGTGTTATCACACTTAATAGGAATATTATCAAATGTTTTTCCATAATCAAGCAATTGTTGTTTCATCCAAAGAATTTGTGTGCAATAAAAACATTCAATAATATATTTGGCTTCTATGGTAGATAGAGCAACCAACACTTATTTCTTGCTAAACCAAGAAACTAAGCATTTACAAAGAAAATAACATGCTTCGGTGGTGCTTTTCCTATATAGTAGGCTACCGGCAAAATCCGCATCTGAAAAACCTAATATGTGAAATGATGTGTTTCTAGGATACCATAGACCTAAATGTAATGTACCATTCAAATACTTTAAAATTCTCTTAGTGGCATTCAAATGTGATTCCCTAGGACAAGATTGAAATCTAGCACATAAGAAAACACTATACATTTTATCAGGTCTAGAATTAGTTAAGTAAAGTAGCGATCCTATAATATCTTGATATTTCTTCTCATATACTACCTTAACACTCTCATCTTTGTCAATTTTCAAGGATGTACTCATTGGAGTTTTACTTGCTTTGCAACCATCCATTCCAAACTTCTTTGAGTAGTTCATTTGTGTACTTGGATTAATTGGTTAATGAAGATCCCATCCTTGCATTGCTTGGTTTTTAGTCCAAGGAAGAATTTGGGTTACCCTATCATGCTCATTTCAAATTTCCTAGTTATACAAGAAGCAAATTCCTTGCACAAAGATTCATTAGTAGCACCAAATATAGTGTCATCAACATAAATTTGCACAATAAAAATGTTATGCATTTTCTTATTAACAAAAGAGTTGTGTCGACTTTGCCTTTTGAAAAACCATTTTCTAGTAAGTAAGCACTAAGTCTATTATACTAAGCTCTTGGAGCTTTTTTTAATCCATATGGTGCTTTGGCAAGTTTGAAAACATGATTCAAAAATTTATAGTCTTTAAAACTGGGAGGTTGTTCAACATAAACTTTCTCATTTATAAACCCATTTAGAAATGCACTTTTGACATCCAATTGAAATAGTTTAAAATTCATGTGACAAGCAAATGCAAGCAATATTCCAATAGCTTCTAAAGTAGCAACGAGAGTAAATGTCTCATCATAGTCAATGCCTTCCTCTTGGTTATAGCCTTTGGCTACCAATATAGCTTTGTTTCTAGTAATGAGACCATTTTCATCAAGTGTATTCCTATATACCCATTTACATCATATAATTGGATGATCTTTAGGTTTAGAAACAAGTTCCCATACTTTATTTCTCTCAAATTGGTTGAGTTCATCTTGCATAGCAATCACCCAACACTCGTCACTAAGAGCCTCCTCAATGGTCCTTGGCTCAATTTGAGAAAAAAAGGCAACATTAGAATCTAAGTATTTAAGTTTAGATCTAGTAGTTACTCCATTTGATGTGTCACCAATGATATGTTCTTTTCGATGATCCTTCTTGAATTGTCAATCTTTAGGTAGTTCTTAAGATTCTTCTTCTTGTTCCATTCTTATCTCAATTTCATCATGATTGTCCTTTGTAACATTGTTTGTCTTGTCCTTCAAATATACCTACAAAATCATTAAGAGCACCACCTTTCCTTTGATCAAGTTTAGAGGATTCATCAAAAATAACATTTTGATTTTTGGAAGAGGCTTGGATAATTATTTAAATGGGTTGTAATAGAGTTATTTGATTGTGTAGACAATAATTTTATAGTTGGATGATGGATTGGTTTAATTTTCATTGGAGTTTGGAAGAAGAAGAATGAAATTTAGGATTTTGGTGGATTGTTGTAAAGAATAGGTGTTTATTAAATTTAATTGCTTAAATTATGTTACAATATAATTCTAATAGTAGAAATGTGTTTAAAACTCAATTTGAAATTGAGTACAAATTGATTTTCAAAGTTAAAGTATATCATGACAAAAAAAATGAAAACTTGAAGGAATTATGCTAAATTGAATTTTATTAGTTAAAATACATAGAATGTAATTCTAATTGATTATGCACACTCACATTTTAATTAGAAAGCGAGTGGAGCTAAATTTCCATAATAAAGTGGTGAAGGGAAATAAGAGAACTTGGTGTTGGGTGGAGTTTTGGCTCACATGGTGTCATTTGTGAGGTTAGTACATACTTTGAAACTTATTTTAATTAATTGTTTTAGTTAAAACATAGCACATTGCATGTGAATGTATGTGTTATGTTACTTGAACATGAGTATATGTATGTGTTAAGTATTGTTTGTAGTAACAATGCATGATTTGATTTAATTCTGTCATGTTAAGCCATAAAAAATGGCTAATAGTGATGTTATGTGTAAATTATAAAAAGTGCTTATTATGCACTAAAATGTGAAAGTTGGCCATATTTGTTAAATAAATGATAATGATGTTAGATGTGTATATAAAATTAGAAAAATAATATAAAATGTGAAAAAACATGAGAAAAATGTAATATAAGAAATGTGAATTGTACATTGTCTTATGTAATATCCTGGGGATTTGTTTTTGGATTTGGTTTGGCCTTGCTATATGCCTTTAGACGAAACACACTAGTATTACAGATATGATTACGCCTTCGGACGAGACACACTGATGTCACAATTATGAATATGCCGTTGGGTGATACACGTTAGTGTCATTGCTAATAAGATGAACCAAAATAATATTTTTAGAACTAGATCAATGTATAAGGATTGTTGGGCCTAATGTGTGTTGGTGATTGATATGTTGATAAATTGTATAAAATTGGTTTTTGACATTGTGACATAATGCATTTTCTTGTATTTTTCTTAAAATGTTATTTTTAGTACCTAAGTATGTACCGCTAGGCTTTTAACTTAGCGCAATTGAATTTCATTATACAGGTGACAATGTAGATTCGGAAGATCCGGAAAGTTCTACTAAACCCTATCAGGTCTAGATTTTGGATTTTGTGCTTGAAATTTTCTATTGCCACGAGACTATACGGCCAACATATCGTATATATATTTCTCTTTTGTACTTAAATATGTGTATATAATATGATAACTTATATAAATGTTATAAAGTTTAAAGGTTGTTGATATAAATTAAGTATTTGGATACTTTGAATATTTATACACATATATATTCTAATGTTGAAGGTTTGTTGAGCCATGGGCACTTTTGGGGAATGGATGAGTAAATAAATTTTTGGAAGTGTGTTTATATGCAGGTTGCGGTTGTTTATAATTTTGGAAATGTCCAAAATACAGACAAAACTCTGATAATTTTTTTTCAGAGATTTTTCTCTAAAATTTATATTTTTGGTAATTAAACTACTTATGTATATATTTATTTATCTATTAAAGTATATTTTAAGGGTTTAGATATTTTTTTATAATTATAGAAATTTTAAAAAGACTAGGATTGTAATATTTTTGTATTCTGTATATATATTTTATATATACTAGATGTATATATTGTACGTATATAGAGTATTAGGGTGTTATATGATCAAGATAAGTTTTTGAGAAATACAAAAAATGAAGAAGTCATGAATTCAATGAGAGTAGATTTTGGTGATTTACCAAATATTGTGAATGAATCTCTAAATGATGTGGAGTTGCAAGAAACAAATATAGAAGAAGCTATCAATCAGCAAAATGCAGAAATTGAATTTCAAAATATGCCTGAAGAGCCAGTTCCCAATTCAACAATAGAAAGAGGTCATCAGATAGATATGCCTGAAGAGCCAGTTCCCAATTCAACAATAGAAAGAGCCAGTTTCCAAGTAAAAAATTTAATTTCAAAATTTGCCTAAAGAGCCAATGCCCAATTCAGCAATAGAACGAGGTCATCAGATGATGACACGTTCCAAGTCAAGTATATACAAACAAGAAAGTTTCTGCCATAATACCAGCTGCTGATAGTTGAATGCACAGCTCCAAGTGAACCTACTACCATTTAGGAAACTTTAGAGACAAAGATCTAGAAAAAGGTAATGGAACATGAATTAGAAGCCTTGAAGAGTAATAACACCTGGACTCTAGTGCCCAATTCTCCATCTTTAACGGCAATAGAAAACAAGTGGTTATTTAGAGTGAAATGCAATGTTGATGGGAGCTTTCAACGATGCAAGGCTAGGTTTGTAGCAAAAAGGTTTCACCAAAACCCTGGAATTGATTTTAGTGAGATTTTCAGCCCTATAATCAAAGCCTCAATATTAAGAGTCATACTTACAATAGCAGTTTTAATAAATTGGGAAATAAGGCAACTGGACATAAACAATGCCTTCCTAAATGGAGAACTTAGCGAAGCAGTATATATGTACCAACCTGAAGGGTTTGAGGACAAAACAATGCCTAATCTCATTTGCAAGCTCAACAAAGCCTTGTATGGGTTGAAGTAAGCTCCACGTGTAAGGTTTGAAAAACTAAGAACAACATTGAAGAATTGGGGATTCAAGAACTCTAAATGTGATACCTCACTTTTCTTCATGTAGAGTGATGATCAAATAATCTACATCTTGATCTACGTAGATGACATTATTGTCACTGGTAACAAATCCTCCTCTTTGCAAAGCTTCATTGACAAACTGGACAAGCTCTTTGCCTTGAAGGACTTGAGACCACTGCACTTATTACTTGGAATCGAAGTCATGTATTTAACCCAAAGCAAATATATTGAATCATTGCTAAAGAGGACATGGATGGAAAATACAAAACCTTGCACAACTCCAACAGCAATTGGTGCAAACCTCACATTAGAAAGTGGTGAACCTTTGTTGAATGCAACGGTTTACAGAAGCATTGTTGGAGCACTTCAATATGTCGCTCATACAAGACCAAATGTGTCCTTTATCACCAACAAGCTGAGTCAATTTCTTCAAAAACCAACAAACAAACATATGCAGGCAATCAAAAGAATTTTGAGGCACCTAAAAGGCACAATTAATCATGGATTACACATTCAGCTATGTAGTCAGCTCATGTTAACTGGATATTCAGACGTTGACTGGGCATGCAATAGAGATGATCGAAAATCAACAGCAGGATACTCCATTTTCTTTGGGCCAAATCTGATATCTTGGAGCTCAAAGAAACATGTTGTCTCAAGATCAAGCACAGAGTCAGAATATTGTGCTCTAGCTCATGCATCTTGTGAAATCTCTTGGCTAGAATCTCTCTTAAAAGAGTTGAACTTCAAATTGCCACAAACATCTATCATATGGTGTGATAATTTAGGTGCAGGTGCAAATAATCTAGTTTATCACTCTCGAACAAAGCACATTGAGATTGATGTTCACTTTATAAGAGATAAAGTGTTGTACAAGAAGTTAGAGATCAGATATGCGCTAACACATGATCAACTTGCAAACTGTTTTACAAAGATACAACCCAGTTCTCAGTTCTACTACATGAAGGACAAACTTGGAGTGATTGAGAGACTTTTACCACTGCCAAGTTTGAGAGGAGGTGTAAAGGAAAATGATAAATTAGATGCTGCAAACAAATCAGCGTCAGTTCACTACCAACCCCATAATAGAATATATTTTTTACATGATTAGAGGCAGAAATCAAAGGCTCCATAACAGAATCTTGTTATTACATTTGTAAAGATCAATTAGTACACATGTAAAGTAAAAAAAAAAAAAAGGCTGCTATTGTGTTTGTCTATAAAAGAAAATAAAATCTCTCTCAAAATGTAAGTGGAGAGCTCAAGCAAAAAAATCAAATTTACAATAATCTTTTTTATGCTCTAAACTCACTGTGAACTAATGAAAATCGAATATTTTAATAAATATTTTATAATTTTTTTAATTTTTTAACTTTTTAATATGATGAATTTAAAATTATTTTTAATTTTTCTTATATTTTTGTCAAAAGTCCGAGTATCTTTTCAAATAGAGTAAGATATGATTATTTCATATCTATCTATTATTATGAATTATAATATGCTATCAAGGTAAGGAAGTCAATGGTGAATATCCAGAGATTTTCGAGGCCCAGACTGGTCATTTTGTCTTGACGCAATTGCTCATAAAAAAAGATCAGCTAAATATTGCCGGCGATTAATCGCTGTATTGTCATATGCCAATTAGTGTCTATCTGTTTGCTTGGTCATTGTGTATTTACGCATATGAGCGTTACTAACCAGCCTTAATTTGATTATTCTCTTTTTTACGTAAATCACAATTATATGTGACTAATACATGTTATAACAATCAAGACAAAAAATATTCATGCTAATTTTATAAAAATTTAAAAATTTATATTAAAGCATGCCATGCCAACAGAAATTATTTTTTTTTTTCATTTGTTTTAATTAATGAACGTATCAACTCAACAAATATTTCAAGTGTTAGGAGATTAATTACCATTTTTCTTTTTAATGTCTTAATTGGGTTTAATAGTATTTTTTTTATTGAATTAGAGAATACTATGTGAAAAAGTCAACTCATTATATTAATATATTTCATTGTTTTTTTTTGAAAGAATATATTTCATTGTTAAGCAAGAAAATGTGTTAGTACATGCATAAAACTCATAGAGATTAACATTTGCAATTAATTATAAAATTTGGGTAAGTTTTGTTAAAAATGGTTAAAATAATTTATTTAAAGAAAAAAAGCAAAATTTGGAATTCTTTTGTTGGAATAATTCATCATATAACACAAGTTATTTTTACTTTTTATTTAATTTTTTGTATTATAAAGTATGGAACGGAATATTATTGGTAAGATTAATTCAATTCGGGAAGTAATAAAATCACTATAATTTGGGAACCCTATAGTTATTGAGTCCTCCCTGCATAGCTCTTACTTTTCTTCTTTTCTCACTCTACACCATGCAATTTCAGTCATGGATATTAATGGCTGTACTTTTTGTGGGTTTCATACAAATATGCAGAGCATCCTCCAGAGATGATGATAAAATAGTAAGTTTACCAGGGCAACCAGAGGTCAGTTTCAAGCAATATGCAGGGTATATTACCATTGATGAAAAGCAACAGAGAGCTCTTTCTATTGTTTTGTTGAAGCAGAAACTGACCCAGCTTCAAAGCCGCTGGCTCCCTGGTTGAATGCAGGCAAGCCGGATTTTACTAATTAATTAGCTAGACTCTTTCAAGTATCGGGCTTAATTTGAATGCTGGAAATATCCTTTTGCAGGGCCTGGTTGTTCTTCTGTTGGCGCTGGAGCTGTCTCGGAGAATGGTCCCTTCAGGCCAAGTGGTGGGGGCAATTTGATCAGAAATGAATATAGTTGGAACAAAGGTGCCCTTAATATATAAATAAAATTATGATTATTTGTTTGTTGTATTTGTTTTGCTGATGAATATTATATTCTGCAGAAGCAAACATTGTATATTTGGAATCACCAGCCGGTGTTGGTTTCTCTTATTCTGGTAATACATCTTTCTATGACTCTGTGAATGACTCTATTACAGGTTAAAATACTTCCTCGTTCTAACAAATTTACTGTTTATACTGTAAAGTTTTGTTTTATTTTATTTCAACAATAATGGCATCAATTACTTAATTCAATTAATCATTTTAAAATAGAAATCTAAATAACAAACAGTATATTACAAATAATAAGAATTATAAACTCGTCATTAATCAGTATTTTTAAAAAAAATTTAATTAAAAAAATTTTAGCTAATTAATATTTTGTGAATAAAAGAATATAATTAGTCTCAAATTATGTTTTTGAACAACCAACGATTACAAAAATTTACCAGAGCCTAGCTCAATTAAATTTTTTTATTTTTACTTAAATTTAATCAAAAACAAAAGTGACCCAATTTTATTTTCATTTCAATAATTTCATCAGTGAACTTAATTTAAAAGGAAAACCTTGGAAATCTTAATATACTATATATTAAATTAAATACTTCCCTAATAAATTAGCTTTACTTGATAGTTGATACAACTCTGCCTCTGTTTCTAAAACTTAACAATAAAAAATTATTACGAGAAAAGATACAAATTTGATCTTAATGTTTAAATTTAGGGATATAGATGCACCTCATTTTTTTTTATCTTAAAAATATATAGCAAATTGAAAAATGTGCAAATATGACCTTGATATTTAGATTCAGAGCACATATGCACCTCATTTTTTTAACTCAAAAATATATTAACAAGTTTGTAAAACAAAGCTAATATGCACAAAAATTAAGAGAAAATTACATTAAAAAAAAACTGTTTGTTTCTTACAATTTTCATTTTTACTCTGTGTTTTTTTTTAATTTATAAATATATATATTTTTTTATTTTTTTATATTTTTACGACATATACCAAAAATATATTTACCATATGCCAAAAATATATCATATTTTTATAAATTTTTGGTATAAGTATAATATTTTTGTAATTTTTTATTTTAATTTATTTTTGTGAATTTCTAAAAAATAATAAAAGTCCATATCAATAATACATATGCAACCAAAAATAAAGAAATTATAGAAATATTATGCAACAAAATAAATTACAGAAGTACTATGCATATGCCAAAAAATTATAGAAATATAGTATATTTTTTGTATATGTTGAATATATTTTTAATATATGTTGAGTATAATTTTTTATATCGAAAAAATGTAAAAGAATTAAAAATATATATATTTTTGTATTGGAAAACCACATAGTAAAAAGAAATTTTAAAAAATAATATTTTATGTAATTTTCTCTTAATTTTATTGCATATCTGATTTATTTTATAAATTTGCTATATATTTTTGAGACCAAAAAAAAAAAGAAACAAATGTGCCTCTAAGTTTAAACATGAGGGTCATATTTTCAGTTTTTCCAACTTGTTATATATTTTTAGAAAATATAGGTGCGTATGTGCTCTTGAATCTAACATTCGGGTCTTGAATCTAACATTAGGGTCATATTTACATGTTTTTCCCTAATGGGTAAAATTGAATTTATAAATTCAAACAATTTTCTTAGTGAACCTCTGTTTCTCTTCTCCTCGCTGCTGGGGAGGACAAATGTGATATTTGGAGCACTTGATATTAATTCTTTCTCAATTCATTCATATATACATAATATCAGTATTTATAAATGGATTTTTGGGATGAATAACTAGTCAATTCAGCTGTCTAAACCCATTTACATTTTAATTGAAATTTCACTCTTCAAACAAAATGAAATTTTCTTTCACCAAACTTAAATCAGTTTATTTTCTGTTTAGCACAAGAAAATCTCAGATTCCTGGAGCTGTGGTTTGACAAATTTCCCGAGTACAAGAACGGAGATTTCTTTATCCTTGGAGAGAGCTATGCAGTTATATATTTATTCCAATAACAAAAATTATATGCTAGAAAATTTCTGTTTCTTTGTCAGAAACTTGAAGCTCTTCACTTCTTATTATGCAGGTCACTATGTCCCACAACTTGCCAAGCTCATACTTGAATCTGGATTAAAATTCAACTTGAAAGGAATAGGTGTAAGTGCAAAATTCACAAAAATATACATTTTTAAATTGATGTTGCTAGGCAGACGAAATGACAAAAATTTTGTTGAGGATATGGAAAAAAATTATTTGATACAATTTTATTGTGACAAATATACAAGTAGTTTGGATTAAATGCCATGATAATTTATTTTATTGTGACACAAAAAAAATTCTGATAACTTTTATTATCTCAAAAATTAAAAATTGTCACCTTAGTTATAATTATCCTAACAAAACTTGATTGCCATAATAAATGATATTGTTATAAATTTAGACAAGTTTATATGCATATATATATTTTATATTCTAAATTTGTAATTAAAAAAAGTAATAGTATTAAGATATGCAATAGTTTGTGTTTATTGACTGAGATATAAGAAATGAAGATATTATATCATTGATAAAGTAATAAAAATTTGTCATAAGATGAGAAGAACGATCTAAATTTAAATAGAGTTACAAATATTAAATCATAGATGTTTGTTGAGCTATTTCTTAACTTTTCAAATTAAACTTGGTCAAAATTTTATGAAAAGCTGAAATTTTCTTATATTTTAGCAAAACATTGAAAACTTCTCTAAATTTGCCTAAAACATGTATAAAAATGATTTCTAATAAGAATAATTAAGTACAAAACATGTTCAAAACCTATAAAGTAAAGAGAATTAAAATAACAAATTATTGAATTATTATATTCAAAATTATTTCTAAAAATTTATTTTAAAAGGTTCAATTAAAATTTTAAGAGGACCAATATATAAAAGGTTCAGTTATAAATCTTTATTCATTCACTTTTTTTACATTTATACATTCATTTTTTATAATTGATTCATTTTATATATTTTTTCATTCATGTTCTATATTTTTATATTCTCCATTTTAGTTTTTCTATATATTTTATAATTTTTAGAAATAAATTGAACTGCAATTATTCATTTCTATAAAAATATAAACTTGAATTCTTCAATTTTTCTCAAATTTATTATATTATATATAATAAATCTCTAAAAATTTATTTATTATATTAAATTATTGAGTTTTTATTTTCAGATTGGAAATCCTCTCCTGGAGTTCAGCACAGACTTTAACTCAGAGGGTGACTACTATTGGTCTCATAGGTTGATATCAGATTCTACTTATCAACTGATCAATTCAGTTTGTATCACTTCACAAATCTGGAGAGAACGTATAAAAGGCTCTCTTTCAGATGCTTGTAAAGCTGTTAATTCTCAAATTTGGAAAGAAATTCCTGATGAAATAGACAAGTATGATGTCACTGCTGATGTTTGTGTTTCATATGGCCAAACACAACTGAAATTCCAAGACCATCCTCTGAGATCATGGTTTCATTTTTCATCATCTAGTAAATCACTGCAACAAAGTCCAATTCCGCCTGTAAGTTCTATATATATATATATGAACTAATTCTTCAATATTTTGTTTTCATTTTTCTCTTTTTTCCCTACAATTTCCCAACAACTTTGCGATATACTTGTTATTAAATTGCGTTTCTCATTATGCAGAAAGCTTCAGAGAATATAGATGTTTGTGTACAAGAAAACACTTACGATTACTTGAACATGAAAGATGTGCAAGAAGCTCTGCCCAGCTTGTACGAATCTGCAATTGGAGTTTCTGCAGCCAGTAATTTATAATTCTATACTCTTAGAATTAGGATCTTCTGGGTGAAATATAATGCTTTGTGTGGAATACATAGTTGAATGACTGTCTTAATTATATTGCACGAAGCTTGTCAGAGATTTAAATGCCTGAATCTTGATCCTGTTGCCAAAAGTTCTCCATTATATGTGCTGACATAATGTGTTTTTGTTTGTAGAGTAATGTACTATGATTTGCAAAATCTAGAGATACCTACGATTGGTATGCTTGGCTCACTGGTCAATTCAGGCATTCAAGTACTAGTGTTCAGGTATATCTCATAAGCTTTATATTCTTTAGGCCTTATTTGTTTTATGGTATGGTATAGTATAATATGATTTAATTCTTATTTGTTTTGATTTCTACCTTGCATGGTATGATTTTCTATGGTAATCTCCTTATTTAAAAACCATAAATTTTCAAACCACCAATTTGGTGATTTTCCATGGTTTTAGAATTTTATTTTTCAAGAATATCCAAAATAAATTGTGTAAACACCAAATATATACTAATAAATAATTTTTCATTTTCATAGCATATTAAATTCTTAAAAATATTATTAAGTTAAATAAAAATATTTTTACTTAACCATATTATACCATATCATCTTTCCAAACACAATAAATATTATTTCCAATGCCTAAAAACACAGAGATAATTACTAGTGATGATATTGATGCAAGTTTTGAAAAATTGTACAGTGGAGATCAAGATTCTGTTATTCCATTTACTGGGTCTAGGACATTGGCAAATGGTTTGGCAAGGAAGCTAAGCTTGAATGCGACTGTGACTTATAGAGCTTGGTTGATTGATGAACAGGTTAGTCTATTGTTGCAACTTTTCTCATAGTATAGCAGGAACAATATAAATGGCTTGTAAGTTGTCACCCTGATGGTTAATTAAGTTGATAGCTTTAGATCAATGGATGGAAGTTAAGGGTTAAGAAAATACAATTAAAAGAAAAAAAAATAACAACAAAACAGAGTAAAAACAAAGCTCGATATCCAAAAAAAAAAAAAAAAAAAAAAGAGGAATGCCAAAAGATTCTCTGTGTTAGATATTTTCACAAACCAAAGGTTTCATGCTTTAAGGTGATAAAGGACACTGTCTAAACAACTCTAAATAAATAAGTGTAGACCCTTAATTTTTGACCCAGTCCGGTCTAATATATTTTAATAAATCCAAAATAATTTTTGTGTTATCCAATATATTTTAATTAGTCCAAAATAATTTTTATGTTATCTTAATTAAATAATATTTGCTTTAGTATTTAATTTTTGTAATTAATAAAAAATAAACAAATAAATAAAAATATAAAAAAAATCGGCGACGAAAAATTTCGTCGCCGAAAAGAGTTGCGGCGAAATGGCCCGCAGGCCAATTCTCGCCCGCGGCCAGCTGCGGCAGTTTTTTCGCCAGAGCATTTTTTCCTCAGCAGTTTTTTTTTTTCGCCAGTGCAATTTTTCCTCAGAATTTTTTTTTTGCCAGAGAAATTTTTCCGACGCAAATTTTTCCGAAACCAAATACAATTAGGTTTCGGTTTTCTTTTCTTAATCAATGTTAGATTCTGTGAATAACTAAAATTAATCATAAAATTCTTCTATAAATAAGGACAATAACAACACAAAAAGGAGGACAGAAATTTGAAAGAGAAATTGAGACCGAAATTGAGGAGGAAAACTTTGAATTTTAAGAATTCCTTCTGGTAGTAAGATTGATCGGACTTTTGAAAGAGCAAACAAGCAATTCAATCCGTTAAAGGCAGCAAAGCTTGTCTTTGTTCTTGTTCATCCAAGAAGAAATTTTTGGTGGAACCAACAAACGGAGGTATGAATCAATTGTCTAATTTCTTCACAATAGCTTAAATTATCCAATTATCTCTTTTGATTCAAAAAACCCTAGAACTTTAATTTACCTTTTCTAAAACTTAAAAACCTTAATTCATTTATTTGTTTTCCAAAAGTCTTAAAGTTGTTATTTTTGTTTCTTCAAAATCTCAAAACCCTAATTTGCTTTCCAAATTTTCAAAACTCTAAATTGAATCTGTTTCTTTCCAAAAATCCTAAAAAATATCTTTTCTGTTTCTACAAACCTAAATCGTTTTGTTTATCTTCATAAAACTTCATAAAATTATCAATTGATTTCCAAATTCTAAAACCTAATGCATTCTCTGAAACCCTAATTCAACTCCAAAACCCAAAACAGTAAATTCTAAACTAGCTAACCTAAACCCTAATTTTTTTAAATCCTAATTTTTGAATTCTTAAAACCATATAAATCTAAATGTTATAATTCTACACAGTAAGTAACCGTAAATCATAAATCCAATGTTTTAAAATGTCCAAACCCTAGTTTCATGATTTCATTTCTCAAACACTAATTTGGTTAATCAAAGAGCTTTATCAACCTCTTAAATTATAAAACTTTGCTCCATGTCAATTCTTTTAAAATTTACAGTAGCTTAAACCCATGAATTCCAAAACTCTAAACACATTAAATAAAGAAACTTAAATAGAAACAGTAGCCCTAATTTGAATTTTTATTTGCTTTATTCATTTTTATATTTGATTATACTTTGATTTATTTTATATGCATTAATTTATTTAAGTTCAATGCTTGGTTTATTTAATTTATCATGGATGGATGTTTACTTTCTATTGATGTTTAATACCTTTGATGAATGATTTATTTATGATGAATGGTTATTTACTTTTATCGATTTATTTAGATTTTCAAATGATGTAAGAGGTATGTTTCCTCTTGATGGGTACCTCATTAGTTAAATATCATGTAATTTAAATTATTTTTCTCTTTTAGAACCAATGTAAAGGACATGTTCTACCTTTCGGTGGGTGTCCTATTTACTCATGGATTATGTAAGGGCATATTTTCATCCTCGGATGTGTGTCCATTTATTTGCTTTGTTTGGACATTGCTTTGATTTTTTAATATATCGATGCTTTATTTTAATTATTGTGTGTAATATGGATAATATTGTTATATTTAAGAATTTATAATATTAAGACCTGTAAAGGAGGCCGGTTCCAATGAACAGGACGTTGTGGGGGTGCTGGACTATTTCTCACCTTCCCCACACGTACCCAACTTTCCGAACCCATTAGGGGGTTGGGAATTCCTTAGGAATCAAGTCATCCACCCCTTTCTTTTTTTCCGGCTCATCCTGGTGGTGACTCCATTTCCGGACTTAGGTCCGTGTTCTCTAAGGCCCCGAGCCTAAACAGTGCCGAAGTCGCAAGAACCACTCCACCGGGAGTGGGGGCGAAAATCTCCGCTCACAGTGGCGACTCCACTGGGGATAAGAGAAGTTTAATTTCGTTAGTCTTTTTATTATTCTATTCTTTCTTATAATGATATTATCCATTGCATCATATTAGATTGCATCGTATGCGTAAGTTAGGATGCCCGTGTTACCCGTGTTATGTTATGTAAGGGATTCCATACTTTCACTCAAGGTATGGAGATCGAGCATGGCATAACCACTCATAGCCTCATACCATTTGGTATATACTTGCTATGGGAACCTAAGCCTTTTAACCCAAAGACTAAAGCTCATGTAATTGGCCTAGTTACTTTACTTACCCAAATGTATGTTGTTTGACTATGGTTAATTTATCTTAGCTTAAATCATGGCTTATTTGGTTTGCTCTTTTTCTAATATGACCCAAGTACATTTGTAAACTCAAATAAATTTTTCTTTAAAGTCCAAAAGACTAAAACTATTTTTCAAAATTTTTTAAGATGGTCTTTGGACATAAGACTTTCCTAAAAATAAATCAAAAATTATTTTGCTCATGGCCCAAATACTAGGCCCAAAATTCATTTTTTCTAAATCTTTTTATAATTGGCTTAGAAACAAAATTATTTTCATCCAATCTTTTCTTACGAGAGTTTGCAAAAATATTTAGGTCAATTACGAAATACCAAAAATCAATTGTGAGCCTAGTTTATACTATGAATAATTAATCATGGGCTTGTTTTTGGCATGAATCATTAGTTACCATGTCAAGTGAGAAATCTATTTATAATAAACCTCTTAATTTTATTTTAATCCAATATAGCATGAAAACTACTATAGTTGGTTGAATGGATTAAAACCTAATTAATCGGAATTATCATGGATTGATTTTCATTTTTGAAAATATAACTATTGGTTGAAACGTCTGAGGGAATTATTCAAAAACAAGGTACCTCATGTTGGTATTTTGTTAACCATATACCTAGGAAAAGAGACTCGCCATTCGTATGTGGATGTTATAAGGTTGGAAGGAGCGTCCTAATTATCCTTGATTGCTTGTGCATACATGCATACATTTGCATCTCATATCATTGATCCTCTCTGGCTCACAGCCCTGGATTACGATAGTTCAAAAGCTTACGACAATCCGACCTACGCCGGAAGCAAAGAATCTAACAACGACTCAATCACTTGCTCACCAAAAATAATGGATCCCAAACAAATTCAAAGAATGGTGGATGATGCCCTCAATGCCAAAATGAAAGAAATAAAAGAGGCTCTAGTTGAGACCATGAAGAACCAATTGGCTGCAATTTTAGAAAATCATGTCGAAGCATCTACTAGCACCAAGAAGCCAAGGGACAAAGGGAAGACTAAAGTTGGTAAAATGGTTTATGATGATGAAAAGGTGATCATTGATGATGATGATGATTGGGCTCAATACTACCAAGATGCTCAAGAGAAGAAAAAAGAATTGAAGATTGTTGAAAGATCAACTATTGAAAAGACCGAAATTTTTGATGTTGAAAAGATGATTGTTGATTTAGAAAAGAAATTTGAGAAGAAACTAAAACCAAAGAAATGTCCAAAGTTGACAAATTATTTGAGCTAGATGAAGAAGTCCCGTACAAGTTCAAGATGCCATCTTTCGCGAAGTTTGATGGAACCGGAAATCCTCATCTTTATGTGAAGCAGTACATCACTGCTATGCAGTCTGCCCGAGCTACTAAGGCTCAAACACTAAGGTACTTCATGCTCTCATTGGATCCTGTTGTCTAAAATTAGTTCAATACCTTAGATGATGGAACACAAAAGAATTGGAATTTTCTATACAAGGCCTTCATCCAGCAATATGGATATAATGTCAAGATGGAAGTTACCTTAATGGAAGTGGAGTCCATAAGACAAAGACCAAATGAGATTTTTGTGGACTATGTGAAAAGATGGAGAAACAAGGCTGCTTTGCTCAAGAAAAGGCCCGATTAATCTGATCAAATAAGGATGATCGTGAGAGGCTTCCTGCCTAGTCTTCGTGAAAGGATGTCTCATACACTCATCCATGACTTCAAAGATTTTCTCCAAGCTAGTCTACAAATTGAAGAGTGGGAAAGGGAGAAAAATCGCTTTTCAATAAGAAGGAATGAGAAAAAGAATTATCAGCCTAGCAATCAAAGCACGCAAAAAGAAGTTGATGTTAATGTGGCTGGTCAAGGAAATAAAAGACAATTCTCAGAATTGGTGAAACCTCTATCTTGGGTTTTTAGCAAGCTGCAAAAGAAAGAGTTGTTGCAACCGTTAGCTCCTCAACCACCGCCTAATCCTCTTCCACCTAACTTTGATACTAATGCATTTTGCCAATTCCATCAAAGGCCTGGACACAAAACGGACAATTGTATGAAGTTGAGGTATGAGATCCAGAATTTAATTGATAATGGCAAGTTGCCTGAGCCGGACAAGCCCAATACCAAAGGTAATCCATTTCCAAGGTTCAACAGGGTACCACCACCAGCAACCTTCATGGTGGGAAAAGGATTGGAAGAAGATTTTGTTTTATCATCCTTTCAAGATGGAAATATTGAAGATGTGAAAGGAAAAAAAACTTAAATTCAATGAACTTTTCTTAGCTTGAATGTTACTTTTCAATCTTACTTTCTTTAATATTTTGGAACTATTGTGCTTTTCAAACTTAAAGTTGCTTTAAATAAATTATTTTCATCAAAATTTTGTTAGTCTTTGTTCATTTTGGTGCTCAACCAATGAGGAATCTAGCTTGATAATTCATGAATTATTATATTTATGCATCATGACTTGAATGACTTTACTAGATGAAGGAATTGCTCTATAGTATTGAGTTGTGTATGCTTACTGTAACATCCGTGATTTTGGAGATATAAAATTGTATATACTCAATATATATATCTAGAGTATATATAACATATACATATGGTATATTAATTGTATATGTTGGATTAATACATTACATACTTAATATTTAATACACATATAAGGTACATTTGATGTGTATATAAGATACATTACTTGTGCATATGTGTAATATCCCAAATTTTTAAAAAGTTCTAATTTTTGAAAATTTGATAAAATAAATTATAATTTAAATGGATAAATTAAATTAATGATTTTAAATGAAAAATGAAGGAGTTTTAAATGAAAAAGTGGAACATATATGTGATATATATGTAAAATATATACAACATATAAAAGTCAACACTTTTTAAAAGAAAAGTCAAAGTAAAAGGGTATTTTGGTAATTAAATCTTAGAAATTCAAAATTAATAAAATAATTCAAAAATAAATTATTTTGAATGAAAGAGGAAATTTAGGACTTTTAATTTATTAAATAAATAATTATTAAATTATTTTAATATATATATAAATGGTTAAAAAAAAGATGAAAAGGAAAAGAAATATTAAAAAAAAGTCTTCTTCTTCTTCTTCTTCCTTTAGCACATTTTCCATGGGAGTTTGGAGCGTGAATTTGATTCTTCCATACTCCATAAATTGGAGGATTTAACAAGTTTCAAGTGGATTTTTGGTGATTTTCACTAAAACTAGTAAGTTTCTAACTCTTTTCTTTGAATTCCTTGGAAATTTGTATTATGTGAGAATTTGAATTTTGATGTAGTATATTATAATTGTTAGAATTGGTATGTATGATGTTATTTTGGGTAGTTAACAATGATTCTAAGGTTAGATTGAAGAGATGATGGAGTTTGGTTAAAAAATGGTGAAGAGAGAGAATTTAGGGTTATGGAACTTTTGCGTTTGGGGAAACATGAGCTTTAATTGTGCAAATTGGTTCCAAATGTGTTGTTTTGATTCATAAACAAGTATTTTAAAGTCAAATATTGGATTTGGTTGTATTTGGTTGGAGTTTGAGAATGGTAGTATTGATTTGGGGTTTTGGAAAAGTGAATTTTCAAAAAATGATTAATTGTTTGATTTTAATGCTTAAATCATGTTATTTAATGATACAAGTGATAGAAATAAGATTGAAATGATAATTTGATTGAGTTGGAGTAGAGATCCTTCAATGGTGAAGGTTATGCCATTTTAGGGTTTTGGACATAAGCATATGGTTAATTAATGTAATTGGTTTAAACATGCTAAAACATGTTTCTAATGATATTAATAAACTTAAAATACTAATTTAAATAGCTTTATATGGTTTTTCAAAGTTAAAGTGAGGTGAAGCTTAATTTTGGGATTTGGTTTAGAGTGATGTTTAATTATGGTTTGATGTTGAGAATACCTTACAATGTGATATTATATGATTATGTATGATCACATTTGGTATAAACATTGAGGGAGGTTGATTTGCTTCATCCAAGTGGTGAAGGGCAAGTTGGAAGGATAGGATTGGAGGTTGTGTTAAGCTTACTTTGGGTTGCTAATGGAGGTATGTACAAACTTTGAATATAATGTCTATATTTGCATAACATTTGGACTTAACACATTTTGGTTGAAAAATGTGTTAAGCTACTTGGTTCATTGATTGTGTATGAATAATATGCTATGACATTTGTAATGTCATATATGTGTTAAATACATTGTGAAAAGCCATTGATAATGGCTAATTTGCGTAACATGTGAAATATGTATATTATGTGAAAATACCCAAAGTAATTGGGTAATGTGTTGTGAATGTAAAAATGAGATATGTGGAATAATGAAATGAATTGATATTGATAAAAATGAGAAAAGTGAGAAAAATGAGAAAGATGTGAAAAATGAGAAAAGTGAGAAAAAAAAAGTGAAAATAAGGCAATGTGCCTAGATTGAATATGTGACAAAAAGAAAGAGATTAATAATGAGAAAAATGAATAAATTGTGTGCCTAGTATGTTATTCAATTTTCAGAGTTCTGGGTTTGGCAGCATGCTTATGATTGCCTACGGGCTATATGCTGGAATGGTGAAAAGACTGGGTCGTAAGCCAGGCCAGCTGATAAATATGATGTTTTTGGGGTGAAAAGAATGGGTCGTAAGCCTCAAAAACTATAGCAGTCTAGCCGGGTTGAGGACCAAGATACTGGGGCCTAAGGGTCTAGCCGAGTTGAGGTCCAAGAGACTGGGGCTGTTACATTATCCATGGATATATATTGCCTACGGGCTAGACACATGGTGTTATTATAGACCAAAGCAGTAACTCTGAAATTTGAATAGCATATTAGATCCTTTTTGGGCCTATGCTTGTCTTTGCTTTAATGTGATTTATGAATTGTGATATAATTGAGCAATGTAATGCTATGAGTTGTGATTATGAAATATTTGAAAAATATAAGAAAGTAGAATGTTGTGACATCTATACACATTGTGCATTGATATTGCATTGAGTTTTATTGTTATTATCAAAGTTTGTACCACTAGGCTTCGGCTTAGCGCGATTGTAATTCTTCGCGCAGGTGTCATGGATGATTTGGTAGAGCCGGATAGTTTTACTAGACCTGGTCAGGTGTAGGTTTGTATTTATTGAGCTTGAAGAGTTGTTTTTGGGTACATCAAGATCAGAGCCAGTTACCAACATGTAGATATTAGATATTACAATGTATTTTGATATTATATATGTTATGATATGTTTTTGGAAGTATATAATGTAAATTGTAAAGAATGTTTTGAATAATTTGTTCAGATGGGATTTTGTATGTGTTGTTAATTTATATATCTATATATAAGTATTTTGAGAAAATATGGCGAAATTTAGAAGTATTGGTGAAATGGTGAATTGATTTTTATTGGGAGTGTTTGCTTTATGCAGATTGTATTTTGCTAAATTTTGGGAACGTCCAAATTACAAACAAAACTCTGGAGAATTTTTCCTAGAGATTTTCATATAAAATATTTATTTTGGATTCTTATAATAAGCAAAGAATATTTATATACTATTTATTTTATATCTTAGTATTTGAAATCTTAAAACAGAAATGTGAAAATTTTTATTAAATCTGTCTATTTTATTTTTATACCGTATATGCGTATTTTACATATGCTGAAAATATGCATTGTACGTATATAGGGTATAAGGGTGTTACACTTACTTAGAGAGGGCTCCTGCATAATTACCTTTATCTAGGTCCTAATCAATCTTAGAACATACTTTGACATACTTTCGATGCGAAATTGAACTCTGCTTATTTAAGGGAGAGATGATCTAGGCATTGTTTGGTTAGCCAACAACTAGTATCCACCCAATTAAATATCAATCCCTAGTTGTCTCTTTGATCCTTTATAAAATTTTAGCTTTCTTTTCATTAGCTTACAAACCCCAATAACCTACCCTGAGCTGTTGTGATACTTTTGACAAGTCTTATGACCACTAAGATGAAGAGGCAAGAAGATCAAAGAAAGAAATGAATACCATGAAGATAGTTAAAGTTCTTAAGACCATAAGAGTGGTTGACGTTCTCAATACCATAAGGGTAGTTGAAGTTTTCTTAGTATTTCCAATATATCAAGACAACATCAGAGTAACAAATGATTTATCCCTGTTAAAGAAGATTTATGTTACTCCACTCATCATTATTGGAAGCCCAAGTTGGTACAAACAAGACAACTCTTTTAGAGCTAGAACCAAACAAAAAAAACAAACAAACAAAAAAAAGAAGAAAAAGAAAAGAAAAAAAGAAGAAAAAAGGAAAGGAGAAAAGAAAAAAAAAAGAGAAAAAAATAAAACCTAAAAAAGGCGGTTCAGAAAGCCAACTGAGTTCTCTTTTACCTAAAGCAGCAAAAGGCTTCCATTAGGTTCATAAAGACATTTTTACTTGAATTGGTCCAACCCAGCCAAAGATTCAATCAAAATTGGAGAAAAAGGAGGAAGACCACCAGTTCTTGAAAGTTCTGTACTTGATAGTCCTACAAGAAAGAAGGACAAAATAATAAAAGAAAGGGAAGAGTGAGGAAAGAGAAAGAAGAGGGAAGAGTAAGAAAAATAAAGAGGAAAGAAAAGGGAAAAGAAGAAAAGAAATGAATTTGGGTCTTAAACTTTTTGCAAGGGCAAAAACTATCCTAATCAAAATTCAGATTAATGCCAAGAAGACAGAAAGAATTTAGAGTCTAGCAAGATTGCTCCCAACTGCCTAAAGTTCAAATAAGAAATTTGTAGTGTGAAGGTTTATCCATTGTGTCACATCAGGTCCTATCTCAAAATGGCCTTCATTTAACCCATGTCCCTTATAAACCCCATTTTAAGACTATCAAAGACCTGTTGATCTCTCTTGGTAGGTAAAGTCTATTAGTGGAGATAGTTTGGATAAGCATGCATATGAGATAGACAATATTTAAACTCAAATGAGACCTTTGGCCAAGTAATGTGTATGTGCCTATCTGAAATGCAACAATTCTTGCTTAAATAGAAATGATTCCCGAGTTTAGTACGGTAACTAGGGTTGTCATGTTATAGATATGTTAATTTGGAAAAATTAAGTCCTGAGGTACATTGACATTAATTTGGCAAAGCCAACATTTGATTTCAAAAAAAAAAAATATGTTTGTCACACAAAGCCTTCAAGTTAAGGGAAGTATGTTGAACCTCCAAAGGACACATTGGGCAAAGGAAATGATTATTGGCAAGGTCATGAAGAAGCTATCAACTGACATGCTGAGACATAATTTCAAATAGATGAATCCCTGACTCTACTGTTTGGGGTCTCCATTATTCATATTTTTCAACATCTTGAAGATAAAAGCCATAAATGCAAAGCTTTCTATCATTCCAGTGCAAGACTTGAACGAGCATCGAAAAGGAGTCAATGAGAATACTTCTACTTATCACCTCGATCTGTGAGTCAATGAAACCGCTATGAGTATTATCATGCATATCATGCATACATGAGCATATCACATCACACTTTCTTATCTTGTATTGTCTATTCTTTATCAAAGTGAACAGCAAACACTCTGTGAAGTAAAGAATCAAAAGAAGATGTCAAATCAGGGGGGGCATGGAAAGCCTATTGTTTGAGAAAGTTCTAGTAATTTTGCAAGAAATGCATGCTTGTGCAAAGAACTGGACAACAAGAACGTCAATCAAAGCCCGCATAGAAAAATCATGGGTTTGGGCCTACACAGGGGGCAAAGTTTCTCCGTTTTAATTTTTTGAGTTTTCAAACTCACTTACAAATATTTTTCCACAAAGGGGGGCAAGAAGAGGATAAGGTCCAATTAAAATAGCTGAATTTTTGCAAAAGAAGAACAAAAAGAATGGAACATTAGAACTATCAAAAGAATGATGACGCAAATGACAAAAGATCAGTATAGCTAGAAGAGTTGAAGCCAATATAAGACCCAATCTCCAAGGATGAAGATCCATTTCAAAGGGTGAAGACCCAAAGTCTAAAGGATGAAGATCCACTTTCAAGGGTGAAGACCCAATTTCCAAGGATGAAGATCCATTTCAAAGGGTGAAGACCCAAAGTCTAAAGGATGAAGATCCACTTTCAAGGGTGAAGACCCAATCTCCAAGGATGAAGATCCATTTTCAAGGGTGAAGACCCGATCTCAAAGGATGAAGATCCATTTTCAAGGGTGAAGATCTGATCTACAAGGATGAAGATCCATTTTCAAAGATGAAGACCCGATCTCCAAGGATGAAGATCCATTTTCAAGGGTAAAGACTCGATCTCAAAGGATGAAGATCCATTTTCAAGGGTGAAGACCCAATCTCAAAGGATGAAGATCCGTTTTCAAGGGTGAAGACCTGATCTACAAGGATGAAGATCCATTTACAAGGGTAAATACCCGATCTCAAAGGATGAAGATCCATTTTCAAGGGTGAAAACCCAATCTCAAAGGATGAAGATCCATTTACGAGGTGAAAAATCACAATGCATAGAATAGCCGGAGCAGCCAGACTTCTCAACTAATAAAAGGTTAGTCAAACTCAATCTCGGGTCCAAGTACCCAAATCAAATTCAATCTCGGGTTCAAGTACCCAAATCAAATTCAATCTTGGGTCCAAGCACCCAAATCAATCTAATCTCAGGTCCAAGTACCCAAATCAAATTCAATCTGGGGTCCAAGTACCCAAATCAAATTCATTTTCGGGTCTAAGTACCCAAATCAAATTCAATATCGGGTCCAAGTACCCAAATCAAATTTATTCTCGGGTCTAAGTACCCAAATAAAATCAATCTCGGGTCCAAGTACCCAAATTCAATCCAATCTCGGGTCCAAGTACCCAATCTCGGGTCCAAGTACCCAAATCAAATTCAATCTGGGGTCCAAGTACCCAAATCAAATTCATTCTCGGTTCCAAGTACCCAAATCAAATTCAATCTCGGGTCCAAGTACCCAAATTTAATCCAATCTCGGGTCCAAGTACCCAAATCTAATCAATCTAGGGTCCAAGTACCCAAATCAAGTTCAGTCTCGAGTCCAAGTACCAAAAACAAATTCAAATAACCATCTCATAAAAAATTAAGTCTTGTTGCTTTTCACTCTCCAAAGTCTCAGATCGTTCAAGCATGCGGCAAACTGTAGACCCTTAATTTTTGACCCAGTCAGTCCAATATATTTTAATAAGTCCAAAATAATTTTTGTATTATCCAATATATTTTAATTAGTCCAAAATAATTTTTATGTTATCTTAATTAAATAATATTTCCTTTAGTATTTAATTTTTATAGTTAATAAAAAATAATAAATAAATAAATAAAAATATAAAAAAAATCGGCGACGAAAAATTTCATCACTGAAAAGGGTTGCGGCGAAATGGCATGCAGGCCAATTCTTGCTCACAGCCCATAGCCAGCTGCAGTAGTTTTTTTGCCAGCGCATTTTTTCCGCAGCAGTTTTTTTTTGCCAGCGAAATTTTTTCGACGCAAATTTTTTGAAACCAAATACAATTAGGTTTCGGTTTTCTTTTCTTAATCAATGTTAGATTCCGTGAATAACTAAAATTAATCATAAAATTCTTCTATAAATAAGGACAATAACAACACAAAAAGGAGGACATAAATTTGAAAGAGAAATTGAGACCGAAATTGAGGAGGAAAACTTTGAATTTTAAGAATGGGCAGTAAGATTGATCGGACTTTTGAGAGAGCAACAAAGAAATTCAATCCATCAAAGGCAGCAAAGCTTGTCTTTGTTCTTGTTCATCCAAGAAAAAATTTTTGGTGGAACCAACAAACGGAGGTATGAATCAATTGTCTAATTTCTTCACAGTAGCTTAAATCATCCAATTATCTCTTTTGATTCAAAAAACCCTAGAACTTTAATTTACCTTTTCTAAAACTTAAAAACCTTAATTCATTTATTTGTTTTCCAATTCTTAAAGTTGTTATTTTTGTTTCTTCAAAATCTAAAAACCCTAATTTGCTTTCCAAATTTTCAAAACCCTAAATTGAATCTGTTTCTTTCTAAAAACCCTAAAAAATATCTTTTCTATATCTATAAATCTTAAATCATTTTGTTTATCTTCATAAAACTTCATAAAATTATCAATTGATTTTCAAATTCTAAAACCTAATGCATTCTCCGAAACCCTAATTCTAAAATTCTAAAACCCTAATTCAACTCTAAAACCCAAAACAGTAAATCCTAAACTAGTTAACCTAAACCCTAATTTTTCTAAACCCTAATTTTTGAATCCTTAAAGCCATATAAATCTAAATGTTATAATTCTACACAGTAAGTAACCGTAAATCATAAATCCAATGTTTTAAAATGTCTAAACCTTAGTTTCATGATTTCACTTCTCAAACACTAATTTGGTTAATCAAAGAACTTTATCAACCTCTTAAATTATAAAACTTTGCTCCATGTCAATTCTTTTAAAATTTACAATAGCTTAAACCCATGAATTTCAAAACCCTAAACACATTAAATAAAGAAACTTAAATAGAAACATTAGCCCTAATTTGAATTTTTATTTGCTTTATTCAATTTTATATTTGATTATGCTTTGATTTATTTTATATGCCTTAATTTATTTAAGTTCAATGCTTGATTTATTTAATTTATCATGGATGGATGTTTACTTTCTATTGATGTTTAATACCTTTGATGAATGATTTATTTATGATGAATGGTTATTTACTTTTATCGATTTATTTAGATTTCCAAATGTTGTAAGAGGGATGTTTCCTCTTGATGGGTACCTCATTAGTTAAATATCATGTAATTTAAATTGCTTTTCTGTTTTAGAACCAAAGTAAAGGACATGTTTCTACCTTTCGGTTGGTGTCCTATTTAGGCATGGATTATGTAAGGGAATGTTTCCATCCTCGGATGGGTGTCCATTTATTTGCTTTGTTTGGATATTGCTTTGATTTTTTAATATATCAATTCTTTATTTTAATTATTGTGTGTAATATGGATAATATTATTATATTTAAGAATTTTATAATATTAAGACCTGTAAAGGAGGCCGGTTCCAATGAACCGGGCGTTGTGGGGGTGCTGGGCCATTTCTCACCTTCCTCACACGTACCCAACTTTTCGAACCCATTAGGGGGTTGGGGATTCCTTAGAAATCGAGTCATCCATCCCTTTCTTTTTTTCCGGCTCGTCCGGGTGACAACTCCATTTTCTCTGGACTTAGGTTCGTGTTCTCTAAGGCCCCGAGCCTAAATAGTGCCGAAGTCGCAAGAACCATTTCACCGGGAGTGGGGACAAAAATTCTGCTCACAACAAGCATGCTATATTATATCTGCAGTGACAATGGTAGTATCTTATGATTGGGTCCGCAAGTACATTTGTTCTTTATGAATATTCCGATTGCATTAGAGTAATAGGTGAATTTAGTAGAATTGTAAAAGTTGGCCATAGTATTACTATTACCTTTGACACAAATATATATATATATATATAACAAATAACTTGGTGCCTGCAGGCTTTACTTGTCTGGCTTACTGATTAGATTTATGCTGTCAGGTTGGTGGATGGACAGAAGTTTATGCAGACAAATTAACTTTTTCAACAATCAGAGGAGGTTCTCACATGGCACCTTTTTCATCACCCAATATATCACTGGCACTGTTTAAAGCATTTCTAGCTGGGAAGCCACTTAGCTAATTAAGAATTATAGATGAAATTTTCAAGAAATTAATTCTATCATTTCGTGATTTACCCCCTATGCCATTTTCTATCTTTGTAATAATTAAGGAATTTGAATGCTTAAAACTATGGTTCATTGACTATTGAATGCCTGCTTGAGAGCAATCCAAATTCTTAATTCTTTTTTTTTTAAATTTTCTCTAGGGTGTTATTAGAAATCAAAAGAATAATAGTTCATGCCTAGACTTAGCCATGGGTCAAGCTCGGTTGGGTTCACACTGGGCTTGATGGGGCTGAATTTCATATAGTTGAGTCAGAGTCCGGACCGGCTCAGATAAATATTTTGTTCTTCTTGTCTAAATTTGGCCTAGTAAATTTTTATATAATCCGAGCCCGGGTAGGTCCGAATTTATAAATTCAAATAATTTTTTTTAAAAAAAATTATAAATCTTTGAAATATTCCATATCTACCATTAAAATAAAATATTATTAACTCTTAAATATCTAATATTGTCATATGGGAAACTCTTAAATATTATTAACACTTAATTTTTTTACCATCATAAATATATTTATATATTTTTTAAAATATATATATGTAAGTTTGATGAGTTGGCTGAGCTGGCCTAAGCATACACTATTAGATCCCCAGTTTATGAGTAATGTAGGGGGAGATTCTCAGGCAGATTATGGGTATAGTTCCTCCACTATAGCCAAAGCCACCAGTACCTCAGAGGTCTCCATTAGAGAGAATCAGAAAGTTAAAAGCTGAAGATTTTAAAGCTCGGGACATAGATGAATCTTCAATAGTAGAATATTGGTTAGAAAGGACAATTATGGTCTTTGACCTACTTCATCATATTGATGATGAGAGATTAGAGTATGCAATTTCTTTACTGCAGGAGCAAGCTAATGATTGGTGGGATACAAAATGAAAATCTACTTCAGCTGATAAACTTACTTGGGAACTTTTCCAGGTGGAGTTTGAGTAGAAATATATTAGTGAAGTGTATATTAAAGAGAGGCACAAAAAATTTTTATACTTGAAACAATTGTTAGTATTAGAATATCAAAGACAGTTTATTTGCCTTTACAAATATTTTTTGAGTTTGTTGCATCGGAGGAAGAGAAATGCAAGAGATTTGAGCAAATTTTGAATAGTCAAATTCGCGTCTATCTAGTGGCATTCAGAATTAAGGAGTTCTCTACACTTGTTAATGCAGCAATGACCATAGAAATGAAACTAAACATGAGCAGAGTTGAAGGTAGCAATAGAGGAAAGGATCACCCATTGATTAGCAGTAGGATGGTCAGAAAAAGCACAAAAGTGTTCAAATGCAGACACAAATATAGGGGTCTAGTGGTGGGAGTCGTACTAGTGGAGCTAGTTCTAAGAGACCTCGAGTGGTTGGGTCTAACACTCTTGTAGGCTCATCTTTACAAGAAATGTCTACATCTTTTCAGCACTGTGGATCTTTACAAGTAATTTCTACATATTTTCAGCACTATGGCAAAAGCTATGATAATGAAGTTTGTTAGTATCTAACCATAGCTTGTTTGAAATGTGGCTCCAAAGACTACAAGGTTAAGGATTGTCCTATAATAAAGAGATCTGATGCTTCTAAGGGATGGGGATCCGTACAAGGATCACAAATAAGCTATAGATCATGCAGAGATAGCCGACCTAATGCCAGTCACCAGAGGGCGTTTGAAACAGTGAAATGACCCCTCAGACTTGAGGTAGTGCTCTAGCCAAAACTTATGCTATGTAGGCAGTGGAGGATCAAGATGCTCCTGATGTAATTATTGGTAAATTCTCCATACTTATCATTAATATTTATGCTTTATTAGATCTTGGCTCTACAAATTCATATATAAGTTCAACTATAGCCTCAAGGAAGAACATGCATGTTGATAAACTTGAATATGATATATAGAAGTTACTAATCCTTTAAGCCATAGTGTGATAGTGAACAGAGTGTATCAGAACTGTCTAATTAGAATTCATGATATGAAACTTCTAGCTGACTTATTGAACTTCCATTTCATGATTTTGATGTAATTTTAGGAATGAATTGGTTATCACAATGTCAAATAGTCATGGATTGTCATCTAAAGACTGTGACTTTTAAGATTCCTAGACACGGGGATGTTATTGTTCAAGGATAAAGATAGTTTTACCCTTCTAGTTTTATTTTAACTGCTAAAGCTAAAAGATTAACTAGGAAGAAATGTGAAGCCTACCTTACTCATGAGATCGATACAAGGTAGTTAGGTAAGACTTTGGGAGACATACTTTTAATACTTGAATTTTCAGATGTTTTTCTAGAGGACTTACTAGGGATACCACCGGATAAGAAAGTGGAGTTTGTTATTGATGTTACTCCTGGTACAGCGCTGATTAATGTTATTCCTAGTATTGCACTGATTTCTATAACACCTCACAGGATGGCACCTCTGAAACTAAAAGAGTTAAAAGTGCGACTTCAGAAATTGATTGATAAAGGGTTCATAAGACAGAGTGCGTTATCTTGGGGTGCACCAGTCTTGTTTGTGAAAGAGAAGGACAATACACTGTAATTATATATTGACTACTGGCAGTTAAATAAGGTGACTATCAAAAATAAATATCCACTTTCTCATATTGATGATTTGTTTGATCAGATGAAGGGCGTGTGTGTTTTCTCAAAAAATGATCTTAAATTAGGTTATTATCAGATAAAAGTTAAGAAAACTAATATTCCAAAGATAGCTTTTAGATCCCGATACGACATTATGAATTTCTAGTGATGCTATTTAGTTTGATTAATGCTCTGCAACTTTTATAAACTTGATGAATTGGGTCTTTAAGCCTTATCTGGACCAGTTTATAGTTGTTTTCATTAATGATAAATTGGTTTATTCTAATAATAGAGAGGATGTAATGCTTAGAAATTTTAAGCAATAATTTTTGGATTAAGTATATATATAAGTGTATATCATATTTAATATAATATTATGTGTAGTCTGAATATTTAGAATTGGTAATAATAAGGTTGATTAAGTCTTAATAAGTAGAAAATTAAATTCAGGTATGAATTTAGTTGGTATTTCCAAAAAAAAAAAATTTTAACTCTAAAATAAAATTGTATCATAATTGGAATATGAAATATGGATAATGGGGCTTTAAAATAATTTAAGTAATTATTTTCATGTTGACGAAGTTAAAAATCGAATTAAGAATAAATTAAAGAAAATAGGTGCATTGAAACAAAGTTATGAGCAAATGCATAAAATTAAAACCCAAAATAATATAAAAAGAGCACCAAAGTTCTACAAATTTCTATCATCTTCCATCCTTGGCCAAAATTCCACCATTCTCATCTTCATCTTCATCTTTCTTCATCTTCTTCCATTCTTTTACTTAGAAACCATGGACATTTTGAATCAAAAATATGATTTTGATGGAAACTAGTTACTTAAGTATGTTTTCTCAAGAAAATCACCGTAGAATCAAAGGATTGAATGGAAGAGTGATGGAAGAGCTACTTAAATGAGTTTTATGCTTCTATACCATTTATTTTGCTTTTAATTGAAACAATTTGATTTTAATTACTTAAAGATGATTGTGATATTATTAAGTACAGTTATTTGTGAAGATTAAGTATAGTTATTTGTGAAAGAATTCATATATTGTTTGATTTATGAAGAAGATAAAGATGGAATTTTATTTCTTTGAAAGTAAAGTTATTTTTGTAATATATAAAGAGTGTATTTATTAGTTTTTAAATGAAATTATGTTTAAATCAACTAATGATTCATTCAAGTATTTATTTAGGGTTATGGAACAAATTAGGGTTTTGAAAAGTTTAGGGTTTTGCAAAGTTTAGGTTTATGAAATCTTTAACTTTGAAAGTATAATTATATGTATAATATTTAAAAGTGTGTTTGTTAGATAATTGACTTAAAACCAAGTTTAGAAGAACTTTGGAGTTAATTAAGGGTTGATTTATATGGTTATGGAGGATTTGGTATTTAGGGAATAAAAACCATTTATCTTGATAAATATGGTCTAAATGAAATTTGAAATTATTGGATTGTTAAATTAACTGATTATGAGCTGAATGGCTATTTGAAGTACATTAAATGACCTTTGTTTAAATGAGTTATGCTTAAGGTCAATTGTAATAGAATTGATAAAATTATATGGTTAAAGTGTGCAAATTTGAAAGGTCCAAAAAAGAGCAAGAGAAATGCAAGAGAAGGAGAACTAAAGTGAGGAAAAATTAACTTGAGGAGGAAAAGATTAATCTTAAGCTTAATTGAAGTTAATGCAAATATATTAAACTTTATTTGATTGATTTGCTTCTGAGGTTTATGCTTGAATTCAAATATATTTTTTAAGTGTTAGATATTATTTTCTTGGTTTAAATGAGTGAAATTAGTAATGAGTTATTGATTTACCCACAAAAAATATATGTAATTGATGGAAGGTGGCTTATAATATAATTGATGGAAGTTTAATTCATTAGATGGTGAAACTAGAAGTGGGGAAAAACTTGAGGAAAGTATTGATATAAGTAATTGGATATTCAAAATGAGTGTATAGTTAGAGGATGTATAAAAGATAATTGCATGTGATTTGTAGATATTGGAATATTTTTGGAGAAATGAGATAGCTTAAGAATCTTAATAAGAAGATTGACATAGGATGATGAATTATTAGTGACTCCAAATAGTTTAGAAAAAAGATAATGAAAAATAGGAAGAAAAGAAAGGAATGATCAATTAAATGAAAGTAGTTAAATCTTATAAATAATGTTTAAATATACAGACTATATACATAGCGTATACCTAAAAGCAACACCATTTGGCGACTTAAGTTAATTTATAAATTGTATATAGAAGTATTTGATGAGTTAAATTATATTGATTGTTAATGGTTAAAGAGAAAGAAATAATTGCATGTAGGGAAAACCAAACGAGGATCAAGTTTGGGTATATTGGGTTACTATTGGTATTAAGGGAAAAGAAAATCAGATACCACTCAAGCCTTTTTAAACCTCAAAAACTCAACAGAAAATCAATTAGAAAGAAAAATTAAATACCTACAAACTGACATGGGAGGATAATTCATTGGACTTACAAATCTTCAAAAAATTAAATACCTACAAACTGACATGGGAGGAGAATTCATTGGACTTGCAAATCTTCCAAAATAGTTTGGCATTCAACAACGCTTCTCTTGTCCCAGTACTTCACCTTAAAATGGGAGAGCTAGCAGAAAGCATAGACATGTTGTGGAAACAGGTTTGACATTGTTAGCTCAAGTAGAAGTACTCCTTAAATATTGGCCTGAAGCCTTTGAAATAGCAGTTTTTCTGATCAATGTCTACCCACACCAGTGCTAAAAAATCAGTCACCCATAGAAACACTACTCAACAAAAAACCGAACTTAAACCTTCAAAGGACCTTCGGATGTGCCTGCTATCCTTGTCTCAGACCATATCAGAGTCATAAGTTCCAATTTCATTTGGTTAAATGTGTCTTCGAAGGTTATAGCAACTCACACAAAGGCTATAAATGTCTAAGTCCTACTGGAAAGATATATATATCCAGACGTATTCAATGAAGCAGAGTTTCCTTTCAAAAATGGGTTCCTAAACACCAAAACCAATCCATATATCAGTGTCATAACTATGCCAAATCAACTCATTTTGTCAGAAACCAACAAAAGAGACCAAAGTCTACTGCAGATCAGTATCTAAACTCAACAGATAGTTTTCCTTAAGCAACTTCTCATGCTGGGTCATCTTCTCAAACTAGTTCCTCCATAGATGATCAAGAGAGGTTTTTGAGAAATACAGAAAATGAAGAAGCCATGAATTCAATGAGAGCAGATTTTGGTGATTTATCAAATATTGTGAATGCATCTCTAAATGATGTGGAGTTGCAAGAAACAAACATACAAAAAAAAGCTATCAATCAGCAAAATACAGAAATTGAATTTTAAAATCTGCCCGAAGAGCCAATGCCCAATTCAGCAATAGAAAGAGGTCATTAGATGATGACACGTTCCAAGTCAAAGATTGAATTTCAAAATCTGCCTGAAAAGCCAATGCCCAAATCAGCAATAGATCAAGGTCATCAGATGATGACACGTTCCAAGTCAGGTATATACAAACCAAGAAAGTTTCCGTCAGAATACCAGCTACTGATAGCCGAATGCACAGCTCCAAGTTAACCTGCTACCATTAAAGAAGCTTTAGAGTCAAAGATCTGGGAAAAGGCAATGGAAGATGAATTAGGAGCCTTGAAGAGTAATAACACCTGGACTCTGGTGCCCAATTCTCCTTCTTTAACTGCTGTAGGAAACAAGTGGATATTTAGAGTGAAATACAATGTTGATGGGAGCTTTCAAAGATGAAAGCTAGGCTTGTAGCAAAAGGGTTTCACCAAACCCCTGGAATTGATTTTAGTGAGACTTTCAACCCCGTAATCAAAGCCTCAACAGTAAGAGTCATACTCACTATAGCAGTTTCAAGAAATTGGGAAATAAGACAACTGGACATAGTGAAGCAGTATATATGTACCAACATGAAGGGTTTTGGACAAAACATTGCCCAATCACATTTGCAAGCTCAACAAAGCCTTGTACGGGTTGAAACAAGCTCAGCGTGCATGGTTTGAAAAACTAAGAACAACATTGAAGAATTGGGGATTCAAGAACTCTAAATGTGATACCTCACTTTTCTGCATGCATAGTGATGATCAAATAATCTACATCTTCATCTATGTAGATGACATTACTGTCACTGGTAACAAAGCCTCCTCTTTGCAAAGCTTCATTGACAAACTGGACAAGCTTGTTGCCTTGAAGGACTTGGGACCACTGCACTTATTCCTTGGAATTGAAGTCATAAGGGATGAGTCAGGTATGTATTTAACCCAAAGCAAATACATTGAATCATTGCTAAAGAGGACAGGGATGGAAAATACAAAACCTTGCACAACCCCAGCTGCAATTGGTGCAAACCTCACATTGGAAAGTGGTGAACCTTTGTTGAATGCAACGGTTTACAGAAGCATTGTTGGAGCACTGCAGTATGTCACTTATACAAGACCAAATGTGTCCTTTATCACCAACAAGCTGAGTCACTTTCTTCAAAAACCAACAAACAAACATATGCAGGCAATCAAAAGAATTCTGAGGTACCTAAAAGGCACAATTAATCATGGATTACACATTCAGCCATGCAGTCAGCTCTTGTTAACTGGATATTCAGACGCTGACTGGGCATGCAATAGAGATGATCGAAAATCAACAGCAGGATATTGAATTTTCTTTGGGCCAAATCTGATATCTTGGAGCTCAAAGAAACATGTTGTCTGAAGATCAAGCACAGAGTTAAGAGTATTGTGCTCTAGCTTATGCATCCTGTGAAATCTCTTGGCTAGAATCTATCTTAAAAGAGTTGAACTTCAAATTGCCACAAACTTCGATCATATGGTGTGATAATTTAGGTTCAGGAGCTCTTGCAAATAATCCCGTTTATCACTCTCGAACAAAGCACATTGAGATTGATGTTCACTTTTATAAGAGATAAAGTGCTGGACAAGAAGTTAGAGATCAGATATGTGCCAACACATGATCAACTTGCAGACTGCTTTACAAAGAGATAGTCTAGTTCTCAGTTCTACTACATGAAGGACAAACTTGGCGTGATTGAGAGACCTTTACCACTGCCAAGTTTGAGAGGAGGTGTAAAGGAAAATGATAAAATAGCTACAAAAAAATCAGTTTCAATTCACTGTCAGCCCCATAACAGAATATATTCTTCACATGATTAGAGGCATAAATCAGAGGCTCCATAAAGAATCTTGTTAATACACCTGTAAAGATCAATTGGTACACATGCTAAGTAAAAAGGCTGCTATTGTGTTTGTCTACAAAAACGAAATAAAATCTCTCTCAAAATATTGAAGAGAGCTGTAGCAATAAAAATCAAATTCACAAAAATCTTATTTCTTCGCTGCCTCTGTGTGTTCAATTTTGTTTGGTTTGGACTTCCGTGTTTTTTATCTGCAGTTTTGATTTCGTTCTTTTTCTTGGGTTGTGATGGTGGGGTTGGGGCTGCAGGTATAGATTGGTGAGCTTTGTGGTGCCTGCCAATTTTTTTTCTCCCTGTTGGGTGCAGTTCACGGTGCTACATTTCTTTTTGCAGTGATGCCTGCTGGTTTTTTTTTTTTTTTGTCCCTGAATGTGGCTGCATTGTTGTTGTAATGGTCAAGATTTCAAACATGGACGTTTTAATAAATATTGAAAAATGCATAGTGTACAATGGCAAAAATATTGTGTATAAATGCTATACATAGAGAATAATAAATTGTGTATCTTAAAACTTTACTGAAAAGAGTATTTTTACTGTTTTACGATATTAAAACTCGATTTAAAATCAACGGTTAAGAATGAGGGTGCACCATAGTTATTATGAGCATTCCCTCACTAGATTAAATATATATATATATATGTGCATATGTGTAAGTGTGTGGAAATTTCTAATTTTCTCTTCTCTCCATGCCATCATCACCATCTTCACTTCTTTCTTCTTCCTTCTTTCCATGAGTTGAATCAAAACTTAAGATTAAGTTGGAAAAGTGGTGATTATCAACAAGGTATGTGCTTTTGATTTATATTTTACAAAAATATGACTTTTTACAAGTTTAAATGATTTAATTGATTGATTGAGTTATGTATAAAGATATATTTGTGAGAAGTGAAGGATTTGATCATGTTTTTATCCATATAAAATGGTTAAAAGTTTAATTAAGTAAAGGTATTTGATATGAATTCTTTTTATGTCAAAATATTGAGTTTGATCAATTATTATCTTAGATCTTCAATATGTTTGTGTTTAATGAAGTTAAAAGTATAGAATACATGACTTTAATCCGAAACAGAGGCAAAATGAATGCCACGGTCGTGGCAAATGAGTGCCACGGCCGTGGCAAGTGAGGGCCACGACCGTGGGATTGAAAGTGTGACTATGTCTTCAAAAATTTCGATAAAACAGAATAGTACTCAATGCCACGACTGTGGCCCTTGAAGGCCACGACCGTGGGGGTTTTAAAACAAAGTGGACAGACTCGTTTGCTATCCCACGGTCGTGGGGTTGTGAGGTCACGACCGTGGGAACCTAAATAGTATTTTTGACTTGTAATTTGTGATCTACGGGCCTAGTATGAGACTAATATGTGAATAATTGTATTGAAAATTCATGTGTATGTATTAAATGCTTGAAAAAGAGTGAGAAACTTCAGATAAGTGACAAATATATATATATATATATCATACTAAATATTGATAAGAGTAATGTACTAATGAAATGATATAAACAAGTGAAATATAAACAAGTGCTTATATAAACAAGTGAGTGTTTATATAAACAAGTGTTAATCAATGACATGAGACTAATATGTGTATAGTCCATACTTTTGTGTTAATGTGCTAAATGCATGAAAATGAGTGATAAACTTTCGATACGTGACACACATATATATTCTACCAAATGTTGATAAGAGTATAGTACCAATGAAATGAATTAAACAATCTAGTGTTCATCAAAATTTATGAATTGCCCAAATCATACTAAATTTATATCTAGCTTTGGATTGAATGGCTAACCAGATGATGGATAGCCACAGTGATAATGGGCACCTCGTGCCTTTAATGGACACATTGTGTTATCAGTGATAGTGGGCATAATTGTCATTATAAATTCTTGAGATTGCTACACTAACATGTTATCCAAATCTATTATCTAAGTTTAGTATGTATGGGCATAAGTAATGAAAATATATGTGAACATGATAGTTGTGACTAATGAAAGAAATGTAAAATAATAATATAAGTCAATTACTTGAAATTGAAGTATTGTGTTCCAGTGTAAAAGTGATTTTTAATCTATATATTAATGCTTACAAGTGAAAGTTCTAATGAACGTAATGGAAATGTTATGCTCAATGTTTTGAACTAATCAAATGATTGAAAATGTATATAATGCTGTGAGATACAAAGTGCTCCAAAGTATATCAAATGATTGAAAGTGTATAACATGATGTGAGATACAAAGTGCTCTAAAGTATAGTACTAGATGTAAGTGCTGAAAAGTATAGATTGAATGAAATGATCCTATATGTGAACTTGAAAAGGAAGACTTATTGAAAAACAAAATAAGCGTATTGTGAACAATGTTATCAAATGAGAAAGCAAGTCTTAAATAAAATGATTCTTAATGAGACAAGTTGCAGTACTGAAAGTATTGTATTATATGATAACTTTTATACAGGGATAACTATTATTTTGTGTAATCAGCATGGTATGTTGATTTGTTACTGAAATTAGTTCATATATTGAAATATTTCTTAAAACTAAGTGTTATTATTATATTTTCATAAGTATATTTCTTTAATATTAAGTAATAAAATGTGTGTATACAAACACCACTAAGCTTTGCTTAGCGTGTTAGAATTATTTTCTAACACGCAGGTATCAGGATATCGAAGCAAGATAAGAACAGATGAAGATCTTGTGTATATTATATTCATAAGTGATAAATGTATATAGATATTTTAGTTTGGCTATTTGGAGATTGTATAAATTTATAACATGAAAGGAATACATACATTTAGAGAATGAGGTTTGAGATTCTAGTGAATGATTATCATGAAAGAAATGTATTGTTTATTTATTTGATTTGATGAACTTATGAAGTTTATCTGATTTATAATTTCTGTTCGGATTATTGGTATTTATGATGAGAGTTTTCTAAGAATTGATTGGAGCGCGAACAGTGTATCGTATAACATTCTCTGATAGTTTTTATATAAGAATTGTCAGAGGATGTTACATTTAGTGGCATCAGAGCGTGGTTTAGGCATTTCTGGCATGTGGAGTTATGGAGGAAATGAAATGTAATTGTCTAAGTTATGTGAAGTGAATAAGTGGATATGTGTTGTGACACAATTGATATTCCATATGTTTATGGTAATAGAATGTTTATTAAGAATTGATTGACAATTCGTAATGTATTATTTGGAGTGTACTAGATCTATTTGTGATAAAGAATGATGTGAAATGAAAACAAGATATGAGTAGTGAAAGAGATATGTCAAAGTAACACAGTGGAAGTGTAATAATTTGGTGGAATTTGAGGAATGAATTATGATAGAGCTAAATTTCGAGTATGAAATTGCTTACGAGAATGAGAATTGTCATGTTGTACAACATTAAGTATTGATGTTATACATTAAGTGAGTGAATATATGAGTGTCAAAGTGGAGTGATTATGATATGAGAGCATTTGAAACTGATAGTGATAAGGTTAAATAAGCCTTAATAACAGTAACATTAAATCCAAGTATGAATAATATCCGTATAGTGGAACAAGATTTCGAAGAGGTAAGAAATTATGAAAATACCCTTTCTAGCTCGAAATGAATTTGAGATGTACTTTGAATGTGAAATATGGATAATGGAGTGTTAAAGTGTCAAAAGTAATTGTTTTTATAATGTTTCAACGTTAAGGATTACAGTGATAGTTAAATGAAAGCACGTGAATGCATCGAAACGATTGTATAAGTGAGTATATTGGATAACTTTTCTAAAACTTATGTAATGATTTCTAGTGTCTACTATTGTCTTTTAAAACGTCATCAAAATAAAAGATTGAAATGAAAAGTAATGGAAGAGTATTGATAAAGAGGTTAGTGCTTGAATACTATTGAGTGCAATTTTATAAAAAGAGATTTGTGAATTGATAAAACACCATTACTTGTGAAAGATATGGTGTATTAAATAATTGTGAAAACTTTACTTCTATGATAGTAAAGTTATTCGTGTAATATGTAAATGTGTATTTAACTGAAACAATGATTAAATCTATCATTGAATCATTTAAGAGTTAATATCCAGTTGTGAAAGAAAATAAGGTTGAAAGGGTTATGGAAATTGAGATTTGAAGTTGATTGTGCCTTGAAGAGTTGGATCTTGTTTCCTTAAAGAGTATGAGTTGCATTCTTCATAACTTATTGATTAAAACATGAAAAGAAATTCTAGTAGTGATACGCATGATTATTTGTATAGTCATGCATATGCTTGTGTAAATGTCTATTCTTCAAGCTTTGAGAAGAAAATCTAATAGTGAGGTGCATGATCATTCATATGGATATGCATTTGGCTGTGCATAGTGTTATTCTTCCAAAACTTTAAAAATATTGCTTTGCGTCATAGAGAACCTTTGGTTCTTTTCTCTCAGTGGACACTCTGTGTCATTATATACACTGGGCATTCATGCCATAGTGGGCCTTTGGTCATATTGATACAATGGGCATTTATTTGCCATCAGTAACCCGCTATCCGGAACTAGGATTTAATGTTCAGTATATAAGAGAAAAAAACGAGATATATATCTAACAGTGGAATGTAATGAGATAAATTATATAAAAAAAATTAAAGAGGAATAAAGGCAAAGTCAAAATTGAACTTGCAAAGTGTAAGTGTGTAGAGTTGAATAATCCTCTACAGTTCTATAAGACGATTATTTTGAAAGTGTTACGTGGATTGATAAGTTAATAAATTGTATGTGAAATTCGAAATTATTGAAAAAAAGTAAATAGCTTATTGCTATAGTATGTAAATTTCGAGGACGAAATTTCTTTAGTGGGAGAGAATTGTAATGGTCAAGATTTCAAACAGGGACGTTTTAATAAATATTGAAAAATGCATAGTGTACAGTGACCAAAGTATTGTGGATAAATGCTATACATAGAGAATAGTAAATTGTGTATCTTAAAACTTTACTAAAAAGAGTATTTTTACTGTTTTACGATATTAAAACTCGATTTAAAATCAACGGTTAAGAATGAGGGTGCACCATAGTTATTATGAACATTCCCTCACTAGATTAAATATATATGTGTGTGTGTGTGCATATGTGTAAGTGTGTGGAAATTTCTAATTTTCTCTTCTCTCCACGCCATCATCACCATCTTCACTTCTTTCTTCTTCCTTCTTTCCATGAGTTGAATCAAAACTTAAGATTAAGTTGGAAAAGTAGTGATTATCAACAAGGTACGTGCTTTTGATTTATATTTTACAAAAATATGACTTTTTACAAGTTTAAATGATTTAATTGATTGATTGAGTTATGTATAAAGATATATTTGTGAGAATTGAAGGATTTGATCATGTTTTTATCCATATGAAATGGTTAAAAGTTTAATTAAGTGAAGGTATTTGATATGAATTCTTTTTATGTCAAAATATTGAGTTTGATCAATTATTATCTTAGATCTTCAATATGTTTATATTTAATGAAGTTAAAAGTACATAATACATGAGTTTAATCCGAAACAGAGGCAAAATGAATTCCACGGTGGTGGCAAATGTGTGCCACGGTCGTGGCAAGTGAGGGCCACGACCGTGGGATTGAAAGTGTGACTGTGTCTTCAAAAATTTTGATAAAACAGAATAGTTCTCAATGCCACGACCGTGGCCCTTGAAGGCCACAACCATGGGGGTTTTAAAACAAAGTGGACAGACTCGTTTGTTATCCCACGGTCGTGGGGTTGTAAGGCCATGACCGTGGGAACCTAAATAGTATTTTTGGCTTGTAATTTGTGATCTACGGGCCTAGTATAAGACTAATATGTGAATAATTGTATTGAAAATTCCTGTGTATGTGTTAAATGCATGAAAAAGAGTGAGAAACTTGAGATAAGTGATAAATATATATATCATACTAAATATTGATAAGAGTAATGTACTAATGAAATGATATAAACAAGTGAAATATAAACAAGTGCTTATATAAACAAGTGAGTGTTTATATAAACAAGTGTTAATCAATGACATGAGACTAATATGTATATAGTCCATACTTTATGTTAATGTGTTAAATGCATGAGAACGAGTGATAAACTTTCGATACGTGACACACATATATATTCTATCAAATGTTGATAAGAGTATAGTACCAATGAAATGAATTAAATAATGTAGTGTTCATCAAAATTAATAAATTGCCCAAATCATACTAAATTTATATCTAGCTTTGGATTGAATGGCTAACCAGAGGATGGATAGCCACAGTGATAGTGGGCACCTCGTGCCTTTAATGGATACATTGTGTTATCAGTGATAATGGGCATAATTGCCATTATAAATTCTTGAGATTGCTACACTAACATGTTATCCAAATCTATGATCTAAGTTTAGTATGTATGGGCATAAGTAATGAAAATATATGTGAACATGATAGTTGTGACTAATGAAATAAATGTAAAATAATAATATAAGTCAATTACTTGAAATTGAAGTATTGTGTTCCAGTGTAAAAGTGATTGTTAATATATATATTAATGCTTACAAGTGAAAGTTCTAATGAACGTAATGGAAATGTTATGCTCAATGTTTTGAACTAATCAAATGATTGAAAATGTATATAATGCTGTGAGATACAAAGTGCTCCAAAGTATATCAAATGATTGAAAGTGTATAACATGATGTGAGATACAAAGTGCTCTAAAGTATAGTACTAGATGTAAGTGCTGAAAAGTATAGATTGAATGAAATGATCCTATATGTGAACTTGAAAAGGAAGATTTATTGAAAAACAAAATAAGCGTATTGTGAACAATGTTATCAAATGAGAAAACAAGTCTTAAATAAAATGATTCTTAACGAGACAAGTTGCAGTACTGAAAGTATTGTATTATATGATAACTTTTATACAAGGATAACTATTATTTTGTGTAATCAGCATGGTATGTTGATTTGTTACTGAAATTAGTTCATATATTGAAATATTTCTTAAAACTAAGTGTTATTACTATATTTTCATAAGTATATTTCTTTAATATTAAGTAATAAAATGTGTGTATACTGTCAATTTCTTAAACAGATTATGCTTCAAAGAAAGAAAAGAAAGAGATTAAGAAGAAATTTGGGGAAGTACTCTTTTAATCCTTAGCTTTTTTTATTAATTTTTTGGATCTTGTACATCAGTTTATATATTAGTTAAATCCTTATTGTACTTGGAAAGGAAAGGAAAAAACTAGATCAAAAAGAATTCTAAATAACTAACTAATTTGGTTTGTAACTAACTTCTAATACTCCCCCTCAAGTTAGGTAATGGGGTCTTCAATGCCTAACTTGCTCAATACATTGTGAAATACTTCTCCAGAAACTGCTTTGGTGAGTATGTCTGCCAGCTGATCCTTTGAACTGACAAAGGGAAGTGAGATAATTCCTTCCTCAATTTTCTCTTTGATAAAATGTCTGTCAACTTCTATGTGCTTTGTTCGGTCATGTTGAACTGGATTCTCTGAGATGCTAATCGCAGCCTTATTGTCACACTTCAAGATGCATCTTCCTTTTGGTTCGAAACCCACTTCGCCAAGAAGCTTTCGTATCCATAGTATTTCTGCGACTCCTCTAGCTATTCCACGAAACTCTGCTTCCGCGCTTGATCTGGCTACGACATTCTGTTTCTTGCTTTTCCATGTTACTAAGTTGCCGCCTACCAAGGTGAAATAACCAGAAGTTGATTTCCGATCTACTGGATTTCCAGCCCAATCTGCATCAGTGTATGCTTCAACTTCCAAATGACCATTCTTTTTGAATAAGATTCCTCTTCCAGGAGTGCCTTTGAGATATCTCACAATCCTTAATGCAGCGTCTAAATGTTCTTTCTGAGGATGGTGCATGAATTGACTTACTACTCCAACAGCATAAGCAATGTCAGGTCGAGTATGAGAGAGATAGATTAGCTTCCCTACTAGGTGTTGATATTGTTCCTTGTCTACCATTTCAGATTCTTCCTTAACCTGTAAACCATGATTCATAACAATTGGAGTATTGGCTGATTTACAATCTATAAGTCCTGTTTCTGCAAGAAGATCTAAAATATATTTTCGCTGGGAAATAAAAATTCCTTGGTTTGAGCGAAGAACTTCTATTCCCAGAAAGTATTTGAGCCCCCCTAAATCTTTCATTTCAAACTCCGAAAACAAATTCTTCTTTAGTGTTTCAATTTCTCCTTTATCATTTCCTGTGATAATCATATCATCCACATAAATTATGAGGCATGCAATCTTGGGCCCTCTTCTTTTAATGAACAAGGTGTGATCGGAATTGCTTTGCTTGAATCCATACTTCTTCATTGCCATTGCAAACCTTCCAAACCACGCCCTTGGTGACTGTTTTAAACCATAAAGGGCCTTCTTTAATTTACATACCTCTCCTTTTCCAAATCCAGCTTCATATCCTGGGGGAGCTTCCATATAGATCTCTTCTTCCAGATTTCCATGAAGAAAAGCATTCTTCACATCAAATTGAGATAATGGCCATTCTTGATTTGCTGCAATAGAGAAGAGAATTCTTATAGTATCAAGCTTTGCAACTGGAGAGAAAGTTTCCTCGTAGTCTATCCCATAGGTCTGAGTATACCCCTTTGCTACTAGTCTTGCCTTGTACCTTTCAATTGTCCCATCTGCTTTATGTTTAATGGAAAACACCCATTTGCACCCTACAGGTTTTTTCCCATATGGCAATTTGCACTTTTCCCATGTTCGATTTTTTTCTAGTGCATTAATTTCAGTTTTCATTGCTTCTTTCCATTCTTTCTTGTATTTCGCTTCTGAAACCGTTCGAGGAATCTTTTCATTGTATAGAACTGAAGAGAATATTCGGCCTTCCTTTGTCATCTTTCCTTTAGCCATTTTGACTATTGGGTACCTGCTTCTTCTTGGTACATGTTCTGGGGAATATCTTCTCGGAGGAATTCCTCGGTTTTGTCTGGGTGGAAGTGTACATCTTTCTTCTTCATCTATCCTGTCATTATCAGTAATATCTTCTTCTACAGTAGTAGAAATAGGAGTAGTAGGACTACTTACCTCAGGGATATCCTCCGGGAAATTTTCTGGATTTGGTTCTGAATCATCCAAGATCTGAACTTCTGTTTCTGAGATGTCATCGGTGGAACCATTAGCTTGTTCTTTTGGAACTGCTTTGGACGAAGCCGAACCGGGCATCCAACCGCAACCGAATAAGTCACTAATATTCTCCCCCTGACTGGAAGGTTGGGAGGTATAGAAAAATTCTGTTTCAAGGAAATCACAATCCATGGTAGTATATATTTTCTGTGTTTTTGGATCATAACACCTATATCCTTTTTGATTTACCCCATATCCTACAAATACACATTTTATAGCACAAGGTTCTAATTTATTTCTATCAGTTTTATGGATATGAACATAGACACTACACCCAAAAATTCGAGGTAAAACAGTTAACGTGGATGGTATTGATGTCTGAGTGGAAAGAGTTTTTAATGGTGTTTGGTATTGTAGGATTTTGGTTGGTAATCGGTTTACAAGGTAAACTGCTGTCCTTACAGCTTCAGGCCAAAAGGATTTAGGAACCTTTGATTCTATCATTAATGCTCTTGTGATTTCCAATAAAAAACGATTTTTCCTCTCGGCTACTCCATTCTGTTGTGGTGTATTTGGACAAGATGTCTGGTGAATAATTCCTTGTGTAGTAAAAAAGGTTTTCAAGGTAGAGTTGACAAATTCTCCCCCATTATCTGACCTAAGGATTTTAATGTTTTTCCCAAATTGAGTTTGAACCATTTTACGAAAGTCAATAAATTTCTCACAAACTTCGGACTTATGTTTTAAAAAATAAATCCAAACCATTCTAGAACAATCATCAATGAACAACACAAAATACTTAAATCCAGAGTTAGTATTATTCGGAGTTGGGCCCCACACATCTGAATGGACCAAGGAAAAAATAGTGTCACTTCTGGTTTTACTAATAGGATAAGTTTTTCTATGACTTTTAGCCAACACACAGGTTTCACACCTAAAATTTTTGCTATCTTTAAAGAAATTAGGGAATAAGTGTTTAAGATAACCCGGTGAAGAATGTCCAAGTCGTCGATGCCACAGCCAAGCTTGTCTGTTTGTAGTCCCGTGAGCAAGCAACATGGTTCCTTGTTGAGTCATCTCATCCACGTAGTAAAGTCCTTGGCGTTCAGTACCACGCCCAATGATTTTCCCCGTCGGTATGTCCTGTAAAATGCAAAAAGAAGGCGTAAGTAACACTGTACAGTTAAGCTCCTTGGTCACATGGCTCACAGATAACAGTTTATGTGAGAAAGAAGGCACAAATAAACAATTTTTTAATTTAATTTCCGGTGTTATTTCGATTGTGCCAGTTTTAACCACTCTAGATAAGTTCCCGTCAGCAATCTGAAGGTGCTTTTTTTGTGGAGTTACAGGTTCCACTAAATCATCGTGGTCATATGTGACAGTGTCGGAAGCCCCACTATCGAGGGCCCACTTTTTTTCTTTAACGGGCCTGTCTGTCTGGGTATTATCTTTCTTAGGCCTTGTGTTTCTGCCTAGGTTGGAACCAGCCTTGATGGGCTTGGTCTGTGGGCCCTTATCTCCTCCTGTATAAGAGAAAACACGGGTTAGGTTTTGTTTAGGCTTACCAGCCGTTCCACTATCTTCTTCTTCTTCCTTCGTCATCGCAGCTTTCCCCGATTTGCTCTTGTTGTCACCGCCGTTGCTGGTAGCTGCAAAGCGGCCGCCGGTGGTGACTTTCTTCGATGATTTGTTCCTGTTTCTCTTATCATCCCACCAGTCAGGATACCCTATAAGCTCGAAGCACTGTTCTCTTGTATGCTTCCTCTGTCCACGGTGGCTACATTCGAGATGGCTCTTGTCGGTTCCTTCTCGGAATGAGGATTTGCCCTCTTTGCTGGTGCTTTCTGACCGAGATCGGTTGATTTTGTCGGTCTTCGTTATCAACCCTATTCCAATTTCTGAGGTTTCATGACCGGTGGTGAGGATTCGGGTTTGAGCCGCCTCTCGCCTGATTTCCCCATAGGCGCTCTCAGTTGAAGGGAGGATCGATCTTTTCAGGATATCTTTCCTGATTAATTCGTAAGTACTGTTTAATCCTGATAAGAACTGGAATAGTCTTGTTTCCTCCCTTTTTCTGTTGTAGGTTGCGATATCATTCTCTGAGGTCATTGGATTTGGATCTCTTCGGTCAATTTCTTTCCATAGAGACTGCATCACGAGCCAATATTGTTCCACTGTAAGTTCGCCTTGGGTCTGCCTCGATGCTTTTGTGTGCAAATCGTAAATTTGCAAGGAATCTCCCCCGCTGTTAAACGTAATTTCGAGAGCATCCCACAATTCTTTTGTTGTTGAGTATTCTGTGATTCCATTGATAAGTTCTTGGTCAATGTTGGCCAAGATGGTGCTGTACAATTGCAGGTCTGCTTGTTCCCATTGTTCGAATGCTGGGTCTGTTTTCTGTGGAGGTTCAGGGACCCCTGTGATGTGCCTTGTCTTGCCTCGGCCTCCTATGGCTTTCTTCATTAATCTTGCCCATAGGAGATAATTGCTTTGATTCAATTTCGGCTCAATCTTGATTGAACTTTCTGTGGTTGTTTGCTGACTCTGTGTGCTTTGTTTGAACAGGGTCAGAAGTTGATTCAAAAAATCCTTTGGAACCTCAAAGGATTCGGATGATTCTGGTTTCTTACCTTCTGCCATGGAAGCGGTCAAGATTGATTGCTCTGGCAATTTTAGGTAGATGATGAGCAAGAAAATTGTGCGACTAAATTGGTCGAGAAATCATGCTCTGATACCATGTCAATTTCTTAAACAGATTATGCTTGAAAGAAAGAAAAGAAAGAGATCAAGAAGAAATTTGGGGAAGTACTCTTTTAATCCTTAGCTTTTTTTTATTAATTTTCTGGATCTTGTACATCAGTTTATATATTAGTTAAATCCTTATTGTACTTGGAAAGGAAAGGAAAAAACTAGATCAAAAAGAATTCTAAATAACTAACTAATTTGGTTTGTAACTAACTTCTAATATATACAAGCACCACTAAGCTTTGCTTAGCGTGTTAGAATTATTTTCTGACACGCAGGTATCAGGATATCGGAGCAAGATAAGAACAGATGAAGATCTTGTGTATATTGTATTCATAAGTGATAAATGTATATAGATATTTCAGTTTGGCTATTTGGAGATTGTATAAATTTATAACATGAAAGGAATACATGTATTTAGAGAATTAGGTTTGAGATTCTAGTGAATGATTATCATGAAAGAAATGTATTGTTTATTTATTTGATTTGATGAACTTATGAAGTTTATCTGATTTATAATTTCTATTCGGATTATTGGTATTTATGATGAGAGTTTTCTAAGAATTGATTGGAGCGCGAACAGTGTATCGTATAACATTCTCTGATAGTTTTTATATAAGAATTGTCAGAGGATGTTACAGTTGTTCTTGCAGGACTTGTCTTGTTTGCACGTGGTTGCTGTGTTTTGCAGTTGTTTTTCAAGTCAGGCCTGATGTACCTTATTATTGAGGGGGTGGTACTGCTGGAGATCTGGATGGTTTTGCAGCTCTCTCTTTTTGGTTTTCTTGTTTTCTTTGGAGGCTTGTATGTTACGATGGGAATATATTTGTATAGATACTTTTCTTTTGGCAATAAAACTTGATTAGCTAGCTTAGAAGACAATGGGCAACAATCGACATCAAAGATGAGTATTGTGCCTTTTTTGGGATTTTCCTTGTGATGTCGACTTCAATGTTGAACAACATAAAAGCCTCACAGAGTCGTCATAATTTTGCAGCTGGTCTAACTATTTTAACCAAATTTATGTCGTCTTTTATTTTCATTTGACTTAGGGTTTAGCCTATCTATCATAGTTTCATACTTTCATTGATGTTTCTCATTTCATCATACGTGTTTTTAGGACAACACACTCTTTTTCTAGTATGTTTCATGCTATTAATAAGATCTCATGACTAATTTTCATTAGGCAATGATGATATCAAAATATGGTACAAATCCTTGATATTCCTATAAACATAGAAGAGTGAAATGCATCCTATGCCAAATTTGCTGATGCTTTCCCTGATTAGAGTTTGCCTAAAAACATGAAAAAACTAATTATTTTATTAATTTATGACTTAAAAATGAATTCTAATTGGACTGATTCCAAAATATTGCTATGGGCCAAAGCAATTGACCTTTATATTGCTGGTTATATTTTAATGCATTTGTTAAACAAATAAATTTGCCTAGATGTTGGGTCTTTAAATGGTAGATATTCTATATTTTCCTATAAAATCGCCTAATGAATTAGGATGGAGATTCCTCTGATATGGAAAGTGATTTCTTCTCTAAGCCAATGCTGCTAGCACCATATTACGTTAAATATACAGTATCAGTATGCTACCAGTTTTCTACTTTTAGTATGTATATTTTTCACCACATTTTTCAGTGATTTTATACAGCTTGAGCATGTATTCTTTTAGCATGTTCAGCTAGTGGTTGACTGATTGTGGTTGATTGGTTTTAAGAAACTATTTGGGACAATATAGAAGAAAAAAGCAATCATGCCTACTACAAAAAGTGGTTGCTATTTAGCCATTTGATGGCACCAATAATATGCTTAGGCCAACAAATCCTTAAATAATTGTCCTTATACTTTATACATTTCCTAACCATTTGTAGGAGGTTTTCGTTCACTAGCCTAATCTCTTGATTTGTATACTGATTTGTTCCATTTTCTGCAGATGTCAAGTCGTAAGCATTATAATAAAAGGATCATCTTTCAATGAAAGCATTCTTGATTATCAAGATTGTGACCACAAGTTTTATTTTCCTCTCACTGTGCAGTCCTAAAGCACCTACAACTAAAAAAAAATACCAGGCAGAATTATTTAAATATGGAAGGCAATATACATCAGAAAAAGAAATAATTGTGAGCCTCATGATTATTGTAGGACAACAGAACAAGCCATACAATGCAAGCAAATCCCAAACACCAGGCCCATTTCGTGTGAAAACTTCACCTGTTGATATGGCCTACATATTTAAAAATCCAGCTCCGAAGGCATTAAGGAACAATCAAACCAGAATATAATTTGCTATGAAATTTTTTTTTTTTTGAATAATATGCATGAACTGTGATCCAATATAACAAAAAGAATGCAGTTGTAGAGTTGAGCTAATTACCATTGATTAACAATTAAGTTTCCAGTCTATAATTTATCTTCAATTTTTTTGTTCATGTTTTTGTTGTTTATAGGCAAAAATATCAAAAAAATAATCTGATTTTCACATTTATCATAATTTTTTTTTTACAAATTAGTATACAATTTTATTTTTTCATTTCAATTTTATGTTTTCACCAATTAGATTTGTTTTTATCAGATGTATTGCTGACGTGTCAATCTTCTTTTATTTTTTTATTTGAAAAATAAAGCAATGGGCTTTTCAAAAAAAAGTAATGTCTATTTATTTATTTTTTTTTTGGAAAATTAAGAAAATTCCAAAATAAATGAACACTCATTTGCAAATAACAGGCGTTAAAAAAATAGGATAAAAGTATTTGTCCAAACTATATTATCGACGATGTACAAACTAAACGATTATATGACTTAAAATGGCTTTATTACCATTAGTTAAAAAGTAACCTAATTAATAAATTTCTATTAATATGATCATAAATTACATTATATAGGAAATACAAATACTTATTAAGGATCATTAAACGGGAAAATTTAATTTATTTAATTAATTAATTTTATTATGAGAATAATAAATAATTAATGCTTATAAATTTGATAAAATTAGTTTTCCTTTTAAATTTAAAGCATTAACTTTTTAAGATTATGGCACATAATTTTATAATCTAACTTCAAGTACATTATATTAATATATTAAAATTAAAAATAAATGTGAATATTAATTTTTAATTTTTTAAAAATTTATAAGTTCCATTCAGAAAATAAAAAATAAAAAATAGAAAATAATAATATTTATAATTTTTTTTTCATTCCTCTGTTTATCCAACAAGCAAGAGAAATTCAAATTCAAATAAAATTGAAATGCATTATTCAATTAAAAATGTAATTAGGATTTTTTTTTATATATCTATTATTATTGTAATTAAAAAGAGAAATATATTTATCTTTTATTAAAAAATAAAGAATTAAAATTATTTAAAACATAATTAAGACTATAAAAAGCAAAAACTTATCTTTCAAATTTAATAATAATGCAAGCGAATTATTTTGATTTTAATATTTAAGATAATTATTATTTTCATTTTAATTTGGTTGAAATTTTATAATTTTAATATTTAATGATATGGAGAAGAAAAATAAAAAATATTAAAATTATTAATTATCATATTTAATTAATTATTATATTTAATTAGTAATAATATTTAATTATTTTTTTATAATTTTTGTATATCTTAACAAAAATATTAAAAATATACTCTCTCCGTTTCATTTCAAGTGTCGTGTAAAAAAAAAATTTTTATTTCGCTTTAAATGTCACTTTTAAATATTTAAAAGAGTATTAATTAAAAAGTTCTAATATTGTTCATATTAGTTAATGAAAGAAAATAAATAGAGTGAGAGACGAGAAATGGTATTTAGGTAAATTATAATAAAATTTTTATAAAATTTATAATGATTAATTAGTTTTTTTTGTTTATACGTATTATTCTTATACGACACATGAAATGAAACAAAAAGAGTATATTAAATGTTGCTTCACAACTCGGAAAAGGAAAAAATTAATACAATTAAGGTTATTTATTTTGTTTAACAAAAAAAATAGTATTACCTTAAGTATTAAAAATAAAAGCATTAAATGTTGTTTAACAAATAGCCCTTGTGACACTAGTTAATGGAACTCATTTAAAATGATGGTTTGAAAATATAAAAAAATGAAAATTAAATTCAAATTAAAAAAAAAATTTTAAAATTGATAAAATTTAAAATTTTAAGTGTTTGAGTATTCAAAATTCTCTATGTACATTTACTTTTGAGAAAGTGACACCTTTCACTATATTTTAAAAAAATTTTACTTTTTTATTATATGTATTTTAGTTATTTTATTATAAACTCTTAATAAACTTATAATAAATTCACTATAACTATATAAAATTTATAAACTCAAATTAATAAAAATTTAGTATTTTGATAAATAATTTATAAATTTCAGTATTTTTGATAAATAATTTATAAATATATTAAATTTAAAATTTTTTCAGTTTTTCTTATATTTTTATCAAAAGTTCATTATTATTATAGTTTATAAATAGTCATTTAATCCTTGAATTTTCATATAAGTATACTAATTGAATTATTAATTACACATTTAATTCTAATCGTATAAGCAAATTAGAAGGAAGGAAAAAACAAATGGGATAGTTGAAAGTTTCTATTTTTCTACTTGAATGAATCAACTTTCAATTGAAATTTTACATGCTATAATAAAAGTCTTATTATTATATTAAAGATAATAGATCATATATAGAAGAATATGTAATAGTATCCTTAAATTTATTTAGACATATGCAAAGTGATTGCTATTGCAAATTATTTGATTTTTATCAATATAGTAAATTTTAGAGATTTAGTGTGTGAAAAAAGTGAAAAATATAAATTCAAATATTATTGAATATTTGACTCATTTTCTTTAGTAAATTATTAATAATTTATTTTTGTGACTAATTAGATATATATCAATATTAATAAAAAAAAGTTTCATTAATATATATCCTCAATAAGATCAATAAATTATATTGGAGTATTGTTACAACTACCAAGCTATATTAAGTAAATGCATTGATAATAATTGAGAGGAAATGAGTTTTTTATGTTATTTAAAATTAATTTTAACTAAAATAATAAAGAATTTTATTGTAATTTTAAAATTATTCAATTATAATTAATATTTTTTTCTTAATGCATATTCTTAATTTATTATATATCTAAAAGTAATTAAATTAAAATATAATTAATCAATATATATTGTGTCTATCATATATTAAATGAAGATTTTTAAAATAATTTTATTATAAATATATCGATTATTTTATTTAATATATTTTTATAATTATAGGACTATTTTATTTATTAGATAATTTATAAAATTAAAGATTTTAAGAAACCTTTTAAATTTAAATCAATTTAAGCTATTAATGAAGTATTGGGACTAGTAATATAGTATTTCATTAATTATACACTGTGAAGAAAAAGGCAAAGGAAAAAAATTATTAATTGATATTTTTTATGTTAAGGGTATAAGTGACTTTTCGATTGGTTTGTACAAATTTTGTACAGCTGAGCTTATACAAATAACAGCACCCGAAAAAGTAATCCCATTAAAAAAAAAGTAGCGCCGTTAAAAAAGTGCCATTATTTTTTACATATAAGGAAAAAAAAAAAGAAAGAGATAATTTGCAGCTAACAAAACAAAATAGCAACTCTCATGTGTCAATTTCAGTGAGGAAATGCGATCAAATATAACACGAGCTACAATATCTCAATCGCAAATATACCAAGTGTATGAAATCAATCAAGAAAAATTAACAATAGGACTTTCGAACCGAAAAACAATTCCAAATAACACTGTCCATCAGCTGACCAACGTCAGAATGATCTTATGATATAGCCAATGAATACAAAAACACATGCATCAAGAATACGTATCAGTGAAAGGAATGGCAATTATATTTGCAGGCATACAAACATGAACTGAAAACTAGATTAATGTGTACGAAATACTATTGCATCCATGGCGCAAAATTAAAGGACCAATGAATTTTTTTTTTTTGAAAAGTAAAGGACCAATGAATTAAATCTAAATTTAACAACCAGACTGCACCTTCCCCTATTTTCTGTTTGGTTCTCCGCAAAATTGGTATTGAGGCTCTGTTATTTTTCTCTTTTCTTTTGCGCTTAATTGTATATATTTTCCGGCTGAAAATATAGAATTGGGTGTACTTTTTGCTTTTGTTCTTGTTCCAGTTACTCATTCTATTTTGAGATTTATAATATTCAATTGCAGATTTGTGGAATTTAGCCAAGTTTAATTTATTTTCTTTTAATTATAAATTAGGTATCTTCATATATGATTTATTCATTCTCTATGAGAATTTGTAATTTTCTAGAAAAAATTAGTTTATTAATATTCAGTCTCTAGGTTTTCAGGGCTATAATAACATAATCAAGCTTAGATAGGTAAGTGAATGAGGCGTTCCGTGGAAGCAATGTGCATTACCTTTTTTTTTAACGTCCATTGTTTTCTTTAACACTTTGTTAATTTCTTTGGAGATTTTTTTAATTTTTTTAAAAAATAAATGAATAAGCATTACCCTTTTATAACACTCATTACTTTTTTAGTATTAAAAATTAAAATGGATAAACACATAAACAATATATTCAGTAAAAATAAGTTTAATAAATAAAAAAATAAAAAGTAAGTTTATGTACTAATTTATCATAAAAAAAAATTATGATAGAAAGTGAAAATCGAAATGATGTTTAAATATTTTTTGATATTTTTGCCTTAGTTTATATTGAAATAGTTTTACCATTTATATAGCTTCTCATTTTGTGCTTTAGATCCAATTTCCTCTACATTTTGATGGTAACGTTTTTAATTTGCCCTTTTATTTCGTTGCTCATTTATCACGGCAAGGGACAGCTGGTTAGACTTTTATAACATAGATTTAATTTTTTAATTATAAAATTTTTTTTCGCTAGGGTATGCATGCAATTATTAAATGTACAACATATACTTGCCTGCACATGGGAAAGGAACCTGCTATTCGCCCGAAATATGATGTAATGCTGATACTGACGTATATAAATATATATATTTTGAAAGGGTTAAATAAAAACTGTCATTTATAGTATTATTTTATTAAAAAAAATTGTGATAGTATATCTTTCTTTTCAAGTTTTAGTGAAGTTTCAAACACATTTAATTAAAAAAGATGACTCTGACCATTCCGAGCCAGATGTTTAAGTTAATGATTAATGAGTGAGGACCGCTCCATTGCACCAAATAATAAATTAATGAAAAAAAATTTTGATTGTTGTATTTTTTTTTATTTGATAAAAAACATTATAAGTTATTTGATGGGGCTAATAAAAAAATTATTTAATAATTATTCTTTAAAATAACTGTAATTTATATTTTTTATTGAACAAATCATAAAACAATAAAAAATTATACTATTAGAGATGTTACACCTAGGGGTGAACTTTGGACATATGGGCTTATTTGTGCATTTTGAATTTATTAATGTTGAAAAATTTACATAAATAATTTTAAAAATATATTTTTTTTTCAAAAATACTATTAGTAAATAAATATATAAAAATATTTTTAGATATTTTTTTAAATATAATAGTTTGTACATTTAAAATACACTGAACCTTTAAATTATAAAAATATCATTTAAAATGTAACATATACAGACATATAAAATAATTTTATACTTATTTATTTTAAAATTCAGCAAATATATATTGTTAGATGTTATATATATAAACATATAAAATAATTTCATACTTATTTATTTTAAAATTCAATAAATATATTTTATTATATGTTACATATACAGATATATAAATAATTTTTATACTTATTTATTTTGAAATTCAATAAATATATGTTATATATATACAAACATATAATAAAAAATATATCAGTTGTATACTAAAATAAAAACAAATACTGGTTAAATGATGCAAATTGCAAAAATTATTTCTTTGAAACATTTTATCAAACATGTGATGTGTATTTCAATTGAAAAATAAAAAAAATCTCTAATTATTACATTCAAAAACCATAAATCAATAAAAAAAAATCAACAAATATTTCAATCTTATATTGGCAGCAATATCTCTTAATGTCATATGTTAGGCTCCGCCCGAGCATCAAGTCTGGCCTGGAAAGGATTAAAGAAAAAATGGTCAAATTGGGTTAAGTTTCACACGAGAGTGCTAAGGTCACACTGTCAATCATAGGCTACACTCATTTCAAATAAAAATGATTTTGGAAGAGTCGCCACTTAAACTTATTTGCTTTTGAAAAAAAAGAGGAGAAATTTTAAAAAAAATCAAAATATTTGACTTCAATTAAATCCCATGGTTAAAATTATTAGCATCGAACCAAAGGATGGATTGGGCTAGGTTTTGACTTTTTAAGTAAAATTACTTTAGTCTTTGATTAAATATGAACTTACAAAATATATTTCATGAAATAACAATTATAAATATGAATGACAAATATTACATTCTGTAAGCATATAAAGTACAAGGACAAAATAAACTTTATAATTGAAAATCCTAAAACAAAGGATCTCAACTCTAAAAGAAACCAAGTCAGTAAACAAACTCCAAATTTAAAGACCTAGAAACTAAGATAATTTTGCAAAGCGGAACTGATACTTGAAATGAAATTTCAAGTAGATTTGTATATCTCATTTAAATAAAAATCAAAGTCCATGCAGTTCTAACCATTTTACAATGGTCTATTTGACATAAAATTATGGTTTTTCTGGTCTAACTTAGGCTAATTTGAGTCTAAGTCTAGTTTTATGTTAAAGTTTATAAACCTAATTCTAAAGTCTAGTTTTAGATTCTTTATCCTAAACTAGATATATTTAAGTCTGAACTAAATTTTTTATTTTAAAACTAGGTACATTTAGGTTTAAGCTTGATAAAGATTTTAAACTGAGTATTTTTAGGTTTAATCTTGAAAAGGATTTTAAACCAAGTATATTTATGTTTAAACTTTGAAAAAGAATGTTAAACTATGTATCCTTAGGTTTAAACTTGGAAAAGATTGTGTTAAATGGGTATATTTAGGTTTAATCTTGAAAAGGATTGTTAAACCGGATATCTTTAGGCTTAAACTTGAAAAGCATTGTTAAACTAGAATCTTTAGATTTAAACATGAAAAGGCTTTTAATCTTGAAAGGACTTTACATATATATCACATATATATTCCATTTTTTCATTTAAAATTTCTTTATTTTTCATTTAAAATCATTAATTTAATTTATCCTATTAAATTATAATCTATTTTATTAAATTTTTAAAAATTAAAATTTTTTAAAAATTTGGGATATTACAAAGTGGCTTAGCCGTGTCTCTTGAGTGTGTTCTCCACTGTCTCTATTTTTTCTTTGCTCTTTTGATGGGATACGACCAAGGCCTTAGTAGTGTCATGTGACACGGCCAATAGCTTGGTCTGTCTTTTAGGTGTGTTTACTTCTTCATATCCTCCTTGCTTCTTCTTTATTTTGTTCTTTTAGTGAGATATGACCAATGCTTTGGCCGTGTCATGTGACATGGTCAGTAGCTTGATCGTGTCTCTTACTTGTGTTTGTCTCTGTCAAATTTTTCTAAAGGGTACGGCCAAACTAATTTGATCTGGCCGTGTCATGTAAGTGATTCATGACTTATGCCTTGGGTGAGGGATACGACCAAGCCATGAAGTATCTTAGTCGTGTCTCATATTTTTTCACCTTAATAATACATCAAATTGAATTGAAAGCTTCATTGTTTTGTTCTTCAACTTAGATCAAATACTTCAAACAAACTTTAAACACAAATTAAAAAAAAATCAATCAAAAACCAATAAAATTACACTAAAAATAAATATACAAATGATCAAAATAATTTTCAAAAGGATAATATGTGCTAAAATTATTAGAGATGTGGATTTTTTTTCTTCTTCGCGTTCTCCACTTCTGCCTTATGCTATTTTCTTCATTTTCACTCTTTGTGGCCATGTCTCTCTCCTACTCACTAAGCTCCATTCCTCAAGCTAGCCTATGTTCACTATCTCTTTTTGTCATATTTTTGGATCAATTTCCTTGAATTTGGGCCAGTAATTATTTTAGTGCAAACAAATATTATATTAAAATAAATTATAATTTTAATAATTATCATTTCAATATATATAATAAATTCTTATATCAAACACGTAATTATGGGCAATCAATCACTAAAATATACCATGTATCCCTTAAACTTAAAGAACTTTTTAAATTATTCGGAGCCTTGGTAAATTAATTTGTCGCGAAGCATTGAAAGTTGGCTTTGATTCGGGAAAAAAATATTTGGCATTTTCATATATTATATATATATATATATATATATACTAAAACTACTATAAGGATTATTGTTCTTTGTTAAATACTAATTAATTAATTACGGTCTCAATCTTCTCTCATATCATCATCAGTGTACGCTTGCACACTGTCATATATATTATATGTGCTTAATAACATTTTGAAAATTTTATAATATATATATATATATATATATACATATACTGGATATAGTAGAAAAGTAAATGATCTATTAAATATATACAATTTAATTGAAAACTTATTCAAAATTTTTTAATAATTTAAAGATATTAAGGCTTCTCTTCTTTCTTATTATACTGATAATCATGCAAAATTTAAACATCATCATTCACCGTAGAAAAATTCAAAATTTTTCAATTTTTTTTTTAAAAAAAAATAAAGATATTAATCTCACGAAGGCCTCACATCCTGACATATCTTCTGGTGATCTTGCTTTGGTATGTATCCTAATAATTTATATGAAATCATTTTTAGTTTTATTTTTTATATCATTTTATTTATTCCAATCAAGACTTGTATAAAAATAATGGTCCATATACAATTACATTAAATTTTAAAATATTAATAATTTAAAAATGCATGATAAAAGTTCCCACATAATGTGGACACAAGTCACAACCATATAAAGGCATCAACGTCATTCCCTTTAGAAGAAGGGGAATTTATAAGATAAGACAACCCATCCCTAATCAAGATAGAAGGCACTCCAAATTTAGACGTGACGGTGACGCCATATATTACTATTTATATCTTTCTTTTCTTTTTCGACAGCCTTATATTTTTTTATCTTCTTTGCTTCCACGATACATTATTCCCTCATAATTACTAATAAGCCAATCATTCATGCCCACTCCAATCAATCATAAAAAATAAATAGCTCCAATATTATTTAAAATTTAATTAGATATAATTAAAAATTTATAATTTTTTTATTCATTTGGTCATAATATAACATTATTTAGTAGGAACAAAAATTTTAATTTTAGTGAAAAATATTGTAATTTTTCTTTGAATATTTGAATAAGATTAAATTTTAAATAGATTTTTTTTATTTTATTTGAGAAAAAATTAATTATGAGTCTATTATTTAAAAGAAATATATTTACTATTAGATTATATCTTGGCATATTCAATAATATTTTTTTAAAAAAATATATAGTTTTAGATGAAGTTCAAAAAAGCAGTATTAAAATATTATTTAGTTTTTTTTGTAATTTTTATCATCAGAATATATAAATTTAATTTTACAGATAAATTTTAATATTTAATTAATATTTTAATTAAAATACTTTTGTAAACTGTACTCCAAAAAGTAATATTAGACAAATAATGTGACTCTGAATTTCCATGCAATTGAGTGTGGGCCACTGCTCCATTTGATATGTATGTTAAAATGGCTCCACAAAGTGACGTGCGAAGAGAACAATATTCTTTTTGATGGATATGAATTTATTTGAAAACAATTTACTCTGGTTTTTTTTTTTTTTTATATAAATGATAATGGGTGACGTGGCTTTTTTTAGCTGGCATTTTTTTTTTGTAATTATGGTTTTTGGCTGCCCAATCATATTTTTCTTTAAAAATTATTCTTTTGCTTCCTTCTTAAGTCATTCTCACTTTCAATCACTAAGTAATTATAAAATAATTAAAATTTTACATATTATACTATTTATTTTTTATATTTTTTATATTTAATTTTTACATTCTTTTATTTTTAAAAATTAAAATGTTTAATTCTTCTATTAATATTTTTATCTTAAAAATATTAATCAATTATTTTAATATTATAAAATAATTTATTTATTATTTATTAAATCATACTTATTTTTAATTTTATTTATATTTTTTACACATAGTTTATTTTAATTTTATAAATATTATTAAAAAATAATTTTAAATAATACGAATAATATCTTTTATTATTTTATAAATAATCTATATATATTATTTATTTTAATTTTATAGATATTATAAAAAAAACTTCAAATAATATAAATAATATCTTTTATTATTTTACAGACGATCTATATATAAAATAAAATTAAAAATAAAATAAATTTAATAAATAATAAAGATAAATATATATAAAAGAAGAGTAAATAAGTTATTTTATAATACCAAAGTAGTTGACTGATGATTTTATGATGAAAATATTGATAAAAGGACTAAACAATTTAATTTTTAAAAATATAAAATTTTAAAAATTAGATATTAAAAATATAAAAATTAACTAGTATAATATATAAAATTACATATACTTTATAATTATTTAATATTTTTATTATGATTAGTCTGGATTCCCAACCTTTCCTCAACCTTTCCTCTGTAATCCATTTCAATTATTTTCAAAATTAAAAAAAAAAAAAGTTGTTGAGAATTGAAATGGCATAATATCAACGGAACATTTGAATCGAAATCTACTTCCACAGTATCAATTAAATATAATTTTTTTTATCAGATATTTTAGTATATTGTATACATGTGACAATAATAATATATAGATCAATTAATATCTTTACAGCAATAATATTATATTTAATTATATGTGATTGAAAAATGAAAATTTTTGAATTAAAATAAATATTAATAAATAATTATGTCTAAATTAGTAAGTTATTTTAATTTCTAATTAATAAAACAATGATATAATTATATATAATATGTTAATTTAGAAAATATAAAATTTATATTTATTAAGTATTTAACAATAGCAAATAAAGTTATTTTTATTAAATATTTTAATATATAGGATATTATAAGTTATATATATATATATATGTTTATATTTATTAGATGTTGATTTATTGATTTGATTTTTTGTAGGTTAATCTTAACATTAATTTTATTCAAATTTAATAAGTTATGCCATACATTTTTTTTTAATTTAATGACTAATAATATTAGTAGTTCAATGAAAGAAAGTGCGTGATAATATTTTGTAATCCATAGATCTGAAAAATTCGCGTAATATGTATAAAAATTTAAAATAATTTAAATATATATATATATATATATATATTCAAAATCAAACCATCGAAAAATAAAAAAATATTCGAACTTTAAATTAGCATTAACATTTTCCAATATTTCTATTTTGTAAATGCACCGACTGGTCCACCCTTGGCCATACTTTTGATGTTGCTATGCTTTTTGCCCTTTTAAGGCTACGGTGGTAGTTTATTATATATTTATTTATATATATTAATTGTTGGAATAATTATAATGTGGACTTTCAGTTCAAAAAACAAATTATACTGCAAACCTCACTAATAATACATCACAGATAAAAAAATTTGATAAAGCACAAAGAAATTATTCAACAATCACATTTCAAAATAACTGCAATTTGCATTTCTCATCAACCAAAATTGAATATTTTATCTCCATATTGTGCTCTCTATTTCGTTAGTTGGATTCCTAATGAATTTTGAGTATAGTTGTATCATTAGAGTTGCTTATCAATGTTGTCTCCGTTATGACAAAATATTATAGAGAACAAATATGATTTTGTACTTTTCTTCTTTTTTTTAAAACAAAAATGAAATAAATTATTGTCCCAAACTAGCAATTAAGAGAGGGGTGAATTGGTTGATTTGAGTAGTGATAATAAATTAAAAATTTTGAGCAATAAGAAGATCAAGATGAAGATGGAGTAGAGTAGAGAAGAATCAACACAAAAAGTTTATAGTGGTTCGGATTTATCTCAATTCTACATCCAATTCCTTAACAACTTGTTAAGGTTCTACTAATCTTGAGTTTTTACAAGCTCAACTCTAACTTGGTATTTTCACAAGCTTATACCAAACTTCTACAAGGTTTAAGTATCTTTCTCATAACCCTTACAAGAGTTTTTTCAAGACTCACTCTAAAATCTAAGTGTTTCAAAGATCATACTCAACTTATAATGGTGTTTAATGCTCAACCTAACAATCAATGAATACAAGTTATAGATTTTGATGCAAGGGAATGAAAGATGTTTTTCTTAGCAATTACAATCACAATCTCTTTCAAAAATGAAATTTTTTGTAGTATTTATAGCCTTCAAGTATTCAACGAGCCATTAGATATGAGAGTCAATATGCTTGATTATTGCCTCCCACTTTAATTATTGTCTGGAGCAACTTCATGGTCAGCTTGCAACTAGTCTAGTCGACTCGGGCTCGACACAATCTGGCAGATCAATAATCTGGTCGGGCTCGTCCTTTTTCTGATAAAAATTCTTCAATGGCTAGTACACGTGGCATCTAATAATTTAGTGGATAAGTAATGACTACATTTTTTGAATCATGTTTCACTAGTACGGTTGGATGATCTGTAGTCCAGTCGGCTTGCTCATGGCATGCTGAGCTTTTGGAAGTACTAATGACCATGTTCACTTTTGGAACTTTGTTGAAATGTTGGACTGCATCAGGTTCGGTCGGTCCAAGCGTAGTATGCTGAAATTTTTGGAGTACTATAGACCATGATTACTACTGGAAAACATTGATAATTTAGCTCAACCTTGGTATGGGCAGGCTATAGCATAGTCCAATCGGTCTATGTGTAGTATGTTAAAATTTTTGGAATACCACTGGTCGTGAGCTTCTCTGGATATACTTATGATCTTGAGCTTACGTTTGGACTAATACGCTTGAGCTTGTCCCCGGTCGCTAGGGCTAAGTCAATAGGAACGAGCTCAAAATAGAAAACGACCGAACACTTACAGCTTGAATTGCTTGAGCTCCTCCTTGATAGCTAGGGTATGGTCCAAGTTACATGTGTTCAGTTTTATGTCCTTCTTGAGTTACATGTGTTCAAGATACACATGTTCAATTTTATGTCCTTCTTGAGGTCGTTTCGGACAACTGAAGCTCGGTCAAGAATATGGGAGCTCTGTCTATTTTAGCTCAGCTTAGTTGTCGGATGTTCAAGTACTCTGTCCAATATTCAAGTTTGTTCTGGCTCAAGTGCTCGGTGCTCGGTGCTCAGTGCTCAATGCTCGATGTCGAGCTTGTCTTGTTCAGCTCATGCTGAGATCAATTTTGAGCCAGTCTGGTCGTTCCTTCCATTGGTCTTAGCAGACTATATGAAAATACATGTAATTGGGTTTCTACAAAACTATAACTTAATACAAATATTAGTTATATTCAATTTAATTACCTAAGATCAAAATAGAGCGAATTAAGCCAAGAATTAGGCTAGCATGAATAAAAATTAAATGAAATGGAAAAAAGAAGAAGAATTAGACAAATTAAGATTTTATAGTGGTTTGAAACAATGGACTTACCCTATGTTCACTCTGCTTAGCAAGGATGAACACAGAATTTAAAGTCAGTAGAAATCTATCTTACATAATGAATTCTTAACAAATTTCATTATAAATTGGACAGATAAGATCAAAACTAATACAACTAGCAAATTATACCAGCAGTTAAATATAAAGGTTTTTCAAGTGAATCAATTTCTTGAAAAGCTTATTACTACTAATAATATTAGAAAATTAATTATTTTGAGCATATCCATAATATAACACTCAATTAATGTCCAAGTGCCATTTAACTTCATCATTGAAAAAAATATTTGGGTAATCATAACTCATTTTTATATTAAATCATTATTTTAATTTTAAAATTAAAATTTATTTTTCAAATTTTTATTTAAAAGTAAATTTAATTTTTGGAAATAAAAAAATATTGGATATATCATATTTGTTAGAAGACCTATATTGTTATGAATTATATTGTTTTTTCTTCTAGTAACCTAGTTTTGCTTTTTAAAAGACAATAAAAATAAAAAAAAAGTAATTAAAAGAAAATGATAAATTGCTTAATCACAAATTTTTTTTGTCTAAACCTGAATTTTTATCCTGCCCTCTTTTAACTAATTTTTAATAACAATCATCTTATTATTAGTCTTATATATATATATATATATATATATATATATATATATAGCCTTCACATCCTTTAACTGTATACTTACCCTTGTATATGTTATATATGTATATATTAAAAAAAATCAGTTGGGGCTTGCCCCAACGTAGGTCCACCACTACTGCCAAGTTCATCACTTGGAATTTAAGTCACACAATGAGATACCACTTACAATAGTTTGACTCTAGAATTTTATCCTTTCACTAGTTACACTCCAAGAATTTCGTCCTTCCAATAGTATAGGCGAAGGTTTTATCCAATCCTTTCAAGTCTTGTATATCTCCGTCATTGTTTCGTCCTTCCTCATAGTGAAGTTCTCAAAACTCATACAATCATGAGTTTTGTGTTCTTCACTTTTGTGACTCGTCTTCAAAAATCCCATATCTTCTTTGCCATTTAACATGGAGAAACTAGATTAAACTCTGTTTCATCTAGAATACAAAATAATAAGTCCAATATCTTATCATTTTGAGTAGGCTTCTTCTTGCCTTTAGTTGTATATGCATTTAATGACTTGGGTCTCCATCATCATTCATTAGAACGATAGACCATTTTTTACCATGTTCCATATATTGTACCATTGGGATCGTATGTGAAATCGCATCCTTGCTTTTTCACCAGTAGTAATTAGTACCACAAAATAATGATGATCTTATGCTATAATGACTTTCTTAATTTAAGATGTCTTTGATGACCCTACCATTGTAGATCTTAAGCTCTTAAAATCGTTGGATTTTTAAAGTTGTAAGAGCACGAGCTCTCATACTGATTATTGTACCAATTATGACATAATACTGCAGTAGAAAAAGAATTTTGCATGTTCTCTCTTGTTTTCTTTCAATAAAAATGAGATGAATAAAAAAAGGAAACAAATGAAATGAAAGAGAAAAGAAGAATTAGATGAATATGATTTTGAAACTTATGACTATATGTTCAATCTACTAAGACTCATGCTAAGGGTTCTGTTAGCAGCTTTTTTGCACTTTTCTACCATTTAGCTTACGTTTCTCCATTTAACTCATTGCCCTTCTTTTCAAATTTTTTCTACACTAAAACACTTCAAATTCAGTAGAATGACTTAACAACGAGCCTAATTTTCACCTAAAATATGAAAAATATTTACTCGTTATCAAATTCCCCCACACTTAAACCATGTTTGCTCTCATGCATTTCATAATATAAAACCATCATCCCCACATTTATCAACAACAATTCAACCTATAATATTTAAATAACTTAAAGAGAACGGCAATCAAAAACTAAAAACTCAGGATAAATTTTTCAACATTTCACAAAAATTAGCGACTAAACTGACATACAATATAAATATAAAATGCTAAGATTCTTGCCTAACTTTGATGATAAAGTTAATTACTAAGTGAAAAGTTAGTTACTCATAAAAGACTAGATTTAATTTATCGAGGTTTAATTATAAAAAGATTTAAAATTAGGAACTAGATTTTTATTTAATTTTGTGCACTTTTTTAATGCTGGCCTAAAATGTCACCAACATTTTGACGTAACAGTAAATATTTGTGATACCGACACTCAATTATTCAATTGGTCAAAACTTTCAAGTGGCTACTAGCTCTACTTATGGGCTTTTAATTAGAGGAGTTAGATGTTCATTTTCGTACTTTTCAAAGCTCTTTTTATTTATTTATTAGGTGCACAACACGTTTCACAATTAAATTTCAGAATTAAACCAAGATAACTCAAGCAAGCCTACCTATATTGTAATATTCGTGATCTTAGAAAAATTAAATAAGTATTTGGAGGTGTATGAGTTGTATATACCTAATGTATACCTAGTGTATATATGGTATATACATATTATATATATAATATATGTTGGTTAGATGTATATATATTAAATACTTGATATTCATATAATATATGTATATGGTATGCTTGTAGTGTACATAGAGTACACATGATATATATATATATATATATATACATGTGATGAATGTATATATTAAATATACATTACATATACATAATATATATATACAATACATAAACATGTACATAAAAGTATATGTAATATAAGGTACATATATATGACATGTGCATATACATAGAATATATGCAACACATAAATGGTATATATATATAAAATTTATGATGTAAGATGATAAATAAATAAATACATAAGAAAGAAAGAAAAAAAGTTAAAATAAAGAAGAAGTGCTTAGTGGAGATTAAAAGTAAATTAAATAAATAATTAAATGTATAATAGATGTAATATATATATATATATATATATTATATACTTGAAATATATGTAAAATATAAATTGAATATATAAGACATATAAATATACACAAAATATATAATACATATACATAAAGTATAAATTAGTGTAGGAAAAGTTGAAGATGATGATAATAATAATAATAATAATAATAATAATAATAATAATAATAATAATAATAATAATAGAGGAAGAGAAAAAGTCAAAGAGAGGAGAAATATTATCGGTGAAAATTGTTATATTATTATATGTATATATATATAAAGTATAAGTATGATAATTTAAAAAAGACTTCTTCTTCTTCTTCTTCTTCTTCTTCAACGTGAACCTTGAGAGGGTGAAGAGAGTTTGAATTATTCTACATATTGAGTACTACAAGGAACTAAGAGGATTTTAAAGTAGTTTTGAAGGAATTATCAAAGGATTCAAGTAAGTACTTCTATCCAAGCTTATTATCTATAGTTTTATGATTATGTATAATTGGGGTTAGTGAGAGAAAGTGTGTTAAATTGCTAAAATAAATAAAAATGATGTTAAAATGGTGAGAATATGATGAATTGATAGTTGATTAGTTTAAAAGAACAAAGTTGATGGAATTATGGTTTTTGGATGATTATGTGTAATTAGGATTTTCAATATGGATGAAGATAATTATTGAAATGGATGAATTTAATGTTATTTCAATATGTATGTAATGATTCTATGGTTAAAAATTAATTATGGGCAAGTTGGATAAAGTTGAGATTTAAGGTTTAGTTATGTAAAATTTGTGTTTCTAATATGGATGATGTTAATTGTTGTAATAGGATGTATTAGTATTGTTTTAATGTAAATGATATCATTTTAAGGTTGGAAATATAATATTGATAAGTTTTGGTGAAGTTCATGGTGATGGTTGCATTATGTGAAATTTGAATTTTTAAAGGAGGTTTCTATAATTGTGAAAGTGAATTGTTTTAGTGTTATATTAATGTATAAGTAATATTTTAAAGATTAAATGTTAAAAATGAGATTGGTAGAATGAAGTTTAAATAAAGTAGTGAATGGTGAAATTAGAGTATTAATGAGATTTTTGATGAGAATTGAATAAATAATGGTAATTTAATAATCAACGAGCGTGTAAGTGACTTTACATGAGTAATGTTGCTTATTGTTGAATTATGTATGTGTAGGTGTAGACCCTTAATTTTTGACCTAGTCTGTTCCAATATATTTTAATTAGTCCAAAATATTTTTTGTGTTGTCCAACATATTTTAGTTAGTCCAAAATAATTTTTATGGTATCTTGATTACTTTTAATATTTATTTTAGTAAAAAATGGTGAAATGAATAAAAATTCGAAAATAAAAAAATTGGCGACGAAAAAATCGTCGCTGAAAGTCAGCGCGGGCCCGTAGGCATTTTGTCCTCAGGAATTTCCTGCGGGCCCGTTCCACCCGCACTGCCGCAACCAGCTGCGACAGCTTTTTTTGTCAGCGCAGTTTTTCCGCAGCAGTTTTTTTTTTTGCTAGCAAAATTTTTTCGACGCAAATTTTTCGAAACCTAATGTAATTAGGTTTCGATTTCCTTTTCTTATTGAATATTATATGCCGTGAATAATTAGAATTACCTATAAAATTCTTCTATAAATATGGATTAAACAACATAAAAAAGGGGGAAAAAAGGAACAAAATTGGACAAAAACTTGGGAGAGTTTGAAATCGTAACTGAGTAGGAAAGCAGTGAACCACGCTGATTTTTTGAGAAAGCATAAAAACAATTCAAGCAATTCAAAGGCAAAAAGGCTTGTCTTTGACCTTGTTCATACAAGAAGCAATTTTTGGTAAGACCTACAAAATAAGGTTTGAATTCTTAATTTCTTTTATTTTGTCACAGTAGCTTAAATTATCAAATTGTGTCTTTTAATTCAAGAACCTAATAATCTCAATTCACTTTTTCTAAAGTTTTAAAACCTTAATTTGTTGCTTTGTTTTCCAAAAAGTTTAAAGCTGTTAGTTTTATTTCTTCAAAACCCCAAAACCTTAATTTGCTTTCCAAGTTTTCAAAAGCCAAAATTGAGTTCTGTTTATTTCCAAAAGCTCCAAAAATATCTTTTTTGTTTTATAAACTTTAAATCGTTTGTTTACTTTTATAAAGCTTCATAAAATTATCAATTTTTTTTTTCCAAATACTAAAATAAAATTCATTACCCGAAACCCTAAATTCAAAAATTCTAAAACCCTAATTCAACTCTAAAACCTAAAATAGGGAACCCTAACCTCCTTAAAACCTTAAACCTTAATTTTTTCTAAACCCTTATCCTTTAAAACTTTAAAAAACTATATAAACACAAATATTTAATTTTACACAGTAAGCTAGAAACCATAATTTGATGAGTAACCGTAAACCACAAATCAAAAGTATTTTGAAGAGCCAAAACCCTAATTTCATGATTTCACCATCCAAATATTAATTTAGTTAATCAAAGAGTTTTATCAACCTTTTAAAACATCAAACCTTGATCTATTTTAATTCCTTTAAGAACTCACAATAGCTATAATTAAGATTTTTATTTGCTTTATTCAATTTTATATTTAATATGCTTTGATTTATTTGATATGCTTTAATTTATTTAAGTTCAATACTTGGTTTATTTTATTTATCATGGATGGATGTTTACTTTCTATTGACGTTTAATACCTTTGATGAATGATTTATTTATTTTGAATAGTTATTTACTTTTATCAATTTATTTAGGTTTCCAAATGTTGTAAGAGGTATGTTTTCACTTGGTGGGTACCTCATTAGTTAAACATCATGTAATTTAAATTGCTTTTCTATTTTAGAACCAATATAAAAGACATGTTTCTACCTTTCGGTGGGTGTCCTATTTAGGCATGAGATGTAAGGACATGTTTCCATCCTTGGATGGGTGTCCATTTATTTGTTTTGTTTGGGCATTGCTTTGATTTTAATATAATGATGCTTTCTTTCAATTATTGTGTGTAATATAGATAATATTATTATACTTAAGAATTTTATAATATTAAGATTTGTAAAGGAGGCCTGTTCCAAAGAACTGGGCGTTGTGGGGGTGCTGGGCCATTTCTCACCTTCCCCACACGTACCCAATTTTTCGAACCCATTAGAGGGTTAGAGATTCCTTAGGAATCGAGTCATCCACCCCTTTCTTTTTTTCCGGCCCGTCCAGGTGGCGACTCCATTTTCTCCGGACTTAGGTCCGTGTTCTCTAAGGCCCCGAGCCTAAATAGTGCCGAAGTCGCAAGAATCATTCTACCGAGAGTGGGGGCGAAAATCCCCGATCACAGTGGCTACTCCATTGGGGATAAGAGAAGTTGATTCTGTTGGTCTTTTTATTATTCTATTCTTTCTTATAATGATATTATCCATTGCATCATATTAGATTGCATCGTGTGCGTGAGTTAGGACGCCCGTGTTACCCGTGTTGTGTTATGTAAGGGATACCATACTTTCACTCAAGGTATGGAGATCAAGCATGGCATAACCACTCATAGCCTCATACCGTTCGGTATATACTTGCTATGAGAACCTAAGCCTTTTAACCCAAAGACTAAAGCTCATGTAATTGGCCTAGTTACTTTTCTTAGTTTTTACCCCAAATGCATGTTGTTTGACTATGGTTAATTTATCTTGGCTTATTTGGTTTGTTCTTTTTCTAATATGGCCTAAGTATATTGCAAGCTCAAAATAAAATTTTCTTTAAAATCCAAAAGACCAAAACTATTTTCAAAATTTTCATGATGATCTTTGGACATAAGACTTTTCTAAAGATAAATAAAAAATTCTTTTACTCAAGACCCAAATACTAAGCCCAAAATATATTTTTTCTAAAATCATTTTACAATGGGCTTAGAAATAAAATTATTTTTATCTAACCTTTTCTTACAAAGAGCTTGTAAATTATTTAGGTCAATTAAGCAATACCAAAAATCAATTGTGAGCCTAGTTTATACTAAGAATAAATTAACCATGGGCTTGTTTTTGGCATGAATCATTAGTTACCTTTTTCAAGTGAGAAATCTATCTATAATAAACCTCTTAATTTAGTTTTAATCCAATATAGCATAAAAGCTACTTTAGTTGGTTGAACGGATTAAAACCTAATTAATGGGAATTATCATGGATTGATTTCCATTTTCGAAAATATAACTATTGGTTGAAACGTCTGAGGGAATTATTCGAAAGCAAGATACCCCATGTTGGTATTTTGTTAACCATATACCTAGGGAAAGAGATTCGCCATTCGTGTGTGGATGTTATAAGGTTGGAAGGAACATCCTAATTATCCTTGTTTGTCGATTGTTTGTTGCATACATTTGCATCTCATATCATTGATCCTCTTTGGCTCACAGCCTTGGATTACGATAGTTCAAAAGCTTACAACAATCCGACCTACGCCGGAGATAAAGTATCTAGCAACGACTCAATCACTTTCTCACCAAAAACAATGGAGCCTGAACAAATTTAAAGGATGGTAGACGAGGCCCTCAACGCCAAGATGGAAGAAATAAAAGAGGCCCTAGCTGAGACCATGAAGAACCAATTGACTGCGATCTTAGAGAATCATGCCAAGGCATCTGCTAGCTCTAAGAAGCCAAAGGACAATGGGAAGGCTAATGATGCGGAACCCATGGATCAAATATTACATCTAGAACCCCACATACACATCTAGCATAGAATCTTAGAACTCAAAAACAAATCCTCCCTACCAAACCCACAACTAACCTGTAATTGAGAACTTGGGTGATTGGGATGAAGAAATGAATTGATTAAAACGCCACAAGTGAGACTTGATAAGTTAGAACCAATTCTTCATGCAACAAGAATAAGAAGAAAACCTCTCAAACTTGAAAACACAGAAATTACATTCAACAATTCTGGAAATTCGTAGTCAACCCTATTAAGTTCTTTTCCCCATCCTTATATAGTTGGAAAAGAAGAACTAATGGCTTAAAGTCTAGGTTTACATGTATCTAGTCACAATAGCATTAATTGTTCATCCACCTCAATAATATACTCTAAATTACTGCCCATAATTCTGACAACATTGATGGGCAGATTGTACATTCATTTTGGTGTTGGTTCACATGTGTCTAGTCACACTAACACTAAACCATATCAATATTATATTCCAAATTCGTGCTAATGCCCATCACCATACTTATGGGCAGATTCTTCATGCTTGTTGGTGAGTTTCTGACTTCCTCTTCATGGTCCATCATATTCACTACAAGTTGGTCTCCCTCTTCATTAATCCACCTTTGTATGAAGTGCTGGAACACATGCTGGAATTTCTTTGATTGTGATCTTGTGATTGGTCCACTTGGCATAATGATATCATCAACATATTTGCTGCCATTACATTCATCAAGCTTGCTTATAGTTTCCTCATCATTCCCTCCTTGCTCAAAAAGATTTGTCCTCAAATCTGAGCCTACATCAAAAGGAGAAAGATCACTAACATTGAAAGTTGCAGAAACATTATACTCACCTGGTAGATCAATTTTGTAGGCATTGTCATTGATCCGTTCTAAAACTTGGAATGGGCCATCTCCCCTTGCATCCAACTTGGATTTCCTTTGTTTAGGAAATCTTTCCTTCCTCATATGAACCCATACCCAATCACCAGGTTGGAAAATCACATGTTTCCTTCTTCTATTTGCATTATGGGCAACTGATTCATATTTCTTCTCAAGATGAGCTCGTGCCTTTTCATGTATCTGCTTAACCAACTCAGCTTTCTTTTCACCATCTAAGTTAGTTATTTCATTTAATGGCAAAGGAAACAAATCAAGTGGTGTAAGTGGATTAAAACCATAAACAATTTCAAATGGTGAATAACCAGTAGAAGAATGTATGCTTCTATTATATGCAAACTCCACTAATGGCAAACAATCTTCCCAAGTTTTCAAATTCTTACCCACAACAGCACGTAACAAAGATCCTAAAGTCCTATTTACCACTTCTGTTTGTCCATCAGTTTGTGGATGACAAGTTGTAGAGAACAACAATTTAGTACCTAACTTATTCCATAAAACACGCCAAAAATGACTTAAGAACTTCACATCTCTATCACTTACAATTGTTTTAGGAATTCCATGCAACCGAACTACTTCCCCAAAGAACAAATTTGCAATATTTGTTGCATCATCAGTTTTGTGACATGCAATGAAATGAGCCATTTTGCTGAATCTATCAACAACAACAAATATGCTATCTTTTCCTTTTCTAGTCCTAGGCAGCCCCAAAACAAAGTCCATAGATATGTCCATCCAAGGTGCATTAGGAATAGGTAAAGGAGTATACAGCCCATGAGGTAAAGACTTAGATTTTGCTTGTTTACATGCAATACACTTGGCACAAATTCTTTCAACATCCTTTCTCATGTTTGGCCAATAGAAATGTTCATGCAGAATGTCTAAAGTCTTAAATATCCCAAAATGTCCCATGAGTCCTCCACTATGTGCCTCACGCACAAGCAATTCCCTTAATGAGCAACTAGGCATGCATAATCTTCCATCCTTAAATAAGTACCCATCATGCCTATAAAACTTCTGAAATGCAGAATGCTCACATGCTTTATAAACATTTGCAAAGTCAACATCATTGGCATACATATCCTTAATTTGCTCAAAGCCTAATAACTTAGAACTAAGAGTTGAGATTAAGGAATACCTTCTTGAAAGTGCATCTGCTACTACATTGTCTTTGCCACGCTTATACTTTATCACATATGGAAATGGCTCAATGAACTCTATCCACTTTCCATGCCTTCGGTTCAGCTTGGTTTGCCCCTTTAGATGCTTTAATGATTCATGATCTGTATGAATAACAAACTCTTTAGGCAATAAGTAATGTTGCCACACTTGTAAAGCTCTTACCAAAGCATACAGCTCCTTGTCATAAGTGGAATAATTTAATTGTGCACCATGAAGCTTCTCACTAAAATATGCAATTGGTTTCCCTTCTTGCATCAAAACAGCACCTATGCCCACACCTGAAGCATCACACTCTAATTCGAAGGTCTTATCAAAATCTGGTAAAGCAAGAATTGGAGCAGTAGTTAACCTTTCTTTCAACAAATTGAATGCCATTTCATGAATTTTAGTCCAATTAAACTTTACATCCTTTTTTACCAATTCATTTAATGGTGCAGCAATGGAACTAAAATCTTTAACAAACCTTCTATAGAAACTAGCCAAACCATGAAAACTTCTTACCTCACTCACGGTTTTAGGTGCTGGCCAATCTCTTATTGCCTTTACCTTTTCATCATCAACCTCAATTCCTTGTGAACTAACCATAAAACCTAAGAATATGATTTTATCACTACAAAACATGCACTTTTTCAAGTTGGCATATAATTCTTCCTTTCTCAAAACATCAAGAATAACCCTAATATGTTCTACATGCTCATCTACTGATTTGCTATAAATGAGTATGTCATCAAAATATACAACAACAAATTTACCAAGATATGCACGCAGAACATGGTTCATTAATCTCATGAATGTACTAGGTGCATTAGATAAACCAAATGGCATAACTAACCACTCATAAAGACCATATTTTGTTTTGAATGCAGTTTTCCACTCATCTCCTTCTTTCATCCTAATTTGATGGTAACCACTTTTCAAATCAATCTTAGTAAAAATGCAAGAACCACTCAACTCATCAAGCATATCATCAAGTCTAGGAATTGGATGTCTATACTTCACCGTGATTTTATTGATTGCTCGGCAGTCCACACACATTCTCCATGATCCATCTTTCTTTGGGACTAATAACACCGGAACAGCACATGGGCTAAGACTTTCACGCACATGTCCCTTTGCTAGCAACTCCTCCACTTGCCTTTGAAGTTCCTTGGTTTCCTCCGGATTACTTCTATAAGCTGGTCGATTAGGAATTGTTGAGCCCGGAATGAAGTCAATTTGATGCTCAATCCCTCTTAAAGGTGGTAATCCTTTGGGTACATCTTCTGGAAAAACATCTCCAAATTCCTGTAAAAGAGAACTAACACAACTAGGCAAAGGGTTATCAAGGTTAGATGTAGAAATCAAGGTCTCTTTGTACCTAAGTACAATCAGACTTCTTTTCTCACAAAAAGCACTCCTTAACTCCTTTTCTTTTGCATAGAAACACTCTCTTTTATTTTCTCTCCCTTTCTCTTTTTCTCTCACCAATGGGCCATTTTTATCATTCTTTTTCTCACACTTGGCCTCTTGTACTCCCTTTTTATTTGTTTTACCCTCACCACCAGAATTCTTTTCAAATGATCTCAAAATATTTACTTGATCTTCATACACTTGTTTAGGTGACAATGGAGCAAGAGTGAAATTTAAACCATTTAGGCTGCAAGAATAATGATTCTTAAAGCCATCATGCAAAGCTCTTCTATCAAACTGCCATGGACGACCAAGAAGGATATGGCTAGCATGCATAGGCACAACATCACAGCAAACTTCATCTTTGTATCTCCCAATTGCAAAAGAAAACAGAACCTGCTTTGTTACCCTCACCTCTCCACTATCATTCAACCATTGCAGCTTGTAAGGACTAGGATGTTTTGTGCATGCTAACCCTAATTTATCCACAAAATCAGTACTAGCAACATTTGCACAACTACCCCCATCAATGATCATGCTGCACACTTTTCCATTCACAATGCAACGAGTATGGAAAATGTTCTCTCTTTGATTACTTTCTTCATCTTTAATTTGCATGTTTAAAGCTCTTCTAATAACCAAAGATTCACCATGGGCTGGATATTCAATAATATGTTCAATTTCTTCTAATGGTGGCATGCTATCATTATCATCATCACTTTCATGTTCACTAGCACTATCAATTTCACCATTATCTCGTATCAACATGATTTTCTTATTTGGACATTGAGATGCTATATGCCCTACTCCTAAACACCTAAAGCATTTAATGGTACTATGCTTTTGATTAGAGTTAGATGTTTTAGAGTTACCTTTAGGGTCTTCTAGAACTTGTTTTTCCTTTCCTTTCCAGGCAGCCTCCTTCCCTTTAGGATTATCATCTTTCTTTGGCCATTTTGAAGTGAAACTAGAGCTGGAATTAGAAAATCCCTTTGCTGCTCCCTTGAGTTTCAGTTGCTTCTCCACTTTCATGGCCATGTGTACCATATCTTCAAGCTCCACATAATGATGTAATTCAATTATGTTAGCTATCTCTCTATTCAGCCCACTCAAAAATCGAGCCATAGTGATTTCTGGATCCTCCTCTATATTAGTTCTACTCATGATCATCTCCATCTCTTTATGGTAATCCTCCACTGACATGGATCCTTGAGTTAACCGCTGTAATTTTTGGTGAAGCTCCCTATAGTAGTAAGATGGTACAAATCTCTTTCTCATCACAGTTTTCATTTCAGCCCAAGTAGTGATAGTTCTTTCTCCATTTCTCCTCTTGGAAATCATCAATTGATCCCACCAAATTAGTGCATAATCTGTGAATTCAACTGCTGCAATCTTAACTTTCTTCATTTCACTATAATTATGACAATCAAACACCAACTCAACTTTTCTTTCCCATTCAAGGTAAGCTTCAGCATCATTTCTCCCCTTGAATGATGGTATCTTCATTTTTATGGAAGATATGTTACTGTCCCTTTGTTGAGGTCTTCTTTGAGCAATTGATTCCTCACTTTCTTCATCATCTTCCCTCTCTATCTCATCATCATTCATCATGTTTCCTCTCCCTCTATTCTGCCCCCTTCGATTAGTATCATTCCGCTGCCTTTGCATTATGCTGTCTACATCACCTCTCATGTTGTTTATGGTCAAATCAAACCTTTCAAATCTCCTTTGCATTGCCTCTAACATGAAGGCTATGTCATTTATGGTCATATCACGTTTTTCACTTCCAGAATTTGACATGGTGTAAGAAGAACCTACAAGAAAATGTTAGTAAAGAAAATTTCCTCACCTCACTCCCTTACGTGTTTCACTCAAGATCAGATTGTCACTCCTCTTGTATTTCACTCAAACCTTGTTCCTTTTTACCTCTCAATTCTTCTTTTATCAAGTTGAATTTCAGAATTGAATCCACTTAAATCAAGTAAAACAAGTTTTGTTTTAAAGACTCTACAAGGAACCTAATGAACAAAATGAATTCTGCAATTCTAGAAGCAATTTAATTTTAGACAACAAGAACTGAAAGTTAACACAAGAAGCAAAAGTATTTGTGTTAATCAAACCAAAGTAACTATGATTGAGAATTAGCTACTTAATGCATACAAGAAACAAGAGGTATATGAAAGAATGAAACTAAGAATACAAAGAAAAACAATTCTGGATCCTAAAAAAAACAGAATTCAAATCACTCCAATGAGTAATCTGAATATGCAACCTAAATCTATTCCCAATGCAAGAAAGGCTCTAAATATCAGATTTTAAATGCTAAATGGATGCATAATGAGGAGCTGATGTAATTTGATCAAATATAATAAGGTAGCAAGCTGTTAATGGTATAAATATGCAAAAAATCTCAAACACTTGTGAAGAAAAATTCTGGGCAGAAACAGATACGTTTTTTTTTTCTTTTATGTTGAGGAAGTTGAATCTGATTCTCTTCTCTTTTTTTTTGTTTTTCTTTTGATCTTTTCCTCTCTTTTTTTTTTGAACTTTCAGTAAACAAGGATAGAAATTGAAAAATTAAACAAAAGTTCACAGATTTGAAGAATAAGAACAAGGTGCAACAAGAACAGAAAATGAAGAAATATAGAAACTGAATCTGATTCGTTTTTTTTTTCTTTGGATAATTAAAACATAAAAGATACCTAGAGATTTATCTTCAAGCCAAAGCTCTGATACCAAATGATGCGGAACCCATGGATCAAATATTACATCTAGAACCCCACATACACATCTAGCATAGAATCTTAGAACTCAAAAACAAATCCTCCCTACCAAACCCACAACTAACCTGTAATTGAGAACTTGGGTGATTGGGATGAAGAAATGAATTGATTAAAACACCACAAGTGAGACTTGATAAGTTAGAACCAATTCTTCATGCAACAAGAATAAGAAGAAAACCTCTCAAACTTGAAAACACAGAAATTACATTCAACAATTCTGGAAATTCGTAGTCAACCCTATTAAGTTCTTTTCCCCATCCTTATATAGTTGGAAAAGAAGAACTAATGGCTTAAAGTCTAGGTTTACATGTATCTAGTCACAATAGCATTAATTGTTCATCCACCTCAATAATATACTCTAAATTACTGCCCATAATTCTGACAACATTGATGGGCAGATTGTACATTCATTTTGGTGTTGGTTCACATGTGTCTAGTCACACTAACACTAAACCATATCAATATTATATTCCAAATTCGTGCTAATGCCCATCACCATACTTATGGGCAGATTCTTCATGCTTGTTGGTGAGTTTCTGACTTCCTCTTCATGGTCCATCATATTCACTACAAGTTGGTCTCCCTCTTCATTAATCCACCTTTGTATGAAGTGCTGGAACACATGCTGGAATTTCTTTGATTGTGATCTTGTGATTGGTCCACTTGGCATAATGATATCATCAACATATTTGCTGCCATTACATTCATCAAGCTTGCTTATAGTTTCCTCATCAGCTAAAATTGGCCAAGTAGCTTTTGATGATGATAAGGTGGTCATTGATGATGATGATTGGGCTCAATACTACCAAGATCCTCAAGACAAGAAGAAAGAACCAAAGATTGTTGAAAGATCAATTATGGAGAAGATCGAGACATTCGATGTTGAAAAGATGATTGCTGATTTAGAAAAGAAATTTGAGAAGAAGCTGAAAACCGAAGAGATGTCCGAGATCGATAAACTATTTGAACAAGATGAGGAGATCCCTTATAAGTTCAAGATGCCATCCTTTGCTAGATACAATGGTACTGGAAATCCTCATCTCCATGTGAAGTAGTATATCACTGCCATGCAGTATGCCCGAGCTACTAAGGCTCAAACCCTAAGGTACTTCATGCTCTCATTGGACCCTATTGTCCAAAATTGGTTCAATACCTTAGATGATGGAACACAAAAGAATTGGGATTTGCTATACAATGCCTTCATCCAGCAATATGAATATAATATCGAGATGAAAGTTACCTTAATGGAAGTTGAGTCCATTAGACAAAGGCCAAATGAGAATTTTGTGGACTATGTGAAGAGATGGAGAAACAAGGCCGCTTTGCTCAAGAAAAGGCCCGATGAATCTGATCAAATAAGGATGATCGTGAGAGGTATCCTACCCAATCTCTGTGAAAGGATGTCTCACACCCTTATAAGGGATTTCAAAGATCTTCTCCAAGCTGGTCTACAAATTGAAGAGTGGGAAAGGGAGAAGAATCACTTTTCAATAAAAAGGAATGAGAAAGGGAATTACCAGTCTGGAAATCAAAGCGCATAAAAAGAAGTTGATGTCAATACAACTGGTCAAGCAAATAGAAGGTAGTTTTTAAAATTAGGGAAGCCACTGTCTAGGGTTCTCAATAAGCTACAAAAGAAGGGATTGTTACAACCCTTGACTCCTCGTCCTTTGTCTAATCCTCTTCCACCTAACTTTGATACTAGTGCATTTTGCCAATTCCATCAAAGGCTTGGACACGAAATGAACAATTGCATGAAGTTGAGGCATGGGATCCAGAATTTAATCTATAATGGCAAGTTGCCCGAGCCAGATAAGCCCAACACCAAAGGTAATCCATTTCCGAGGTTCAACAGGGTGCCACCACCAGCAACCTTCATGGTAGGAAAAGGATTAGAAGAGGATTTTGTTTTATCATCCTTTCAAGATGGGAATATTGAAGATATGAAAGGAAAAGAAGCTTAATCTCAATAAACTTTCCTTAGCTTGAATGTTGCTTTTTGAATTTACTTTCTTTAATATTTAATTTGAACAATTATGTTTTTCAAGTTAGTTTGAATAAATTATTTTCATCAAAATCTTGTTGGTCTTTGTTCATTTTGGTGCTCATACGATGAGGAATCTAGCTTGATATTTATAAATTAATGTGTCTAAGCATTATGACTTGAATGACTTTACTAGATGAGGGAATTACTCTATAGCATCGAGTTGTGTATGCTTACTTAGAGAGGGCTCCTGCATAATTATCTTTGTCTAGGTCCTAGTCAGTCTTAGAACATGCTTTGACAAACTTTCGAGGCAAAATTGAACTCTGCTTATTTAAGAGAGAGATGATTTAGGCATTGTTTGGTTAGCCAACAACTAGTATCCACCTACTAAATATCAATCCCTAGTTGTCCCTTTGAGCCTTCATAAAATTTTAGCTTTCTTTTCATTGGCATATAACCCCAACAATTTACCTTGAGCTGTTTTGATACTTTTGACAAGTCTTATGATTGCTAAGGTGAAGAGGCAAGAAGGTCAAAGAAAGAAATGAATACCATGAAGATAGTTGAAGTTCTCAAGACCATGAGAGTGGTTGAAGTTCTCAATACCATAAGGGTAGTTGATGTTCCCTTAATATCTCCAATATATCAAGACAACATCAACATCAGAGTAACAAATGATTTATCCTGTTAACGAAGATTTATGTTACTCCACTTATCCATTATTGGAAGCCCAAGTGGGTACAAACAAGACAACTCTGTTTGAGCTAGAACTAAACCAAAAAACATAAAAAAAAATAAAAAAAAAGAAGAGAAGGAAAAAAAAGAAAAGAAAAAAGAGAAGAAAAGAAAAAGAAAAGAAAAAAAGAAGAAGAAAAAAAGAAAAGAAGAAAAAGAGAAAGAAAAGAAAAAAGATAAAACCTAAAAAGGCTGTTCAAAAAGCCAACCGAGTTCTCTTTTACCTAAGACAACAAAAGGCTTCCATTTGGTTTATAAGGACGGTTTGACTTGAATTGGTCTAACTCAACTAAAGATTTGATCAAAATCAAAGAAAAAAGAGAAAGACCATTTAGTTCTTGAAAGTTCTGTAATGGGCAGTCCTACAAGGAAGAAGGACAAAAATGATAAAATGCTCAAAGAAAGGGAGTAAGTAAAATAAAAAGAAAGAAAGGGAGAAGAAGGAAAGAAATGAATTTGGGTACCAAACTTTATGCAAAGAAACAAAGATTGTCCTAATCAAGATCCAGATTGATGCCAAGAAGATAGAATGAATTTGGAGTCTAGAAAGATTACTCCCAATTGTCTAAAGTTCCAATAAGAAATTTGTAGTGTGAAGGTTTGTCCATTGTGTCACACCAGCTCCAATCTCAAAATGGCCTTCATTTAACCCATGTCCCTCATAGACCCCATTTCAAACCTATCAAAGACCTGTTGATCTCTCTTGGTAGGTAGAGTCTATTAGTGGAGATAGTTTGGATAAGCATGTATATGAGATAGACAATATTTAAACTCAAATGAGACCTTTGGCCAAGTAATGTGTATGTGCTTATCTGAAGTGCAACAATTCTTGCTTAAATAGAATTGATTCCCGAGTTTAGTACGGTAACTAGGGTTGTCATTTTATAGATATGTTAATTTGGAAAAATCAAGTCCTGAGGTACATTGACATTACTTTGGCAAAGCCAACATTTGATTTCAAAATCAAAATTCAAAAAAAAAAGGAAAGGAAAAAAAGTGTTTTGTCATACAAAGCCTTCAAGCTAAGGAAAATATGTTGAATTGATTATTGGCAAGGTCATGAAGAAGCTATCAATTGACATGCTGAGACATAGTTTGAAAAGGATGTATCCCTGACTCTGCTGCTTAGGGTCTCAACCACTCATGTTTTCAACATCTTGAAGATAAAAGCCACAAATGCAAAGCTTTCGATCATTCCAATGCAAGACTTGAATAAGCGTCAAAAGGGAACCAATGAGAACACTTATGTTGATCACTTCAGTCTGTGAGTCAATAAAACCGCTGTAAGTATCATTCATGCATATCATGCATACATGAACATATCACATCGCACTTTCTTTTCTTGTGTTGTCTATTCCTTGTCAAAATGAACAGCAAGCAATCAAAAGAAGATATCAAATCATGGGGGCATAGAAAGCCCATTGCTTGAGAAAGCTCCAGTAATTTTGCAAAGAGAAGAAATGCGTGCTTGTGCGAAGAACTAGACAACAACAACATCAATCAGAGTCCGCAAAGAAAAATCATGGGTTTAAACCTACACAGGGGGCAAAGTTTCTCCTTTTCAATTTTTTGAGTTTATATATAAAACATTTTCAAACTCCTTGCAAATATCTCGCCACGTAGAGGGTAAAAGGAGAGGATATGAAGGCTAGCTAAAAAGTGCTGAATTTTTTTGCAAAAGTGTAAAGGAAGAACAAAAAAGAATGAAATAAAAAAGAAAATTAGAATTCTCAAAAGAATGAAGATACAAAAGACAAAAGATCAATCCAGCTAAAAGAGCCGAAGTTAGGGTAAAGACCCGATCTCAAAGGATGAAGATCCACTTACAAGGGTGAAGACCCAATCTTAAAGGATGAAGATCCACTTACAAGGGTGAAGACCCAATCTCGAAGGATGAAGATCCATATTTTCAAGGGTGAAGACCTGATCTCAAAGGATGAAGATCCATTTGCAAAGGGTGAAGACCCGATCTCCAAGGATGAAGATCCATTTACAAGGGTGAAGACCCGATCTCAAAGGATGAAGATCCATTTGCAAGGGTGAAGACCCGATCTCAAAGGATGAAGATCCATTTTTCAAGGGCAAAGACCCGATTTCAAAAGATGAAGATTCATTTTCAAGGATGAAGACCCAATCTCAAAGGATGAAGATCCATTTTGAGGGTGAAAAACTATAATGCATAGAATAACCGGAGCAGTCAGATTTCTCAAATGATAAAAGGTCAGTCAAACTCAATCTCGGGTCCAAGCACCCAAATTCAATTCAATCTTGGGTCCAAACACCCAAATTCAATTCAATCTCGGGTCCAAGTACCCAATTCCAATTCAATATCGGGTCCAAGCACCCAAATTCAATTCAGTCTTGGTCCAAGTACCCATTCTCGGGTCCAAGTATCCAAATCAAATAAATTTTGGGTCCAAGTACCCAAATCAAATCAATCTCAGGTCCAAGCACCCATTCTCGGGTCCAAGTACCCAAATCAAATCAATTTCAGGTCCAAGTACCCAAATCAAATCTAATCTCGGGTATAAGTACCCAAATCAAATCAATCTCGGGTCCAAGTACCCAAATTCAATCCAATCTCGGGTTCAAGTACCCAAATCAAATTCAATCCAATCTCGGGTCCATGTACCCAATCTTAGATCCAAGCACCCAATCTCGGGTCCAAGTACCCAAATCAATTTAAGCTCGGGTCCAAGTACCCAATCTCGGGTCCAAGCACCCATTCTTAGGTCTAAGTACCCAAATCAATTCAAGCTCGGGTCCAAGTACCCAATCTCGGGTCTAAGTACCCAAATCAAATTCAATCCAATCTTGGGTCCAAGTACCCAATCTCGGGTCCAAGTACCTAAATCAAATTCAATCTCGGGTCCAAGTGCCCAATCTCGGGTCCAAGTATCCAATCTCGGGTCCAAGTACCCAAATCAAATTAATTTCGGGTCTAAGTACCCAATCCTAGGTCCAAGTACCCAAATTCAATCAATCTCGGGTCCAAGTACCCAAATCAAATTCAATCTGGGGTCCAAGTACCCAAATTCAATCCATTCTCGAGTCCAAGTACCCAAATCAAATCCAATCTCCGGTCCAAGTACCCAATCCTGGGTCCAAGTACCCAAATCAAGTTTAGTCTCGAGTCTAAGTACCCAAAATAAATTTAAATAACTATCTCAAAAATTAAGTCTTATTGCTTTTCACTCTCTTTCACTTAAGTCTCAGATCGTTCAAGCAGGAGGCAAACTGTAGACCCTTAATTTTTGACCTAGTCCGGTCCAAAATATTTTAATTAGTCCAAAATAATTTTTGTGTTATCCAACATATTTTAGTTAGTCCAAAATAATTTTTATGGTATCTTGATTAATTTTAATATTTATTTTAGTAAAAAAATGGTGAAATGAATAAAAATTCAAAAAAAAATCGACGACGAAAAAATTGTCGCCAAAAGTCAGCGCGGGCCCGTTGGCATTTCGCCTGAAGGAAACTCCTGTGGGCAAAATGGCCCGCGGGCCCGTTCCGCCCACGCTGCCACAGCCAGCTACGGCAGCTTTTTTCGCCAGCGCAGTTTTTTCGCAGCAGTTTTTTTTTCGCCAGCGAAATTTTTTTGACGCAAATTTTTTGAAATCTAATGCAATTAGGTTTCGGTTTCCTTTTCTTATTGAACATTGTATGCCATGAATAATTAGAATTACTCATAGAATTCTTCTATAAATATGGACTAAACAACACAAAAAAAGGGGGAAAAAGGAAGAAAATTGGACAGAAACTTAGGAGAGTTTGAAACGTAACTGAGTAGGAAAGCAGTGAACCACGCTGATTTTTTTAGAAAGCAGAAAAACAATTCAAGCAATTCAAAGGCAAAAAGGCTTGTCTTTGACTTTGTTCATCCAAGAAGCAATTTTTGGTGAAACCTACAAAATAAGGTTTGAATTCTTAATTTCTTTTATTTTGTCACAATAGCTTAAATTATCAAATTGTGTCTTTTAATTCAAGAACGTAATAACTTCAATTCACTTTTTCTAAAGATTCAAAATCTTAATTCGTTGCTTTGTTTTCCAAAAAGTTTAAAGCTGTTAGTTTTATTTCTTCAAAAACCCAAAAACTTAATATGCTTTCCAAGTTTTCAAAAGCCAAAATTGAGTTCTGTTTATTTCCAAAAGCTCCAAAAATGTCTTTTTTGCTTTATAAACTTTAAATCATTTGTTTACTTTTATAAAGCTTCATAAAATTATCATTTTTTTTCCAAATCCTAAAATAAAATTCATTACCCGAAACCCTAAATTCAAAAATTTTAAAACACTAATTCAACTCCAAAACCTAAAATAGGGAACTCTAACCTCCTTAAAACCTTAAACCTTAATTTTTTCTAAACCCTTATGTAACACTCCTATACTCCATATACGTACATAGCATGCTAATACGATCATAATATACGTATACTGAATATAGAAATGCCACGGTTTACAAGACACACAAATCATTCCTTTTAATATAATACGAACAAATTTGAAACATTTAAAAGAATTTATAAAACATAAAAGATAAAGTGTTTGTTTAAAATGCAACGGAAAATATAACAAATATTTACAAATACATATACATCGAAACTCAAGTTTTATAAAATATATACATGGTTGGCAGTATGTCTTTGATCTTTAAGCTCCACTATCGACACCTCAAAATCTAGACTCTACTCGGCCTAGAGGAACTCTCCGGTTCTTCCCTGTCACCTGCGCGAAGAATCACACTCGCGCTAAGCCAACAGCTTAGTGGTACAAACTACAATACTATGATGCTGCAATGCCATGCTAATGTCATACAATCCAGTTTCAATAACAATTTAAAAGAATACTATATTTCAAACCTTACATTCTTCAATAACTTATCACACTATTTATGAAGTAATATTCACAATTAAACAAACACAAGCATGGGCCTAAAAAGAATCTAATATGTTATTCAAGGTTCAGAGTTACTGCTGTGGTCCATATCACAATCATCAAGCCCGTAGGCGATATATATATATCTCTATCCATAGATAGTGTAACAGACCCAGTCTCTTGGACCATCAACCTGGCGAAACCAGAGGAGATCCTCAACCCGGCAAGACTGTTACTGTTTTTGAGGCTTACGACCCGGTCTTTTCACCCCAAAAACATCATATTTCACATATTTAACATTTCTCAACTGGAATCGGCTTACGACCCGGTCTTTTCACCTATCCAGTGTTTCATAGGCATGCCGCCAAACCCAGAACTCTAAAAATTGAATAACATATTAGGCACACAATCATTTCATTTATCTCTTTATCAATTTCTGTCTCAATTCATTTCTCATTTCATATATCACAATCAACTAGGCAACCATGCCTTAATTACCTCATTTGTATCATCATAGCCAACAACCATGGCCTCATATCTCATATTATCTCAAATCACATTTAGACAATTCATTATATCATCATATCTTTCACATTTCACATTTCATATTCCATATATGCAAACATGCTTCAATCATCTCATTATGTCTCAATTCATCATTGATGTATACATATCAATTTACATTATTAATAGATTTAGAATCTTTAACATACATTCCACATAATTCTCATTGTGCACAACATAGCATTATTAATATGCATCAACAATGTAATAGATTACTTAACACATTTATATCCAAATGTGTTAAGGTCCAAGACATATAAATATATGCAATCAAATATGGTTTGTACTTACCTCAAAGACAATTCACACCAATCTATACTCTTCCTCTTCCAAGAATTCTTAACACTTAGGTTAGGGCAACTCAAACTCTTCACAACCTAATCCAAAAGGAAGAATATACATAAGATAATAAGACTAAGAACCAACTAGGGCAAACTCTATACATGACACGCTCAACAACACGGGCGTGTCCCTGACCGTGCCCTAAACTCACATCACAGAAGCATTGACACGCTCAGAACCATGGGCGTGTCACTGGACGTGTAATACATTCTGTCTCCCAGAAACATTGACATGTCCAACAACACGAGCGTGCTCATGGCCGTGTCAATTCTCCAACATCACAGTAGCTATGACACGCTCAGTGACATGGGCGTGTCACTGCTCGTGTAAATGCTACTACACACAGAAGCTGTGACACGCTCAGTGACATGGGCGTGTCACTGCTCATGTCATCCATCCAAAAACACAGAACCATCGACACGCCTAAAAACCTGGCCGTGTTCATGGGTGTGTCAGGCCAAAAATGCAGATTCCGTCCATAACAACACTACATCCAACAATTCACTTCCTTCCACCCTTTTCCACTTCAACCCAACTCAATTAAACACCCCCAAAAACCATAACAAACTTACAAAAATACCAAAACAACTCAACACATATATCAAACACAAATCATAATCATCACCACAAACCCCAAAACACAACCACAATACTATCACTTCTAACAAACTTACTCTTTCCTTTAATCCAACCCCAAAAATCCAAAATCACTTGAACCAAACACTCTTAAACACACCACAATCAAACAAATACATATTAACCACAATCTCAACTCACAAACTCAAAGAAATCAAAGAATCAAGTGGAAAACTTACCAAGGATGAAGAAACTCTTAGATTTCCAACTTGATTACTTGAAAGCTTCCTTCAATCATGAGTATGGAAGATCAAACCTCTCTCTCTTGCTCTCTTGCTATGGAGGATCGGCCAAAACAAAGAAAAGAAAAGAAAAGGAAAGTGACCCACGAAGAAGAAAGAAAGAAAGAAGAAAGCAAAGAAAACCAAGTCAACCTTCAACCACTCACTTCCTCAAAACCCTCTCCTCCAAGCATTAAACAATAAAATATTCAAAATATCTTCTTCCACTCATACCACTAACTCAATTTCCAATTAATTAATTTCCTTATAATTAATTAATTAATGACAATTAGTTCTTTCTTTGACTTTCATTTATTTGACTTGTATATGTTGTATATATATCCCAATATATACAACATATACACTCTACTCAAAAACCTCTTCTCTTTTCCAAGTAAACACATATACACTTAATTCAATTACAACAATTATTATACCAAACTTCTAGGGCATACTTTGGGATATTACAATTCTTCCCCTCTAAAAAGAAATTTCGTCCTCGAAATTACCTGATTTTATGTCTGAAACAGTTGAGGATACTGATCTAGCATCGCTTGCTCATTCTCCCAAGTTGATTCTTCTCTATCATGATTCTTCCAAAGAACCTTCACAATTGGTACTTTCTTATGTCTTAACTCCTTCATACCATATGCTAAAATAACAACTGGTTCTTCTACAAAAGTCAGATCCGGACTCACCTCAATAGATTCAACTGGCAAGACATGAGATGTGTAATATCCTCATATATGCCCTAGAAGTTTTGATTATGTTGTTGTTATTGTTGTTGTTGTTATATTGGATTGAATATATGTGTTAATTGCAAGAGAAAAGAAATTGGGAAAGAAAATAGGGTTTAGAGAGAATGGTATATGTTGTGTATATGATGATATATATAACATATAAATTGGTCAAATGAAGAGTCAAGGGGGTAGAGATATTTATTTTGTGGAATGTGCAATTACATAAAAGGACTTATAAGTTAAAAGAGAGTTAGAACAAATGGTTAAGGGCATTGAGGTAATTTACCTTTAGAAATCTCTTGGTGGAGATTAATAGATGGAAAAGTGTTTGACTTGTGGCTATTTTGTTTTCTTTTCATTTTGGGTGCCGATGATTGAAGGAGAGAAAGAGGAAGAGAAGTGTTCTTGATGCTAGAGTTCAATTGAAGAGGCAATCAAAGAGTTTGGTTAGAGATTTGTGAAATTTCTTCATCTAAGGTAAGAAATCTCTTGTTTTCCTTTGTTAATTTTGAAGTTATGTTTAAAGTGAAGTGTGATTTGTTGATGTAATGATTTGGTGTATTTGATATGTGTTTGCAAGTGTTATAATTGATTTAAAGTTAAAAATTGGAATTGGTGTTGGTTTGGTTGTGATTATGGAAAAATAAGTGAAGATTGATAGTGGAAAATCAAGAGTAGACAGTGAAGAGTTGATTTTGGGAACTTAAAGATCAGAGGAGACTTGCCAATCATGTATAACTCTTTTATATTTTGTAAAGTAAAGATTTTAATGTACATATGTGTATATTTGTAAATATGAAATTAAATGTTTTCATATATGTAAATATTTGATAAATCCCGCTGCGTAACAACTAAATGTATCTTTATATATATCTATTTAGTTTTGTATACAATTGAAAGATTATGGTATGGTTTAAAATGTTTAAAATGTTAAGAAAATCTGTAGCATCTCTATGTTTAGTGCATGTATACTACATTGTGGTGTTTGTAGTGTGCATGTATTGAATGTAGGGGTGTTACAATTGTTTTGGTATCAGAGCCTAGGTTTGAGATTCTCAACCTAGGTAAAATGTAATAAAAAGAATATTTTTACTTAAAAAGTTGGTTTTGAAATAAAATACATGTTTGGGATTGGCAACCTCTGATCTTTAATAAGATGTAGTATGTTGTGTTTGCAGACTTAGGTTGAGATGGATTCTCACTCACGTCAGTCGATTGAGGGTAGTGCCGAGAGTATTGCTCCTGCTGAGGGAGTTAGAGTTGATAGTGTTGAGGAGGTACCTGCTTCGGTGTCGGGAAGACCAGCTGGAGAGGAGGTTCCACCAGCTTGGTTTAGACATATGATGGAAGTTATGAGACAAGCACCAGTGCAACCAGTGCCACCACCCCCTCAGCCTGTGGTACCAGTGAGGCACTATGACAAACTAAGGAAGTATGGAGCGGAGGATTTCCTTGGTACTACTGATCCAGCTGTAGCAGAATAGTGGCTTGACAAAGTACAGAGGATCTTTATTCAGTTGCAAGCCACCTCGGAGGAAAAATTTGATTATGCAAGATCTTTGCTACAGAAGGATGCATACGATTGGTGGAAGACGGTGCCCCATTCTATGGATGATCCTCCAACACTGTTTTACACTGATTTTTTTGAGAGAATTTGAGTTGAAGTATACTCCTAGGGAGTATAAGGACATGAAGAAGATGGAGTTTTTGAGCTTGAAGCAAGACAACAAGACTGTAACTGAGTATGAGGTTGAGTTTATTAGATTGAGCCATTATGCTGGTGGCATTATAGCTGATGAGATAGATAGATGCCGGAGGTTTCAGGAGGGATTGAGGCCCTCTATCATGTGCTTAGTGGCTGGATCTAGATATCACAATTTCTCCCAGTTAGTGGCAGCAGCTCGAAGTGTAGAGCGAGCTCAAGTTATTGCAGCTGCTTCAGAGGAAGAGGTTAGGGTTAGGAGGCCCCAGTTTGAGACAGGGTCTTCTTCTGTTAAGAGAGGTAAAGGAAGCTTTGTTCCTAGAGTTAGTAGGAGTCAGAGGTCAGCTGGTAGGTCAGTGCAGTTTCAGAGGCAGAGATTTAGACCTGCAGCTTCAGTGGCAAGTGCTCCGACCCCTATGATTCGGAGATCCACCCTACCCATCTGTATTCATTGTGGTAGGCCACATGGTGGTCCTTGCTGGAAGACTGGTGTAGCAGGGGTTTGTTTCAGATGTGGATCACCAGATCACTTTGTTAGAGATTGTCCTGAGAGGCAAGAACAGATGTCAGTTGATACTGCAGCTTCTCAACCTAGTGTGAGGGGAGGTCGAGCAGGCAGAGGTAGCAGCCGGGGAGGCAGATCTGGGTTCAGTGTTAGAGGAGGTGCTACATCCAGGGAGAGTAGGCCAGAGGAGGTTGGATCTTCCCAGAGGATGTATGTTATGCAGAGGCAGCCAGATGCATCGGCAGTCATAGCTGGTACTTTTTCTTTATTTGATACTTCAGTACTTGCTTTGATTGATCCGGGTTCCACACATTCTTATATTAGTGCATCTGTTTTGCCTGTGTCTGATATGCATGTTGAGTCCCTAGGATTTGATGTGTTGGTGACAAATCCGTTAGGGCATAGTGTGGTTGTGAGTAAGGTGCACCGAGATAGTGCAGTAAGGGTGCAAGGTGAGGAGTTCCTTGGAGATTTGATTGAGATGCCATTTAAGGAATATGATGTGATCCTAGGTATGGACTGGCTAGCTAGGCATGGAGCTGTGGTAGACTGTAAAAAGAAAGTTGTTACTTTGAGAACTGCTGATGGTAGAGAGGTGATAGTATCTAATGAGCAGGAACAACTAGCCTCCTTATTTGTTTCAGCTGTTGCAGCCAGGAGGTTGATTAGAAAGGGATGTGAAGCCTATCTTGCTCATGTGGTAGATACTAGAGTGAAGGGTTCTCCCATTGATATTATTGCCACAGTTGCAGAGTTCCCAGATGTGTTTCCAGAGGAGTTGCCAGGGTTACCTCCTGAGAGAGAGGTGGAGTTCGGTATTGAATTGTTGCCTGGTACCACTCCTATCTCTATTACTCCTTATAGAATGGCACCAGCAGAATTGAGGGAGTTGAAAGTGCAATTGCAGTAGTTGTTAGACAAAGGATTTATTCGCCCCAGTGTTTCTCCTTGGGGAGCTCCTGTGCTATTTGTGAAAAAGAAAGATGGTACTATGAGATTGTGCATCGATTATAGGCAATTGAACAAGGTGACCATTAAAAATAAATATCCTTTGCCTAGAATCAATGATCTCTTTGATCAATTGAAGGGAGCAGCAGTGTTTTCTAAAATTGATTTGAGATCTGGGTACCATCAGCTGAGAGTCAAAGCGGAAGATGTTCCTAAAACAGCTTTTCGGACCAGGTATGGGCATTATGAATTTCTAGTTATGCCTTTTGGTCTAACGAATGCACCTGCAGCTTTTATGGATTTGATGAATAGGGTGTTCAGGCCCTATCTGGATCAGTTTGTAGTGGTCTTCATCGATGACATTCTGGTGTATTCGCGGAATAAAGAGGAACATGATAAGCATCTGCGGATTGTGTTGCAGATTTTGAGAGAGAAGCAGTTGTTTGCCAAATTGTCGAAGTGTGAGTTCTGGTTGGATCAAGTCGCTTTTCTCGGACATATTGTTTCAGCAGAAGGCATTAGAGTTGATCCGAGCAAAGTTGAAGCTATATTGAATTGGAGTCCACCCAAGTCGGTGACAGAGGTTAGAAGTTTTCTGGGTTTGGCAGGCTATTACCGACTGTTTGTGAAAGGATTTTCTTTGATAGCTACTCCACTCACCAGATTGCTTCGTAAGGGAGTGAGATTTGTGTGGACGGATCAGTGTCAGACTAGCTTTGAGCAGTTGAGAGAAATGTTGACTCAAGCACCTGTTCTTACTTTACCTGTAGAAGGCAAACCATATGTGATTTACAGTGATGCTTCACATAGTGGTTTGGGGTATGTGCTGATGCAGGAAGGTAAAGTTATAGCTTATGCATCTCGACAGTTGAAACCGCATGAGCTTAATTATCCGACCCATGATTTGGAGCTAGCAGCCATTGTGTTTGCATTGAAGATTTGGCGACACTATCTGTTTGGGGAGAAATGTTTTATCTACACTGATCACAAAAGTTTGAAATATTTGGGTGTTCAAAAAGAGCTTAATCTTCGACAGAGGAGATGGTTGGAATTGATTAAAGACTACGACTGTTTGATTGATTATCATCCAGGTAAAGCAAATGTTGTTGCTGATGCCTTGAGTCGGAAGTCTTTAGCTGGTTTAACTGTTTACTTGCTCTCGTTACTTGTTGAGTTGAGAGCTTTGCATGCCAGTTTTGTACTTTGTGATGATGGTGCATTATTGGCACAGTTGCATGTGAAACCAGTTTTGTTGAATCAAATCAAAGAGGCTCAGTTGATTGATATGAAGATTCAGAAGATTATTTCAGATTGCAAGAATGGGAAGACTAGAGATTTTGTTGTGAAAGGTGATGGGAGTCTCTGGTTTAAGAACCGATTGTGTGTACCCGATGATGCTGATTTGAAAAGAGTCATTTTAGAAGAAGCACATCAGTCAGTGTTTGCTATGCATCCGGGTAATACAAAGATGTATCATGATTTGAGACAGCATTACTAGTGGATTGGGTTGAAGAGAGACATTGCTGAGTTTGTATCGAAATGTCTCACTTGTCAGAAGGTTAAAGCAGAGCATCAAGTTCCAACTGGATTGCTTCAACCATTATCAGTACCAGAATGGAAGTGGGATAGAGTGACAATGGATTTTGTGTCTGGTTTGCCATTGACACAAAGGAAACATGATGCCATATGGGTGATTGTGGATAGATTGACTAAGACAGCTCATTTCCTTCCGGTTCGGATGGATTACTCTTTGGAAAGGTTGGCTGAGTTGTACATCCATGAGATTGTGAAGTTGCATGGTGTTCCAACTTCTTTAGTGTCTGATCGAGATCCCAGGTTTACTTCAAGATTTTGGAAGAGTTTGCATAGTGCTTTGGGTTCTCGATTACACTTCAGTATTGCTTTTCATCCACAGACGGATGGACAGTCAGAGAGGGTGATACAGATTATTGAAGATATGTTGAGAAGCTGTGTCATTGATTTCTCTGGAAGTTGGGATAGATTTCTACCGCTTGTGGAGTTTGCTTACAACAACAGTCACCAATCCAGCATTGGTATGGCACCGTTTGAAGCATTGTATGGCAGACGGTGTAGGACACCTCTTTGTTGGAATGAGCTTGGAGATAATAAGTTGGTTGGTCCTGATTTGATTCAAGAAACTGAAGAAAAAGTAAAATTGATTCGAGGCAGGTTGAAAGCAGCTTCAGACCGACAGAAGTCTTATGCAGATCTAAAAAGGAGAGACATAGAGTTTGATGTTGGAGATAAGGTATTTCTGAAAATGTCTCCTTGGAAGAAGATTTTAAGGTTCGGTCGGAAAGGGAAATTGAGTCCTCGTTTCATTGGACCGTATGAAGTTTTGGAAATAATTGGGCCAGTTGCTTATCGACTCGCTTTGCCACCTGAGTTGGATCGTATTCATAATGTATTTCATGTTTCTATGTTGAGAAGGTATAGATCGGATCCATCTCATGTGTTGCCTTTTGAATCTATCGAAGTGAGCCGAGACTTGACTTTTGAGGAAGAACCAGTTGCTATCTTGGCACGTGATGTGAAAGAGCTGAGAAACAAGAGAGTGCCATTGGTGAAGGTTCTATGGAAGAATCATGCAAAGGAAGAATCAACTTGGGAAAGTGAGCAAACCATGCGAGAGCAGTATCCTCAGTTGTTTCAAAATTAATTTTAGGTAATTTCGAGGACGAAATTTTCTTTTTAGAGGGGGAGAATTGTAATATCCTCATATATGCCCTAGAAGTTTTGATTATGTTGTTGTTGTTATATTGGATTGAATATATGTGTTAATTGCAAGAGAAAAGAAATTGGGAAAGAAAATAGGGTTTAGAGAGAATGGTATATGTTGTGTATATGATGATATATATAACATATAAATTGGTCAAATGAAGAGTCAAGGGGGTAGAGATATTTATTTTGTGGAATGTGCAATTACATAAAAGGACTTATAAGTTAAAAGAGAGTTAGAACAAATGGTTAAGGGCATTGAGGTAATTTACCTTTAGAAATCTCTTGGTGGAGATTAATAGATGGAAAAGTGTTTGACTTGTGGCTATTTTGTTTTCTTTTCATTTTGGGTGCCGGTGATTGAAGGAGAGAAAGAGGAAGAGAAGTGTTCTTGATGCTAGAGTTCAATTGAAGAGGCAATCAAAGAGTTTGGTTAGAGATTTGTGAAATTTCTTCATCTAAGGTAAGAAATCTCTTGTTTTCCTTTGTTAATTTTGAAGTTATGTTTAAAGTGAAGTGTGATTTGTTGATGTAATGATTTGGTGTATTTGATATGTGTTTGCAAGTGTTAGAATTGATTTAAAGTTAAAAATTGGAATTGGTGTTGGTTTGGTTGTGATTATGGAAAAATAAGTGAAGATTGATAGTGGAAAATCAAGAGTAAAGTTTGAGTTAGGGTTTTGAGATGGTTTGTGTTCAAATGTGTTGTTTAAGTGGTTATTGTGATGAATATGTGTTATGACATGAGTTATATCCATTTGAGTGAGTTTGTGTTGGGAATTATATGTTAAAATGCATTTGGAAGAGGGTTGGTTACATTTAGGGTTTTGGTGATGAGTGACACGACCAAAGGAAAGGAGAGACACGGCCAAGCCAAGGAAATTTGGGCGTGTTGGTTGAGTTTTTGAGAGACACGGCCGTGTCCCTTAGCCGTGTTCACTACTGGATTTTGGTTTTGGGAGACACGGTCACAAGCTTGGCCGTGTCCCTTGCCGTGTTGCTTACTGTCAAATGGTGTTGGGAGACACGGCCACAAGCTTGGCCGTGTCCCTCAAGTGGGCTGCCCGTGTCCCTCAAGTGTGATAGTTAGGGTTTTCATTCTTTGATCTTATTGCATTGTTTTGGTCCTCCAAAGGTAGGTTGGTCCCTAAACCTAAACCTAAACACACTTAAATCAATGAATGCCCTAATCAAATGAATGTGAAAGATCCTAAAGCTATGAATGATATAAATTGTTCTTTGCCCTAATTGCATTGTTGAGATTGAACAATGTTATGTTATGCATTGTGAATGGTAATGTGTTCCATAAGTAATGTACATTGAAATGTTATATCAATAATGCTATATGCATAATATGAATTGAAATGTGAAATGTGATACAATGCCATTGTTATTGGCTATGATGATGCAATTGAAAGAAAGAAGGCATATTTACCTAAATGTTGATGAGAATTGGAAAGGGAAATGATAATTGAATAATAAATGAATTGTGTGGCTAATGTGTTATTCCATTTTCAGAGTTTGTTGTTGGTGGCATGCCTAATAAGTGTAACAATCTCTTGAAGTTAGGTTGGATTGAATCCTTGAAGCCTAATTGAGATGTTACCACCCTTGAAGCTAGGTTGGATTGGTTCTTGAAGCCAAGTTGGGTTGATGCTTAGCATGCTTTGCTCCCCTTGAAGCTTGGTTGAACCTAATCCTTGAAGCCTAGTTGGGTTTATGATATTGGTAAATGTGATGATAGAACCAAAACATTAACTCTGAAAATTGAATGGCATATTAGTGTGTCTTGGGCCCATGCTTGTCTTTGTTTAGTGTTGATTATGAATGACTAAATGAATACTAATGAGGTATATGATAAGAAGTTGAAATATGATATGTCTATTTATGTTGAGTTATGAAATGTAAAGGTATGTTGTTAGCTTTGAATATATGATGTTACATGTATAATATGGATTGAGAATTGGCATTGCATTGCATTAAAGATTAACATTTGCATGAATTATCTTACTAAGCCCTTGGCTTAGCGTGATAGTGTTTAATCGCGCAGGTATTAGAGTTGAACCCGAGAATTCTTCGAGACCGAGTGAGAGTAGACAGTGAAGAGTTGATTTTGGGAACTTAAAGATCAGAGGAGACTTGCCAATCATGTATAACTCTTTTATATTTTGTAAAGTAAAGATTTTAATGTACATATGTGTATATTTGTAAATATGAAATTAAATGTTTTCATATATGTAAATATTTGATAAATCCCGCTGCGTAACAACTAAATGTATCTTTATATATATCTATTTAGTTTTGTATACAATTGAAAGATTATGGTATGGTTTAAAATGTTTAAAATGTTAAGAAAATCTGTAGCATCTCTATGTTTAGTGCATGTATACTACATTGTGGTGTTTGTAGTGTGCATGTATTGAATGTAGGGGTGTTACAAGATGGATCTGATCTGTATCTCCTCAACATAGAAACATGGAAAATATTATGAATTCTATCTAGTTCAGGCGGCAAAGCAAGATGATAAGCAATTGGCCCAACTCTTTCTAAAACTTCATACGGTCCAATGAAACGAGGACTCAACTTCCCTCTTCGACCAAATCTTAAAATCTTTTTCCAAGGAGACACTTTCAAAAATACTTTATCTCCAACATTAAACTCTATGTCTCTCCTCTTCAAATCTGAATAAGACTTCTGTCGATCTGAAGCTGCTTTCACCCGATCCCGAATTATTTTCACTTTCTCTTCAGTCTCTTTAACCAAATCAGGACCAATTAACTTGCCTTCTCCAAGTTCATTCCAACATAAAGGCGTCCTACATCTTCTACCATACAATGCCTCAAATGGTGCCATACCAATACTGGATTGATGACTATTGTTGTAAGCAAATTTCACAAGTGGCAAAAATCTGTCCCAACCTCCAGAGAAATCAATGACACAACTTCTCAACATATCCTCTATAATCTGTATCACTCTCTCTGACTGCCCATCTATCTGAGGATGAAAAGCAGTACTAAAGTGTAATCGAGAACCCAATGCACCATGTAAACTCTTCCAAAACCTCAAAGTAAACCTAGGATCTCAATCAGACACTAAAGACATTGGGACTCCATGCAACTTCACTATCTCACCTATATACAACTCGGCCAATCTTTCAAGAGAATAGTCCATCCGAACTGGAAGAAAATGAGCTGTCTTAGTCAATTGATCTACAATCACCCAGATAGCATCATGCTTCTTCTGAGTCAATGGCAAACCAGACACAAAATCCATTGTCACTCTCTCCCATTTCCATTCAGGCACTGATAAAGGTTGAAGTAACCCTGTTGGAACTTGATGCTCAGCTTTCACCCTCTGACAAGTGAGACACTTAGATACAAATTCCGCTATGTCTTTCTTCATACCTGACCACCAAAAATACTGTTTCAAATCATGGTACATCTTTGTACTTCCAGGGTGCATAGCAAAAACTGATTGGTGTGCTTCCTCTAAAATAACCTTTCTCAAACTATCATCATCAGGAACACACAACCTATCTTTGAACCAGAGGCTACCGTCACTTCTCACATGAAATCCTCGGCTCCCCCCATTTTGGCAATCTGACATAATCTTCTGAATTTTCTCATCAACCAATTGAGCCTCCTTAATCTGATCCAACAATACTGGTCTCAACTGCAATTGAGCCAACAATGCACCATCATCACATACCTCAAAACTAGCATGCAACGCTCTCAACTCAACAAGCAACGAGAGCGAATAAACAGCCAAACTTGCCAAAGACTTCCGACTTAGGGCATCAGCAACAATATTCACCTTACCAGGATGATAATCAATCAAACAGTCGTAGTCTTTAATCAGCTCTAATCATTGCCTTTGCCGAAGGTTCAACTCCCTCTGGACACCTAAATATTTTAAACTCTTATGATCCGTATAGATAAAACATTTCTCTCCATATAAATAATGTCGCCAAATCTTCAAAGCGAACACTATAGCTGCCAACTCCAATTCATGTGTCGGATAATTGAGCTCATGCGGCTTCAACTGCTGAGAAGCATATGCTACAACTTTACCCTTTTGCATCAAAACACAACCTAAACCATTATGTGAAGCATCACTGTAAATCATATATGGTTTATCTTCCATAGGTAAAGTAAGAACAGGCGCTTGAGTCAATATCTCTTTCAACTGCTCAAAGCTAGCTTGACACTGATCCGTCCACACAAATCTAACTCCTTTCCGAAGCAATCTGGTGAGTGGAGTAGCTATCAAAGAAAAACCCTTCACAAACCGTCGATAGTAGCCTGCTAAACCTAGAAAACTTCTAACTTCAGTCACTGACTTTGGTGGACTCCAATTTAAAATAGCTTCAACTTTACTTGGATCAACTCTAATACCATCTGCTGAAACTATATGACCTAGAAAAGTTAATTGATCAAGCCAAAATTCACACTTCGACAGCTTAGCATACAACTGCTTCTCTCTCAAAATCTGTAATACAATCCGCAAATGCTTGTCATGCTCCTCTTCATTACGCGAATACACCAAAATATCATCGATGAAAACCACCACAAACTGATCCAGATAGGGCCTAAAAACCATATTCATCAAATCCATGAAAGCTGTAGGTGCATTCGTCAACCCAAAAGGCATTACCAAAAACTCATAATGCCCATACCTTATGCGAAAAGCTGTCTTAGGAACATCTTCAGCTCTGACCCTCAACTAATGGTACCCTGATCTCAGATCAATCTTGGAAAACACTGCTGCTCCCTTCAATTGATCAAAGAGATCATCAATCCGAGGCAAAGGATACTTATTCTTAATAGTCACTTTGTTCAATTGCCTATAATCAATGCATAACCTCGAAGTACCATCCTTCTTCTTCACAAACAACACAGGAGCTCCCCACGGTGAAACACTAGGGCGAATAAACTCTTTATCCAACAACTCCTGCAACTGCACCTTCAATTCTCTCAATTCAGCAGGTGCTATTCGATAAGGAGTAATAGAGATGGGAGTGGTACCAGGCAACAATTCGATACCAAACTCAACCTCTCTCTCAGGGGGTAACCCTGGCAACTCCTCAGGAAACATATCTGAAAAATCTGTAACTGTGGTTATACTATCAAGTTGAGAATCTACTACTCTAGTATCTACCACATGAGCAAGATAAGCATCACACCCTTTTCTAATCAATTTCCTAGTTGTTACAGCTGATACAAACAAAGATGCAAGTTGTCTCTGCTCACTAGATACTATCACACTCCTGCCATCACTAGTTCTCAAGGTGACACACTTCTTTTGACAGTCTACCACAGCTCCATGTTTAGACAACCAATCCATGCCTAAGATCAAGTCATATTCTTTAAAAGGCATTTCAATCAGATCACCAAGAAACTCCTCACCTTGCACCACAATTGCACTATCACGAAGCACCTTACTCACCACAACACTATGTCCTAAAGGATTTGTCACTAAGACATCAAATCCTAAGGACTCATAATGCAATTCAGACACAGGCAAGATAGATGCACTTATGTATGAATGAGTGGATCCTGGATCAATCAAAGCAAGTACTGAAATGTCAAATAAAGAAAATGTACCCGCTATAGCTTCTGAAGCATCCGGCTGTCTCTGCATCACATACACTCTCTGAGAAGGCCCAGCCTCATCTGGCCTACTGCCCCCGGATGTAGAACCTCCTCTCTGACTAAACCCAGGTCTACCACCCCTATTGAAACCTCTGCCCCCTCAACCACCTCTGCTGACACTCGGTCGAGAAGCTGCAGAATCTGCCTATCTATGCTCCTGCATCTCAGGACAATCTCTAACGAAATGAGCTGGTGACCCACATCTAAAACACCCAGCTGATCCACCAATCTTCCAACAAACACCCCCATGGGTTCTACCACAATGCTCACAACAGGTGGAGTAGACCTCTGAATCACTGGAGTCGGAGCACTAGCTACTGAAACTGCCGGTCTCGGCCTCTGCCTCTGATACTGTACTGATCTGCCCGACTGTCTCTGGCTTCTACTGATCCTCGGAATAAAACTTCCTCAACTCCTCTTCACAGTTGAAGACCCTGCCTCAAACTGGGATCTTCTCACTCTAGTCTCCTCCTCCGTAGCAGCTGCTGCAATGCATTGTGCTCTCTCAATACTTCTAGCTGCTGCAACCAGCTGAGAGAAATCCTGGTACCGAGAACCAGCAACAATGCACATAATAGAGGGTCTCAATCCCTCCTCAAATCTCTGGCACCGGTCTATTTCATCAAAGATAATCCCACCGGCATAGCGACTCAACCTGATGTACTCAATCTCATATTCTGTTACCGTCCGGTTGTCTTGCCTCAAATTCAGGAATTCCATCTTCTTAATATCTTTATACTCCCTCGGAGTATATTTTAGTTCGAACTCCCTTAGAAAATCTCCATAAGATAATGTAGGTGGATCATCCATGGCATAAGGAACCATCTTCCACCAGTCATAGGCATCTTTCTATAGGAGGGATCTGGCATAGTCAAATTTCTCATCTGGAGTAGCTTGCAACTGGATAAATATCCTCTGCACTTTATCCAACCACTGCTCAGCCATTGCAGGATCGGTAGTGCCCAAGAAATCCTCAGCCCCATATTTTCTCAACTTATCATAATGTCTTACCAGCACTTGAGGCTGTGGTGGAGGTGGTGGCTGCACTGGAGCTTGTCTAAAAAGTTCTATCATATGCCTTAACCAACCCGGCGGAACCTCCTCTCTAGTTGATCTCTCTGGCACAGAAACAGGTGCCTCACTAACTCTCTCAACTCTAGCTCCCTCTCTATTCTCTTCAGGAGCTACACTCTCCGCACTACCCTCTACAGACTATCGTGAATGAGATGCCATCTCTACCTATTTCTGCATACACACCAGAATATACCTCATTAAAGATCAAAGACTGCCATACCAAACATATATCTTATTTAAAATAATATTTTAAAACTCAAGATTTCTTTCTTTATTATAATTGACCTAGGTTGAGAATCTCAAACCTAGGCTCTGATACCAAAACAATTGTAAAACCCCTATACTCCGTATACGTACATAGCATGCTAATACGATTGTAATATACGTATACTGAATATAGAAATGCCACGGTTTACAAGACACACAAATCATTCCTTTTAATATAATACGAACAAATTTGAAACATTTAAAAGAATTTATAAAAAATAAAAGATAAAGTGTTTGTTTAAAATGCAACGGAAAATATAACAAATATTTACAAATACATATACATCAAAACTCAAGTTTTATAAAATATATACATGGTTGGCAGTATGTCTTTGATCTTTAAGCTCCACTATCGACACCTCAAAATCTAGACTCTACTCGGCCTAGAGGAACTCTCCGGTTCTTCCCTGTCACCTGCGCGAAGAATCACACTCGCGCTAAGCCAACGGCTTAGTGGTACAAACTACAATACTATGATGCTGCAATGCCATGCTAATGTCATACAATCCAGTTTCAATAACAATTTAAAAGAATACTATATTACAAACCTTACATTCTTCAATAACTTATCACACTATTTATGAAGTAATATTCACAATTAAACAAACACAAGCATGGGCTTAAAAAGAATCTAATATGTTATTCAAGGTTCAGAGTTACTACTTTGGTCCACAATCATCAAGCCCGTAGGCGATATATATATATCTCTATCCATGGATAGTGTACCAGACCCAGTCTCTTGGACCATCAACCCGGCGAAACCCGAGGAGATCCTCAAACCGGCAAGACTGTTACTGTTTTTAAGGCTTACGACCTGGTATTTTCACCCCAAAAACATCATATTTCACATATTTCACATTTCTCAACTGGAATAGGCTTACGACCCGGTCTTTTCACCTATCCAGTGTTTCATAGGCATGCCGCCAAACCCAGAACTCTGAAAATTGAATAACATATTAGGCACACAATCATTTCATTTATCTCTTTATCAATTTTTGTCTCAATTCATTTCTCATTTCATATATCACAATCAACTAGGCAACCATGCCTTAATTACCTCATTTGTATCATCATAGCCAACAACCATGGCCTCATATCTCATTATCTCAAATCACATTTAGACAATTCATTATATCATCATATCTTTCACATTTCACATTTCATATTCCATATATGCAAACATGCTTCAATCATCTCATTATGTCTCAATTCATCATTGATGTATACATAGCAATTTACATTATTAATAGATTTAGAATCTTTAACATACATTCCACATAATTCCCATTGTGCACAACATAGCATTATTAATATGCATCAATAATGTAATAGATTACTTAACACATTTATATCCAAATGTGTTAAGGTCCAAGACATATAAATATATGCAATCAAATATGGTTTGTACTTACCTCAAAGACAATTCACACCAATCTATACTCTTCCTCTTCCAAGAATTCTTAACACTTAGGTTAGGGCAACTCAAACTCTTCACAACCTAATCCAAAAGGAAGAATATACATAAGATAATAAGACTAAGAACCAACTAGGGCAAACTCTACACATGACACGCTCAACAACACGGGCGTGTCCCTGACTGTGCCCTAAACTCACATCACAGAAGCATTGACACGCTCAGAACCACGGGCGTGTCACTGGACGTGTAATACATTCTGTCTCCCAGAAACATTGACACATCCAACAACACGAGCGTGCTCATGGTCGTGTTAATTCTCCAACATCACAGTAGCTATGACACGCTCAGTGACATGGGCGTGTCTCTGCTCGTGTAAATGCTACTACACACAGAAGCTGTGACACGCTCAGTGACATGGGCGTGTCACTGCTCGTGTCATCCATCCAAAAACATAGAACCATCGACACGCCTAAAAACCTGGCCGTGTTCATGGGCGTGTCAGGCCAAAAATGCATATTCCGGCCACAACAACACTACATCCAAAAATTCACTTCCTTCCACCCTTTTCCACTTCAACCCAACTCAATTAAACACCCCCAAAAACCATAACAAACTTACAAAATTACCAAAACAACTCAACACATATTTCAAACACAAATCATAATCATCACCACAAACCCCAAAACACAACCATAATACTATCACTTCTAACAAACTTACTCTTTCCTTTAATCAAACCCAAAAATCCAAAATCACTTGAACCAAACACTCTTAAACACACCACAATCAAACAAATACATATTAACCACAATCTCAACTCACAAACTCAAAGAAATCAAAGAATCAAGTGGAAAACTTACCAAGGATGAAGAAACTCTTAGATTTCCAACTTGATTACTTGAAAGCTTCCTTCAATCATGAGTATGGAAGATCAAACCTCTCTCTCTTGCTCTCTTGCTATGGAGGATCGGCCAAAACAAAGAAAAGAAAAGAAAAGGAAAGTGACCCACTAAGAAGAAAGAAAGAAAGAAGAAAGCAAAGAAAACCAAGTCAATCTTCAACCACTCACTTCCTCAAAACTCTCTCCTCCAAGCATTAAACAATAAAATATTCAAAATATCTTCTTCCACTCATACCACTAACTCAATTTCCAATTAATTAATTTCCTTATAATTAATTAATTAATGTCAATTAGTTCTTTCTTTGACTTTCATTTATTTGACTTGTATATGTTGTATATATATCCCAATATATACAACATATACACTCTACTCAAAAACCTCTTCTCTTTCCAATTAAACACATATACACTTAATTCAATTACAACAATTATTATACCAAACTTCTAGGGCATACTTTGGGATATTACACCTTATCCTTTAAAACTTTAAAAAACCATATAAACACAAATATTTAATTTTACACAGTAAGCTTGAAACCATAATTTGATGAGTAACCGTAAACCACAAATCAAAAGTATTTTGAAGAGCCCAAACCCTAGTTTCATGATTTCACCATCCAAATATTAATTTAGTTAATCAAAGAGTTTTATCAACCTTTTAAAACATAAAACCTTGATCTATTTTAATTCCTTTAAAAACTCATAGTAGCTATAATTTAGATTTTTATTTGCTTTATTCAATTCTATATTTGATATGCTTTGATTTATTTTATATGCTTTAATTTATTTAAGTTCAATGCTTGATTTATTTTATTTATCATGGATGGATGTTTACTTTCTATTGATGTTTAATACCTTTGATGAATGATTTATTTATTTTGAATAGTTATTTACTTTTATCAATTTATTTAGGTTTCCAAATGTTGTAAGAGTTATGTTTCCACTTGGTGGGTACCTCATTAGTTAAATATCATGTAATTTAAATTGCTTTTCTATTTTAGAACCAATGTAAAGGACATGTTTCTATCTTTCGGTGGGTGTCCTATTTAGGCATGAGATGTAAGGACATGTTTCCATCATTGGATGGGTGTCCATTTATTTGCTTTATTTGGACATTGCTTTGATTTTAATATAATGATGATTTCTTTCAATTATTGTGTGTAATATGGATAATATTATTATACTTAAGAATTTTATAAAATTAAGACCTGTAAAGGAGGCCGGTTCCAAAGAATCGGGCGTTGTGGGGGTGCTTCTCACCTTCCCCACACGTACCTAACTTTTTGAATCCATTAGGGGGTTGGGGATTCCTTAGGAATCGAGTCATCCATCCCTTTCTTTTTTCCCAGCCCGTCGGGGTGGCGACTCCATTTTCTCCGGACTTAGGTCCGTGTTCTCTAAGGCCCCGAGCCTAAACATTGCCGAAGTCACAAGAACCATTCCACCGGGAGTGGGGGCGAAAATCCCCACTCACAGTAGGTTAAAGTGTTAAAAGAGGAGAAGTTTAAGGTTTAGCTTGAAAAAGAAATAAGATTAGTAAATATTATTAAATATTGTATTTTCATTAAATATAAATGAGCATTGTGAATATATATTGTTATTGCAAAATATGATTTTGCACATAATCTATGCCTGGTAGCATAGCTATGTGTTGGGTGTCATATTGGCAATAATCCAATATGGATATATATATATATGTATATATATGTATGTAGTGTGTTGTCCAATGTGGACATACTTATGACTTGTGAGCAAATGTGAAAAATGAGTCACATTGTGAATACGACTCATGGATATGAAATTTTATGAACGAAAAATATGAAAAAGGATAAAATGTGGAATATGAAAAATAAATATAAAAATGTGAAAAATAGTTAAAAATATGAAAAATAAAAAAAATATAGAAAAAATAAATGATTGTGATAAAATTGATAAATGTAATCTAAAAGTAAAAATTAATTGTGTAGTAATGACAAATTGACAAATTAAATGAGAAATATAAAAATGCAACAAGAAAGTGATCATAGCATATGATGATCACCTGATAAATTTGAAAAATGAATGATAAATGAATGATATATGAACATGGGGAGATGATATGAGAAATATTAAAATAGAAATGGTATATGAATATGTAATGTGATATATAATAGGTATATACTTGTGAAAGGTATTAAAATGTGGAAAAGAGTAACATTTAGGTTATATAATGAAATGAAGTATGGAAGTGATCATGAGTAAGTTGATCACTTGAGAAATGTGAAAAATTATTAAGATTAAATTAGTATTGTGTTATGAAAGTATGATTGAATATGTTGAAATGAGATAATATGGCTTAATGGAAATGAGAAATGATAGAAATGGTTATTTAAAATGAGAATATAATGAAATGTGTGATTACCTTATATAGTATCTTGTTCCAAAGAATTATTTTTGGTGCTATTGATATGATTTGCCTTTGGACTAGATAATGGGCATCACTATTATTTACTTTCGGGCTAGACATTAGGTGTCATTGTTATTTTCCCTCGAGGCTAGGCACAGATATGTCAACAAGGGACGAATGTGACACTTAGATTTTCAGTGTCGCGATAGACTATAATAATATCTCTGGAATCGAAATACTGTACAAGGTTGTTTGGGCCCAATGTGTGTGTTTGTGATGTGTTTATGTATATATATATATTGTGCTGTGAATAATAATAAATGATAATTTAGTTATGATAAGATAAACTATGTGAGATAAATTGAGAAATAATGTATGGTAATATATTGTGACTAAGTTACGAGAATAATAATGTATATGCTGATAGGCTTGAGCAGAGTTAGGTCTAAAACTAAGATGACCTGAGCAGAGTTGGGTTATAAAATTAATAATATGTGCACTAACTTTGGTGATTGGATAAGAAAATTAAGCCAATGAGTATGTAAAAGTATTGTGTTTAAGGAATTGATTGTAACACCCCCGTACCCCATATACGCACACTGCACATGCCCACACAACACGCGATATACGTATACCGGATAAAGGGGTGCCATGGTTTATTTTAAACAAACCAAATTTTAATCTTTAACATATTGTGAGCGGGGATTTTTGCTCCCACTCCCTGTGGAATGGTTCTTGTGACTTCGGCACTATTTAGGCTCGGGGCCTTAGAGAACATGGACCTAAGTCCGGAGAAAATGGAGTCGCCATCCGGATGGGCCGGGAAAAAGAAAGGGGTGGATGACTCAATTCCTAAGGAATCCACAACCCCCTAATGGGTTCAAAAAGTTGGGTACATGTGGAGAAGGTGAGAAATGGCACAGCACCCCCACAACACCCGGTTCATTGGAACCGGCCTCCTTTACAGATCTTAATATTATAAAATTCTTAAATATAATAAAATTATCCATATTACACACAATAATTAAAAGAAAGCATCATTATATTAAAATCAAAGCAATGTCCAAACAAAACAAATAAATGGACACCCATCCAAGGATGGAAACATGTCCTTGCATCACATCCTAAATAGGACACCCACCAAAAGGTAGAAACATGCCCTTTACATAGGTTCTAAAATAGAAAAGCAAATTAAATTACATGATGTTAAACTAATGAGGTACCCACCATGTGGAAACATACCTCTTACAACTTTTGGAAATCTAAATTAATTGAGAAAAGTAAATAATCATTCATCATAAACAAATCATTCATCAAAGCTATTAATCAAAATATAAAATAAACATCCATCCGTGATAAATTAAATAAATCAAGTATTGAAATTAAATAAATTAAAGAATAAGAAATAAATCAAAGCATAATCAAGTATGGAATTGAATAAAGCAAATAAAAGTCCAATGATGGCTACTATGACTTTTTATGGAATTAAAATAAATTAGGGTTTTATGTTTTAAAGGGTTGGTAAGACTCTTTGATTAACAAAATTAAGGTTTGAATGATGATATCATGAAACTAGGGTTTTAAACACTTTAAAATACTTTAATTTGTGATTTTTGGTTATTGGGTTCCTAAGTTACTGTGTAAAATTTAGGTTTTTATATTTTTATGTTTTTTAATGTTTTAAAAGGATTAGGGTTCATAAAAATTAGGGTTTATGGTTTTAAAAGGGTTAGTGTTCATTATTTTGAATTTTGGAAGTTGAATTTGGATTTGATATTTTGGAAGTAGGGTCACGGGTGGTAATTTTAATCTTAGGGTTTGGAAGACAATTTAATATTTTATGGAATTCTATGAATTTAAACAAGTGAATTAAAGTTTTTATAACTAGAAAAGATATTTTACAAGACGTTTTGAAGGAAAAAGTACCAAGTTTAAAGTTTTGAAAGAAATAGAATTTGATTTTGGTTTTGTTGAAGAATATGTTCAATTAGAGTTTTAAGGTTTTTAAGAAAAAATAACAATTTTAAGCCTTTTGGATGATAAACCAACGAAATAAGGTTTTTTTTGCTTTAGAAAAACTAAATTAAAGTTCAAAGGTTTTTAATTTTGATTTCATAAATTTGCTACAGTGTAAAAAAAACAATTAAAGAAAATTAATTAACACATATCTTCTTTTGATGATTTCTCCAAAAACAATTCTTCTTGGATGAGCTAGCTCCAAAGACAAGCCTTTTTTGCCTTTGAATCATCTAAATCATGCTGCTGCTGTTCCAGAAAAGAGTTGAATTGAATTTCTTCTTTTCCTTCCTTGATTTGGTTTCCAATTTTCCAAACTACTATTGGATTTTTGCCTCCTCTTTTTTAATTGTCTTTGGTCCTTATTTATAGTGGTTTGAGGTTGTTTTTTTTTTTACTAATTAGTTAAGGTAAGTAATATTAATAAAAAAAGAAACCAAAACCTAATTGGATTAGGTTTCGAAAAATTTGCGCTACCGAAAAAAAAGTGCTGCGGAAAAACTGCGCTGGCGAAAAAATCTGCCGCAGCTGGGAGCGGCAGCGCACGCGAAGCGGCCCTGTAAGCTATTTTGCAGGTAGAAAATTTCTGCGTGCGAAATAGCACAGTGATTTCGACACTGGCGAAATGCCCACGGGCCCGCGAGACGATTTTTTGTTGCCAATTTTTTTTACTCCGATTTTTATTTTTATTTTTATTTGTTTATTTTTATTTTTTATTAATAAAAATTAGATACTAAAGCAAAAATTATTTAACAAAAAATATTTTGGACTAAATAAAACATATTGGACCGGATTGGGTCAAAAATTAAGGGTCTACAGTTTGCTCCCTGCTTGAATGATCTAAAACCTTAGTGAAAGAGAGTGAAAAGCAATAAGACTTAATTTTTGATGAAACGGTTGAGGTTTTGGGTTCTGGACCTGGTTCGAGTTCTGGACTCAATGGATGATTCTAGGTTCTGGACCTAAGAAAAATTTGGGTTCTGGACCCGGTTCGAGTTCTGGACTCAAGGATAATTATAGGTTCTGAACCTAAGGAAAATTTGGGTTCTGGACCCAGTTCAAGTTCTGGACTCAAGAGTAATTCTAGGTTCTCGACCTAAGGAAAATTTGGGTTCTAGACCCGGTTCGAGTTCTGGACTCAAGGATGATTCTAGGTTCTGGACCTAAGGGAAATTTGGGTTCTAGACCCGGTTCGAGTTCTGGACTCAAGGATGATTCTAGGTTCTGGACCTAAGGGAAATTTGGGTTCTGGACCTGGTTCGAGTTTTGGACTCAAGAGAAATTCTAGGTTCTAGACTTAAGGAAAATTTGGGTTCTGGACCCGGTTCAAGTTCTGGACTCAAGGATGATTCTAGGTTCTGGACCTAAGGAAAATTTGGATTCTGGACCCGAACTAAGTTTTGGACTTAGAAATAATTCTAGGTTCTGGACCTAATGGTAAAATTTGGGTTCTAGACTCGAGCTAAGTTCTTGGACGTAGAAATAAATTCTAGGTTCTGGACCTAAGGGTAATTTGGGTTCTGGACCCGAGGATAATTCTAGGTTCTGGACCTAATGGTAAAATTTGGGTTCTGGTCCTGAGCTAAGTTCTTGGACTTTAGAAATAAATTCTAGGTTCTGGACCTAAGGGTAATTTGGGTTCTGGACCCGAGGATAATTCTAGGTTCTGGACCTAAAGAAAAATTCAGGTTCTAGACCTAAGAGATTTGGATACTCGATCATAAACTAGACTTGGATACTCGATCCTATCTGGATTCCGATACTCAATCCTAAACTGGATTTGGATACTCGATCCTAACTGTATTGGGATACTCAGCCCTAAATTGATTTGATTTGGGTACTTGTACCCAAGATTGGGCACTTGGATCCGAGATTGGGCACTTGGATCTGACTTGGGCCTGAGCTTGAATTGATTTGGATACTTGGACCCGAGATTGGGTACTTGGACCCGAGAATGAATTTGACTAACCTTTTATCAGTTGAGAAGTCTGACTGCTTCGGCTGTTCTACGTATTGTGATTCTTCACCCTCAGAATGGATCTTCATCCTTGGAGATTGGGGTCTTCTTTGTTCTTTGAAGATGGGAGTGACACGGCCAGTGGCTTGGCCATGTCTCCTGGGTGTGTCAACTTCTGTGTCTTTTCTTTCTTTGCTTGGTCCTTCTTGACTTTGCCCCTTAGGAGAGACACGGCCAGTGGCTTGGCCGTGTCGCCTGCTAGTGTTACCTACTGTTTTTTTCTTTCTTTGCTTGGTCCATCTTGACTTTGTCCTTTAGGTTAGACACGACCAGTGGCTTGGCCGTGTCGCTTGCCCGTGTCATATTCTACCAAAATTTCTTTTGAGGTGACATGGCTAAGCTCAATTTGGCTTGGCCATGTCTTGCTTGATTCATGCTCTTCTTTCCTTGTTTTGATCTTCTAAGGGAGTTTTTTGCACTTTAACCACTTTTCCCTTGCAACTGCTTTGTCTTCCTTTGATTCTTTAATGATTATTGCAGGTTGTCGGCTCATTTGATCATGAGGCTGGACCTTCTTTCACTGCCCCTTCATTTGTTCATTCTAGCTTGTCGGATACGCCATCTCATCCGCAGGGTATCAATATGAACTAGCTGGTACGTTCCTCAATTCATAAAAGTTTATGCTATATGTATGCATGATTATGTATGCTCTTACCTTTTCTCTCTTGAGCGGATGCTTGAAGAACAAAATAAGAAACTTCAAGAAGAGTTGGATGCAAGTCGTCAGCAAGCTTCTCATTTTGAAAGTTTATATCATCAATCGGAACAAAATTTCCGTGACTTCCGATTTCAAGGAATGAGGGATCTTGGTGCTTCTTCATCGAGAGGCCCCTAGACTGATGACCATGAGATCCTTTCGTCTGCTTCTGATGAAGACCATGACAAATTGGAACTCCAAGGCAATAGGGGTTTCAGTGCTTCTGCTTCGGATGATCCCGGGATGAGTAATTTGCCCCCTCCTCCAACGGGCGATGACTTTTTTAAGTCTTTATTTGATGACCTACCACTACCCTCTTAGTGATATGTAAATATTGTAGAAATTGTAAAGCATTGTACAATAATGAAAAACATACAATTTTCCTCTTTACTATAATCCTTCTTCTTCTTCTTCTTCTTCTTTTTTATTGCTCTAACTTTTGCCTAGTCAGCCCATGTGGGTTTTCGAAACTAGCGAGCTGTCCTAATTTTTTCCTAAGCTGCCCTTGCAGTTTTTCAACTTAGCGGACCTCTTTTTTTATTCTTTCTTCACAGATTTGGCTTCAGGAGCGTCTCTGTTTGCTTGATACTCTCTCCATGGATTTTGCCAGATACCTGCCACGTCATCATTCTGCTAGGAAGCTACTCCATCCTGCTTCTTCATATGCTGACTGGGTTGACTAGATCCACTCACGCTCTGAAGTCAATATCCGTTGGTTGGTACCTTGGCGGAAGATTTATCGTATCACCATGTGGACATACTTGATGTATGTTCCTCTTGCGACTCTTCGTCAAGGTACATGCTATGATCCTCGCTGACTTGGGTGTCAGTATGGAGCTGAGCCTCGTGATTCTGACTTTGCTCCTGACCTAGACATGCCTTGCTTGACTGAAGCCTACTTGGATCGGTTAAGGCAAAGCTGGCCTGCACGTTACACTTATCGACTGCCATAGATTTTACATTTGTCAATTCAGAAAGTGTTTTGTTAGGATGAAAAATAACTAAAGTAATAAAAGATGCTTCTTTTCCATTTATAATTTGTCATCACCTTTTGCAATTATGATTATTATTTCATCCATATCTGGTCAAATACTTATAACAGTGCACATAGAATAATTTTAATATTAATTCTATTTTATTAAATTGGGGAACAACCAAACATAAAGCCAGCATACACAAGATCACTCATGTTGCCAATTAGCCCTTTTGGGTTTTCTAATTGACGATTTTCTCTCATTAGCCCTAATTGTTGCCTAGCCCGCCCTTTTGGGTTTTCGGAACTAGCGGACTGCTCTAACTTTTGCCTAGGCTGCCCTTTTTGGGTTTTCAACCTAGTGAGCTCTTTTTTCTCTTTTTTTTTATCATACATAAAACCTCTTTAACCAGTCAATGTTTACTGGCTCACTAAATTCGTTCCCATCCATGTCTGATAACTTCACTGCACCTTTGCTCATGACTTGTTTCACGACATATGGCCCTTCCCAGCTAGGTCTGAACTTCCCTCTTGGATCAGATACATTAGGCTTACATTGCTTCAATACCAATTCCCCAACTTTGAATTTTCTAATTTTAACCCTTCTATTGTAGGCTCGAGCTATCTTCTTTTGATACAGTTGGTGATGATACAGTGCTTTTAACCTTCTCTCTTCTAGTAGAGCTAATTGTGTGTATCTGCTTGCTACCCATTCCGTTTCAGGCAGTTCAGCTTCCAAGACTACTCTTAACGACTTGATCTCAATCTCAATTGGCAATACTGCTTCCATCCCATAAACCAAAGAGAACGGTGTCATCCCAGTAGGTGTTCGCACACTCGTCCTATATCCCCATAAAGGAAAGGGAAGCATTTCCGACCAGTCCCTGTAAGTCTTAGTCATCTTGGACAAAATTTGCTTAATTGTCTTGTTCGTTGCTTCTACTGCACCATTAGCTTTTGGTCTATAAGGAGAGGACCGATGATGATGGATTTGGTACTTGGAGAATAAATCCTTAACTGCTCCTTGAAATTGTACTCCGTTGTCTGATATCACACTGTGCGGGACACCATATCTATAGATGAGATTCTTTTCAATAAACCTAGCCATTTGACTTGTACCTAGCTTGTTGAAGGATTCGGCTTTGACCCATTTTGAAAAATAATCTACTGCTACCATAATAAAACGGTGCCCGTTTGAAGTTGTCGGATGTATTTCTCCTATAATGTCGATACCCCAGGTGGCAAATGGCTAGGGTGAAGACATTGAATGCAGTTCTTCAGGAGGCATATGATTCAAGTTACCATACATCTGGCATTGTTGGCACTTTTTAACAAACTCAATACAGTCTCTCTCCATGGTCAACCAAAAGTAACCTTGTCGAATAATCTTCTTAACTAGGGCCAAACCACTCATGTGCAGACCGCAACTTCCCGCATGTATTTCTGACATGATGCGCTCCACTTCAGGCTTTCTTAAACATCTCAAATGCACCCCATCAGGCCATCTTCAATATAACTCTCCATGGAAGGTGATGTATTGCAATGACCACCTCCTTATGGCTCTTCTCTCTTTCTTTGTTGCCCCCGGAGGGTATTCTCTTTCCTCCAAAAATCACCTTATAGTATCATACCACGCATCATGGTCTATATCAACTTCCATGATTGTCTCATATTCATAGCAAGGATTTGATGAACTGGTCAAGATCAGAGGCTTAAGGAATAAGCTGGCAGGATTTTCCCATACCGAAGCCAATGTGGCTAGGGCATCAGCTATCTGATTTTCTTCTCTTGACAGGTGTATAAACCTACATTCCTTAAAATTCTTCTTCATCATGGTCAGGTAATGGTGGTATGGTTTCAATTTTTCTTCTTTCAACTCTCACTCTCCATTTACTTGGGATACAACTAGCAATGAATCGCCATAAACTTCCACCTTATCCACCTTCATAATCATTAGGGTTTCCAAACCGAAAATACATGCTTCATACTCCACAATGTTATTGGTTGCCCTAAATTTCAACTTCTTGGCTAAAGGGATAAGTTCCCCTTCGGGCGATTCTAGTATAACTCCCAAACCTGCTCCTTTCCTGTTTACTGCTCCATCAAAATACATTTTCCAACCTTGTACTTCAATTACTTCTAAATGTTCATCTGGAAATTCCAAGATTACCTCTTCACTTTTTGGTAATAGTTGTTGAGCCAGGAATTTTGCCACCGCTCTACCCTTGATTGTTTTCCTAGTTACATACTCAATCTCAAATTCTTCTAATATTATCAACCATCGACCATATTTCCCAATTAAAGAGGGTGTCTCCCTTAAGTACTTCATTGGATCCAACCTGGAAATTGCTTGCACACTATACGATTGAAAATAATGCCACAACTTCTTAGAAGACCAAACCATGGCTATACATGTCTTTTCAATGATACTATACTTAATTTCATAAGGTAGGAGCTTTCTACTCAAATAGTAAACGGCATGCTCAATCCCCGACTCGACTGCTTGGGCTAGCATGGCTCCTATCGACTATTCTTCTACTACTAAGTATAGTAATAGAGGTTTGCCGGGTTTAGGTGGTTTCAAAACAGGTGGATTCAACAAATACTCTTTTATTCGGTCAAAGGCCTTTTGACATTCTTCATTCCATATGACCGGCTGATTCTTTCTAAGCAACTTGAAGATAGGCTCACAGATTGTTGTGAGTTTTGCTATAAATCTGCTAATGTACTGTAGTTTACCAATAAATCCCCGAACTTCTCTCTCCGTCTTTGGGGCTGGCATATCCCTGATTGCTTTGACTTTGTCAGGATCTATCTCAATACCATTTAGACCAATCATATGTCCCAACAATTTACCTGAGGTAACACCGAATACACATTTCTTCAGGTTTAATCTCAGCTTATACTTTAAAGCTCTATCGAAGAATAATTCTAAGTTTTAGAAGTGTTGCTCCCTTGTATCCGACTTCACCATCATATCATCAACATATACTTCAACTTCTTTGTGCATCATGTCATGAAATAGTGTGGTGGCCATCCTTTGGTAGGTTGCTCCAGCATTCTTTAAGCCGAAAGGAATCACCCTATAACAAAATATACCCCATGTGGTAGTGAAGGCAGTTTTGGCTTTATCCTCTTGGGCCATTAACACTTGATTGTATCTGAAAAATCCATCTACAAACGAGTGTAGCACACTAGAAGTTGTACTATCAATGAGAACATCTATATGAGGTAAAGGAAAATCATCCTTAGGGGAAGCCTTGTTCAAATCTCTATAGTCCACGCATACCCTTATCCTTCCATCTTTCTTTGGCATGGGTACTATATTGGCTAACCAATCTGGATATTCTATCACTTTAAGGAACTTCACTTGTATTTGCTTAGTGACCTCTTCTTTAACTAATTCAGCCCACTCAGGTCTTAGTCGCCTAAGCTTTTGCTTAACAGGTTTAATGTGAGTGTAAGTAGGAATATGATGCTCAGCTATGTCTCGATCTATCCCAGGCATATCCTCATAAGACCAAGCAAACACTTCTTCATATTTTTTTGAATATTTTTTTTCAAATCTCTCTCTCTCATCAGGAGTAAGGTCGGATGCTATGCTAATGTTTTTAGAATTTTTAGTTGTTCCCAAATTTAATGATTGTGTGTTAATAGAATTAATATTAAAGATGCTCATGTAACTGCTATTTGAATGTATACAACCATCAGGAGAAACATCACACAAGTAAGCAAAATCAGACTTTATTTCATTCATTTTGGAAAAGAAAACATCATCATCCTCATACAAAGTAGACAAATTAAAATCAAAATCAAAATCATTGTTCCCAAAATCGTAAAGCAGGATGTCTTCAAACTTTTCTTCAACTAGGGCAACAATCTCTTCCGGAGTCTTCTCAGCTTTTAGGGTAGCTTCATTCTTCTCTTTTGGATTACATTCTTTGTTGATTAACAGGGTGAGCTCTTTCTTCACTTGCTCCACTAGCTCAGCAACATCTGCAAAAATTTCAAAACCTGGAATTAACTTACCCATGAACATGATCGGCTTGGGCTTTCCTTGGAGTGGTCCCATATTTGGGGATTTGATAAAAATCTCTTCAAGTGGTGGGAAGCTCATCTTCTCATTCTTCTTTGGCTAGACATCATATCCCAACCCCTTCTTGGAAGCTTGAGTTCTAAAATCTGGCAACTTTGTTAAACGGCCTTACCCTTTCCAAGACCAGCTCCGGGAAGGTAGTTCATGTTCTTCATCATATTCAAGAGTTTGGAGTCCACTACTTCATCATCAGAAATTACAGCTACTTGAAAACCATTGAGAGGCCTCTCAACCATTAGAGCATTAACAATCTCATTATCTTTAGCTTCAATGATCACTGTTTCATTTCCATTGGGGAATTTGATCTTTTGATGAAGGGTGGAAGGAACTCCACCAAGAGGGTGAAACCATGGTCGCCCCAAGAGTAAGGCAAAGGTAACTGGTATGTCTAAAACAACAAACTCAACAATAGATTCAATTGGACCAACCTTGACAGCTGCTTTGAAAGTCCCTTTGGCATGCCTCTTAGTGTTGTCATAAGCATGAATTGTCACCTCGGTTGGGTTTAGATCTCTTGTTGACATGGCTAGCTTTGGCAGTATCTTAAGTGGACAAACATTTATGGCGGACCCATCATCGACCATTACACATGGAGTCCTCTTCCCCTTGACTTCTATTTTGATAAAGAGAGGGCGGATGTGGTCTCTTCCCTCCTCTGGTAAGTCCGCATCTGAAAAAGAAACTGCTCCCATATTAACTTCACTCTTTTCTTGGACCTCTTCACATTTCATTACTTCCCCAATTTTTATGAAGTTGATCAACTCCTCCGGTGTTGTGGAGGTGGAAATTGGCATGCTAGCCAAGGCTTTGGCCATAGTTTCTCAGTGCTTTTTGGAAGTAGCTAACAAGTCCCAAATGCTAACACTTGCTTGGGTTCTTTTCAATTGCTTAAGCACAACATCACCTTCTTCCACTTCAACTTCCTTTCCCTTATTCGTTTCTATCTCCTTAGGTTGTGGCCTTACGTAAGGCTTACCGGATCTAGTATTCATCACCTCATCTTCTTCGGGCTCGGACCAAGCCCACTCCTCCTTCTTGGGTATAATATCATCACCACTATCACTTGAATCCCAAAACCCGTTGACAACACAAATTGCTACTTCTCCACCCATCACAACTTTTTCAATTTTAACAAATGCCTCTTCTTCTTCTTTGGTTTCTTCTCCACCCACAACTTGAAAAGAAGACATGACGAAGTCCTCATGCAAACCTCCTCCAATCATAAAGGTTACCGGTGGTGGTACCCTATTGAATTTTGGCAATGGGTTATCTTTAGTGTTTGGCTTATTGGGCTCGGGTAGTTTCCCATTATCAATTAGGTTTTGGATCTCTTGTCTTAACCTCACACATCTATCCGTGTCATGCCCTTGCATTTGGTGAAATTGACAAAATGCTTTGGTGTCAAAGTTAGGTGGGAGAGGGTTAGGGAAAGGACGAGGATTTAAGGGTTGTAACAATCCTTTTCTTTGAAGCTTGTTGAGAACCCAAGACATCGGTTTTCCCAATTTCAAAAATTGTCTCCTTGTTCCTTGGTTAGTAGTATTAACACCGATGACCTTTTGCATGCTTTGGCTACCAGGTTGATAGCTCCCTTTCTCATTCCTTTTTGTTGCAAATCGGCTCTTCTCTCTTTCCCATTCTTCAATTTGCAAACCAGCTTGAAGAAGGTCTTTGAAATCACGGATGAGTGTATGAGATATTCTCTCACGAAGGCTAGGCAACACCCCTCTCACAATCATCCTTATTTGATCAGATTCATCGGGCCTCTTCTTGAGTAAAGCAGCCTTGTTTATCCACCTTTTCACATAGTCCACAAAATTCTCATTCGACCTTTTGCTAATGGACTCCACTTCCATCAAGGTAACTTCTAACTCAACATTATACCCATATTGTTGGATGAAGGCTTTGTAAAGTAGATCCCAACTCTTTTGTGTTCCATCATCTAAGGTATTGAACCAATATTGGATAATAGGGTCCAATGAGAGCATAAAGTACCTTAGGGTTTGAGCCTTAGTAGCTCGGGCAGATTGCATGGTAGTGATATACTGCTTCACATGAAGATGGGGATTTCCAGTGCCATTGTACTTAGCAAAGGAAGGCATCTTGAACATATAAGGGACCTCATCATCTTGTTCAAATAGTTTGTCGATCTCAGACTTCTCTTCGATTTTCAGCTTCTTCTCAAATTTCTTTTCTAAATCAGCAATCATCTTTTCAACATCGGATGTCTCGGTCTTTTCAATAGTTGCCTTCTCAACAGCCTTCGGTTCTTTCTTCTTTTCTTGAACCTCTTGGTAGTATTGAGCCCAATCATCATCATCATTAATGATCACCTTTTCATCATCAAAAACCACTTCACTAACTTTAGTCTTCCCTTTGTCCTTTGGTTTTTCAATGCTAGCAGATGCCTCGGCATGATTCTCTAAGATTGCAGTCAATTGGTTCTTCATGGTCTCAGCTAGGGCCTCTTTGATTTTTTCCATTTTGGCATTAAGGGCTTCATCCACCATCCTTTGAATTTGTTCGGGCTCCATTGTTTTAGGTGAGCAAGTGATTGAGTCGTTGCTAGATACTTCATCTCCGGCATAGGTCGGATTGTTGTAAGCTTTAGAACTATCATAATCCAGGGCTGTGAGCCAGAGAGGATCAATGATATGAGATGCAAATGTATGCATGTATGTATGTATACACAAACAATTAACAAACAAGGACAAATAGGACGTTCCTTCCAACCTTATAACATCCACACATGAATGGTGAGTCCCTTTTCCTAGGTATATGGTTAACAAAATACCAACATGGGGTATCTTGCTTTCGAATAATTTCCTCGGACGTTTCAACTAATAGTTATATTTTCGAAAGTGGAAATCCATCCATGATAATTCCCATTAATTAGGTTTTAATCCATCCAACCAATTAAAGTAGCTTTTATGCTATATCAGATTAAAACTAAATTAAGAGATTTATTATAAATAAATTTCTCACTTGGAAAGAGTAACTAAAGGTTCATGCCAAAAACAAGCCCATGGTTAATTTATTCTTAGTGTAAACTAGGCCCACAATTGATTTTTGGTATTTCACAATTGATCTAAATATTTTTGCAAGCTCTTTGTAAAAAATGGTTGGGTGAAAATAATTTTGTTTCTAAGCCCATTGTAAAAGATTTTAGAAAAATGGATTTTGGGCTTAGTATTTGGGCCATGGGCCAAAGAATTTATTTATTTTTTAGAAAAGTATTATGTCCAAAGACCATCTTAAAAAAATTTTAAAATAGTTTTGGTCTTTTGAATTTTAAAGAAAAATTTATTTTGAGCTTACAATATACTTAGGTCATATTAGAAAAAGAACAAACCAAATAAGCCATGATTTAGACTAAGATAAACTAACCATAGTCAAACAACATGCATTTGGGGTAAAACCTAAGGAAAGTAACTAGGCCAATTACATGAGCTTTAGTCTTTGGGTTAAAAGCTTAGGTTCCCATAGCAAGTATATACCAAATGGTACGAGGCTATGAGTGGTTATGCCATGCTCGATCTCCATACCTTGAGTAAAAGTATGGTATCCCTTACATAACACAACACGGGCGTCCTAACTCACGCACGCGATGCAAACTAAGATGATGCAATGGATAATATCATTATAAGAAAGAATAGAATAATATAAAGACCAACGGAATCAACTTCTCTTATCCCCAGTGGAGTTGCCACTGTGAGAGGGGATTTTCGCCCGCACTCCCGGTGGAATGGTTCTTGCAATTTCGACACTGTTTAGGCTCGGGACCTTAGAGAACACGGACCTAAGTTCGGAGAAAATGGAGTAGCCACCCGGACTGGCCGGGAAAAAGAAAGGGGTGGATGATTCAATTCCTAAGGAATCCCCAACCCCCTAATGGGTTCGAAAAGTTGGGTACGTGTGGAAATGTGAGAAATGGCCCAGCACCCCCACAACGCCCGGTTCATTGGAACCGGCCTCCTTTACAGGTCTTAATATTATAAAATTCTTAAATATAATAACATTATCCATATTACATACAATAATTAAAAGAAAGCATCATTATATTAAAATTAAAGCAATGTCCAAACAAAACAAATAAATGGACACCCATCCAATGATGGAAACATGTCCTTACATCATATGCTTGAATAGGACACCCACCAAAAGGTAGAAACATGCCCTTTACATAGGTTCTAAAATAGAAAAGCAAATTAAATTACATGATGTTTAACTAATGAGGTACCCACCAAGTGGAAACATACCTCTTACAACTTTTGGAAATCTAAATTAATTGATAAAAGTAAATAATCATTCATCATAAACAAATCATTCATCAAAGCTATTAATCAAAATATAAAATTAACATCCATCCATGATAAATTAAATAAATCAAGTATTGAAATTAAATAAATTAAAGCATAAGAAATAAATCAAAGCAGAATCAAGTATGGAATTGAATAAAGCAAATAAAAGTCCAATTATGGCTACTGTGACTTTTTATGGAATTAAAATAAAATTAGGATTTTATGTTTTAAAGGGTTGGTAAGACTCTTTGATTAACAAAATTAAGGTTTGAATGATGATATCATGAAACTAGGGTTTTAAACATTTAAAATACTTTAATTTGTGATTTTTGGTTATTGGGTTCCTAAGCTACTGTGTAAAATTTAGGTTTTTATGTTTTTATGTTTTTTAATGTTTTAAAAGGATTAGGGTTCATAAAAATTAGGGTTTAAGGTTTTAAAAGGGTTAGTGTTCATTATTTTGAATTTTGGAAGTTGAATTTAGATTTGATATTTTGGAAGTAGGGTCACGGGTGGTAATTTTAAACTTAGGGTTTGGAAGACAATTTAATATTTTATGAAAATTTATGAATTTAAACAAGTGAATTAAAGTTTTTATAACTAGAAAAGATGTTTTAGAAGACTTTTTGAAGGAAAAAGTACCAAGTTTAAAGTTTTGAAAGAAACAGAATTTGATTTTGGTTTTATTGAAGAATATGTTCAATTAGAGTTTTAAGGTTTTTAAGAAGAAAAAATAACAATTTTAAGCCTTTTGGATGATAAACCAACGAAATAAGGTTTTTTTTTTTTTTGCTTTAGAAAAACTAAATTAAAGTTCAAAGGTTTTTAATTTTGATTTCATAAATTTGCTACTGTGTAAAAAAAACAATTAAAGAAAATTAATTAACACATATCTTCTTTTGATGATTTCTCAAAAAATAATTCTTCTTGGATGAGCTAGCTCCAAAGACAAGCCTTTTTTTGCCTTTGAATCGTCTAAATCATGCTGCTGCTGTTCCAGAAAAGAGTTGAATTTAATTTCTTCTTTTCCTTCCTTGATTTGGTTTCCAATTTTCCAAACTACTCTTGGATTTTTGCCTCCTCTTTTTTAATTGTCTTTGGTCCTTATTTATAGTGGTTTGAGGTTGTTTTTTTCCTAATTAGTTAAGGTAAGTAATATTAATAAAAAAAGAAACCAAAACCTAATTGGATTAGGTTTTAAAAAATTTGCGTCGGAAAATTTGCGCTGCCGAAAAAAAAGTGCTGCGGAAAAACTGCGCTGGGGAAAAAATCTGCCGCAGCGAGCGCGGAGCGGGCCCGTAAGCTATTTCGTAGGTAGAAAATTTCCGCGTACGAAATAGCCCAGCTATTTCGCAAGCAAAAAATTTCTGCGTGCGAAATAGCACAGTGATTTTGCCCGCAGGAAATTCCTGCAGGTGAAATGCCCATGGGCCCGCGCAACGATTTTTCGCTGCCGATTTTTCCGACTACGATTTTTATTTTTTGATTTTTATTTGTTTATTTTATTTTTTATTAATAAAAAATAGATACTAAAGCAAAAATTATTTAACAAAAATTATTTTGGACCAATTAGACAACAAAAATTATTTTAGACTAAATAAAACATATTGGACCGGATTGGGTCAAAAATTAAGGGTCTACACATATAAGCATCGTACGTCAGTCCGAATAAACTTAAAACATTTAACCTATATTATAAATAGTAATAGAGAAAATATTTCTTTGTTAAAATACATATATATATATATATATATATATAACATTAGTACCTAAAAGCTTATCTAAAACAGTATGTTCAAAATATTTGTTAATTAAGCAGCGGAAAATACGTATGTTTACATCAAAATCAATAAGTACAAAAATATGAAGTTTATACATGCTGGCAGTTCATCTCTGATCTTGATGTCCAATACTCAACACTGCTCTCACAAACTCAAGCCTATACTCGACTTGGTCTAGATGAGCTCTCCGGCATAACCGAATCTACCCTGTCACCTGAACGATAACCACAATCGCGCTAAGCAGAAAGCTTAGTGGTACAAACTTTGATTCAATAAAGATCAATGCGATACTCAAGCACAATATATATATGAATATATCAACTCATTGCATTATATCTCAACTTAATAATCATTTGCATCATATCTCATAATTCACATTAAAGCAAAGACAAACATGGGCCTAAAAAGGATCTAATATGCTATTCAAAGTTCAGAGTTACTGCTTTGGTCTATAATCACATTTATCAAGCCCGTAGGCAATATATATATCCATGGATAATGTAACAGACCCAGTCTCTTGGACCTCAACCCGGTTAGACCCTAGGGCCCCAGTATCTTGGTCCTCAACCCGGCTAGACTGTTATAGTTTTTAAGGCTTACGACCCGGTCTTTTCACCTAAAAAACATCATATTTCACATTTTTCAGCTGGGCTCGGCATACGACCCAGTCTTTTCACCTGCCCAGCGATTCATAGGCATGCCGCCAAACCCAGAACTCTAAAAATTAAATAACATACTAGGCACACAATTAATTCATTTATCTTATTATCAATCTCTTTCACAATTCATTTCTCATAATAAAACTAGGCTCATTGCCCTAATATATATAATCTTTTCTCAATTTTTCTCATTCTTCTATTTCATCTCAATATCGATTGGTTACATTATGTTTTCACATCTCATATCACCTATTTCCACATTTCTTTTCATATATAATACTTTACTCAATTGCATTGATACATCAATAAAATTCACATTATGAATATCACAACATATAACTCATTCATCAATAATGTATCAAGTAACTTAACACATTTTCCAACTAAATGTGTTAAGTCCCAATGTCATATAAATGTATGCAATCATTCAAAATTTGTACTTACCTCTAAGAGCAACAACACCACTCTATCAACTCCTCTTCCAAGATAACTCTCAACACTTGAATAAAGGAAGCTCAACTCTCTTCAAAACCTAATACAAAGGTGATCATACACACTCACTTAGAGATACACAAGAAGAAAATAAGAAAGATAACTATCTAGGGCAAACTCTACACTTGACACGCTCAACAACATGGGCGTGTCCTTGACCATGCCCTAAACTCACAACACAGAAGCTTTGACACGCTCAGTGACATGGCCGTGTCACTGGCCGTGTCAATGGTACTACAACACAAAAGTTGTGACACGCTGAGTGACATGGGTGTGTCACTGCTCGTGTCACCAACCCAGCAGAAAATAGAACCAATGACACGCCCAAAGACATGGCCGTGCTCTTGGGCGTGTCAGGCCAAAAATCCTGAAATCGACACCAACAAAGCCACAACCAACAATCATCTTCCAATAGCCATATCAACAACACATAACTCAACCAAAACCATCAACAACTCAAAAATACTTGAGTAAACCTTAAAACAACTCAATTATAAACATCAAACACAAACACCACCATATTCACAACTCAAAAATCACACAATTCACACACTTGCCTCTTTCACCAAACTCATCCCTTTTCTCTCTTCAATCCAACCCCAAAATCAAAGTTAACAAAACAAAACAACCCTCAAATATACTAAAACAACCATCCAATAAACCCAAGAACACAAACTTAAGAGAAAACCAAGAAACAAGTTGGAAACTTACCAAAAGTGAAGAAAATCCTTAAAACTCCAACATGATCTCTTGAAAACTTTCAATCTTTTGAGCTTGGAAGCAACAAAATCTCTTTTCCTTTGGTTGCTAAGGGTGGCCGGCTAAAAAGAAGAAAAGAAGAAGATGAAGATGAACGAAGAAAAAGAAAGAAAGGAATAAAGAAAGAAAGAAAGAATGTCAACCACTACAGCTACTCTCTCCTCAAAACACTCTCAACCAAACAATAAAACAATATAATATTAAATCTACTACATCATCTTCCACTAACATTAAACAAATCCATTTAATTAATCAAAATATCTCTTTTGACTTATAAGACCAATTGACTTATATATATTGTTTTTATCTCCATATACATAACATATACACTCTAAATTATTTAATCCAATACAACAATTAACACTCTAAAATTTTAGGGTAAAGTTTGGGATATTACAATTCTCCCCCTCTACAAAATAATTTTGTCCTTGAAATTACCTGTTCTCAAGTCTGGAATAATTGAGGAGACTGATCTTGCATCGCTTGCTCACTCTCCCAAGTTGCCTCTTCTCGACCATGATTCTTCCAAAGAACCTTCACAATTGGCATTTTCTTATGTCTCAACTCTTTCACTCCATGTGCTAAAATGACCACTGGTTCTTCTTCAAATGTCAAATTTGGACTCACTTCAATGGATTCCACTGACAAAACATGAGATGAGTCTGACCTGTACCTTCGTAGCATAGATACATGGAAGACATTGTGAATTTTATCCAACTCATGAGGCAAAGCTAGTCGATAAGCCACTGGTCCAACTCTCTCTAGTACCTCGTAAGGTCCAATGAAATGAGGACTTAATTTCCCTTTGCGGCCAAATCTCAAAATTCTCTTCCAAGGAGACACTTTTAAAAATACTTTATCTCCAACATCAAACTCTATGTCTATCCTCTTCAAATCTGAATAGGACTTCTGCCGATCTGAGGCTGCTTTCAACCGATCCCGAATTATTTTCACTTTCTCTTCTGTCTCATTAATCAAATCGGGACCAACCAATTTGCCTTCTCTGACTTCATCCCAACATAGAGGCGTCCTGAATCTTCTACCATACAATGCCTCATAAGGTGCCATTCTAATACTAGATTGATGACTGTTGTTGTAAGCAAATTCCATCAATGGCAAGAATTTGTCCCAACTTCCAGAGAAATCAATGATACAGCTTCTCAACATGTCCTCTAAAATCTGTATCACTCTCTCTGACGGCTCATCTGTCTGCAAATGAAAAGCAGTGTTAAAGTGCAATCGAGAACCCAAAGTAACATGCAAACTCTTCCAAAACCTTGAAGTAAACCGAGGATCTCGATCAAACACTAAAGAAATTGGGACTCCATGCAATCTCACTATCTCACTGATATACAGCTCAGCCAACTTATCAAGAGAATAGTCCATCCGAACTGGAAGGAAATGAGCTGCCTTCATCAACCGATCAACAATCACCCAAATTGCATCATGCTTCTTCTGAGTCAATGGCAAACCAGTCACAAAATCCATTGTTACATGCTCCCACTTCCATTTAGGCACTGATAAAGGTTGAAGCAACCCTATTGGAACTTGGTGCTCGGCCTTCACTCTCAGATAAGTGAGACACTTGGATACAAACTCCGCTATATCCCTCTTCATACCTGACCACCAATAATGTTGCTTTGAATCATGATACATCTTAGTACTCCCAGGGTGCATAGCAAAAATTGATTGATGTGCTTTTTCCAAAATAATCTTTCTCAATCTTGCATCATTAGGAACACACAATCTATCTTTAAACCAAAGGCTGCCATCATCTCTCACAAGAAAATCTCGGCTCTCTCCTTTTTGGCATTCTAACACAACTTTTTGAATTTTCTCATCAGCTAATTGAGCCTCTTTAATTTGATCCAACAACACCAGTTTCAACTGCAATTGAGCCAACAACACACCATCATCACATGATTCAAAACTAGCATGCAACGCTCTCAACTCAACAAGCAACGAGAGCGAATAGGCAGTCAAACCTGCCAAAGACTTCGGACTCAAGGCATCAGCAACAACATTTGCCTTACCAGGATGATAATCAATCAAACAGTCATAATCTTTGATCAACTCCAACCACCATCTCTGCCAAAGATTCAGCTCTCTCTGAACACCCAATTATTTCAAACTCTTATGATCCGTATAGATAAAACACTTCTCCCTATACAAGTAGTGTCGCCAAATCTTCAAAGCAAAAACTATAGCTGCTAACTCCAAATCATGCGTCGGGTAATTTAACTCGTGTGGCTTCAACTGCCGAGAAGTATAAGCTATGACTCTACCCTCTTGCATCAAAACACATCCTAAACCATTATGTGAAGCATGACTGTAAATCACATATGGTTTATCTTCCACAGGCAAGGTAAGAACAGGAGCTTGAGTCAACATCTCCTTCAACTACTCAAAGCTTGCTTGACACTGATCTGTCCACACAAATCCAATTCCCTTTTGAAGCAATCTGGTGAGTGGAGTAGCTATCAAAGAAAAACCCTTCACAAACCATCGATAATAGCCTGCCAAACCCAGAAAACTTCTAACTTCAGTCACTGACTTCGGTGGACTCCAATTCAAAATGACCTCAACTTTTCTCGGATCAACTCTTATACCATCTGTTGAAACTATGTGATCGAGAAAAGTCATTTGATCAAGCCAAAATTCACACTTCGACAGCTTAGCATACAACTGCTTCTCTCTCAAGGTTTGCAATACAATCCGTAAATGCTCATCATGCTCCTCCTTATTATGCTAATATACCAAAATATCATCAATAAAAACCACCACAAACTAATCTAGATAGGGTCTAAACACCCTATTCATCAAATCCATAAAAGCTGCAGGTGCATTCATGAATCCAAAAGGCATTACCAAAAACTCATAATGCCCATACCTTGTGCGGAAAGCTATCTTAGGAACATCTTCCTCTCTGATTCTCAACTGATGGTACCCTGATCTCAAATCAATTTTGGAGAAAACTACTGCTCCCTTCAACTGATTAAAGAGATCATCTATCCTAGGCAAAGGGTACTTATTCTTGATGGTCACCTTATTCAACTGCCTATAATCAATGCACAATCTCAATGTACCATCCTTCTTCTTCACAAATAAAACAGGAGCTCCCTATGGAGACACACTAGGGTGAACAAACCCTTTATCCAACAACTCCTGCAACTACAACTTCAACTCTCTCAACTCAGCAGGTGTCATTCGATATGGAGTAATAGAGATGAGAGTGGTACCAGGCAACAAATCAATACTAAATTCAAACTCTCTCTCAGGGGGTAACCCTGGCAACTCCTCAGGAAACACATCTAGGAATTCAGCAACTGTGGATATGCTATCAAGCTGGGAACCCACCACTCTGGTATCTACAACATGAGCAAGATAAGCATCACACCCTTTCTGAATCATCCTCCTAGCTGCAATAGCTGAAACAAACATGGATGCAAGTTGTCTCTGCTCACTAGATACCATCACATCTCTACCATCACCGGTTCTTAGGGTAACACACTTCTTCTGACAATCTACTACAGCCTCATGCTTAGACAACCAATCCATGCCTAAGATCAAATCATACTCCTTAAAAGGCATTTCAATCAAATCACCAAGAAACTCCTCATCCTGAACAACAACTGGACTATCTCGGTGCACCTTACTCACCACAACACTATGCCCTAAAGGATTTGTCACCAAGACACCAAATCCTAGGGACTCAGAATGCAATTCAAACACAGGCAAGATGGATGCACTTATATATGAATGAGTAGATCCTGGATCAATCAAAGCAAGAACTGAAATACCAAATAAAGAGAATATACCCGCAATGACGGCTGAAGCATCTGGCTGCCTCTGCATCACATACACTCGCTGAGATGGCCCAACCTCATCTGGCCTACTACCTCTAGATGTAGAGCCTCCTCTCTGACTGAACCCAGGTCTACCACCTCTATTGAAATCTCTACCACTTCAATCTCCTCTCACACTAGGTCGAGAAACTGCAGAATCTGCCTGCCTATCCTCCTGTAGCTCAGGACAATCTCTGATGAAATGGTCTGACGACACGCATCTAAAACACACAGCTGGTCCACCAATTTTCCAACAAACACCCCCATGTATCCTACCGCAATGGACACATATAGGTGGAGTACAACTCTGAGCCACTGGGGTCGGTGCACTAGTCACAAAATGACCTAACGGGCTGCCTCTGGCCCCTACTGAACCTCTGAAAATGACCTCCTCGGCCTTTCTTTGCAGATGAAGACCCTGCCTCAAACTGGGGTCTCCTAACTCTGGTCTCTTCCTCAGTAGCAGCTGCTGCAATAGCCTATGCTCTCTCAACACTCCGGGCCACTGCAACAAGCTAAGAAAGATCCTGATACCGAGAACCAGCAATAATACACATAATAGAGGGCCTCAACCCCTCCTCAAAACTCCTGCACCGATCAATCTCATCTAAAATAATTCCGCCTGCATAATGACTCAATCGGATGAACTCTATCTCATACTCTGTCACCGTCCGGTTATCCTGCCTCAGATTCAGAAACTCCATCTTCTTAGCATCCTTATACTCCCTTGGAGTATACATCTGTTCAAACACTCGCAGAAAATCACCATAAGACAAAGTCGGTGGATCATCCATGGCATGGGGAACTGCCTTCCACCAATCATACGCATCTCTTTGCAGAAGAGATCTAGCATAATCAAACTTCTCTTCAGGAGTGGCTTGCAACTGGATAAATACCCTCTGAACTCTATCCAACCACTGCTCAGCTACAGCAGGATCAGTAGTACCAAAGAAGTCCTCAGCTCCGAATTTCCTTAATTTATCATACTGCCTCACCAGTACTTGCATCTATGGTGGCGGTGGCGGCTGCTGCACTGGAGCCAGCCTCAATAAATCTACCATATGCGGTAACCAAACCAGCGGAATCTCATCAGCAGCGGGTCTCTCTGGCACAAGAGCAGGTGCCTCACCAGTTAACTCAACCCTAGCTCCATCTCTACCCTCAACAGGAGCTACACTCTCAGCATTACCTTCTATAGAATGACGTGACTGAGACGCCATCACTACCTATATCTGCAAACACAGCAGAAAATACCTCATCACATATCATAAACTGCCAGTGCCAATGCATGTATCTTATTTAAAAATAATATTTTAAAATCAAAATTTTCTTTTTCTTACAATTCACCTAGGTTGAGAACCTCAAACCTAGGCTCTGATACCAAAACAGTTATAACACCCCCGTACCCCATATACGCCCACTGCACACAACCACACAACACGCGATATATGTATACCGGATAAAGGGGTGCCACGGTTCATTTTAAACAAACCAAACTTTAATCTTTAACATATAAGCATCATAAGTCAGTCCGAATAAACTTAAAACATTTAACCTATATTATAAATATAATAGAGAAAATATTTCTTCGTTAAAATACATATATATATATATAACATTAGTACCCAAAAGCTTATCTAAAATAGTCTGTTCAAAATATTTGTTAATTAAGCAGCGGAAAATACGTATGTTTACATCAAAATCAATAAGTACAAAAATATGAAGTTTATACATGCTGGCAGTTCGTCTATGATCTTGATGTCCACAACTCAACACTGCTCTCACAAACTCAAGCCTAGACTCGACTTGGTCTAGATGAGCTCTCCGGCACAACCAGATCTACCCTGTCACCTGCGCGATGAACCACATTCGCGCTAAGCAGAAAGCTTAGTGGTACAAACTTTGATTCAATAAAGATCAATGCGATGCTCATGCACAATATATATATGAATATATCAACTCATTGCATTATATCTCAACTTAATAATCATTTGCATCATATCTCATAATTCACATTAAAGCAAAGACAAACATGGGCCTAAAAAGGATCTAATATGCTATTCAAAGTTCAAAGTTACTGCTTTGGTCTATAATCACATTTATCAAGCCCGTAGGCGATATATATATATATATATCCATGGATAATGTAACAGACCCAGTCTCTTGGATCTCAACCCGGCTTGACCCTAGGGCCCCAGTATCTTGGTCCTCAACTGTTACAGTTTTTGAGGCTTACGACTCGGTCTTTTCACCTCAAAAATATCATATTTCACATTTTTCAGCTGGGCTCGGCTTACGACCCTGTCTTTTCACCTGCCCAGCGATTCATAGGATTGCCGCCAAATCCAAAACTCTGAAAATTGAATAACATACTAGGCACACAATTAATTCATTTATCTTATTATCAATCTCTTTCACAATTCATTTCTCATAATCAAACTAGGCTCATTGCCCTAATATATATCATCTTTTCTCAATTTTTCTCATTCTTCTATTTCATCTCAATATCGATTGGTTACATTATGTTTTCACATCTCATATCACCTATTTCCACATTTCTTTTCATATACAATACTTTACTCAATTGCATTGATACATCAATAAAATTCACATTATGCATATCACAACATATAACCCATTCATCAACAATGTATCAAGTAACTTAACACAAATTTCAACTAAATGTGATAAGTCCCAATGTCATATAAATGTATGCAATCATTCAAAGTTTGTACTTACCTCTAAGAGCAACAACACCACTCTATCAACTCCTCTTCCAAGATAACTCTCAACACTTGAATAAAGGTAGCTCAACTCTCTTCAAAACCTAATCCAAAGGTGATCATACACACTCACTTAGAGATACACAAGAAGAAAATAAGAAAGAGAACTATCTAGGGCAAACTCTACACTTGACATGCTCAACAACACGGGCATGTCCCTGACCATGCCCTAAACTCACAACACAGAAGCTTTGACACGCTCAGTGACATGGGCGTGTCACTGGCCGTGTCAATACTACTACAACACAGAAGTTGTGACACGTTCAGTGACATGGGTGTGTCACTGCTCGTGTCACCAACCCAGAAAATAGAACCAATGATATGCCCAAAGACATGGCCGTGCTCCTGGGCGTGTCAGGCCAAAAATCCTGAAATCGACACCAACAAAGCCACAACCAACAATCATCTTCCAATAGCCATATCAACAACACATAACTCAACCAAAACCATCAACAACTCAAAAATACTTGAGTAAACCTTAAAACTACTCAATTATAAACATCAAACACAAACACCACCATATTCACAACTCAAAAATCACACAATCCACACACTTGCCTCTTTCACCAAACTCATCCCTTTTCTCTCTTCAATCCAACCCCAAAATCAAAGTTAACAAAACAACACAACCCTCAAATTTTCCAAAACAACCATCCAACAAACCCAAGAACACAAACTCAAGAGAAAACCAAGAAACAAGTTGGAAACTTACCAAAAGTGAAGAAAATCCTTAAAACTCCAACATGATCTCTTGAAAACTTTCAATCTTTTGAGCTTGGAAGCAACAAAATCTCTTTTCCTTTGGTTGCTAAGGGTGGCCGGCTAAAAAGAAGAAAAGAAGAAGATGAAGATGAACGAAGAAAAAGAAAGAAAGGAATAAAGAAAGAAAGAAAGAAAGAAAAAAAGAAAGAAAGTCAACCACTACAACTACTCTCTCCTTAAAACACTCTCAACCAAGCAATAAAACAATATAATATTAAATCTACTACATCATCTTCCACTAACATTAAACAAATCCATTTAATTAATCAAAATGCCTCTTTTGACTTATAAGACCCATTAACTTGTATATATTATTTTTATCTCCATATACATAACATATACACTTTAAATTATTTAATCCAATGCAACAATTAACACTCCAAAATTTTAGGATAAAGTTTGAGATATTACATTAATGATATGATTTATATATTAGATATGGAATAAAAGTCAACAAAAGTTTTATAAAAAAAATCATAAAGCTATAATTTGAGAAAAAAATAATAAATATGAGTGTAATTCGTATTATTATTTTATAAAAGAAAATAAATATATATGCACACCACTAAGCTTTCGAGCTTAGCGTGGTAGTGTGTATCGCGCATGCATTAGAGGTGCAGACTAGGGTGAGCCGGTGAGTAATTGAGAGTTGAAGATATGGGTGCCACGAGTCCAACATTAATAGTGTTGCATTCGTGTATTTATTTGTGAACTGTAGAGTTTAAATTTTGTATAAAAAGCATGATTGAAAATAATGTTATATATGCAAATATATTTTGTAAGATGTTATAAATATATTTTGTAACTATGTTTTTGTAAAAATATTGCATAAGTATTTAAAGTATTTTGT